>OW386287.2:124315593-124954474 GCA_936432065.2 Rutpela maculata | reverse complement strand
GTGTAAGCCTGCTTTAAATGTTTTGATGTAATGAGTATGCTGTGTATGACCAGTCTGATAAGTTGTATACATTTCTGTATAAACTTTATAGATGAATAAAGTATCTATCTATCTATCTAAAAGTAATGTCAATTGATATATCCTTGAACTCCTATTGATATTCATTACTCTTAACCAATCTTCCAAAACTTTGACAAAAGTTAATGGTTTAGTGTAAATAAATAACCAATATTTACTAAAATATAGGTACGACGTGATTCACTTACCCATTTCAAAGTCTGATGTATCTTCATTAGTCATTTCACATTGAGGAAGTTCAGGTACTTGAAGTACTGTTGATTCAAGTATAGAATTGGATCTTTCAGGTTTACTTGGCGAGACATTTTTCTCTGATAATACTTTTGATTTATAATTACAATCATCGCTTTCTTGATCTAAAAAAAAAAAAAAGTCTGGAATGTAATAACTCTAAAGAAGCTTTTTTACAAAAAGATGTTTCACATGCGTTTTTGAGAATCTATTCAGCTTCAGGTCATTAGGTTTTTTTTTAGACTTTTTCTGTCACAAACAAGCACCACGCAAGTTACAAGTTTAATCTTAATACCCATTTCACGTTTTTCCCCTTATAAACAGGCTCACATCTTATATTTAAAAATATTAAGATAGAATAATCTTTGCCGTAAGTGGTACCATGACATACACAATATCTTATACTTATAAATAATAAGTAGACCGCTCAGGTATTTTATGTTTTCCCCTATCGTAAAAGCCGTCACCTTCAATCATATACTTAATGAATATTAAAAATAGAGACAGGTTTTCTTTTATGTTTTTCAGCCTCGTAGTAGGACCACGACTTAATACTTATTATATTTCAAATATTAATCAGCTGCAAACCATTTTTTTTGTCTTTCTTGGTGCTACTTATACATACAACTGAAAAATATCTGCTAAGCAGCTGATGCTTTCTTTTACTTTTTACCACATCGTGGACGGTAACACAACTTAATATGTGTTATACTTGGAAACACTAATCAGCTGCTCACCTTTTCGCCTTCCCTTGTCGTGAACGGTACTGCTATTTGTGCATTGATCATCACTGGAAAATATCTGGTAGGCTGCAGTTTCCTTGTACATTTGAAAATGTGATGTATCTTTATTAGTCATTTCACACTGCAGAAGTTCAAGTACTTGGAAGTACTGTTGATTCAGGTATAGAATTGGATCTTTCAGGTTTACTAGGAGAGACATTTTTCTCTAATGATACTTCTGAATTATAATTACATTCAATGCCAAAGTATATAGTTAAAACAAAAAATAAATCTCCACAAATGTAATAATAGTATATTTTATTGAATGGCAATCCAAAATAACAAAAAACATGAATTAGAGAAAATGTCCCGAAGAAGCCAAGAATTTTTGGGTCTAATATTGTGTGCCTGAAAGGATTAAGGAAAAAATATATCAGTGGAATGAAGTAACTGCAAAGAAGCTGTTTTATAGAAGGGTGTTTCACAGGCGTTTCTGAGAATCGAATGTGCACTCTATTCAGCTTCAGGTCGTTAGGTTTTTTTTTAGACTTTTTCTGTCACAAACAAGCACCACGCAAATTACAAGTTTAATCCTAATGCCTATTTCATGTTTTTCCCGTCATGAACAGGCTCACATCTTATATTTAAAAATATTAAGATAGAATGGTCTTTGCCGTAAGTGGTACCATGACATACATGGTCTTACTAAATATTTAGTTCAATAAAAGTCTTCGTTGTCACTTAAAACTTTACTGATTACTAAATATATACATATAAATCAAAATTCTTTCTCATGTCGCCGCATGAGAGTTAAGCAGTGGACCTATATCTTTTACAAGCAGAACACATCTTAAATAGTATAGGTAAATACACTGTTGCCACGTAAGGCAGAAAGAATTAAATATACCATAAAATAAAAAATTAAAATAAAATTAAATCTGGTACTGCACAATACACATCTTACACTTATAAATAATAAGTAGGCCACTGAGATATTTTATGTTTTCCCCTACCATAAAAGCCGTCACCTTCAATCATATACTTAATGAATATTAAAAATAGAGACAGGTTTTCTTTTACGTTTTTCACCCTCGTAGTAGGACCACTTATTATACTTCAAATATTAATCAGATGCAAACCATTTTTTGTCTTTCTTGGTGCTACCAGCACCTTGACTTTACACATACAATTGAAAAATATCTGCTAAGCAGATGTTTTTTTTCTTTTACTTTTCACATCGTGGACGGTACCACAACTTAATATGTTATACTTGAAAACATTAATCATCCATTCACCTTTTCCTCTTCCCCTGTCGTGAACAGTAGAGCGAAATTACTTAGAAAAGATAACATCGTCATAGAATGCGCAGAGACCGAAATCGTTACCGCGTGGTCGTTACCTAGGTAACGATCCTATTTATCCGGCTGCATACGCGTTTCACTGCTTATTACCATTAATATTTAAATAAAAAACGAATGGCACGGCACTGATATTATGCCAACTGTTGTACGCTGTGTGTGTTATCTTTTCTAAGTAATTTCACTCTACCACGACTTGTACATTGTCACTGGACAATATCTGGTAGGCTTCGGTTTTCTTGTATGTTTTTCTATTCAGTTGTGGACAGTATCAAGACATTTATAATACTTAGAAATACGAACAATAACAGGCCTTTCACATTTTTCATGGTTTTCCTGTCATGAACAGTATCACGACTTATGTGCATCTTATAAATCGGTAAACAGGCCGCCACACAGTGGTACAAATCGTAATTTTTTCGTTCAAAATTATCTAGAGCTCTTGTTTCGCAACCAATTGGGATTTTTTTTTTTTTTTTTAAATGCTCGTTATTTAATGTCCAAAAAACGTTAGAGCCGATTTCGGCATAAACGTTAAAAAAATTTTTCACTTTCCATAATTTTTAAGCATTTCATAGCCGCCATTGATTTCGCCATCTTGCAGGTTGGTTTATGACAATTTGGATATCTGATTTGTAATCAGCGACCTCAAAAACCTCCGAATAACAAGATTTATGTAAATTAGATAAGAAAGTTTTAATTTGTAAATTTTATTAAGATTTAAATAAAAAATGGCCATTTTAGCTAAGCTCAATAATTTTGGTTATAAATAATTCAAAAATTGCCTCTCTTACGTTTTTTGGAAATTAAATAACGAATATTTAAAAAAAAAATCATCCGAACCGGTTGCAAAACAAGTGCTCTAGGTAATTTTGAACGAAAAAATCACGATTCGTGCCACTGTGCGCCGCCCTGTCGTGAGCACGACTTGCACACCTTAACTGAGAAATATCTAGTAGGCTGAGGTTCTCTTTTACGTTTTTTCCATATCATGAACTAGCACATATACTTAAACATAAACACCCACAGATAGTAGACAACCCTCAAATCCAAAGCCAAGGCTGTCCGGAAGGGGTTACACATTTGGAAAAACGCAGACATACATCCCACCGGTGTTGTCAATACCGGGTCAAACCCAGAGCGCGATAGACAGTCGGTCAGCATATTCGCCACTGAATACGCCTTAACCGTTTGAGCTACCACGCCAGTTATACAAAGTAGTTCAGTATTTAATAAAAAAAACAAATCGAGAAATTAGTTTTATACAACTTACCAAAGGAACAGACATCCGATGATAAATCGGATATATCGGGTAGATAGTCTTTATCAGCAACGCTATCATCATAACAGTGTAATATGTCTTCCTCCTCATTGAAATCTCTTCCTGATTGATGCTCCTCATGGATATCACCTAATAATATAAAAACATTATTAGTTGATGCTTAGTCGTAAATTTCGTTCGTGAAGTTCTGAGACACTAGTGGCGTATATTCAAAGTTATATCCCACATTATATCCCTTGGGGAGTTCTAATTACTGCACTAAATTTCACGTTAATTTGAAGGACTAGTGGATATGCAACTAGGACTATTAAGTCATAGAAAATTTGTTCGCAAATGTAGGTATTGTTAAAATTATATTTCAGTGGTTTTGAGTTTACAGCAAGAATATAAGAATGACGCACAGTGGGAAATTTTCAAGTCAGATGGACAAAATTCTACAAATGTGCAAATGAACAGTACTCGAAGAAAGCCACTGCTCATGCAAAATACTCGAGGAAACCTACTGCCCATTCATACCACTCGAGGTAACTCACTGCGCATCAATAGTGCTCGTGGAAAACCACTGCGCATTCATAGTAATCGAGGAAACCCACTGCGCATCCATGCTACTCGAGTTAACCCACTTATAGCTTAGTGACTTAGGTGTTTGATACTTCCACTTTTGAGTAATAGCAAATCCTTTTAATCACGAATAGAACTAGTCAAAAAGTAGATTTTTGAACAGACCCACCTCGAGAAATCATGCCTGCTCTCCCTGCCCCCCCTTCAAAGGGGCTACCTGTATCTGGCTATATATATATATATATATTTTTTTTTTTTTCAAACGGTAGGAGTTAGAGAAATGATCTTGGCGCCATTCGATAGAGTATAAAATTATGCATGAGACCCTTCTTTTGTTTTTTTGCTGTTTTCTTTTTGTTTAAGGCCGCACAGCAAAAAAGGGGGGAAGGAGCCTTCCAACAATGACACATATTTGGCTATATCTCTAAATCGGACCAGTAAATCAAAATTGTACAAAATATAGAAAATAAAGACCATTATTTTTCCATTGATTGGTTTATTATTTGTCAAAGAGAAAGCTGCATAATGAATTTATTTAACGTATTTATTATTGTTGTTACAAACTGCGAAAATATTGATTCTACCTTTTCAAACTTATTCCCCATCATTTGTTCTATTATTTTTGTTATACACAACCCCTTAGCAAAAAAATATGGTGAGGGCATTCTAGCTATAACAAGTTTTTGGCTGCCACGCAAACGACCCAATAAATTTTAGGCACTAGATAAAAAAAAAATAACTGCATTATTACCTTTTCTGTCAATTGAAAAATATTATTTATTTAAATTAAGTCGTGAGTGACGCGCATAGACAAAACAATGCATATAATTGCATTATAACTTATTTTAGATAGATGTATTTATCAAGCAGGATTTGTTTGGGGTAAGCTCAGGGCCGTACTCAGACTGGTTTTCTCGGGTCATTTGTCCGGAGCCCGGCCCTATAAGGGCCCCCACCCGGGGCTACAAAAAAAATTTAAAATACTGAAGGGCAGCTGTCAGGATTTTTATTTATTTTTAGGACGTTTATTTTTTATGTAATAACTTTTAATAATTGTTGTGTTCATCAGAATTATCGTGTTTTTTACTAAATAAAAAAAAATTCTATTTTTTCAAACTTCAACATTTGAAGATACGACAAACAATATACATTTTACATAGTTCGATTTTTTACCATTAATAAAGATCCAAAAATACGCCAAAATCACCATTTTTTGTGCTTTTGGTTGATTGTTTTACACTGAGCGCAAGAGAGTATGGCAAAGATTTTTAAATATGTAGTGTGAAAACGTAAAATCTTTGGACATATGTAAGAATCAAAGTGGTACTCAGCTGGGGCCGGAAAAGGGCCTAAGTGTTGAATGTTGTTAAATTAAATAACTTAATTGCAACATTCTACACATGAACATAATTTTGTACATTTTAATTTTTTTAAACAACATTCAACTCCTTTCAGCTTAATCGGTTGGAGATAACCGTTTTAAAATTCGGTTGCAAGATCTGACCCATACTAATAAGGCAAGTTAAATAAAAGCTTGTAAAAATAGTGAAACTATTGGGCTTTTAATATAATATTAAAAATAAGTTATAATGCAATTATATGTATTGTTCTAAGTACGCCACTGGCGACTTTATTTAAAAAACTAATATTTTTAAATTACATACCAATTGACAGAAATGGTAATAATGCAGTTTTTTTTTATCTAGTGCCTAAGTTATTGGATCGTTTGCGTGACATCCAAAAAGTTATCTAGCTAGAATGCCCTCACCATATTTTTTTGCTAAGGGGTTTTGTATAAAAAAAAATAGATCAAATAATGTGAACAATAAGACAGACCGACAAACAGAAATTTTTGGTGTATTCACGGGCACAATTTTATCGTATCTACAGTTTCAGATTTTTAAAACTAAATTTATTTTTTTCACCCCCTCAAAACTACCCCCTTATTACCTACAATTTTTGCAATATTTTTCCGCTTCTCTAAAGAATATTTTCTGTATATTTGCAAAGAATTCCGCACAAAATATATGGAAATTGGGTCCCAGTCAAATTGGCTGAATTTTTAATATGATGTAGATTTCGACTTTGTGATCAAAAGCTCTCATGGGCCCAACTCGATCCTATGACTAGTTTCCGAGATACAGCTCAAGAAATGTATAAGAATGACCTCTTGTACAATTAAAAAAATTTCGAATTCATGATTTTTTTCATACATTTTATATTGTGATACGTTCTAATAGCCTCTTATAATATTCAGCAATAAAAACATTTGTTTTATTAAAAATAGGGTAGAAAAAATTAAAATTTGAAAGATGTTGGCGAAGGCGCCGGGAAATCTATATAAAAATAACAAGTGACAAAAATATTCGGTCAAATTGCCTAAAACATGTTTTACATAAAGTTTGTATCTTCCTGATCAAAAAACTTTAATTGAAAAACTTTCGGAAATTGCTCCTTTGACCTAATCAACAAATAAAAAATTCGACAAGATACAGAATTTTACAAGAATTTATAGTAACATTTTGGAAACTATGCATAGGATCGAGTTGGTCCCATGAGAGCTTTTGATCAGAAACTCGAAATCTACAACATATTGAAAATTCAGCCAATTTGACTGGGAGCCAATTTCCATATTTTGTGCGGGGTTCTTTGTAGAATTTGGTCCACCTTCAACTTGAAAATTTACCACCGTGTGACAGTTTTAAATGTAACAAGAGCAGTGTTAGCCTATATTCATAGGTGATTAAATAATTGCGAACATTTTTGAAGCAAAACAACTTCTAAATTGAATTCAACTGATTTTTTGTTTTAAAATTTAAAATCAAATCCGGTGTTGCTTTGTTGAAAAAAGTATAGCTTACCCATGTCAGAAA
Organism: Rutpela maculata; assembly: GCA_936432065.2. Taxonomy (NCBI): domain Eukaryota; kingdom Metazoa; phylum Arthropoda; class Insecta; order Coleoptera; family Cerambycidae; genus Rutpela; species Rutpela maculata. The sequence continues at coordinate 124,947,369 of OW386287.2, read as the reverse complement.
AAGACAACTTTCTACGGAATAGCGGCGTCCTCTGTTCTTTACTAGCTTCTTCATCCATCTCGGCAGCTGTTAACATCGTGGAGGTGGATGGCTGTGGGGACACATTACATGCATGTTTTTTTTGAGAAGAAAACAATCTCATTTGCATTAAGTTTGTTATTTCTTCGATGGCGGGGTGGTCCGCCCGAGACGTACACGGCTCTATTTCGTCAACATCCATGGCACATAGTCGACTCAGACTTTTATATTTTCTTGTTATTTTTGGAGGTGTTTCTGGCACTACAATCGTCTGTTCTGGAGGTGTGACCATATCTTGAGGAAGCACTGCACGATGAAGCACTGCAAAAAAAAGCACTTTCAAACTTAACTATTTACCTAATTTAAAAAACCACTGCCCAAGGAATCACTACTTCCACATTCAGATTTTCTATCCAAGTCACTCACAATGAAAAAAATTTGTATGTGAAAATAATTGTTTATGGAACTTTAATAATATAATCTTTGAAATCCTCTACCCAAAAACCCATAAAACGATACCCCACATCGGTAGGTGATAGGGGGTGGATGAAGTAAAAAAATATTTTGAGGTTTCTGGTTCTTGTACACGCACTAAATCACAATTTTTTTTCATCCCCTTTAATAATGGGGTGGGGGTGGTAATGGGGGTGGCTAATGCCAAATTTTTTTTTGAGACCTTGGCTTCTCTTGTATATACTAAATACCAATTTTATGGACTCTTACCCGCTTGATTTACCTATTTACCCCAAATTTACCCCCCAATCCTTCGATGGAACAAGATGAAAATATAGTCTAATTCTAGATCTCGTTAAAGTACATATGTGTACCAAATTTCAAGTCAATATCTCAAACGGTTCCACAGTAAACGTGCGCACAAAAAAGTTACAGACCGACAGACAGAATTTTTTTTTCGCTCAAACTTAAAATCTCGGCATTTCATGACATTCTAAGCCTATTTGGATGTGGAAGTAATTAGGAAGAAATGAACAAAAATATAGATATTAAAACTTACCAACTTTAAAAGTTCCAAAATTTCTTTGCAATGCAACTTTGTGCAATATTTCACAATCGCTTCCCTTGCAGATTATTCGTCCTAGGGATTTTTGGTGGGGGTCCAACAAAACTTCCACTTGATCTTCGACAGTGTGCCTTATACATGATTCAGAGACGACAAGTGAGAAACCACTTTACAAGTTGATCAAATAAAACGGATAGGGAGACATTGTTGCAAAAATAATGCAGGTAGTGGAGGAAAAAATGCCGCAGGCAATGCAGAAAAAAATACCGCAGCCAATGCAAAAAGAAATACCAATGCAGGAAAAAAGTACTGCAGGCAAAAGTTCTACTCACATGGTAGTAGAAGCTGCCGCAGGTGATGTAAAAGAAAAAACACTGCAAGAAAAAGTCCTGCAGGTAATAGTATCAGAAAACTCCGCGACCAATATGAGAGAAAAAACACCGCAAGAAAAAGTTCCGAAAGTTTCAATTCTCCATGCTCATGAACCTTCCACAAATTTCACCATAATGGAATCTTCCATCAATCTATGAAAGAGAAGGAATAAAATTAGGTTCAATTCAAACTTATCAAAAAAAATATATACATATATATGTATATATATATATAGAGGTGATTCTTTTAAGGCGGCCATTAAAATATTCCCCACTTTCAGATGAGAAAGACATTTGAGATATGGTATACCTTAGTTGACCATTGCGGGTCCGAAAATAATAATTTCAAAATGGCGCCATTTCGGAAATTATTGTTTTCGGACTCCCAATGGTCAACTATGGTAGGGTACCAAATCTTAAATGCCTATCACATCTGCAAGTGGGAAATCTTCTAATGGCCGCATTAAAAAAATCATCCTGTATATATGTTATATCACCGTTTACATGAATGACTTTTTAAAAACTTTTATTTACTTGATGATGATATCTTGAAGATAAGCAATTAACAAGTGAAGCTGTAATACGTGTGATGCCAATATTATCTAGTAAAGGAATTTAACAAATCTAATAGTTATATCGTATTTCTAGAACTAAGTACTTTGTTTTAGTTTTTTATTATGTTTTCGAAAATATTTTATTTTATTACTCTTATTGCGTTTTTTATTATTTACGGTAACATAATAGTTTTCAATTATTTTCTGAAAGATTTTCCGTTTTCTTCATTCTCTGAGGAGGCCGGTTCTATTTTACGTGCTTTCTTGACCCCTAGTTATTTTTAATGTGGGGCTAGATCCTCCATTTTATTTATTATTTTGGTAGGTACTGACACTGACGCACATAAAATCAAATGAATTTTTAGTTAAATTAGCTGTCATTTAATTATACACTTACTTGTAGAACCTCTTGATTTTACTGCTAGACGAGTATTTAGAAATAAATATGTAAGAAATTGTCTTATTTATACCTATATTTGAATTATTAGAAATCTCGGAATCCTACAGGACCTCTATTCTTGACCCCGATAAATAGAATGTTCCTCGAATTTGTTCAACTATCGTTATATTGCGAGCAAACTGTATTCTTGAACAGAAGAACATAGAAAACTACTGAAATTGTAGCACTTTAAAAGTATGTAATTTAAAAATTTGAAACAACTGAGACGTATGCATTGAGGCCTTAAACATTTTTTGTTTTTTGGAATTTTTTTGCAACTTGCCAATTTTCCGAATTAAAGGCAGTTTTTCACGATAAATAATGTACTATATTTTAAAATTTTTTTGAAAATTTAAAAGCTTTTTCACATTTTCAATTTAAAAACGATATAACTAAATATTTTTTTATAATGATAAATATATATAAATCACGCTCATTTTTCGAATTTTCATGTATTTTTTAATGTGCAAAATATGTAGTACACTGTTTATCGCGAAAAACTGTCTAACTCGGAAAATTGGCAATTTACAAAAAAATTGCAAGACAAAAAATGTTTAGAAGGCCTCAATGCATACGTCTGGCTTTCTTCAAATTTTTAAATTACATACTTTTAAAGTGCTACAATTTCAAAGAAAGGGATAGTTTTTCATGTTCTTGGGGAAAAACTCGATGAAAACGCATTTTACAGAAAAGTTGCAAATAAAAAAAAGTCTTGTATTTCTATGATACATTCACCTGAATTTTTTTTCAACTTTACATTTCCCCTCCCTCGCTTTTACAGGGTTGCCACCCAAATTATAGAGTGAAATTCCCCGACTTTTCCAGGTTTTCCCTGACCAAACTAATATTTTTCCATACCCGATAAAAACGCTAGTCTTTTAGTCCTGGAGGAGTCTGAAACCTTCGGTGTGACACTGTCTCTGAAGAAGTAGTTTCCACAAAACACACTTGAATGTAACACCCGAATGCTATTATTTGACGCACGTTTCGACAATTTGGTTGTCGAAAGGCTCATCGAATAATAGTATTCGACAATTCCCCGTTCGACAGAAAAACAGAATAAATCGTATGTGTTGGAAGCTCTTGGCCTTTTGAGATAAATATATGGGTTGTGATGGTGTTAAACAGAGAAACGTGTTCAAAACATGCTATGTGAATAACAGCAGTTTCTGTAAGACAAAGCGCACTATATTAAACATTTTGCGCAAATAACAAGGATGGGTAATTGAATCTACTGCTTGCTTGACGGGCTAAACTACGCTACTAACCTTAAAACATCATTCCATCAGTTTAAAAAATCGCGCGTTATAATATACCCGATTTTTAAAAATTATAAAAATTTGTAGATGAGCAGAGATTCCCTGACTCTTTAATAAATTCCCTGACTTTTACAGATTTTTAGTATTTTTCCCTGACTTCCCTGAACCCGTGCAAAAACGGTTTTTTTCTACCACTTCCAATCATTTCCTACTCTAATCTTCTTTCAACTTTTTTATTAACGTCATTACAAACACATTGCACCACGTTTCATCAAAATCCATCCATTAGCACCCAAATTAGAGATTTTGCGTCATTTTAGTGCTCCGTTGACTGGATTAATATATTTTAACTAAACTTATATTAACGAAAATATACCCCTATTTTAGGGGGTAGTTTTCCAAAATAAACATTTCAACTATCAGAAACGATTACTATAACGTCTGTGAACACATCTATGTAAATAAATTGGAAAAATTCCAGAAGTCGGTGTTCTCAACAATTACCAAATATACTTCTAGTAGAGTTAAATGTTCATGCAAAATTTCCAGTCAAAATGTTTAACAACGCCTAAAGATAAATAACTAGTCTGAATGAGAATTATTATCAATTGTTTAAGTGCATCAAGTCGGAGATCAAGTCTTAAAATACTTTTCAATTTTTTTCACGTATTTTTCAGCGTTATTAATTTTTCTTTAATACAGCAATTTTCTTGGAATTTCTTCTGCTTTAAACAATTTATTTTTTTTTATGTAAACAAATGCCACAAAAAAGTTTTTAAAAATTGCTTCTATTTTCGGTACTTTTAAGTTTTGATGCATAAGTAGGTACCTATATTAAATCCAAAATTCACAAAAATATTAATCAAAAGTAAAACAAAATATTTAGGTTGACAACATTCACCAAACTCACTTCTCTAGGTTAAAAAAAAACAGAAAACGGCGGCATTCCCGACTGTCCTCCTCAGGTAGTAACATTCCTCACTTTTTAATAGGAGATAGAAGTTACTTCAAGGATACCGTTTTGTGAATTTCAATAGAGACACGCCCACTCTCTCTCCAACGTTCTACCGCCGTCAAGGATAGAGGCCCCAGTTGGGTAATCTAAAAACTGATACGTAGTAAACACGGACATCTAGAAAGTGTAAGATAGAAATAAATATGAAATGGGAGAACTTACTCTACCTGCTCTTGTTGTAGACGCAAAATAGCACCGGCAACGTACCACTAACCTAAGTTTCAAGGTCACCTGAAAGCAAACCCTTTTCACATTCCAACTTCTGGCACTTTTAACCCATTTGTACAATTTAATACGCTCGCAATTGTTCTTCTTGTAAAAATTGAGTGTAATTATACATTAATACTTGGACTATTCTTCATCGACTGGAGGGACCATATCAATCAGCTCTAAGACCAAATGCTTCGGCTAGGCCCTTTTTGCTTTCAAGCGCCTCAGACTTGCTTCCTCTGTTTTTCTGTGATTACACTCTCCTCTTCTGCTTAATGATACACAACAACACACAACTAGTGATGGGAATAATCGAAATACAATAATCGAATTAGTCGATTATTAAAATGTCTCGAGATAATCGATTATAGCTCCGAAAATTAGTACCTATATACTAATATTAGTAGTGCTGAAAAAATAGTTGTATACAATTGTTCGATGAATGCGATGGTGACTGAGTCGATTATTCTCTCGGTGTCGAAGTTGGAATGCTTGATCATGAACACGACAAAGTATAAAACATCAGGTTAATTATTAGTTGACATTACAAGTACAGTAAAAACAAATAAGTACTTCTTTAATAAATAGATACATATTTAATTTTGTGTGTAATTATTTAACAGAAGTAAGCATACTAAAAAATAATTGCTGTTACCCATTTATAAAGTAAAGAAACCACTAAAAATTAATATTAAAAACTTTACACAAATAAATGCAGCCAACGACATAACAGAAATAACAATAAAGCTATAATTATCCATAAAAAACAAATCTATAATTTTCCATAATAATAATAAAATGGAAAACCAAATTTTTTATAGTAGTATACCTATTATAGTGCGAGATGCAAATGAATCGTCGAATCGGTCATTCGGTTAGATTTAGAAGGCAACTACTAAAATTAGTAATACTAATATTAGTCGATTATTAAAACATCTCGATTAAAAATAATCGAATATTGAAATATCTCGATTATTCCCATCACTATACCTACACAACTTGAACTTCTAATATTAATATGAATATTGCTTGACCATAAGCTTCGCATTCGAAAATACACTACAGCCAGTTTCAAATCTCAACTTCTTAGGTCTAGCAAAGGAATGCGTCAAGGTTGCCTAGTAACTCATCCCCACCAAAAACATCATTAGCCAATGAGCAGCTGGTGTGAAAACACACCATAAGATGCAGGGCCTGATTCCTGATTGAATATATTTAAGAATTTACACCGTCACTACATTTGATAGATTTCAACTTTTGAGATAAACAATCATTATACAGAGCGTTGTTTTACATATGAGAATAGACACCACAAGTCATAATAGACGTTTATTACTATATGTTTTGCTAGATATTCCTTTCTTTGCTTCATGGTATGTCTTTTATCGTGGTTGCCCGTTAAGTTTTCAGAGATATAACATTATACACGATGGCTATTTGAAGTTATATTTTTTAAAGTTTCCCTTTACTGTTTGATATGTCTAACAGTATCCAATATTTTATCGTGGTTGCTTCTTAAGCGTACAATCTCAATAAAATTTAATATTTTTATGTTGTTATGACTGGTCTAATGTTTACTTTTTTTTTAAATATATCCAACCAATAAACAATAATTATACGGAGCGTTGTTTTAAATATGAGATTAATTTGGAAAAATTGTGTTATCTTAACTGAAAATAAAAATTAAGTATCTTGAAAATGTGTAATATACAACACTGAGCGCACTTTGAATGTCTCTCCAAAGACCTTCGCAGGTATAATAAATGGTGACCGCAGTTCGGGTGTTAAATTAGGAGTTTATTATTAGGCATATAAACGCGAAAAATCGATTTTTCAACTTTCTGGAATAAAAATAGGTACATTTAATCCCTTCATGTAATCATAATCTCTTTTTATAGTAATGATATTTTGTTAGATATACTAATAATTTATTAGTCATATTACTAACAAAGGGTTATTGAAAATGTAGAATAAACAAGAAATGTTGGACAGTAGGAAGAATGAAAAGTACAAAAATTAGCTTCTATGTAAAAAAGTTCTGGAATTGTACAGTAAGTGTGAAATTATATGGTCTAATATAAACAATACAAGTTAGAATATCAATTTTATTATTAAAAAAAATTGTAATCAAACAAACTCGCAATGGCTTACTTTGTTTTTACATACAAGCTGAGAAAAAGCCCTGCATAAACAGCTATGGGCAATTATCTTTGTAGTATGTACTCAAGGGATTAAGCCCTGTCAATCATAGATAAAAATAAATGAAACAATCTTAAAAATATGTAATCAGTGATACATAATGTGGACAATTCAATCGGTAAGTAAATTAAAATTCGTTTAGACATCATTTACAGCACTAGAGAAATTAGAAGTAAGTTCGACCCTGCCTAGCCTAGGAGATGCTACATATATGGGGCCTGGGATATAACGTATTGGCATTGCTGTTATGTTTTAGCAAATATTTTTCTGAGTATTTTATCTTATGTGAATCAGACTCCCCCCCGCCTAACTGTTTTGGCGGTAGCCGCCCCCGAAAAAATTCAATTGGTTACATTGAGAAAAAAATGTTGGCACTCACAGAGACTACTATTATTTGGTACAAAAACTACAAGTTTGAGAAGGTGCCAACATTTTTTTTTTTTTTTGAAAAGCACCAGTTTTAGCAAAAAATTGGACTTTTAGTCAAACATGGGCTAAAACTGGTGCTTTTCAAAAAAAAAAAAATGTTGGCACCATCTCAAACTTGTAGTTTTTGTACCAAATAATAGTCTCTGTGAGTGCCAATATTTTTTTCTCAATATAACCAATTTAAAACATAACAGCGATGCCAACATGTTATATCCTAGGCCCCATATATGTAGCTATCTCCTAGACTATTACTGTTTTTCTAGTGTTATTTCAGCAGTGTTACCACTCCGAACATATGTCCCGCCTATATAAAATAATTATAAATGAATTACGGAGGATTCGCGTTTAATAATCCAAAGGAGAAAATTTTGGAAACTTAATTTCGTTTAGTATTCAAATATACAATATGATGTAGGGTATAACAGATTTAAGTTAACTAGTTTTAATAATTAAATCATATCTCAATTCTGTTGGTTCATTTTTAAGAAGAAACATTTGAAAGTTTAACCAGTCTAAACCTTGGTAACACAGCCTTAAGCGGATAAGTTGAAAATCCGTGAAAACTCGTCAAAAAGTGCATATAACTTGACGCACAAAGAATTTTTGGGCACAATTAATTTTTTCGTAATCAGGAGGACGCAAGAATCAACAATAAAATTGGTGGAATTAAATTAAATCAATTCGACTGCACTATGTTTTGACGCGTTCGACCGCAAGTTCGGTTCGACCACAGTGGGCCGATCACATCGATCAGTTGTAGAATGTAGGCCTAGGTTATGGTATTATTTAGGAACAATATCCCATTGGAAAAAAAATTTCACCGATTTTTCATAAAATGAGTCTATTGTTAATTAACATTTTTTTTTTAGAGTTGCGTTTATATTTTAAGGGCCAGTTTTATAATATCGGATTAAACTGCGGAGTGCGGATTAAACTAAGGCCTTGAAAAAAAGTCTGTTTTAGAATGTCGTTAATTTTGTTTTTATATGTAATATGATGGATATATCGAAATATTTGATTAGTTATTATTTGTTTATTATTATTTTTACTGTATAATGAAGACGAAGAAATTATATTAATGTAATAGAAGGTGTTCAAAGTTCTAAGTTTAAACTGCACAGTTTAATCTAACATTATAATACTGGCCCTAAGTCGGATAATTGTTAAACAAAAGACACTAAAATTATTTCGCTTCGTGGAGACCTTGGTGTCAACTATACTTTATGAGATTATGACATTGCGATGTTTTTAATTGTTATAGTCTATTAGTTATTAATTATTTTTAAGCTAACAAAAAACTAAAAAATGAAAAAGGTTGAACATTTTTTTAGTTAATTTTAATTATTACTGTTTTTATATTCAAAAATAAGTAGATAAATTAAGCATTTTTGAAAAAAATTTTTGACAACTTATTTGTAACAAAATATAAGTAATAAAAAAAAAATTTCTTAAAAAAATATTTTAATTGTTTATAATCATCTTTTTCCTTTTTTCATTATTTAAACAAATTATTAAGAAAAAAATTTAGTCGTCAATTTATTTGTTTATTAACCCCCGACCCAAAAAGAGGGGAGTTATAAGTTTGACGCGTATGTTTGTATGTCTGTTTGTCTGTGGCTTCATATCTCTTCAACGGATGATCCGATTTTGATGCACTTTTCTTTATTTGAAAGAGTATTTTGTCGAGAAGGTTTTTGCCATATTAGATTTTGATGTTTGGTCGCCATCTTGATTACAAGCTTTTATTTAACTTACCTTGTTCTTGTGGGTCAAATGAAAGGGTTTGCTGAGAAGAATACGAAAATAAAATGACGTCACACTAAATTCAATATGGCGGACGCAACTGAATTTTAAAACAGTTATCCCCAACCGATTGAGCTGAAATTTTGCATACACGTTTAGTTTGGATGACAATGCGTGGTTAGCTAAGTGACTTCATTCCAAATCCAATATGGTGGACCAGTTATTTTTTATGCACCCCCGTGATATGGGTATCAAATGAAAAGGTTTGCTGAGAAGAATACGAAAATAAAATGACGTCACACTAAATTCAATATGGCGGACGTCCCAAGATGGCGGACACATTTTTTTAGTTTTAATACTATAATTTTATTGTATACTGTATTCGCTCATACGTTGCATTCTAAGAAATGGTGAAGGATTCGGTTTAAACTATAAGTTTTATATCGGATAGGAACGACGCAATGAATATATACTTCTCCAAGAAATTAACGTACCATTAAGAAATAACCAAAACTTTGAAGTTAGTTAATTTTTAACCTCTGACCCAAAAAGAGAGGTTTTATAAGTTTGACTGTATGTTTGTCTGTCTGTGGCTTCATATCTCTTCAACGGGTGATCCGATTTTGATGCACTTTTTTTTTATTTGAAATAGTATTTTGTCGAGAAGGTTTTACGCCATATTGAACTTCTCTAGGAATTGTCCGATTGAAGTAAAATTGAAAATGTGCACACAATTATGGTAGGCGAATATGATTTCGGCCTCATTTTGATTCGGTCATATGATGAAACTGGTACAATTAGATACATTGATCGGGAGTTTTTAAAAACTTTCAATTTTTTAACCCCCGACCCAAAAAAGAGAGGTGTTATAAGTTTGACTTGTATGTTTGTCTATCTGTCTGTCTGTGGCTTTATATCTCTTCAACTGGAGATCCGATTTTGATGTAGTTTTTATTAAAATTAAATATAACACAAATATATTTTACATAGAACCGGTCTTGTAGACCGTGTGCGATTAGTAGAATACAAAATTGGACCGCGTCGGCTTAAAGGTTAAAAAGTTCTGTGTGGGACTTGTGGTATAACAATACGCTATGTTGTATGCATATGTTTAGTTTAAAAAGTATAAAATAACAAATTTTAAAAAAACTCCGACACAAAAATATCGACTAAATAACTAATATAAAAAAAAAATAATTAACACAACTTTAAAAATTACGAAATAATTTTGATTTCATATACGAACTATTATGATTTATTTAAATCCAACTTACATTTTCTTTATGTCCTCGAGACTTGCTTTCTTGTACGAATGAATATGTCGGGGGCTGCTGTAAAGGCGAACTACTAAGTAAATAGTTATATTCCATGATACAAAGAATAGAAGGTATGATACTCAGTTCGCCAAATTCGGTCCGGTTGGCGCAAGACGTCACGCGGTGATAGCGGGATTTTAAATTAGATAGGATTTTCCTCATGATACAAAGAATTTGTATCATGGATTTGCCTGAACTCATTGGCATTTTGAATAAATAGGGATTCTTAGTGTTCTTAGTAACCATCGTTCTTTATAAATGAGTTTTATCTCCGCATAAATACGTTTTAAACATATTGTCACTTTTACATGATGCCAATGTACAACGCATTTTTATAACTAAAGGTTATTGCAAGAATACTAAAATAAGTAAAATAATCCGAAAAACAACTTCCACAGACGTCGGCAAACTCACTTTTACGAAGGAAGCCGGGTAGAAAATTATCACCGCGTGACGAACAACTGTCGATTTGGCTCCGCCCACATACGCAATCCCATACCTTGTATTCTTTGTATCATGGTTATATTCAAAACAGCAGCTCCCAATATATTCATGCGTATAAGACAGCAAATCTCGAGGACATAAAGAAAATGTAAGCTGGATTAAATAAATCATCGAGTTCGTATATGGAACAGAATTATTTCGTAATTTTGAAAGTTGTGTTATTTTTTTTATATTAGTTATTTAGTCGATATTTTTATGTCGGTTTTTTTTTAAAATTTGTAATTTTATTTTATTTAATAAACAATTCGTTATTAGCAATCGTCGAATGTGTTTATACTTTTTTTAGACAGAAAAAAATAACAAAAACAACCGTATACATAAACATGTCAAAAATTTTTTTTTTTTTTTTTTTTATTAGCCTTATTTATATTAATGTCCTGGCGGAGTTCAGCTCTAGGCTGATCTTCCACTCTACCAGGACAGACACTCACACATAGACAACATCACAACACCCATTCCCTGCGACATTGCCATCTGCCGCAGCTGAGACTCGAACTCAGGAGAGGAGAACGTCTAGACCGTGTTGTCTCTTACACAACCGCAGTCTAGCCCACTGCTACCATCTCGGTAACTCGTGAAAAACGCCACTACACATCCATACCCTAGCCAGGATTCGAACCCGGGACTCTGTGGTCGCAAACCTAGCATCCTAAGCACTGCGCCACCGAGCCGGTGTGTTTTGTAATATCTTTTATATAATTTTAAATTATAATAAAAATTGACATTTATGTGTACGGTTGCTTTTATTATTTTTTTTTCTGTCAAAAAAATTATAAACACATTCAGCGATTGTTAACAACAAATTGTTTATTAAATAAACAAACAAATTAACAATTTTTTTTCACCTTGTAGAGAATTGCAAATAATGAATTTTAATAAAAAAATTTCTTATTAATTTGTTTAAGTAATGAAAAAAGGAAAAAATGATTATAAACAATTAAAAAAAATTTTTAAGGAATTTTTTTTTTTTTAATTATATTTTATAACAAATAAATTACCAAAAATTTTTTTTTCGAGTTTTTTTTCAAAAGTACCTAATTTATGTATTTGTTTATTTATAATATTTATTTAAACAAATAGCACTAAAAATTAAAAGTTTATGTAATCTTACACTATTTTTGAATATAAAAACACTAAAAACAGTAATAATTAAAATTAAAAAAATCTCTTTTTCATTTTTTAGTTTTTTGTTAGCTTAAATAATTAATAACTAATAGACTATAACAATTAAAAACATCGCAATGTCATAATCCCATAAAGTATAGTTGACATTAGGTCTCCACGAAGCGAAATAATTTTAGTGGCTTTTGTTTAACAATTATCATAGAGTGAGATCCCAGAGCCGCCGCGCCAGACCTACGTCATTTTAGCAAAGCTAATATTTTGACAACGAATAGTGTAATATCTAGTTAAGAACGTATGCGTATTTGCTAGCTTGAAAGCGGGGCGCTTTTGCAGAAAACAGGTACAAAAGGTACATAAAAATTTTCTCACCTACGTTAAAGTATGATAGTTGATTTATTTTTCAAGTGACTGGCTAACGACATGGTGTAAGCGTCAACCTTCGAATCTTAAGGTCCTACACCTCCCTCAGAGACCTTTATGCACGTTGTCACGACATAACCCCTCTAGCGGACTTCGTCCGGGAAACATCCCAAAAATTCTACCAATTCAAATTGGGCGACAGTCCGCTAACCCGAGACATCACACGAATCAGACAGCATAATGCAATACTTTTCGACCTGAAATACCCCTTACCATACCAGGCGTTGCCTATCTTTCGGCAACCTCCCTAGCCACACCTTTCCTATACCACAATTTCCCTTTCACCACCCTTTACCTTAACCACCTTTTACTTCAAACCTCTTTCTATTCCCTTATTCGCCTCATTTTTGTCGTTTTTGTCAATTTTTGTTCTTTTGTCCCTTTTTGTTTCTCTTTCAAATCCCCTTTTGACCGATAACCTCTTATAAATCCCAACCCTTTAAAATCACAAATTCCTCTTCACCCTACCTTTCCGAAGGCGGGCAGACCACCGGATGAAGACTGTGTTAACCTAGCTTTAAGTAGTTGTAAGTGTTTTTAAACTATCTTTAGTTATTTTTATTCAAATTGTTAGGCTTAAGTTTTCCACCCATTAAACAGGAGGCCTAACCAACCCATGTGAGTTATATCGTTATAGCCAAAGCCGAGCCCTTTTCACCCGACCACCCATCTACCACGGCGTTGCGCGCCGTGGTGGTGTGGTCGGCTCTAAATCGGACCTCGACCGAGGCGCACTGTTGTAAACAATAATTGTTAATAAATTTGTTTTGAATTTGAATCTTAAGGTCCGAGGTTCGATCCCCGAGCGTTCTCAGTTTTTTTTTCAAATATACGTACTAAGAAAAAAAGTTATGGCCAAAAATAATAAATATATCCCATCGGTTGTCTGTTTCTTGGTAATCGCCGTAAAGTTAATTAATATTTGTTGAAAAAAAAAAAAAGCTGAGAACGCTCAGGGATCGAACCTCGGACCTTAAGATTCAATTTCAATTTAAAACAAGTTTATTTATAATTAATTGTACAGCAATGCGCCTTGGTCGAGGCCCGATTTAGGACCGACCACATCACCATGGCGCGCAACGCCTTGGTAAATGGTTGGTCGGGTGAAAAGGGCTCGGCTTTTGGCTTTAACGATCTATGATATTGGGGTTAGGCCTCCTGTTTAGCAGTGCGAAAACTTAAGCCTAACAATTGGTATCATAACTAAGAATAGTTTAAAAGCACTTAGAACTACTTAAAGCTAGATTTAAAAAACGTTGGTTAGGAACGCGCGCACAACACACGCGTACTAGATTTAGAGGTTTGGACCTTAAGATTCGGAGGTTGACGCTTACACCATGTCGTTAGCCAGTCACTTGAAAAATAAATCAGCTATCATACTTTAACGTAGGAGAGAAAATTTTTTATGTACTTTTTGTACCTGTTTTCTGCAAAAGCGCCCCGCTTTCAAGCTAGCAAATACGTTTTTAACTAAATATTACACTATTCGTTGTCAAAATATTAGCTTTGCTAAAATGACGTAGGTCTGGCGGCTCTGGGATCTTGGACTATCAGACTTGAAATATAAACGCAAACTCTAAAAAAATTTGTTAATTAACAATAGTAGCACTGTATCTACAGGTAAAAAACACATAAAATTTCGGAATAATCTCATATGTAATGATAATTTTTCTTTATGGGTTATTATTGTAGTAAAAGTTATTGTCTTCATTTTCTATATGGTCCAGATACTTGCTTTTGCCCTCAAGGGGTGAAAACCACCCCTAAATTTAAATATTCAATATTTGAAAAAGTTTTACTAATATATTTTTGAAAAGTAGGATAGTTATGTTTTTGGGATCGCTACTGATTATGAATCTGAAGTCAAAATGAAAAAATTCTAAATGGCGGGTTCTAATATGGCGGATGTATTTTTTCAAAAAACAAGTGTTTTAAACGGGCAAAACAAATTGAGCATTAAGGTGATGTTATATATTAACGAAAAACATGTTTGAAAAAGAAATTTAATTACTGAGCAATTACAATATCAAAATGGAGACATTTTGTTCAAGAAAATGTGAAAACGCGCATTAAATCGGTCATAACTTCCTTATTTTTTGTGATGTAGAAACAAACAAAAAATCATTTTAAAGATTGACTAACTTTTCTTCTATTTCATTCCTTTGATTTTTTTATGGAAGCGTCACAGTTTCTAAGAACATTTTAAATTAAATAGTTCATCCTAAAAACGGCCAGATACCATCTATAAAATTAAATATCTCCGAAACTAGCAACCCTACCCAAATATATCAAAGAAAACAAATTCATTCTCAGTTTATGAGCTTCGTTTTTGATGTCCACTGTATTTTCCGTAAAACTAATATTTATTGAAATATTTGCAGAGGGACAAAAATGTTACATTTTTTCTAAAACTCCTTTACAATTTAAAATGCATTTTTTTTTTTCTAAAGCAAGCGCTGTAAGCGGAGGAAAAAATTTGAGCGTTAAGTCATACTATATATTAACGAAGAACAGTATATTCGAATATATTTTTTTAATCACAGACTACTTACATTAACAAAATGGCGACGTTTTTATTAAAAAAAATTGAAAAACTACATTTTTTCCGTCATAAGTCCTTTGTTTTCTATCCTACAGAAATTAAAAAAAAAATCGTTTGAAAGCTACTTTGAGGTAAAAGATTATGGTCAAATTTCGGAATAATTTCATATGCAATGATAATTTTTCTTTATGGGACACTTGCTTTTACCCTCAAGGGGTGAAAACCACCCCTGAATCTTAATATTGAATATTTGAAAAAGTGTTATACTAATTTATTTTTGAAAAGTACAATAGTTATGTTTTTGGGATCGCTGATTACGAATCTGAAGTCAAAAGTAAAAAATTCAAAATGGCGGCTCTAATATGGCGGATGGATTTTTTTCTAATACGTGTTTTAAACAGTCAAAATAAATTGAGCATTTAGGTCATGCTATATATTAACGAAAAACAGCAATTTTGAAAAAAAAATTACTGAACAATTACAATATCAAAATGGCGACATTTTGTTTAAAAGAAAAATGTGAAAACGCACATAGAATCGGCCATAAACTTCTTTATTTTATGTGATACAGAAAAACACAAAAAATCATTGTAAAGATTGATTAAACATCTTTAATTTTGTTTCTTAGAATTTTTGATGGAGGTGCCACAGTTTCTAAGGTATTCAATATTTTAAACTAAATACTTCATCCTAAAAACGGCCGGATGCCATCTATAAAATTAAATATCTCCGAAACTATCAACCCTACACAAATATTTGAAAAAGACAAATTCATTCTCAGTTTATAAGCTTCATTTTTGATGTTGACTATATTTTCTCTAAAACTAATATTTATTGATATTTGGAGAAAAACAAAAATGTTATGTTTTTTCTAAAATTTCTTTACAGTTTAATATGCAATTTTTTTCTAAAGCAAGTGCTGTAAGCGAACGAAAAAAATTGAGCGTATAGGTCATATATATTAACTATATATTAGCGAAAAACAGTATATGGGAATATATTTTTTTAATTACTAACTACTTACATTAATAAAATGGCGATGCTTCTATTAAAAAAGTTTGAAAGAGTTCATTGTTTCTGTCATAACGTCTTTGTTTTTTATGCTACAGAAATAGAAAAAAAATCATTTGAAAGTCTAATTAATAGTCCTTCATTTTGGTTGTGCTTTTGACGTAAGTGTAAGTTTTTGAGATATTTAACATTTAAACTGAATACCTCGTCTTATAGACGTTCGAACGCCACCTTTATATTTCCAGATCTGCGAAAACTCTACATAAATTAGAAAAAAACGAAATTCATCCTCAATTTAGTAGCTTCTTTATTTGTCTCTAGCATGTTTTCGCTCAATGTAATACGTTTCGAGTTAAATGACGAATATTGTTTTGAAATACTTTTACTTTAAGCTAAAATCCCGGCTTTCAAGTCAATATTATAAGTTAAAGACCATCAATTTGTATGAAAGTTCCATAGAGCCTTTTCTTCTTAAAATTTTATTTTCTTTCAGCTTCAATGTTTTTATTTTTTTCTTAGTTGCCACCCCTTATAAATTTAGCAAGCTGCCGCATAATATAGAAACTTTACTATTAAGTTGCCAAAAATGAACGAAATCCGTTTAATATGACATTATTCCGAAGTTGAAACCTCTAGTTACTGTACTAAATAGGTATTCTTTCATTTTGATTGTGAGCGCCTTTGATGTAAGTGTCATAGTACATAGTTTGAGATATCTAACATTTTTAAACCGAGATTTAAACTAAATTCTTCGTCTTACAGACTGTCGGACATCAATTTTATACTTCCGGATCTCCGAAACCGGTAACTCTACAGAAATGAGAAAAAACCGCTGCCCAAGGAATCACTAGTTCCACATCCAGATTTTCTATCCATGTCACTCACAACGAAAAAATTTTGTATGTGGAAATAATTGTTTATGGAACTTTAATAATATAATATTTGAAATCCTCTACCCCAAAAACCCATAAAACGATACACCACATCGGTAGTGGAGTGGGGGTGGTAGTGGGCGGAATTAAGTAAAAAATATTTTCAGGTTTCTGGTTCTTGTACATACACTAAATCACAATTTTTCATCCCCTTTAATAATGGGGTGGGGGTGGTAATGGGGGTGGCTAATGCCAAACATTTTTTTGAGACCTTATATAGCTTCTCTTGTATATACTAAATACCAATTTTATCGACTCTTACCTGCTTGATTTACCTATTTACCCCAATTTAACCCCAACCTTTCGATGGAACAAGATGAAAATATAATCTTGTTCCAGATCTCGTTAAAGTATATATGTGTGCCACATTTCAAGTCAATATCTTAAACGGTTCCAGAGTAAACGTGCGCACAAAAAAAGTTACAGACAGACCGACAGATCGAGAGACAGACAAATTTCTTTTTCGCTCAAACTTAAAATCTCGACGTTTCATGACATTCTAAGCCTATTTGAACAATACAAATTTTAAAAAATTTTCTTGTTACTATGTGTGGAAGTAAAATGAAATTCTTCCTCAAGTTAGTAGCTTTCTTATTTGTCTCTAGCATCCTTTCGCTCAATGTAATACTCTTCGAGTTATTTGGAGATTATTTTGAAATACCTTTTTTAGGCCAAAATCACAATTTTTAAGTCGTTATACCTTAAAGACTATCAATGTTTATGAAAAGTTACATAGAGCCTTTTCTTCTTAAAATTTCATTTTTTCTTTCAGCTCCAATGTTTTTATTTTTTTCTTAGTTGACACCCCCTATAAATTACCAAGCCGCCGCATAATATAGAAATTTTTCTTTAATGCATTTACTATATTAAGTTGCCAAAAATGAACGAAATCCGTTCAATATGACATTATTCCGAAGTTAAAACCTGTAATTACTGTACGCTCATTTTATGAAAAATCGGTGAACACATTTTTTTCCAACGGTATATTGTTTCTGTAAGTGTCTAAATAATACCATAATTTTTTAAAAATTTTAAATTAATATTTAATAACAAAATTTTTTTTTTTAAGTACTTTATTGTTACGGCTTACCGTTCGCCTCGCGGAGCCCCTTTTTCAACATTAAATTAAAACTAGTGGAACCATTGATTTTTCTTTATTTTCTCGGGAAATATGGCATTACAAAAAAAATTGTTGTTTTTGGCGAAATTATCTTTAATTTTGTGTTTTTAAATTAATTTGTTAGCAATAAATTAACCGAAATACTCCCATTTTTCGATGGCGGGATGGCGGACGGAACTTTTTTCTAAAACAAGTTTTTTAAATGGATAAAATAAATTGAGCATCTAGGTGATGCCATATAGTAACAAAAAACAGCATTTTTGAAAGAAAAATTAATTAGTGAGCAATTACAATAACAAAATGCAGACATTTTGTTTACAAAAATATGAAAACGCACATTGAATCCGCCAAAACTTGATGTGGAAACAAACAAAAAATAATTTTAAAGGTTGATTAATTAGCTTTAATTGGTTTCTTAGAACTTTTGATGGAAGTGACACAGTTTCTAAGATATTCAACATTTTAAACTGAATACGTCATCCTAAAAACGGTCGGATGCCATCTATAAGAAACCGCTGCCCAAGGAATCACTACTTCCACATCCAGATTTTCTATCCAAGTCACTCACTACGAAAAAAAATTGTATGTGGAAATAATTGTTTATGGAACTTTAATAATATAATATTTGAAATCCTCTACCCCAAAAACTCATAAAAAGATACCCCACATCGGTATAGTGGGGTGGGGGTGGTGATGGGGGTGGATGAAGTAAAAAAATATTTTGAGGTTTCTGGTTCTTGTACACACACTAAATCACATTTTTTTTATCCCCTTTAATAATGGGGTGGGGGTGGTATGGGGGTGGCTAATGCCAAAATTTTTTTTGAGAGCGTGGCCTCTCTTGTGTATACTAAATACCAATTTTATGGACTCTTACCCGCTTGATTTACCTATTTACCACAATCGAGACCCCAATTTACCCCCCAACCCTTTGACAAAGCAAAATGAAAATATAATATAGTTCTAGATCACGAAGTACATATGTGTACCAAATTTCAAGTCAATATCTCGAACGGTTCCAGAGTAAACGTGCGCACAAAAAAAGTTACAGACCGACAGACAGAAATTCTTTTTCGCTCAAATTTAAAATCTCGCATGACATTCTAAGCCTATTTGAACAATAAATTTCTTTTTGTCGTTACTATACTTCCACTGGATGTGGAAGTAATTAAATATCTCCGAAACAATCGACCCTACACAAATATATAAACAAAATAAATTTATTCTCAATTTATAAGCTTCATTTTTCATGTCCACCATATTTTCTCTTAACTAATATTTATTGAGATATTTGCAGAGAAACAAGAATGTTACGTTTTTTTCTAAAATCCCTTTACAGTTTAAAATGCAATTTTTTTTCTAAAGCAAGCGCTGTAAGCCGATGGAAAAATCTGAGCATCTAGGTTACACTATATATTAACGAAAAACAGTATATGGGAATATATTTTTTTTAATTACTGCACGACTACTTACATTAACAAAATTGCAACGTTTTTATTTAAAAAAATGTGAAAAAGTACATTGTTTCTGCCGTAACTTCTTTGTTTTTTATGCTATAAAAATAGGAAATAAATCATTTGAAAGCCTAATTAATGTCTTTCATTTTGATTATTAGCGTTTTTGGCTTAAGTGCCATAGTTTCGAAGATATTTAACATTTAAACTAGATACTTCGTCTTATAAACGTTCGGATGCCACCTTTAAACTTCCAGATCTTCGAAACCATTAACTCTACAATAATTAGAAAAAAAAAACGAAATTCATTCTTAATTTAGCAGCTTTCTTATTTGTCTCTAGCATGTTTTTGCTCAATGAATTACCTTTCGAGTTATTTGACGAAAACGTATTTGAAATACCACTTTTTCAAGGTAAAATACCAAATTTTAATTATTTTAATGGTTATTGCTATAAAATGAAATTTAAAAACACCAAATTACAGATAATTTTGTCAGAAACAACTTCTATTTGAACAATTTTTTTGTAAATGCCATATTTCCCGAGAAAATAGAGAAAAATCGGTTTTTTAATTAAAAATACCCTTTTTCACCCCCTAGAGGTTCCCGCGGATCCGTAAATCTCCTAAATTTTGTTTGTTTCGTGAACTTTAAGCTATTTTGAACCAATAAGGAAATTTTTTTTGAGTTATAGGAAAGTTTTCCTGTACTAGGTATATTAGGTACTTGGGTACTGAGTAGAAAAAAAAATAGGACTATTTTGTTCTAATGTAAATCTGTCTCTATTTGCACACTTGCAATGAATTTTGACAAATAACTGACAATGTCACAAAAATTAGATATACACAACTAGATTTTTAGCAAAAATACGTTATAAGACTTGTCCCATTTTTTTTTTGCGCACGACAAGTACCTACCTACTTACCACAAATTTAAATCTGGCATTTCTGTTGTCTCCTCCATAATGAACTATGCACCAACAAATAATAAATCACCAACACCGCGAGATTACAAGCATAAACTAGTACCGCTGACAAACACTAAACGAATGAAATCGAAAAATTTATATTATTACGCTCTATGCAATTTTATCTGAACTTTTTAGAGAAGAGACAAAGAAATTAGCCTGGCAACAACTTCCGACCCGTTGATTGGTTACCGATGCTCCCTTCTTCCTGCCACGTGTACTGATTGAAATTTTTTGCGTCGCAGTTAAATTATAAAAACACGCAAACAGGGGCTTTATATATTTCAATAATTTTTATTACCCAGAATGAAACATGGACCTTGCGCCTTTCATAAAACTATTCCCTTTCAATTATTATTTATATAATTTTAATATGTATACAGGTATAATATCTGCTAAGCATAGGTTTATTAAATTTATATACCTATTTTATAGAATTTCAGGAAAATAACTAACAGTATTAATTATTAATTAATAGATAGGTAGGTACCTAGTTAAGTACAGGGTTATTCCATTATACATGGTGTATCACAAGGAATAATGTAGAATTCTGACCAGGGCAGTTTTTTTGTTTTAACGTGTTCAGGGGATCAACTTAAGATCACATAGTGGAGCGAAAAAGAGATAAAATCGTGTCGTTTTTTTTTATGAGCTTAGAACAAGATCAGACTCAGTGGGTATTACCAGCAACATCATTTTACATATAAAAACACAAAATACGACATTTTTTAGTGGTCACAGATATTCTTATTTAAAAAAAAGTGTAAAATTTAATTTTTTTTTAAATCATGTTTTTTTGTACATCCATTGCCATATCTCAAAAATGAATTGAGCTATCGATGTAAACTTTTTTTTGTTATAAAACACACACTTAAGCGCTTCTCTCTATTCATAGAATTGCTAATAAAAAAAAATGTAAACATGCCAAAAACGTAGATGACCCTGAAAGTTTAGAGAATACGCCATCAAATTTTCACTAAGCGAGGAAATTTTTTGTTTTTGAAAATTTTGTGTAACATGCTGTGAAGAAAATGAAGTCAATAGACTAAAAAAGTTTTTAGAAAAAAAATATTTACATTATTAGCAATAGTTTACTAGTTACGAATTTTTTAGTATGGAGGAATTGTCGAAGCGTACGCGCGCCGTACTTAGAATAATAATGATTATGTATTGTATGTAACGGAACTTTTCATTATTATTTTTTTTTTGTTTAGGACTGTTTTATCACGTTTTAGGATCTGAAAGGATAACTTATTTTTTCCAGTGACACATTAAGGACTAAGGTTGAAGGCAAAAAGGAATTAAAAATCTTAAATGGAGTATGCATTGCATTGGGATCTCGGAAACGGTGAAAAATAATATTATAGTAAAATGGAAAAAATGTTGCGCAACTAGGGGGTTAATAAAATCCCATAAACAGAAGTTTAGGAAAAGTAACAATTTTGGAGTGTTTTGATAAAAAGTAAACTATCGAGTTTTCCTTTTTTTGCGTTATTATTGGAGCAAAATAAAAAAGACAGTTTCTTAAAGCACGTGGCAATCTTAATATTTGCATCCGACATTTCCTCTGTCAGAGTCCCTATCCGAAACTCCCATGCATTGCATTTTTACCCTAGATCCACACAATAACACAGGTCGACAAAAAAAAATCTACTCCAAGGACTAAATCTATCATGCCTTAAGTATTTTTGTATGCTGAATCCGAATTTTCCACTTAGATTTCGAGCAAACGTCAAACATTATCAAAAAATCGTATTTTGACGATAAAAACCGGGATTTACTCGAAATCTACGCGGTAAAAAAAATTTTAAATTGAAAATTCGGATTCAGCACACAAAAATACATAAGGAATGATAAGTTTAGCCCTTGGAACAGAACTTTTTTCTTGTAGATCTGTGGTACAGGTGCACTTTGTATACAGGTCTACAAAAAAAGAAATTCTGTTCCAATGACTAAATCTATCATTTCTTATGTATTTTTGTATGCTGAATCCGAATTTTCAATTAAAAAAAATTTTTACCGCGTAGATTTCGAGTAAATCCCGGTTTTATCGTCAAAATACGGTTTTTTTGACAATAAAAACCGGAATTTACTCGAAATCTACGCGGTAGAAAATTTTTTTAATTGAAAATTCGGATTCAGCACACAAAAATACTTAAGGCATGATAGGTTTAGTCCTCGGAGAATTTTTTTTTTTTTTTGTAGACCTGTGAATTGAGTAAACGTGTTATTTTCGCCTAAATTAGGTAACAAAAAAGAAAAAAACATCCTAAATGAAGTCTTTTTTAATTTCCTAATTATAGTCTCTAAACTCTGTTTCCATGGCTTGTGCACAAGTTTATCGTTTTCCTCTATTACTACGCCACATAAAATTCATTCCATTTTACAATGAAACTTAGATTGCTTATTTATCTTAAATATTTTTTAAGTAGATAATCCACGCACAATTCGCACAATGACCATACGTTCTACAATATAATACAAGTGGTAATAAGAGAAAGAATATCGTTACACATTTTACTTCCACATTCAGTGGAAATATAGTATGGACAAAAATATTTTTGAAAATTTGTATTATCCAAATAGGCTTAGAATGTCATGAAACGTCGAGATTTTAAGTTTGAGCAAAAAAAATTCTGTCTGTCGGTCTGTCTGTAACTTTTTTGTGCGCACGATTACTCTGGAACCGTTTAAGTTATTGACTTGAAATTTGGTACACGTACCATGTATTTTAACGAGATCTGGAACTAGATTATTCCGTAAAAGGGTTGGGGGTAAATGGAGGTAAATAGACAAATCAAGCAAGTAAGAGTCCATAAAACTGGTATTTAGTATATATAAGAGAAGCTAAGCTCTCAAAATTTTTTTTTGGCACTAACCACCCACATTACCAACTCCCACCCCATTATTCAAGGGGGCGAAAAAAATAAAATTGTCATTTAGTGAAGAACCAAAGGCCTCAATTTTTTTTTACTTTATCCACCACTACTACTTACTTTATTCCACCACCCTCAGCCTCACTACCGATGTGGCATATCGTTTTATAGGTTTTTGGGGTAGACGATTTCAAATATTATATTATTAAAGTTCCATAAAAAATGATTTCCACATTCAAATTTTTTTCGTTCTGAGAGACTTGGATAGAAGATCTGGATGTGGAAGTAGTGATTCCTTGGGCAGCGGTTTTATAATTTGACCTTCGACGAAAACGTTAATAATACACCGCCCTGAGACTAGTTAGTTTTAGTGGACGCGGACGTATTAATATTCAATTTCTGCAATTCGCGCGCTCTGAAAAAAATCACTGTACCTAAACTGTAAAAGACACAATAAAATGTATGCTATCAAAAACTTTTTTGGTCTTTTGGCTTTATTTTCTTCGCAGCATGTTATACAAAATTTCCAAAAACAAAAAAGTTTGTAGCTTAGTGAAAATTTGACTGCGTATTTTCTGAACTTTCAAGGTTATCTAAGTTTTTAACAAACTTAAATATGTTTTAGTTAACAATACTATACACAGATAGAAGCGCTTAAGTGTGTGTTTTATAACAAAAAAAAGTTCATGTGGATAGCCCCATTCGTTTTTAAGTTATGGCATTAGATGTTCAAAAAAACATGATTTAAAAAAAAAAAAAATTTCACACCTTTTTTAAAAATAACAATGTCCGTGACCACTAAAAAATGTCGTATTTCATGATTTCTAATGAACATCGACCTATTTAACGAAATGGTATATATCTAGGTTTGTTCTAAGATTAAAAAAAAAACTCGAGAAGGAAGCGACTTTCCCCTGTTTTTTACTCCACTAATAGTTCAATTCTGCAGTTTCTGCGAGGTCGGCGTATTGTTCAGTGGCGGGTTGTGAAATTTCAATATTTTTTTTCTCGTCTTTGGCGCATAGGAAATATGGGAAATAACATCTAAAATGTTGAAAAAGCAGTTTGCGAAAAATTTTTTTAAAATTCGGTTGCCCTCCCTGGCCCTAGGGACTCCTGTTTAATTTATTTTTTTTGGTCATATACATTTTACTTTTCATAAAAATACAACAATAGGTTTTGGAGTATGAAAAAATATTTTCATTATTAACTGAGATCCAACGAATTAAAATGTAATTTGTTAAATTGTAAATTACAAAATTTCAATTCATTGTATTTCAGTTAATAATGAAAATATTTTCATAAACTCCAAAACCTATTGTTGTACTTTTATGAAAAGTCAAATGTATATGACAAAAAAAATAAATTAAACAGGAGTCCCTAGGACCAGGGAGGGCAACCGAATTTTAAAAAAATTTTTCGCAAACTGCTTTTTCAACATTTTTGAGGAGTGCTTCTCTAGATGTTATTTCCCATATTTCGTATGGGTCCCATGCGCCAAAGACGAGAAAAAAAAATTGAAATTTCACCACCTGCCACTGGTATTGTTTAAATAAACAATTTCAATTTTTAGACCGTCTTTTCCATCGGTTTTCTTTAAATATCTCGAAATCTATAAGTCCTATTGAAAACAACAAAAAGAAAACAAATGTTCGTTGTGAGCTGTACAATAAAAGTACATAAACTATAATTCATTCCAATTGTTATTATTATTAAAAAAAATTGAATATTGCAAAATTATGCGTTTCTTAACAAATCACTGTTCTTTCAAAAATAATGGATAAAATTCAATAAAATTTTGGAGAAATATAGCTCTTATGAAGTAAAATCACCACTTAAAATTTCAAATCAAAACGAGACTGATTTTAGCAGCGAAACTAGCAGCGAAAAATTTTTATTTGCATTTTTGAATACATATATATTCATATATTATGATATCAACATTTTTACCTCCACATATAATAAGAAGGCTATTAGCCTCAAATTCTCAAAATAATTTTGACGACCAACGCGTATTTTTCAGGTAAAACTCGTATTTAAAAAAATAATAGTAACCTGGCGCGTTTTGGACTCATTTTAATCGAAAGGTGAGCTCTTTAGCTTTAATTTTTTTTTTTTAATTAAGTCCCTAGTACATCTAACATAGAAGTTAGCCGCGAAACAGACGACAGCGTTTTCGCTGCTAGAGAGTAATTTCTCAATATGTTAATAAAAAAAAAAATGAATAGCCTGGCCCATTTCAGACCACTGTTAATCGAATGGTGGGTTCTTTAGCTTTAATTTTTTTTTTAAATTAAGTCCCCAGTATATCTAACATAGAAGTTAATAGCGAAATAGTCATTGACGCCGTTTCCACTGCTAGCGCATTTTTTATGTTAAACTAAAATAAAATGAGATCTGTGGCCCTTTACGGACCCATTTTAATCGAAAGGTGGGTTCTTGTTTGTGTTTCTCTTAAATGTAAGTTATAGACTGGCGGTACATGACCAGTCAGGTGCAACGTTTTTAAAATGCATGCCAATCATGTATATGAATAAAATTAGCATGAATATGTCAGAAATGCAAATTTTAGGCAGGCGTCGCGTGCACAAGGGGGTGCAAATCGGTTTTTTTTGTTTTTTTTTTGGGTTTTTTTATTATTTTTTTTTAATGGATGCTAATAATAGTGCCAAACGAAAAGCCTTGAAAAAAATCCAAAATCAAAATCATCCAAAATCAAGAACACCAAAAAATTTTACGATTTAATGTGCACATTAACAGTT
This sequence comes from Rutpela maculata, assembly GCA_936432065.2. Taxonomy (NCBI): domain Eukaryota; kingdom Metazoa; phylum Arthropoda; class Insecta; order Coleoptera; family Cerambycidae; genus Rutpela; species Rutpela maculata. The sequence goes on along the minus strand of OW386287.2, from coordinate 124,921,086 downwards.
GTTTTGAGCGCGGAAACTGCATGCCAATGAATTTCCGCTGGACTCTTTTTCACGGCTTTTCGTTTGGCACTATTATTAGCATCCATTAAAAAAAAATAATAAAAAAACCGATTTGCACCCCCTTGTGCACGCGACGCCTGCCTAAAATTTGCATTTCTGGAATATTCATGGTAATTTCATTCATATATATGATTGGCATGCATTTTAAAAACGTTGCACCTGACTGGTCTATTATACGAAATATTTTGAATAATGGAATACATATTTGTAATATTTGTTTACAACAAAAAATGTCTAATGAAATCTTTTTTTTTTGTTTCAATGCATTTCTGAAGATTAAGAACTGCAGTCTGTATGTTACATAGTGAGACTGTCATTAACTGATTTTGGAATGTCTAATTAACTGATAAATTGCTATTTTTTTTACTCGGGGAATATACAGCTTTTGTTAGAATGAGTCCGAAAAGGGCCATATTAATAGATCTTATTTTACTTTTGTTTAACGTAAAAAATGCGCTAGCAGCGGAAACGCTGTCAACGACTATTTTGCGATTAACTTCTATGTTAGATATATTGGGGACTTAATTTTTTTTTTTAATTAAAGCTAAAGAACCCACCCTTCGATTAAAAGTAGTCTGAAATAGGCCAAGGTATTCAAATTTTTTTTATTAATATATTACTTGAAAAATTACGCCCTAGAAGCGAAAACGCTGTCGTCTGTTTCGCGGCTAACTTCTATGTTAGATGTACTAGGGACTTAATTTAAAAGAAAAATTAAAGCTAAAGAGCCCACCTTTCGATTCAAATCAGGCCGAAAATGGCCAGGTTACTATTTTTTTTTTAATACGAGTTTTACCTGAAAAATACGCGTTGGTCGTCAAAATTATTTTGAGAATTTGAGGCTAATAGCCTTCTTATTAGCTCTTGGGTCGTAATTTGTACGTAAAAATGTTGATATTATCATTACCTACGAATATATGTATTCAAAAATGCAAACAAAAAATTTTTTTTTCCGCTGCTAGTTTCGCTGCTAAAATCAGTCTCGTAAATCAAAATGATTATTAAAACGGTTCAAATATACAATTGTTGCTAAAACTTTGCACCCTTGTGAAATTCTGCCATCAAAAACAAGGCATTGTGTACGATGGCTCAAATTGTAGTTTTACTTCCACATCCAGTGGAAGTATAGTAACGACAAAAAAATTTGTAAAAAATTTTATTTTTCAAATAGGCTTAGTTATCAGTATCAGCGAACATTAATTACAGTCCACATTTACCAAAAAACAACAAAATCACATCTAACAGTCTGTCGTCTGTCTGTCTGTAACTTTTTTGTGCGCACGTTTACTCTGGAACCGTTTAAGATATTGATGAGATCTGGAACTAGATTATATTTTCATCTTGTTCCGTCGAAAGGTTGGGGGGTAAATTGGGATAAATTTGGGGTAAATAGATAAGAGTCCATAAAATGGTATTTAATATATACAAGAGAAGCTAAGGTCTCAAGAAAATTTTTGGCATTAGCTACCCCCAATACCACCCCCACCCCATTATTAAAGGGGATGAAAAACAATGTGATTTAGTGTGTGAACAAGAACCAGAAACATCAAAATATTTTTTTACTTCATCCACTCCCTCTACCACTTCCCTATCACCACCCCCACCTCAGTACCGATGTGGGGTATCGTTTTATGGGTTTTTGGGGTAGAGGATTTAAAATATTATATTAAAGTTCCATAAACAATTATTTCCACATACAAAATTTTTTCGTTGTGAGTGACTTGGATAGAAAATCTGGTTGTGGAAGAAGTGATTCCTTGGGCAGCGGTTTTTTATATGTATTTTAAAATCACGGAGAGATGTATTTTTTTTTTCAAAATTTAAATCCCTTTATTGCAGTTGTTTATAATTTTCGAAATTGTAGTCACGAAAGTAGATTAAAAGAGTCAACTTAAAAAAAATAATGCTCTACTTGCATTTGGAGCTGAGATACGTTAGTTTTTACGTTTAGGTCACTTAGTCACTTATAAATAAACAAATCGATATTTCTTATTGGACTGTAATTCTCCAATGTCCATTATTTTTTGTCTCTGCTACTTGAAAATAATCCAAAGCTACAATTGTTAAAAGATAGGTACTTTATAGAGGCCCGAAAGTGGGATCTTCAGCGATTTTGTTAGAGATCAGAAAATCACCAGTCTAAATGTTATATTGTTTTTACAAATCGGACTTTAGTTGCTAGATAGACCACTGGTTAAAGCGACTAGCACATTTTTATTCAGGATGCGGACGTCTCGGGTTCAAATTCTGCGAAATATATATTTTTTTATTGTATCAGTAATATTAAAAGTTTTACAAAGCTGGATACATGAACATGAGGGTAGTTATACAACTTAGATTGGTTTACTACTTTCAAGACAGAAATTAAAAAAGTTATAAAAAAAATGAAAATGTACATTATGTTCGCAAAGCCGCTTTGTTCGATGTTATTTTAACAATTTTAGCTTTGGATTATCTTCAAATAGCGGAAACAAAGTAATAAGCATTAGAGAATAACCAGCCCAAATTTCAAGAAGAAATATCGATTTGTTTAAGTATTTATTTTGCGTCTCCATCGTATTATCTCCGAAAAATTTTGCACGCTTAAAAAAAATTTGTTTTATCCATTCCGAACGTAATGGCATATGATTTATAATTTTACGACGAATAATAAAATAAGATATACAACTAAATACAATGCGACTACACCACGGCAACAACGCATGTTGCATTTCACTTTTCCTCATAGCTCCGTGGCGCTTTCCCGTTATAAAGGTAAAAACACAAAGAAAGCAGGCAACCTGCTTACTGGTAGTCAGCGCCTATAAGCGCCAATAATTAAGTACGCTTTTAAACGTTCCCGTACATAGACAAAGCCGGCTACCAGTAAGCAGGCAGCCTGCTTTCTTTGTGTTCTTACCCTTTTAAAAGCGTACTTAATTATTGGCGCTTATAGGCGCTGACTACCAGTAAGCAGGTTGCCTGCTTTCTTTGTGTTTTTACCCTAAGTCGCAATACTATATACAGTCCGTGGTCGATGGGGCGGTATAAAAATACGTAAGTAATAATGTAGGTATGTATATGTAATGATAGTACATTAGCTGAAATTAAGAACCCATGATAAATTAATTACTACCATTAGGCAGGGGCGCAGCCTGGGGGGGGCATGCGCCCCCAAGCCGTCCTCCATGAACCAAAAATAAAGACGCATAATCTCTATCAGTACAAAGCAGTATTCAAATTATCCCTTGAAATAAATATTTCGTAACTAATGCCAATATTATTTGGTAGAGGAATCTATACACATCCGTTTACAACCATTTTCTGAAAAGTTTTCCTCATCCTTTGGAGAGGCCGGTTCTGTTGCCCCCCCCCGATGAATTTTCTGGCTACACCACTGCCATTAATATTGCAAATTTAAAACAGTTTGCTCGTCAATAAAACCATCAATAAAATAAATGCACATGACATTCCTTTTATAAATAAAATGCAACGGAGCTATGAGGAAAAGTGAAATGCATTGAAATGATTTAAAAAAAAACAAAGTACATACCATTTACAAAGCCAATTCAGTCAATTCCTCCGAAACCACCGGAACCATGCGCAATGGCATAATCATTTCTTCTTCGGTAGTTCCAGAAAAAGATTTAGCTACCTCATCAAAATCTGCAAAAAATATATTTTTTAATTTAACTCTCTCAATATATAAATTTTTAAAAAACATTACCTTCTGCACCTTGCGACATACTAAAATCAACGATCTGTTTCCAAGCATCCTTGATAATGGAATCTGCATCTCCCAAATCGCTGATTGGAAACACAGCAGGAGTAGAACATGCATCAAAGGGTAATCCGTGATTATTATTAATTACATCACCATCTGTCAACAAGACAGTATCTTGTCCTAATGCAGAAACATTACTAGGAGGAAGAGTAGTAGAAGAGAATCCAGGAGGAGATTTCGGTGAGATGGATACACCACCATCTGTCAACGAGTCGGTATCCCGTCTCAATGCAAGAACATTATTAGAAGAATAAGGGGGGGTAATAGAAAATCCAGGAGAATATGTCGATGAAATGGGTCCACCACTACAGGATGCACCATCACTTCTTCCAGGAACACTGGATATAACATAAGCTTCACTCGCATCCCTTTCAAAAGAACCAGAACAATCTTTATTCTCCTTTAAATATAAATCACAAATTATTTCTTGATCTGAAAAAAAAATTAATCAAATTTCTTCCTAATATTAAAATTTTATAAAAGTCACCTTTTCGACCAACGTAAGCAAAATTGAACAACGTCTGTACTTTTCCATTTACCAAAATACTATTAAAATGAAATTCATTGACATCATTCTCGAAAAAAACCACAGATTCAATATCTTTGTATTCTTCAACTTCGAAAGACTCAGATTTATATTTCCAGAACGTATTAATATTTATATATAAAAATATATGTTTCAAAACATGTAGATAATATCTCTCTATATTCAAGCTTATAACCCTCGGTGAATGTATCCTATAGAACGTTGTAATTATAAATTTAATTTTCTCACGAATCGTCTTATTTCGAAAAGAATTGAAACATTTGGAAAGATAAGCATATAAAAAAGTTAATTTATAAATATATCGCAAGCGATTATGTCGCCAAAACATCTCCAAAAAACTCTTGCAACACTTCGGCATCTTCTCTGTAACAAGTAGGTATACTGTAATAAATAAAAAGATGACGTAAAATAGGTTTTATTTTAATTTTACAGCAAAACGCTACTAAGGTTTTTGATTAAGCATACAAAAATGTGAAGATCTACGAGATTTAAAAGTAAAGTTTTGCTCTAAAATTAAAATAAAACCTACCTACCTATTTTACCTACGATCACTACTGTGAATAGTAAAAAACATACTACCTGCCATCTATGTAAGTTGAATTTTACATATTGTAAACAAAACGCACTGTAAACAAATCGCACGGTAAACAAAACGCACGGAACACGCAATTATAGGTGGCTTATATCTCTAACGCGAGGTTTAAAAAAACAAATGCGCCTACGTAATTTTCAAATGCTGTCAAAACTGACATATTTGTTGAATAATATTGTTGACTAGAAAACTAAATCCAGATTTTACTAAATAAATAAATAAATAAATAAATATGATCGTAGGTAAAGTATAGTACATAATTCGAGTTGTAAAGCAATTACGCACTCATGGAAATACGCTCCATTGGTGCATAATATGCTTCTTACAACACTCATTACGTAATATACTATTACGTACAAGCGAGAGTTTGCAAGCCTCCGGTGGTCACCATGTATTACAGATATATCCCAATTTCAATAGGGATTATTCTACTGTTCTGTTTTACATATATTCCTTTTAATTAAATATTTTAAGTCTAACAGAAGTTATCGTGTACGCAAGGAACGGTTAACACCCAAACACATATCACACACACACACACACAGACACACACACACACACACACACACACACACACACAGACATTTTTTATTCGATATTTGAGTTCGGCCTGTTATGAAAAGGATTTCTGTACATTTTTTTTTCTACGGTAATTATTAAAAAAAATTGTTATAAAAAAGTTAGGTCAGTTTTAAGTTTGCATATAGCCACTTTTTGGTTAGTAGGGCTAACCGTTTTCGAGATATGAGCGAAAAACCAAAAACCGGGACTTCGTGCACCCCCACTTCCTATGTTTGGGGACTTTTGGTATGTTTATGAAGTCAAAAATTGGGATCTCGGCTTTTCCCAATGGAACTCATTCATTGACAGGACTATAGGATTTAAGAAAAAGCTTAATAGAATGATACCAGACTATTGAAATCTATTAACTATTTTTTTATTTTCGCGAGAGAAATTGTTTTTCTTTCTTTAGTTTTCAATAACCTGGTACCATTTTATAAAGTTGTCTGTAAAATCCTATCAAAAAATGGTTTGGATCGGTTCAGGGATGTAGGAGAAATTGTCGAACTACGTTCACGAAACCGCCCACATTATATCAAAGTCTCTAGCGTCTAAACTAGTTCACAAGTTCAAAGCCGTGTTAATGCTTGGTAAAGCTCGTATATTTAAATTAAAAAATTTTTTTTATATTTTTTTATAGAATTTTAAATTTAATTTTTTTTGACATGTTTATGTATACAATTATTTTTATTTTTTTTCTATCTAAAAAAAAATATAAACACATTCGGCGATTGTTAACAACAAATTGTTTATTAAATAAACAAATAAATCAACAACAAATTTTTGTTTCTTTTTTCCATCTTGTAGAGAATTGCATATAATAAATTTTAAGAATAAAATTTTTTTTAATAACTTGGTTATATAATGAAAAAAGGAAAAAAATGATTATAAAGAATTTAAAAAATCGCAATATTTCATAACAAATATATGGCAATTTTTTTTTTCAAAAATACGTAATTTATCTATTTGTTTATAAAATTTATTTAAACAAATAGCAATAAAGATTTAAAGTTTATGTAATCTTATAGTATTTTTGAATATAAAAAGTGTTAATAATTAAAATTAATAAAAAAAAATTGTTAACCTCTATTTTTCATTTTTTAATTTTTTGTTAGGTTAAATACTTAATAACTAATAGACTATAACAATTAAAAACATCGCAATGTCATAATCCCATAAAGTGTAATTGACATAAGGTCTCCACGAAGCGAAATAATTTTAGTGGTTTTTGTTTAACAATTATCCGACTTGAAATATAAACGTATACTCAAAAAAAAATTGTTCATTAACAATAGGCTCATTTTATGAAAAATCGGTGAAACATTTTTTTCCAACGGGATATTGTTCCCTTAAGGGTCTAAATAATACCATAATTTTTTTAAAATTTCTAAATTCCTAATATTTAATAACATAAAAAAAATATTTTTACTTATTTCGGCCGGTTTCAGAGCATCGTAACGGCTTAGTTTCGTCGCGCGGAGCTTTATTTTCAACATTAAATTAAAATTATTAATAATAGAGATAGAATTTCGGGAGTTAGGACTTTTTTATTGGAAATTTATTCCTCTCTAAGAATCCTTCTTTAAAATTTCTTAAATATTAATTGTTTTCGAGTTATTTACAAAAAACGAAACTCGTTATTTTTTCAATCTTCATTTATTTACAACTTTTGCAATTGTTTATATGGGGGTTTGAAACATTTGCACATTTTTCCAGACGCCATTTCGAATCTAATGAGCCCTCACTCATATTTTTACGAGCTTTATCAAGCATTAACACGGGTTTGAACTTGTGAAGGGTATAGCCCGGCGCTATCTGTTTTTACGTACCCTTTTTTGCTAGCTCTAAGGCCTTGAAACTTTTATTATTACCTATACCAAATATATAAAAAATTAAAAATATTTATTTATTGGACACTTAGTGCTAAGGCGCGTAACCATATATAAACCCAAATATACTAAAACATCAAAACTATATCTATGAAATCAAATTGTTCGACTAACCTGCTGCAAAAAATCACAAAAAATAAGGGATCAAACCAGTGACAAATCCAGATTTGTACAATATAAGGTTGCTTCGTAACTCGTGATCCCCACCAAAAAATGTCATTAGCCAATGAGCAGCTGGTGTGAAATCACACCAGATACAGGACCGTATTGAAAATATTGTAAGAATTTGTGTAATGTTAATTATGCAAATGAAAGAAAGCATAGCTAGAACGGGCTCGCGCAATGATCCGCTTAAGGTCGGGGGTAATTATCGTCACATTTTGAGTCAATGTTTTGCATAGTGGTAATCAGGATAAGGGCCAGTTGTATAATATCGAATTAAACCGCGCAGTGCGAATTAAACTACGGCCTTGAAAAAGAGTCTGTTTTATTATGCCGGTAATCTTATTTTTATATGTAATATGATGGATATATGCGAAATATTTGATTAGTTATTATCAAGGCTCGGGATTTATCTCTGTGACGACAAAAACCAGGGTTGGCTCTAGGTTAGCGCGAAAAGATTTCTATGCAAGTATGACACAATATATTTTCCCTTGTACTTTTTTTAGCGAATTTCATAATATCGTTTATGACCATATTCACTTTGGATATTACAGAATTCTCTAAAAAAAGTGCAAGGTAAGATATATTGTGTCATGCTTGCATACAAATCGTTCCGCGCTGACCTAGAGCCAATCCTGATTTAACCGTCATAGAGATAAATCTCCCGAGCCTTGGTTATTATTTATTTATTATTATTTACTGTCTAACCATAACTTCATGCTGTTAAGATTTGCCACATAATAACCAGAAATGGTCGATTATTGTGGAACCAAATAAAATGGTGCCTCAGTTTATACGTTGGTGACACTTTTAAGGTAACATGCAGGCTAATATATTAAAGTGACGCAGGTAATTTTTTACCCAAAGGGCCAGTGAAGGTAATTCGGATTACGCATGCGTATTGTGTAATATGAAAAATTTTCAAGGGCGTCACCGATCAGCATCCGCCATTTGCTTTTTCGTTCTATGCTTGGACTGTGCGTTAAAATTTGTGTAAGCTAACTTTGTGGTTTGGACGGTTCATTAAGTCTTTTAAGTATACCTACCTATTTTGCGTAACAAAGTGTGTTGTGATATAATTATATGTGTGATTGTAGAAAAACAGTAAGTTAGCTAAAGTTCTTCATCAGCCAGAGTTCTCATCATGCCGCTTTCAAATAAGTGTTTTATATAAAACTTTATACAAAATCCTGCATCTCAATATCAAGCGTAATGTTAAGGAATGATTATTGTTTCTGTTGTCGTATAAATTTTGCTGTTTTAATTTTAATAAATATTTTATTGTCACCTTACAACTTATTTTGCTTTTATTGATATCTGACATTTCCAAACTTCTCAATTCACAAAATATCAATGATGACGGCATTGTTTGGTCTATCTAACACATTTTTCAATATTGGATTACAATACTTTTATAACGTGGGTATATATTTTGGCAACTATATTGGGTTCTCCTATGCAAATTTCACATAAAAAAAATTATATACCAGAATCTAGCAGGTAATGTAAAATATATGAGTGTTTGACAGTGTTCCTATAATCCAATATATTGAAAAATATGTGAGATTGCAGCCAAAAATATGCTGGCCAAAGAGGGCGGCATCATCAGTGCTCCGCTGACGGCCCATTATTGTACACTGTTGGCAAATTAAAGGACGGCCAGCTGCTGGCCGGTGGGACATTTGGCCAATGGTCCGCTTGTGGCTGCCCATAGAAGTGCCAATTATTACAAAGCTAGCACCGGTTCATGTGACCATTTATGTGCCAATTTTGAGTGTTTGCTGGGTTAACCTAACCCCGCCACTTGTTATATTTCAGTTATTTCTTTGTGTAAGTGGAAAAAGAAAGGCGAATATGCTTAACCTTTAACCTGGCCTTATATATAATTTTTTTGTCCCGATCCAATTCCGAGGTACCAGCCTCGAAAATCACAAGTATACGAGGATTTCGCTTCTTTGTCGATCGACTTTTCGATCGCGCCTGCTCCCAAAACAGCAGAGGTAGGAAGCTGAAACGCCAACCAAATATAGAAAAACGACCTGTCGCTTATGCCGTTAGTTTTTTCACATCGAAATACGTAGGAATCGATTGTTTTTCCCATTCGTTTTGACTTGAAATAGAACTTCAATGTCCATTTGTATATCACTTATTTTCTCAAAGTAAAAAATGAAAATCCGTAATCGTTCGTTTGAAAATCTGAAAAAATTCGTGGGTACGTAAAATGATGAGAAAATGAGAATGGCGTAGGTGCCTAATCGATATGTGGATAGATGATCGAGATATTGACCAAAGACATGAGAAAATATTGGAAATCCGTATGCCCCAGTTTAGAACGCTCCTACTCCCAAACCAGCCAAGGTAGGGAGCTGAAATCCTAGCCAAACATAGAAAATGGAACGAAAAATCGAAAGTCGTAAACCGGAACCTCCTATCTTGATTCGTTTTCGAGTTAAAAGTACGAGGATTTCGGTCTTTTCACGACACGCCCCCGTTTAGATCGTGCCCGCTCTCAAACGAGCTGAAGTAGGGAGTGCAAAAAAACTTCTTGTTATAGAAAATTGAACGAAAAATCGAATAGCGTAAACCGGAACCTCCTATCTCGATTCGTTTCCGAGATACGACATATCAAAGTCGGCGAGGGAAAAATCACTGTTTTCCACCCCTTCGGAGTCCCGTATATCGAGAAAGAAAAGAGATATCGGCCTGCCGCTTATGCCATTCGTTTTTTCACATTGAAATACTTAGGAATGGATTGTTTTTCCCAGTCGTTTTGACTTGAAATAGAACTTCAATGTCCATTTGTACTTATAGAATATTATGTCACTTATTTTCTCAAAGTAAAAAATGAAAATCCGTAATCGTTCTTTCGAAAATCTGAAAAAATTCATGGGTACGTAAAATGATGAGAAAATGAGAATGGCGTAGGTGCCTAATCGACATGTGGATAGATGATCGAGATATTGGCCGAAGAAATGAGATAATATTGAATATCGGCACCTCCCGTTTAGAACGCTCCTACTCCCAAACCAGCCAAGGTAGGGAGCTGAAAGCCTAGCCAAACATAGAAAATGGAACGAAAAGTCGAATGGTGTAAACCGGAACCTCCTATCTCGATTCGCTTCCAAGTTAAAAGTACGAGGATTTCGCTCTTTTCACGACACGCCCCCGTTTAGATCGTGCCTGCTCCCAAACCAGCTGAGGTAGGGAGTGCAAAAAACTTCCAGATATAGAAAATTGAACGAAAAATCGAATAGCGTAAACCAGAACCTCCTATCTCGATTCGTTTCCGAGATATGACAAAGTCGGCGAGGGAAAAATCACTGTTTTCACCCCTTCGGAGTCCCGTATATCGAGAAAGAAAAGAGATATCGGCCTGCCGCTTATGCCATTCGTTTTTTCACATCGAAATACGTAGAAATCGATCGTTTTTTCCATTCGTTTCGACTTGAAATAGAACTTCAATGTCCATTTGTACTTATAGAATATTATGTGACTTATTTTCTCAAAGTAAAAAATGAAAATCCGTAATCGTTGTTTCGAAAATCTGAATAAATTCATGGGTACGTAAAATTATGAGAAAATGAGAATGGCGTAGGTGCCTAATCGATATGTGGATAGATGATCGAGATATTGGCCGAAGACATGAGAAAATATTGAAAATAGGCACGCCCCCGTTTAGAACGCTCCTACTCCCAAAGCATCCAAGGTAGGGAGCTGAAATCCTAGCAAAACATAGAAAATGGAACGAAAAATCGAATGGCGTAAACCGGAACCTCCTATCTCGATTCGTTTCCGAGTTAAAAGTACGAGGATTTCGCTCTTTTCACGATACGCCCCCGTTTAGATCGTGCCTGATCACAAACGAGCTGAGGTAGGGAGTGCAAAAAACTTCTTGTTATAGAAAATTGAACGAAAAATCGAGTAGCGTAAACCGGAACCTCCTATCTCGATTCGTTTCCGAGATACGACATATCAAAGTCGGCGAGGGAAAAATCACTGTTTTCCACCGCTTCGGAGTACCGTATATCGAGAAAGAAACGAGATGTCGGCCTGCCGCTTGTGCCATTCGTTTTTTCACATCGAAATACGTAGGAATCGATCGTTTTTCCCATTTGTTTCGACTTGAAATAGAACTTCAATGTCCATTTGTACTTATAGAATATTATGTCACTTATTTTCTCAAAGTAAAAAATGAAAATCCGTAATCGTTGTTTCGAAAATCTGAATAAATTTATGGGTACGTAAAATTATGAGAAAATGAGAATTTCGTAGGTGCCTGGTGCCTAATCGATATATGGATAAATGATCGAGATATTGGCCGAAGACATGAGAAAATATTGAAAATCGGCACGCCCCCGTTTAGAACGCTCCTACTCCCAAACCAGCCAAGGTAGGGAGCTGAAATCCTAGCCAAACATAGAAAATGGAACGAAAAATCGAATGGTGTAAACCGGAACCTCCTATCTCGATTCGTTTCCGAGTTTAAAAGTACGAGGATTTCGCTCTTCTCACGACACACCCTCGTTTAGATCGTGCCTGCTCCCAAAACTGCTGAGGTAGGGAGTGCAAAAAACTTCCTGACATAGAAAATTGAACGAAAAATCGAATAGCGTAAACCGGAACCTCCTATCTCGATTCGTTTCCGAGATACGACATATCAAGTTCGGCGAGGGAAAAATCACTGTTTTCCACCGCTTCGGAGCCCCGTATATTGAAAAAGAAACGAGATGTCGGCCTACCGCTTATGCCATTCGTTTTTTCACATCGAAATACGTAGGAATCGATCGTTTTTCCCATTCGTTTCTACTTGAAATAGAACTTCAATGTCCATTTTTTCTTATGGAATATTATGTCACTTATTTTCTCAAAGTAAAAAATGAAAATCCGTAATCGTTCGTTTGAAAATCTGAAAAAATTCGTGGGTACGTAAAATGATGAGAATATGAGAATGGCGTAGGTGCCTAATCGATATGTGGATAGATGATCGAGATATTGACCGAAGACAAGAGAAAATATTGGAAATCGTTATGCCCCAGTTTAGAACGCTCCTACTCCCAAACCAGCCAAGGTAGGGAGCTGAAATCCTAGCCAAATATAGAAAATGGAACGAAAAATCGAATGGCGTAAACAGGAACCTCCTATCTTGATTCGTTTTCGAGTTAAAAGTACGAGGATTTGGCTCTTTTCACGACACGCCCCCGTTTAGATCGTGCCTGATCACAAACGAGCTGAGGTAGGGAGTGCAAAAAACTTCTTGTTATAGAAAATTGAACGAAAAATCGAGTAGCGTAAACCGGAACCTCCTATCTCGATTCGTTTCCGAGATACGACATATCAAAGACGGCGAGGGAAAAATCACTGTTTTCCACCCTTTCGGAGTCCCGCATATCGAGAAAGAAAAGAGATATCGGCCTGCCGCTTATGCCATTCGTTTTTTCACATCGAAATACGTAGGAATCGATCGTTTTTCCCATTCGTTTCGACTTGAAATAGAATTTCAATGTCCATTTGTTCTTATGGAATATTATGTCACTTATTTTCTCAAAGTAAAAAATGAAAATCCGTAATCGTTCGTTTGAAAATCTGAAAAAAATCGTGGGTACGTAAAATGATGAGAAAATGAGAATGGCGTAGGTGCCTAATCGATATGTGGATAGATGATCGAGATATTGACCGAAGACATGAGAAAATATTGGAAATCGTTATGCCCCAGTTTAGAACGCTCCTACTCCCAAACCAGCCAAGGTAGGGAGCTGAAATCCTAGCCAAACATAGAAAATGGAACGAAAAATCGAATGGCGTAAACCGGAACCTCCTATCTTGATTCCTTTTCGAGTTAAAAGTACGAGAATTTCGCTCTTTTCACGACACGCCCCCGTTTAGATCGTGCCTGATCACAAACGAGCTGAGGTAGGGAGTGCAAAAAACTTCCTATTATAGAAAATTGAACGAAATATTGAGTAGCGTAAACCGGTACCTCCTATCTCGATTCGTTTCCGAGATACGACATATCAAAATCGGCGAGGGAAAAATCACTGTTTTCCACCCCTTCGGAGTCCCGTATATCGAGAAAGAAAAGAGATATCGGCCTGCCGCTTATGCCATTCGTTTTTTCACATCGAAATACGTAGGAATCGATCGTTTTTCCCATTCGTTTCGACTTGAAATAGAACTTCAATGTCCATTTGTACTTATAGAATATTATGTCACTTATTTTCTCAAAGTAAAAAATGAAAATCCGTAATCGTTGTTTCGAAAATCTGAAGAAATTCGTGGGTACATAAAATTATGAGAAAATGAGAATGGCGTAGGTGCAAAATCGATATGTGGAATGATGATCGAGATATTGACCGAAGACATGAGAAAATATTGGAAATCGGTACGTCCCAGTTTAGAAAGCTCCTACTCCCAAACCAACCAAGGTATGGAGCTGAAATCCTAGCCAAACATAGAAAATGGAACGAAAAATCGAATGGCGTAAACCAGACGCTCCTATCTCGATTCGTTTCCGAGTTAAAAGTACGAGGATTTTGCTCTTTTCACGACACGCCCCCGTTTAGATCGTGCCTGCTCCCAAACGAGCTGAGGTAGGGAGTGCAAAAAACTTCTTGTTATAGAAAATTGAACGAAAAATCTAATAGCGTAAACCGGAACCTCCTATCTCTATTCGTTTCCGAGATATGACATATCAAATTCGGTGAGGGAAAAATCACTGTTTTCCACCCCTTCGGAGTCCCGTATATCGAGAAAGAAAAGAGATATCGTCCTGCCGCTTATGCCATTCATTTTTTCACATCGAAATACGTAGGAATCGATCGTTTTTTCCATTCGTTTCGACTTGAAATAGAACTTCAATGTCCATTTGTACTTATAGAATAATATGTCACTTATTTTCTTAAAGTAAAAAATGAAAATCCGTAATCGTTGTTTCGAAAATCTGAAGAAATTCATGGGTACGTAAAATTATGAGAAAATGAGAATTTCGTAGGTGCCTGGTGCCTAATAGATATGTGGATAGATGATCGAGATATTGGTCGAAGACATGAGAAAATATTGAAAATCGGCACGCCCCCGTTTAGAACGCTCCTACTCCCAAAGCAGCCAAGGTAGGGAGCTGAAATCCTAGCCAAACATAGAAAATGGCCCGAAAAATCGAATGGCGTAAACCGGAACCTCTTATCTCGATTCGTTTCCGAGTTAAAAGTACGAGGATTTCGCTCTTTTCACGACACGCCGTCGTTTAGATCGTGCCTGCTCCCAAAAAAGCTGAGGTAGGGAGTGCAAAAAACTTCCTGATATAGAAAATTGAACGAAAAATCGAATAGCGTAAACCGGAACCTCCTATCTCGATTCGTTTCCGAGATACGACATATCAAGTTCGGCGAGGGAAAAATCATTGTTTTCCACCGCTTCGGAGCCCCGTATATTGAGAAAGAAACGAGATGTCGGCCTGCCGCTTGTGCCATTCGTTTCTTCACATCGAAATACGTAGGAATCGATCGTTTTTCCCATTCGTTTCGACTTGAAATAGAACTTCAATGTCCATTTGTTCTTATGGAGTATTATGTCACTTACTTTCTCAAAGTAAACAATAAAAATCCGTAATCGTTGGTTTGAAAATCTGAAAAAATTCGTGGGTACGTAAAATGATGAGGAAATGGGAATGGCGTAGGTGCCTAATCGATATGTGGATAGATGATCGAGATATTGACCGAAGACATGAGAAAATATTGGAAATCGGTACGCCCCAGTTTAGAACGCTCCTACTCCCAATCCAGCCAAGGTAGGGAGCTGAAATCCTAGCCAAACATAGAAAATGGAACGAAAAATCGAATGGCGTAAACCGGAACCTCCTATCTTGATTCGTTTTCGAGTTAAAAGTACAAGAATTTCGCTCTTTTCACGACACGTCCCCGTTTAGATCGTGCCTGATCACAAACGAGCTGAGGTAGGGAGTGCAAAAAACTTCTTATTATAGAAAATTGAACGAAAAATTGAGTAGCGTAAACCGGTACTTCCTATCTCGATTCGTTTCCGAGATACGATATATCAAAATCGGCGAGGGAAAAATCACTGTTTTCCACCCCTTCGGAGTCCCGTATATCGAGAAAGAAAAGAGATATCGGCCTGCCGCTTATGCCATTCGTTTCTTCACATCGAAATACGTAGGAATCGATCGTTTTTCCCATTCGTTTCGACTTGAAATAGAACTTCAATGTCCATTTGTACTTATAGAATATTATGTCACTTATTTTCTCAAAGTAAAAAATGAAAATCCGTAATCGTTGTTTCGAAAATCTGAAGAAATTCGTGGGTACGTAAAATTATGAGAAAATGAGAATGGCGTAGGTGCAAAATCGATATGTGGAATGATGATCGAGATATTGACCGAAGACATGAGAAAATATTGGAAATCGGTACGTCCCAGTTTAGAAAGCTCCTACTCCCAAACCAACCAAGGTATGGAGCTGAAATCCTAGCCAAACATAGAAAATGGAACGAAAAATCGAATGGCGTAAACCAGACGCTCCTATCTCGATTCGTTTCCGAGTTAAAAGTACGAGGATTTTGCTCTTTTCACGACACGCCCCCGTTTAGATCGTGCCTGCTCCCAAACGAGCTGAGGTAGGGAGTGCAAAAAACTTCTTGTTCTAGAAAATTGAACGAAAAATCTAATAGCGTAAACCGGAACCTCCTATCTCTATTCGTTTCCGAGATATGACATATCAAATTCGGCGAGGGAAAAATCACTGTTTTCCACCCCTTCGGAGTCCCGTATATCGAGAAAGAAAAGAGATATCGGCCTGCCGCTTATGCCATTCATTTTTTCACATCGTAATACGTAGGAATCGATCGTTTTTTTCATTCGTTTCGACTTGAAATAGAACATCAATGTCCATTTGTACTTATAGAATATTATGTCACTTATTTTCTTAAAGTAAAAAATGAAAATCCGTAATCGTTGTTTTGAAAATCTGAAGAAATTCATGGGTACGTAAAATTATGAGAAAATGAGAATTTCGTAGGTGCCTGGTGCCTAATCGATATATGGATAAATGATCGAGATATTGGCCGAAGACATGAGAAAATATTGAAAATCGGCACGCCCCCGTTTAGAACGCTCCTACTCCCAAAGCAGCCAAGGTAGGGAGCTGAAATCCTAGCCAAACATAGAAAATGGAACGAAAAATCGATGGCGTAAACCGGAACCTCCCATCTCGATTCGTTTCCGAGTTAAAAGTACGAGGATTTCGCTCTATTCACGACACGCCCTCGTTTAGATCGTGCCTGCTCCCAAACCAGCTGAGGCAGGGAGTGCAAAAAACTTCCTAATATAGAAAATTGAACGAAAAATCGAATAGCGTAAACCGGAACCTCCTATCTCGATTCGTTCCCGAGATACGACATATCAAGTTCGACGAGGGAAAAATCACTGTTTTCCACCGCTTCGGAGTCCCGTATATCGAGAAAGAAACGAGATGTCGGCCTGCCGCTTGTGCCATTCGTTTTATCACATCGAAATACGTAGGAATCGATCGTTTTTCCCATTCGTTTCGACTTGAAATAGAACTTCAATGTCCATTTGTTCTTATGGAATATTATGTCACTTATTTTCTCAAAGTAAAAAATGAAAATCCGTAATCGTTCGTTTGAAAATCTGAAAAAATTCGTGGGTACGTAAAATGATGAGAAAATGAGAATGGCGTAGGTGCCTAATCGATATGTGGATAGATGATCGAGATATTGGCCGAAGACATGAGAAAATATTGAAAATCGGCACGCCCCCGTTTAGAACGCTCCTACTCCCAAAGCATCCAAGGTAGGGAGCTGAAATCCTAGCCAAATATGGAAAATGGAATGAAAAATCGAGTGGCGTAAACCGGAACCTCCTATCTCGATTCGTTTCCGAGTTAAAAGTACGAGGATTTCGCTCTTTTCACGCTACGCCCTCGTTTAGATCGTGCCTGATCCCAAACCAGCTGAGGTAGGGAGTGTAAAAAACTTCCTGATATAGAAAATTGAACGAAAAATCGAATAGCGCAAACCGGAACCTCCTATCTCGATTCGTTTCCGAGATACGACATATCAAGTTCGGCGAGGGAAAAATCACTGTTTTCCACCCCTTCGGAGTCCCGTATATCGAGAAAGAAAAGAGATATCGGCCTGCCGCTTATGCCATTCGTTTTTTCACATCGAAATACGTAGGAATCGATCGTTTTTCCCATTCGTTTCGACTTGAAATAGAACTTCAATGTCCATTTGTTCTTATGGAACATTATGTCACTTATTTTCTCAAAGTGAAAAATGAAAATCCGTAATCGTTCGTTTGAAAATCTGAAAAAAATCGTGGGTACGTAAAATGATGAGAAAATGAGAATGGCGTAGGTGCCTAATCGATATGTGGATAGATGATCGAGATATTGGCCGAAGACATGAGAAAATATTGAAAATCGGCACGCCCCCGTTTAGAACGCTCCTACTCCCAAAGCAGCCAAGGTAGGGAGCTGAAATCCTAGACAAACATAGAAAATGGAATGAAAAATCGAACGGCGTAAACCGGAACCTCCCATCTCGATTCGTTTCCGAGTTAAAAGTACGAGGATTTCGCTCTATTCACGACACGCCGTCGTTTAGATCGTGCCTGCTCCCGAACCAGCTGAGGTAGGGAGTGCAAAAAACTTCCTAATATAGAAAATTGAACGAAAAATCGAATAGCGTAAACCGGAACCTCCTATCTCGATTCGTTCCCGAGATACGACATATCAAGTTCGGCGAGGGAAAAATCACTGTTTTCCACCGCTTCGGAGTCCCGTATATCGAGAAAGAAACGAGATGTCGGCCTGCCGCTTGTGCCATTCGTTTTTTCACATCGAAATACGTAGGAATCGATCGTTTTCCCCATTCGTTTCGACTTGAAATAGAACTTCAATGTCCATTTGTTCTTATGGAGTATTATGTCACTTACTTTCTCAAAGTAAACAATAAAAATCCGTAATCGTTGGTTTGAAAATCTGAAAAAATTCGTGGGTACGTAAAATGATGAGGAAATGGGAATGGCGTAGTTGCCTAATCGATATGTGGATAGATGATCGAGATATTGACCGAAAACGTGAGAAAATATTGGAAATCGGTATGCCCCAGTTTAGAACGCTCCTACTCCCAAACCAGCCAAGGTAGGGAGCTGAAATCCTAGCCAAACATAGAAAATGGAACGAAAAATCGAATGGCGTAAACCGGAACCTCCTATCTTGATTCGTTTTCGAGTTAAAAGTACGAGAATTTCGCTCTTTGCACGACACGCCCCCGTTTAGATCGTGCCTGATCACGAACGAGCTGAGGTAGGGAGTGCAAAAAACTTCTTATTATAGAAAATTGAACGAAAAATTGAGTAGCGTAAACCGGTACCTCCTATCTCGATTCGTTTCCGAGATACGACATATCAAAATCGGCGAGGGAAAAATCACTGTTTTCCACCCCTTCGGAGTCCCGTATATCGAGAAAGAAAAGAGATATCGGCCTGCCGCTTATGCCATTCGTTTTTTCACATCGAAATACGTAGGAATCGATCGTTTTTCCCATTCGTTTCGACTTGAAATAGAACTTCAATGTCCATTTGTACTTATAGAATAATATGTCACTTATTTTCTCAAAGTAAAAAATGAAAATCCGTAATCGTTGTTTCGAAAATCTGAAGAAATTCGTGGGTACGTAAAATTATGAGAAAATGAGAATGGCGTAGGTGCAAAATCGATATGTGGAATGATGATCGAGATATTGACCGAAGACATGAGAAAATATTGGAAATCGGTACGTCCCAGTTTAGAAAGCTCCTACTCCCAAACCAACCAAGGTATGGAGCTGAAATCCTAGCCAAACATAGAAAATGGAACGAAAAATCGAATGGCGTAAACCAGACGCTCCTATCTCGATTCGTTTCCGAGTTAAAAGTACGAGGATTTTGCTCTTTTCACGACACGCCCCCGTTTAGATCGTGCCTGCTCCCAAACGAGCTGAGGTAGGGAGTGCAAAAAACTTCCTGTTATAGAAAATTGAACGAAAAATCTAATAGCGTAAACCGGAACCTCCTATCTCTATTTGTTTCCGAGATATGACATATCAAATTCGGCGAGGGAAAAATCACTGTTTTCCACCCCTTCGGAGTCCCGTATATCGAGAAAGAAAAGAGATATCGGCCTGCCGCTTATGCCATTCGTTTTTTCACATCGAAATACGTAGGAATCGATCGTTTTTTCCATTCGTTTCGACTTGAAATAGAACTTCAAAATCCATTTGTACTTATAGAATATTATGTCAAATATTTTCTTAAAGTAAAAAATGAAAATCCGTAATCGTTGTTTCGAAAATCTGAAGAAATTCATGGGTACGTAAAATTATGAGAAAATGAGAATTTCGTAGGTGCCTGGTGCCTAATCGATATATGGATAAATGATCGAGATATTGGCCGAAGACATGAGAAAATATTGAAAATCGGCACGCCCCCGTTTAGAACGTTCCTACTCCCAAAGCAGCCAAGGTAAGGAGCTGAAATCCTAGCCAAACATAGAAAATAGACCGAAAAATCGAATGGCGTAAACCGGAACCTCCCATCTCGATTCGTTTCCGAGTTAAAAGTACGAGGATTTCGCTCTTTTCACGACACGCCGTCGTTTAGATCGTGCCTGCTCCCAAACCAGCTGAGGTAGGGAGTGCAAAAAACTTCCTGATATAGAAAATTGAACGAAAAATCGAATAGCGTAAACCGGAACCTCCTATCTCGATTCGTTTCCGAGATACGACATATCAAGTTCGGCGAGGGAAAAATCATTGTTATCCACCGCTTCGGAGCCCCGTATATTGAGAAAGAAACGAGATGTCGGCCTGCCGCTTGTGCCATTCGTTTCTTCACATCGAAATACGTAGGAATCGATCGTTTTTCCCGTTCGTTTCGACTTGAAATAGAACTTCAATGTCCATTTGTTCTTATGGAGTATTATGTCACTTACTTTCTCAAAGTAAACAATAAAAATACGTAATCGTTGGTTTGAAAATCTGAAAAAATTCGTGGGTACGTAAAATGATGAGGAAATGGGAATGGCGTAGGTGCCTAATCGATATGTGGATAGATGATCGAGATATTGACCGAAGACATGAGAAAATATTGGAAATCGGTACGCCCCAGTTTAGAACGCTCCTACTCCCAAACCAGCCAAGGTAGGGAGCTGAAATCCTAGCCAAACATAGAAAATGGAACGAAAAATCGAATGGCGTAAACCGGAACCTCCTATCTCGATTCGTTTCCGAGTTAAAAGTACGAGGATTTCGCTCTATTCACGACACGCCCTCGTTTAGATCGTGCCTGCTCCCAAACCAGCTGAGGTAGGGAGTGCAAAAAACTTCCTAATATAGAAAATTGAACGAAAAATCGAATAGCGTAAACCGGAACCTCCTATCTCGATTCGTTCCCGAGATACGACATATCAAGTTCGTCGAGGGAAAAATCACTGTTTTCCAGCGCTTCGGAGTCCCGTATATCGAGAAAGAAACGAGATGTCGGCCTGCCGCTTGTGCCATTCGTTTTTTCACATCGAAATACGTAGGAATCGATCGTTTTTCCCATTCGTTTCGACTTGAAATAGAACTTCAATGTCCATTTGTTCTTATGGAGTATTATGTCACTTACTTTCTCAAAGTAAACAATAAAAATCCGTAATCGTTGGTTTGAAAATCTGAAAAAATTCGTGGGTACGTAAAATGATGAGGAAATGGGAATGGCGTAGGTGCCTAATCGATATGTGGATAGATGATCGAGATATTGACCGAAGACATGAGAAAATATTGGAAATCGGTACGCCCCAGTTTAGAACGCTCCTACTCCCAAACCAGCCAAGGTAGGGAGCTGAAATCCTAGCCAAACATAGAAAATGGAACGAAAAATCAAATGGCGTAAACCAGAAACTCCTATGTCGATTCGTTTCCGAGTTAAAAGTACGAAGATTTCACTCTTTTCACGACACGCCCCCGTTTAGATCGTGCCTGCTCCCAAACGAGCTGAGGTAGGGAGTGCAAAAAACTTCTTGTTATAGAAAATTGAATGAAAAATCTAATAGCGTAAACCAGAACCTCGTATCTCTATTCGTTTCCGAGATATGACATATCAAATTCGGCGAGGGAAAAATCACTGTTTTCCACCCCTTCGGAGGCCCGTATATCGAGAAAGAAAAGAAATATCGGCCTACCGCTTATGCCATTCGTTTTTTCACATTGAAATACTTAGGAATGGATTGTTTTTCCCAGTCGTTTTGACTTGAAATAGAACTTCAATGTGCATTTGTACTTATAGAAAATTATGTCACTTATTTTCTCAAAGTAAAAAATGAAAATCCGTAATCGTTCGATTGAAAATCTGTAAAAATTCGTGGGTACGTAAAATGATGGGAAGATGAGAATGACGTATGTGCCGAATCGATATGTGGATAGGTGTTGAGATATTGGCCGAAGAAATTTCAAAAGTACGCCGAATTTTGACACGCCCCTGTTCAAATCGCGAATGCTTATAAACCAGCCGAAGTAGGGAGCTGAAACACAAACCGAATATAAAAAAACTATCGAGGAATCGAATGGCGTAAACCGGATCCTCCTATCTCGATTCGTTTCCGAGATACGATATATCAAAATCGGCGGAGGGAAAAATCACTTTTTCACTGCTTCAGAGACCCGTATATCGAGAAAGAAACGAGATGTCAGCCTGCCGCTTGTGCCATTCGTTTTTTCACATCGAAATATGTAGGAATCGATTATTTTCCCAATTCGTTTCGACTTGTAATAGAACTTTAATGCTTTAATGTCCATTTGTACTTATAGAACATTATATCACTTATTTTCTCAAAGTAAAAAATGAAAATCCGTAATCGTTTTTTCGAAAATCTGAAAAAATTCACTGGTACGTAAAATGATGAGAAAATGAGAATGGCGTAGGTGCCTAATCGATATGTGGATAGATGATCGAGATATTAGCCGAGCACCTGAGAGAATATTGAAAATCGGCACGCCCCCGTTTGGAAACGCTCCTACTCCCAAACCAACCAAGGTAGGGAGCTGAAAGACTAGCCAAACATAGAAAATGGAACGAAAAATGGAATGGCGAAAACCAGTATCTCCTATGTCGATTCGTTTCCGAGTTAAAAGTACGAGGATTTCGCTCTTTTCACGACACGCCCCCGTTTAGATCGTGCCTGCTCCCAAACCAGCTGAGGTAGGGAGTGCAAAAAACTTCCTGATATTGAAAATTGAACGAAAAATCGAATAGCGTAAACCGGAACCTCCTATCTCGATTCGTTTCCGAGATACGACATATCAAGTTCGGCGAGGGAAAATCACTGTTTTCCACCGCTTCGGAGCCCCGTATATTGAGAAAGAAACGAGATTTCGGCCTGCCGCTTGTGCCATTCGTTTTTTCACATCGAATTACGTACTCATGATTTTTTTCACAGTTTAGACTTGCTCTTTGCTAACTTATTAGAATTAGAAATCGTTCTCAAGAATCTGCTTATATTTCAATACCTGTTTGCCTTGTGCCACCACACTGAAATAAAGTAAATACTAAATATTTATTCCTTTATTATAATAAATAAATATATTTTAATTTATATCGTTTTCTATTAATTCAACGTATCTCGTTCTTCTTTTCAATATATCAAAAATTTAAAATACTTGAATTTCCTTTCTTTCAATTAATTTTTTTTAAAACTATAATCATATAACACGCCCCGCCCCCGGTGTCTTGAAGGAAGCGAAATGCTCGTACTTGCTAATTATTTTCTATACATTTTTTCAGAAGCTGTAATGGATAGATAATCAAGAAAATTCAATAAGGGATATCCCACTGGACATTGAAACTTACAAAAGTTTCCTACTATTTATTTTTGTACTTTTAAATTGTTCATTTGCTGGAAAGTTTCAGCAAACTTGAAAGAAATAAAAATACAGCTGAAATTTTGTGGCAGAATAAATTTTATAAATATATTTGAAAGTTGTGGCTGCAAGTTTGCTATGAATTTGCTATAATTTGCTATGAATTGCCAAAAGTAATATTGCAGGTTAAAGATAATCAGTCAAAGTTAATTTTGCAAATAAAATGAAATTTGACTCCTTCTCAATAGTGCTTGAAGAAAGCCACTGGGCATCCATAATACTCTTAAAAAAACTACGGCGCATCCATACTACTCGAGGTAACCCACTGCGCATCCATACTACTTGGAGTAACTTACTGCGCATCAATACTACTTGAGAAAAATCACTGCGCATCCATTTCACTCGAGGAAACCCTCTGCTCATCCATACTACTTGATGTAACCTACTGCACATCAAAACTATTCGAGGAAAGTCACTGCGCAACCATAACACTAGAGAAAACTCATTGCGCATCCATATTACTCGAGGTAACCTATTGTTCATCTGTTTTACTCGAGGAAACCCACTGCGCATCCATACTATTTTACTATTTGTGGTAACCTACTGAGCATCAATTGTGGGGGTGGGGGGGGGGGGTAGTAGGGGTGGATGAAGAAAAAAAAAAAATTGAGGCCTTTGGTTCTTGTACACACTCTAACTCACAATTTTCTTTTTTTCACCTCCTGTAATAGTGAGGTGGGGGTGGTAATGGCGGCGGTTAATGGCAGAAAATTATTTGAGCCCTTAGCTTCTCTCTTACATATACTAAATGCCAATTTTATGGACTCTTACTTGCTCGATTTACTTATTTACCCCCAACCCTTCAACGAAATACCATCAAAATAAAATCTAGTTCCAGATCTCGTTAAGATACATATGTGTACCAAGTTTCAAGTCAATATCTTAAACGGTTTCAGAGTAATGGTGCGCACAAAAAAAGTTAGACAGTATTTTTTTTTCTCAAACTTAAAATCTCGACGTTTCATGACATTCTAAGCCTATTTGAACAATAAAAATTTTCAAAATTTTTTTGCGTTACTATACTTCCACTGGATGTGGAAGTAAAATATTGCAAGCTTTGATATATTTAAAAAACATGTAAAAGTCTTATTGGTCAATAGATGTTTTTATAGCACCGAGGAATTATTATCTTCATCTGTTGATTGACAATAATATATATTATTTGATTTAATTTTAATAAACATTCTTATTATAATCACTATTTGTCATTTTCATTGTGTGTAATTTTAATATTTTTATATTGTTTGTCCTAGTTATATTTCTTATATTTTGTCTTGTATTTTGTTACTTACTTTTAAAATTGTTCTATTATTATTTTATATCTGATATTTCAGATAATTTCTTGACATGTCCTATATCATGTTCATGATTCTTTGGACGAATAAAGTTATTATTATTGTTATTATTATTATTATTATTTTAACTTAAACCGTGTTGTGCGCACGCGCTTCTCTGTCGACTTTCTTTCATGACATTAGCTTAGTTCAAAAATTCTCCACTATTTGCACCAGTGCAAATGTATCTCTCTTCAGCTTATGCAGAGTCTCATTGTATCTTCTTCTATTGTTTACACTAGTGCAGTTAGTGCAAGGTTTTCGAACACACCTATTTAAACAGGGAGATGTTTACTTATAAAAATTTTTAGAGTTGAAGAAAAAAGTGCGAAGTGAAGTGTAAAATATCTATATATAGCTACTGCCAAATTATTCAGTTTGAGGTTATGAGGTTATATGTTATCGAGGACTCTAATGAAAAACTTCAAGTATGTTTATCACCTGTAATTACTACTAAATATTGTCATTTCTCTAGTTAATCCTAATTGTATACCCGGATACCAAGTGCATGTCTTTTGCACAAAGCCACTTTAAACCTCGGGGATAAAGGTGCATTTTCTATTCAGGGGTAACGCTATGGGGGGGGGGGGGGACGCTCCCCCCCCCCGCTCATTAATTTTTATTTTCGAAGGAATTTTTTTTCTTGTGGTTCGA
This sequence comes from Rutpela maculata, assembly GCA_936432065.2. NCBI lineage: Eukaryota > Metazoa > Arthropoda > Insecta > Coleoptera > Cerambycidae > Rutpela > Rutpela maculata. Next base: position 124,895,549 of record OW386287.2, on the reverse strand, counting down.
GTTGAAAATTCAAGAAAGTTAGGAGAATTCGAAAAAAAATTCGCCCCGCTCATCAATTTTCAGTTTGGAGAACATTTTTTTGAGGAGTTGGGAATTATATTAACCTCCCCTCCAAAAAAACCTGGTTCTATTACCTGTACTTTTTTATTTGTGTCCTATTTTAAAAATTTGAACTATTATATATTATTTCACTCATTCCAAATAATTAAAATAGAATTTCAAACACAGTTTTAAAATACTTAGTGCAGCAGTGCGCTTATAACGGCAAAAATCACCTTTAAAGAAATTTTAAAAGTACTTTTTTTCCTAATTAGATATTCTGGGAAAAAAACGCTGTACCTATTTCTTGGTGCATAGTTGTTCCAATTTTAACTTTTGCAGGAAAGTTATAATAACTTATAACCCTCGTCAGATTCATTTTTTAAGTTCAAATCCTTCATAACTATTTTATTTACTGATCATTTTTTTCAATTTTTGCCACCTTAATCGATTCACCAATCGACAATATGAATTTTAGCTATATTTTTTATTACTATTTTAACCCCCTAAGTTTACGAGCCACTGCGTCTATGTTTATAAATATTAAATAACACTCGCATATCAATAATTGAAAAAAAATATTCAATTTTTAAAGTATTGTAACCCCCTAAGGCCTAAATCAACGAGCCACTGCGTACCTAATTATGGTTAAAAAAACACTCCGGAAACATTATAAGCTATAGTCAAGCAAATTAGAGATGACATTTTAGATTACTCAAGTTATATATTTATGTAGGTAATCATTGCACGTTCTATAGAGGTTTTTGGCCCTTTGGTCTTTGCAGTTTTCGAAAAAATCTAGTTTTTGACAATATAAAATTATTAGATTTCCGATGATGCCGACTTGGTTGGCGAAACGCCGTTATGGTACATTATGCAGCATTTTGGTGTTTGTTTAATATTCTCAAAGGTTTGTAACCCTACTCAGGTCTACTTATTAATAAAAACTGGGTGGATTTATATACACGCAATAACTTTCCATATTTAATTTGTTGTGAGAAAATAAATTATTCACTACCTAATCCGAAATTCTAGACATAAAAATTGGAGTAAACAATAATCCCTCGTCTGCTTATTGCACTCTTAATGAAGGTAATTGTTCGGGTAATGAATGAATGAATTTTACACCCCTTGGAAGGGTTGAAACAACCCCCCAAGGTCGCTACCACCTTCTCTTCCATGAAACATGAAGGGATATGCACAAGAATAACGTCATGTGCCGAAAAACCTGTAAATCCTGGATAGCATGCTTTCTGGTGAGTGGTTTCTGCCCGTTTGAGGGATGAGGAGGGGTTGGAGCTAAAAATGAATATTTTTCCCGTGATCAACGACACCGAAAACGGGAGATAAGCGTTTGAACCGAATCATTTGAAAAAAAGATTTTCCACCCCTCGAGAGGGTTTAGTCACCCCCCTAGGCCTGCTGTCTGGATTCCACTTACTCTATAACCCCCTTCCATGTTATTTCAAATATATAAAACCCTCGATAAATCACTCCTCAGACCCGTTTATATATGAAAACATAAAGAGATCCCCATAAAAGTGGTGGTTTTTAGCCGTTTCAGGGGGTTGCGGCTGTCAAAAACTTCTCCCACCACTTCCATCCTGTTCAGCTCCCTCGAAAACGGGAGGAAAGGTAATCTCGTCTTTGCACGAAATATTTACACTATTTTTGCCTTCATTACATAGATTATTAGAAGTTATAACCCTTCTCAGGTTCATTTTAAAAAAATTAAAATGCCTCTTAACTTTTTATTTTTTTTACTGATCATTCCTTTTTCAATTTTTGTTACTTTAATCGATTTGCTAATCGACAATATTAATTTTAGTTATATTTTTTATTATCTTTTTTAACCCCCTAAATCGACGAGCCACTGCATTAATGTTTTTAAATATTAAATAACACTTGCTTATCAATAACCGAAAAAAAAATATATTATCACTCAATTTTTTAATTTATTGTAATCCTCTAAATCAACGAGCCACTGCGTAATTATAACTAAGAAAACACTTCGGGAACATTATGAACTATGATTGACCAAATTCAGGATGACATTTTAGATGACTCAATTTGTTTATAGGTTGCACGTTCGATAGAGGTCTTCGGCCCTTATCACTCAAATTCACTAACTTTTTTATTTATTGTAACCCCGTAAATCAACGAGCTCCTGTGTAATTATGACTATTAACGTTTTTTATAAAATATTGTGTTGAAATCGTGCTCCTCTTTATTTTCTTACAGTAATCACTATAACTTGTAACAATCAAAATAATTAGACAATCAATCCTCTTAATTACTGGGTTGTACATAGCGAACTGACTAATAAGTGTTAACTAACCTAGTTTGCTCTCAACAAAATACCCTCTCCATATCTAATGTCACGTTGAAACCAAGGCGAAAGATATTAAACTCCATGAGGATCTCCGATATGCAACCCATATAACAGCAAAGACATATTAGAATTTTATAGTCATTCATTCCCTTTAGTTTATACAGCCCACAATACACGGCAAAAAAGGCAAGAATTGAAGGCAAGAATGTGCAATGTCGTTACGAAGCGGTTAGCGGCCATCCATGGAACTAACTTGGTATGCAGCGCCACAACTATAGAACTAACTTTGTACCTACAAGGTACGGATGCATCAGAAGTACAATGGGGGTCTGATCCACATGGTCTCAAAATGTACCACATAGTCTAGATGTAGCTGAAAAATTGTCACCCAATAGTACTGATTAATGTGTATATATATATATATATATATATATATATATATATATATATATATATATATATATATATATATATATATATATATATATATATATATATAAACGTCCATCATAGTGTTATAAAAATTTGGAATAAATTACCTTTAACATTGAGAAAACTTCCCAAGAGACAATTCAAACACAAATTAAAAGACTATCTGCTTGATAAAGCATATTACAGCATGGAAATTTTTTTTGCTGACACTAGTATAAATTCAATCTAAAAAACTTTGTATAGGAACAGGTGTCTCATATATATTCTTGTTTTGTTGATTTAAATCTTGTACTGAAATGTTTTTTTTTTAATTTTTATTTCTCTTTATGTGTTATACATTTCTACTATATTTTACACTACATTTATACATTTTGACATGTTCTACACCTATGGTATAAAGGAACTAATAAACTACTACTACTACTACTACTACTACTACTACTACTACTAAGATAAATAAATAAATTTAGTTTTCTTCGTCAATGTCTAATTCTTCCGAGTCCTCATGGTCGCTTTCATTATTAACACTTATAATGAGTGGCAACCTCTCGATCATATGTCTCTAAAATCAATTTATTTGTGTGATTTACACACTTAGACCAAATCAGTGATGGGCATAATCGGATGATTTCAATAATCGGATTCTACCGATTCGATTATTCCAATAATCGGATGATAATTCGAATTAATTTTAATTCGGTCTCGATTCTAACGATTTTACAACTATAATAATCATATGAATTATGAATTATGAGTTCTTCAAATTAATTTTAAAATGCTGTTTGGTGGACTGCACTACAATAAAACTCGTGTCGATTCGACCACACTTGAACAAGAAGAACGGTATCATTCTTTTAAAATGTTTACGGATATTAGCACCAGAATCGGAGAATCGAATCGAAATTCAAATGATTCAATCATTCAGTTCAACCGATTAAGGATTCGAGTTTTCATTCGTTCAGTAATCAGAAATCATTATTCGTATTTAATAATTTATCACCTGCTTTTCGATTATTTTCCGATTATTTTTAATTCGAATTACGGAACTCTATGATCGAATTATGAAGGTTATTTAAATGATCGGATTACAGGTTATTTTTAATTCGAATTATCCCATCACTGGACCAAATTGAGCTCGGCGCTTGAGATAAAGTCACATAGCAAGAACGGCTTCGTCACTAAAACCATCTTTCCCGATGTGTTTGTCGTAATACTCTTTACAAATTCCCCAAGTTCTATTGGGTTGAACCGACAGTGATATGGTGGAAGCCGCAGTACTTCATGTCCATGCTCTCTAATTAAATTGTGGACAAGGTTTCGGACCTGGGGTATGAACTTGCAGGTATAAACCTAAAAACATGTGGATATTACCCAGAATTTTATGCCGAATTCGATTCCAGAGGGCGCGATGTCGGCCAAGATTGCGAAATTGCAAAAAAGTAATAATTTAGAAAAAAATTTGGAACTTAAATATTGCATTATCTTTCGTTTACATTGCATTGACGAGCTTATTTATAAAGATTTTTTAATAATTCTTATATCAATCGAAAGCTTAATGTTTGTAGTTTCATACAAGTGTAATAGAGAGACATTATTTTCATTACAAACAACACTATAAATTGTTTAAACAATATGTGCTCGGAAGTGTAGTGTAATTTTCGGCATCGAGGTACTTTTGTTATTATTCCAGATAGATGTGTAGTTATTTGAGACGAAATACGTAGAATAGACCAATGAACGCTTTTTATTAAAACAATTTTTTAATTCGTTGACTAATTTAGGAGATCTGATTTTTTAATGTTGGGCGCGCGGCCGTAGTCATAACTCATCATAATAATAAATATAAGTGTGGCCTCGGATACGCGATTTGCCAGTGTGCATTTGCTATTCACATTGTTTATTATAGTGGAGTAAAATCAAATGTGAATTATGAGTTTGAGTGATACCGAGGTATAACTAGATGAAACCTATGTTATATTGTAAAGGACATTTTAGGGCATAGAAATTGAGAATCTACAACTTTTTTTAATAGGACCGAACTTTAAAAATGGCCCTTAAAGGCGACTAAGCTTCAATTCGAAAAACTACGTTTTTTTAAACATTTATCGCTATATTAATTCAACTGTAAAAGCTATAATTTTGATTTCTTGAACACGTATACTCAAAACCTGAGCGATTGCAATGGTAAATTGAAAAATTCGAAAATATTCAAAATTTTTCAAAAAATATTTAGTAAAAGTAGAATCGTCAAATATATGCATGGAAAACTTCACTATGCGGTGGTCTATGTGAATTATTGAAAATTTCTATACACATATATGGAGTCAAATATAGTCAAAGCATTGAAAAAGTTTTTTAAAAAAGAATTATGACGATAGGTTAAATATTTATTGAAATACGTATTTTTATCAAGGAGCGAGCGAATGGGCCGGACGCTGATATGCGACTGCCGGACAGAAATCACGGGCGCTCACGTCTAAGAAATATGAAATTATTATTATATTTTGTCTAATAATATCGGGGTACCGCGAGTCTGCCTGCAGTTAATACTATATTAAAATATCAATATTTGTAATAAATAGGGATTCTAAAATAACCGATCGGGGACAAATATAGTATAAAGCTGACTTTTTGCTACATGTTCCTAATGGGCCCAGGAATAATAATCAATCGAGTCCCTATGAATCAGCTGTGAGCTTTCGTCGCCATCTTCAAAAAATGGCTGAAAATCGAGGATTTTTGCACTTAATGAAAAATATCTAAGATAATGGAGTTATCAAAATTTTACAAAAAATTTTTTTTGTTAATTATAAAATTTTGCGTTTTTTATGTATAATATGCTATACCTTAATCGAACTAGGTATAAGATGTTAATTGTTGAATGAATCTTAATTATACTTCACAGTCCTGTCCTCATTATTATAACTTGTAGTAGTGCTAACTTCTACCAATACCGTACAACGTTTAAAGAATTTTTCTTCGCCCGTAGTTATCCTGTCCCTGCGCCGGCCCTGTTGTGTCCTACTCGACGCGCCACCTATCGTGTTCATATCACATCCTCACTTTGTTAATTTGTACCATTCCGTAAACAACGAATTATATAACACAATGGAAAAAACTTCCAAGAAAGTCAAGAAATCGACCAGAAAATGGAATAAAAATACGAAAATGTTAAAGGAAATTAAGAAGTTACAAAAGAAAATGGAGTTGACTTCGTCAAGCAAGTATCTCATTGAATTTTTAGGTTTTCTAGCTTCCTCAAAATGGCGAACACGGACTAGTTTAAGAGAACTTGAAAAGTGGTATGATCACATGAAGTACCTAAACTTTTCACATGGAAATAGTTCTAGTTAGTCGATTTTATTGCAATGGTAAATCATAATAATAATTATACAAAGTGGTCTGATCACGTGAAGTACCAATACTTTGTTCACCAAGGAATCCAGGGGCGATTTTGAAGGGGGAGATATGAGCAATCACTCCCTAAACTAATATAATATACTGCTGGCATAGTATGAAACAATTATAGAAATCATTATTCTTCAGAAATCCATAGATGACAAATGTGTTGCATTTTTCAGGGAAAGCCTGAAGCTGTTCCGCCATTGATAATAATTAGTGTTATCACACGAAGCACTATTTTCCCTTCTTTAAATAACGAGTTCTGCACCACAGGTAATCCCTTAATTCAGGTTCTGACTCGGTTTCTAGTCTTGACTGACTCAAGAACCAGTGACTTATCAAATGAGGACGTAGTGCTTATCGAACAACATATTATCGAGCAGGTTAATGACCATATAATTTTTGGGTGAAGACCCACTAGGTAATATGCCTTAAGAACTCCTCACATTTCAGCTCGTTGGGCAGAAATAATTTAAACAGGCGCATTATTATGTGACTTACATTAAGCAATGTCAATACATATTAGGTTTGTAATGGCACCGCACAGTAATCCCAACATTAGAAAGAAACAAAGAAGGGGGAAGGGGGATCGTAGGAACCAGAACGTAGACTCAAGTACCGACACAAGAAGAAGACATCAGAAGGAAACCCAAACATCATTATTATTAGAGGGAACAGACAAATATGCTGGTCGACTTAAATCACTTAACGAATGGCAAATACTAACAGATAATTCAATTATCCTATATATGATAAAAGGTATAAAAATAAACTTACATCCATCCCAAACCAAAATTGTTTGCCGTAAGTGAATCTGGGCAATGATATATCAAATTTTGAAAAAAGCATCGGTCACCTATTAAATATTGGGGCCATAGAAAGTTGTGTTCACAGAAAGGGGGAATTTCTTTCCTCGTATTCTTTTAAACAAAAACCAAGGGTGATTACAGGTTTATTCTAAATTTAAAAAACCTAAACAAGTTCGCTAATCCACCTCATTTTAAAATTGAAGATTATCGTACAGTTTTTAAAGCTAATCTCACAGAATTCCCTCCTCACAGCCAGTGACGTGAAAGGGTGTAAAATACTGAGGCAGAACTTAGTCGGTTATCCACACTTGGTTTCGCAATCAATAAGGAAAAGAGAGTATTAACACTAAAAGACATGCACATGACAATTTCTAGGCTTCGAATATAATTCGATAGATATAACAATATCAGTGCCGAGAGAGAAATGCGTCAAAATTTTAAAATTACTGAATAATTTTTTGAAATGTTCTAGTTGTAAAATTCGAAACCTGGCTGAAGTAATTAGTACATTAATAACTATATGCCCAGGTGTACCTTATAGCTGGTTGTATACAAAAATATTAGAAAGGTAAAAAATGTTAGGTCTTAAAAGGAAGGGAAATTATAAGGGAATAATGATTATCAAACAACAGGTTAAGAAAGACCCACTACGGTGGTCAGTCACATACCAAATGCAAACAGTTCTATGAGATCTTTACATCATCAACTTATTGTCTATACCGATGTTTTTTTAAACAGCTTGGGGTGCTTCCTGTGGAGACAAGATTACTCATGGTTTTTTGGCCTCCGTCATCAGTGACGGATTAAAGTATTTGCCGCTTTATTTACGCAAACCTAAAATTGCCGCCTCTAATAATAATAAGAAAGTTGCTAATTTCATATTGAATATATATATAAAAAAAAAAGTAACTTATTGTGACTTGTTTAATACCTAAATAATCATTTCTAAACATGATAAAAGCAAATAAATAAGAAATAATTAGGTAATTGTAAATATAATATGTATTAAAACAGTTTTTGCCATGATTTTCATGTGACAAAGTCATTAATGGTAGGCTGAAAGTCAATATCTGCCGCCTCTAAATATCTGCCACTTTACGCATGTGCGTAATTGGCATATAGGGTAATCTAGCACTGGCCTCCGCAAGAAGCAGCATACCATATGAACTATTTAGAATTTTTGGCTGCTGAAAATGGTCTTAAAGCATTCACAAAAAACATGTGAAACTGCGATATTCTTTCTGAGACAGCATAACGGCCATTTTTTCACATAAACAGAAGGGGTAAAAATTGAAAATCTAAATACAAAAGCAAGAAACATCTGGCAATATTGTGAACAAAAAGGAATAAAAAGACTATGCTTCTTAAAACTCAATATAGAAGCAGATACAGAATCAAGGAGTCCCTCTGTAGATACTTAGTATGAGATCTCTACCTCTCACTTCAATATTATTTGTAAGAAATTTGGCATACGGGATATATTTGTAATTCACCCAAATACAAAATGTAAATTATATGTCTCATGGCAACCAGATCCATACTCGATATGTACAGGTTTTACTATTTCTTGGGCCAAGATATTTTTTCTTGTGCTTTTCCTCCATTCTCCATGGTTCCCAAAGTTCTCAACAAGATTATTATTGAAGAGAAAGCTAGGGGGGCAGTGGTAATACCTTAATGGGAAAGCCAACCTTCGTTTCCCTTATTTTAAAACTGGTAGAAAAAGTCAACCCAAATCAGACACCTTTCAGAACACCACAGCCAATGTGGAGGAATATTTCACTGAAGACAGGTCTTTTATCTGACAGTCTTGTTTAAAACTGAACTTCCCGGAAGCTGGAATTCATGCAATAATTGCCTCTATATCTGCGGGACTCTTAAATAGTATGAATTCTCCTACACAAGATGGTGGGAATTTTGTAAAAACAAGCAATAAGTTAACCCATTCGCTTATAATTCAGAACATTTTATACAATTCTTGAACGCATTAAATATAAAGGGTAAGTCTTATTAAGCAATTAACAGCTGCAAATCGGCTCTTATACCTCAGTTTTCCGATCGCCAATAAAAACGAAGAATTAATAAATTCCTCAAAGGAATCTATAATATAAAACCTCAAAAACCTAATTATACTCAACCTGGAATGCTAATCTTGTCCCGATATATTTGGAGAAAGCCCACAAACAAATTGTTTTCTGAAAATACGAGTCGTAAGTCGGTGACACACTGCTAGCAATTATTTCAGCTCACCGGTTACAAACCTTTTCAAAATAAAATTTAAACATATAAAAAAAGTTCGAGGACAGGTTTGAAATATATGTCCCTGATAGAGTTAAGACTACTGGAAAAGGAAGATACCAACCGCTAATCATTATACCCTTCAATGAAAGGACAAATTTGTGCCTTGCGAGTTTACTTACTGCCCACATAGAAAAGACAAAAGATTTCAGAACTACTGATAATGACAACATTAATTCTTACCTATAAGAACCCTCCATAACCCAGCAGCAGTGCAATCAATAAGCAGCTAGGTCAAAAAGGTATTTTTTCAAAAGTGGTGTTGATACGTATTCAAGGGTTGGTATATATTCAAGCTGTACTACTAGACACGCTGCAACCTCAGCGCAGCCCGCAAAAGGTCTGGGTGGTCAAGTAAATTCAGCACTTTTTTAGATTTTTTATAATAAGCCTGCCAATATGTCGATACAAACTCATTTCCTCAGGGGATTTTAAAAGACTCGGCTAATATCTTCTACCTCAAGCCGAGTAGTTATACGAAGTTTTTTATTTTTACTATCAGTATCATTTTGTTCAGCCTTAAATGATAAGACTGCTTGCAGACTTTCTCAAGTCTTGTTTCTAGGATAAACTTTTTGTATTCTTTATTTTCCAAGTAAGTTTACAGTTAAGTAACTGCGATAACAAGTGTTATCAATTCCTGTAAAACGAAAAACGTGTTTTATATCTATGATAGAAATACATTTATAAAACGTATTTTTTCAAAACAACCCTCCAGCTCTATAGATCGTTTATTTTTTCTCTAAACATCTACAAGTTATAATAATGAGGACAGGACTGTGAAGTATAATTAACAGATCAAACGACTTACCTGTAAGGAAATTTGATCATAATTATACGAACAGTCCTGTCCGAAATTATTACACCCCTCCCAAGTGCCCAAAAACGTATACGTATGTATAACGTATAACCAGTGCTGCCAATTCCAATAACTGAAATTTCCCGCAGCAAACTTTAAAAATTCCCGCTTTTTCCCGGCTAAAATGTCGATTTTGTATTAAATCAACATCTAATACAGTTGTATATAAAATTTTAGTATGTAATGAAAAAACGAAATTAAAATAGAGTATAGGCTTATTTTGATGTATTTAACCAAATTTTATTTATATACTTTGGCGCTAAAAACAATATACAAGATTTTAAAAAATTAACAATATTAAAATAAACGGTATTAAACATTCAATAAAAATAAATGTTTAGGTAAAATAAATAATTTTGTTTTCAGCCCAAATATTACTATGTAAAGGCACATACACCTCAGCATAATGCAATAGCAAAGTAGGTATAAAGAATACTATGTTTATTTATATCGTCCATAATTGGTTGAAATCCCTGGCATTATGCTGACGTGTGTGTGTGATGGCCTTAACAGGGGACGGTTATTCAGTGCGAGGTTAAGCACTTTATCATACAGATAAACTAACTAGAAGTACTAGAAGCATAATCTAAACTTCTAGTTAGTTTATCTGTATGATAAAGTGCTTAACCCTCGCATTGAAAAACCGGCCCTCAGACGAGGACAAGCCGTGTTTACAGTGTCCGCTATAGTAATAAACTTGGACAATCAGGACAATGTTAAAAATCCCTAAATTTCCCACAGAAAATCTTTTCCCGCAGAATTTCCCATATTACTCTAAAACTCCCGGTTTTTGGGAAAAATCCCTGCCATTGGCAGCACTGCGTATAACGAAACCCCCATTGCGATATAAAAACGATCTACAGATACAGGATTCTTTAAACTACAGTGAGGATGTGATATGAACACGATAGGTGGCGCGTCGAGTAGGACACAACAGGGCCGGCGCAGGGACAGGATAACTACGGGCGAAGAAAAATTCTTTAAACGTTGTACGGTATTGGTAGAAGTTAGCACTACTACAAGTTATAATAATTTCGGACAGGACTGTTCGTATAATTATGATCAAATTTCCTTACAGGTAAGTCGTTTGATCTGTTAATTATACGCAAATATTTTACTCACCTGTTTGTATATAAACATTTTTCAAGAATACATTTTTGTTAGTTTTAAAATTGAGCATCTTTGAGTGCATAATTCTATTTTATTATTCATTAGATATTTTGAATTACTTAAAGAGAATGGTAGGTTCTAGGGTATTATAATAGTGTTATTACTTTTTCCATATAAATATCCTCTTAAATTTTATAACAGTTCTTTATTATAAAAATATTATTAAGACTTTCTTAACAAAAAAAAACTATTGACAGTAGCTTATTGTCCCCTGATATGTACAGTCATGTAGTGGGAGGGCGCCCGTGACTCAATTACATTGCTATTGGCATAGCTAAAAGCAGAAAAGTTTGTTCATAACTACCAGCGCGTCTTGTAAATTAATATAATTTTAGTTAATTTCTGAAAACATAAAACATTCTACGCCCTAAAGATTGGAAAAAAGGAAACCTTTTAATATTCTGCTCAAAAGTGAGGCTACCACCAGACAATGTGTCATTATCTTTATGACTCTAAATAAAAGATTAGTAATTTGATCCGAGTGGGAGAAGAGTCATTTATTTAGATATATAGTAAAGAGCTCAAAATAAATATAAATTCTATAAGCGAACCTCGATATCTTATGAACAAAAATTTAAGGGCAAAAAAAATTCACGCATATTTCAGTTTAAATTCATTGCCTCCCGCAATTCCAGTTCGAAATATCTCTTATTAAAAGAGTGCAGTGAGTGAAAATGAAAAAAAGAGGGAATTTGAGTGAAAAGTAAATATTGACATTCTGTGTCCCATTTTATCTGATATAAGACACACGAACTTCCAGAATTAGTAAAGATTGTCCATTGTACTTGCACATCAAATTGCACTTCAAACAAATGCACTTGTAAGAAAACTGGCCGGCATGTCTAGTAATTGCAAAGGACATTCTTGTTTTAATAAAGAGTTGGTTGCAGATAATGAATAATAATTTTATATCCATTTTCCTTTTCGGTTCTTAACTATCTTTATCATTTACATTTCTGTGTATTTATTTTGAAATTTGTTGAATAAATAGACCGTAATAAATATGTAACATTTTTGTAACCCCATTGTACATTTTTGTAGCTAGAACTGCTTTAATGATAATATTGAAAATAATAAATATGATATGAACAATATAATAATTTCAAAGAGGTATCATTAATATTTATGAATACATATAGTGGGTCTAGAAAAATAGTGAATTTCATATACTTAAACATGTAAATACGCAGGGTGTCCCCGGATGGTTACTTATACCACAAATGCACGTAAATTTTATTCTTTTGACAAGTAAAGAGCAACTTTTTCAAATGGAATTTTCTTTAAAAATGAAAAATAAAAATAGCTTTGAAATTTTTTTTGCACCCTGTATAAGAAAATAAAATTTTCTTAACCCAAATCACAATACTTTTTAGCAAGCAAAATATTTGAAAAATAATTCAAATTTAAGTCAACCTGTGGTATAGATCACCGCATCCAGAGACACCCTGTATGTAGAAATACATCATGTTATACATCAAGAGAAGCAGAATCGTATCATTAAAAAGCTACTCTTGTAAAATTTTGAGGTCTCTGATAATTTTGATTACATTAAAAAACAGCTAATTTTCAGCCTTTTTGGATATCCCGACGAAAACTCACAGCTGATTCGTGAGGATTCGACGGATTATTGTTTCTGGGCCAATTCTGAGCCATGCCAAAATTCAACTTTATACCATTTTTGTCTAACCTATTTACTGTGATTCGAGCACGGCACGACGCGGTGGCAGCCTAGCACGTAGGCGCTCATTCGTTCGCTCGTCGAATAAAATTTATAATTCAATAAATATTTAACCTATCGACTTAATTCTTTTTTTAAAAACTTTTTGAACGTTTTGACTACATTTGACTCCATATATGTGTATAGAAATGTTCAATAATTCACATAGACCACCGCATACTGAAGTTTTCGATTCGTATTTTTGACAATTCTACGTTTATTAAATATTTTCTGAATAATTTTGAATATTTTCGAAATTTCCATTTGACCATTGGAAGCACTCAGGTTTTAAGTATACGTATGCAAAAAATCAAAATCATAGCTTGTACAGTTGAATTAATACAGCGATAGATGTTTAAAAAACATAGTATTACGAATTGAAGCTCCGCCGCATTTAAAGGCCGATTACAAAGTTCAGTCCTACTAAAAAAAGTTGTAGATTCTCATTTTCTATGCCCAAAAATGTCCTTTACAATATGACATAGGTTTCGTCTAGTTATACCTCGGTATCACCTACCTTCAGAAAACAGCGAGATAGAGAAGCGATTTTACTCCACTATTAGTTCTAGTCTGACAGGCGAAGAACATGCATGATATCGTTTCGTTTTTAAATAGTAACGATAAATACAAAAAGGTAATAATACAAGCTACTGATACAGACATTTTTGTGATGTCACTATACTATGTTACTAGAATAAACATAAATGAGTTGTGGATACATAAATTCGATGTGTATACACCTATTCACTGCATAATACAAAAACTATCGACTACGTGGAATATATCAGAAATTTATTTATTTATTTTTTTCTATGTACTTACGTCTTAAGTGGTTGCGATACGGTCAGTTTTCCTTTCAGAAAATGAAAAACTTGCGTATTCAATACATGTCTCAAATATGCCAATGATCCTAAGTTTTACAGTCAATATTGACAATTCATTTGATACTGCTGAATTTGAAAATTGCACGATTAGGGACGTTCCGATACCACAAAAGTATCGATACTGGCATCGATACTGGTATCGAATGAAAAGTATCAATACCGGTATCATATCGAAAGAAAAGTATCGATACCAGTGAGTATCGATACTTTTAAGATAAAATCAATCATAGTAGAAAAAAAATGTTTCTGCAGAAATTGTTTCATAATACAATATTTTTTTAAAAATTGATGAGCGGGGGATCCGAAAAAATTTTTTTTAATCCCAACTTTTTTGATGAACGGGGGGGGGGGGGGAGAAATTCGAAAAAAAAATTCAACCAAAATATAATGCTGTACGTTTTTCTGTACATTCAAACATACTGTACATGCAATATTTTAGTGATACCGATACCGGCTTAAAAGTATCGATACCGGTATCGTATCGAAAGAAAAGTATCGAGTACAAAAGTACTTGGTATCGAATGAAAAGTATCGATACTGGTATCATATCGATAGTATCGGAACGTCCCTATGCACGATATTTCTTTAAAGTCTTATATGGTAGACCGTTTTTCATTGGTAATTGGACAATTTGCGAGCCCATTTATTTCACACTTGTAAATCGGATATTCGAAATTTGCCACCAACTGGAGACTCATTTCACCAGCACATTCTTAGAGCTGCCTACCAAATAATTATTTGGAAGACAGCAAGTTGCGTCAATCCAGTGCTTCCCAACCCTAAAGATTTTGGTTGGGTTTCGAAAGACAATATATTAGTACCAAGACTTATGACAAAAAGTGTCCGTCCAAATGTAACGCATGGAAACATATTTTGTAAATGCAAACAATTCCAAAATTGCATTGGAAACTGCAGTTGTGCTAAGACCAGTTTGGCGTGCATAATACAGCATTCGGACTCGTACATAAAATACATATTTTTTAAAAAGCCCGAAAAATAACTCGCTCCGTCTGTGAATGGCTAGCAAATCTTCACCACAGCATATTTAAGTACTACTCTTACTTAGGTATTGGACTGTGATTTTCTCTATATCAGATTAACCGTAAAAAGGGACAGAAGCAAAGCATATGAATCCCTTGTTAACAAGAAAGACATAAAGTTTTACGTATTTGCCTTAGACAAGACCAGCATGTCTTCTTTACTCACATGATGCGCAATTTCTCAGTTCATGCAGTTTGGCAGTTGTCTTTTCTTCGTGATGTCTATGGGTATATTATGCCAGGGGGGAGCCATGGGGCCCGGGCCCCCCCAAGCCGTCTTCCATGAGCCAAAAAATAAAGAAGCAGTACAAAGCAGTATCTAAATTATCCCTTGAAATAAATATTTTGTAATTAATGCCAATATTCTCTAATAGAGGAATCTACATACACATCCGTTATCAACCATTTTCTGAAAATTTATTCTCATCCTCTGTGGAGGCCGTCTCTATTACCCCCCCCCCCAGATGAATTTTCTGGCGGCGCCACTGTATTATGCAAAAAGGTTTTGGTATTATGTGATTGTTGTTTAAAAATGAGCCATAATGCCAGCTTTAAAATTTTCGTGGCTACACGTAAAGGACACAAGCGACCATTTAATTACCACATGGGCCAGCTAAATCTCAAATGACAATAATAATAATCATGTGCAAATGTTGTAACAAAACAGTGTCAATAGGGTCGTTTCCTTCAACAAAATTTACAAAATATTGTTACATGATCAAAAAGTATATTAAATATAGATTGCATATATCATATTAAAAAAAGTTCTAATCATCACATGCAAGAACAAATTGGTTTTGAAAATAAAAAGGCGGTAAATGATGACGTATATAGTGAGAGTTCAATTCTAGAGAATTTTCATGTTGGTAGTGGTGCTCTGTTGATTTGTTGTTTACATTTAAGATTTGTTTACATTTACATTGTGTGTTTAATATTTAATATTTGTTTATAATGGAACCTAATTTTGTGAAAGGTACTTCAGAGAATTTACCTATAGTGGATTTTTATATGGTACACGAGTTTTATGTAGACAATTTGAACTATTTAAGTGCCGAATCCCGAAATGTTAAAAACCAAAAAGGATAAGATAGAGTGGAAGGTTCCATATGGCCACAATATATTTTTCCGTACAAGGTTTTCCTGCGCCACCTAGGCGAGTCCTAGGCAGCATGAAATCCCCCCACTACCACACATAGCGGGAAACTGAAACTCAAGGTCCTCAATCCATGCACCCTGCGCGGGTCGGGCTCGTAAAGGAACTTTCAGCCTTCAATTTTTAGCGGGAAATTTAAATTCGGAAGTACCGAGCCGGCGCCCTCTGCAGGTCAGATGTGTAACTAAATCCCCCACTGCCCACTACCGCCATTACCGGGATATTTAAACTCTCGAGGCACCGCACTCGTGCCCATTGGATTTCTTAAAAATTAAGGAAATAAGAAGCGATAAACGTGAAAAAAATTACTTTATTTTAAGAAATAGCCATGATACTATGAAATATAAGATACGCTCGGTACGACTACCAGCTTTCGACCTGCTGTGCGCATAGCGTCACCCTCTAGTCAACTTCAAATCGAGCCCGCGCCAGCGACCATCTACCTAAAAATACATCGAAAACCGTAATATAAGTCCTAGAAAGCTAATTGGAGGCAATTTTACTTTTTAATATCACAGAAATCTATGACTGCTTTTGTCACCACTTTTCATTTCGCATAAGGCCGTTGTGGATTTATTAAATGTTTGTGAAAAAAACTCCATAATAAGCACGTATGATCTTTTGTACTGATGATTTTTCAACGTGTAAGCTATTTATTTTGTTTTTATTTAATATTAAATTTTAATTCATTTAATTAAACACAATAAATAGTAGTAGTAAATAATATACTACTTTAATTAGTTTAATTATGAAACAGTGCATTTATCTAACGTTATTCAGGAAAATAAACAAACAGTCAAGAATGAGAAATATTTATTCTGTTATTTCGAGATAAATTGCCGGATTCTTTAATGTTTTTATTATGAAAAACATTTTGCATCTGCAAAATAGCGTTTTCGCAGTATGACTTAATCCAATAGCGTGGGATATATCAATGTGTTCTCTCATGGTAATTATTACAAATATTTGCTGAAACATCTCAAGAAAATCTGAATTCGATTTCATTAAACAACACTAACGTATATTAGTTCTCACATCGCAATCTCTGCGCTGTATCTTTCGCGAGGGGGTTCCGTATACTTAATTGTAATTTTCTCGGAAACTGTTAATTCTAGAAAAAAAAGTATCAAATAAAAAAGTTAGCTCCATCCTTTGTCTTCATATGCCCTCGATATACTTGGTATCTATTTCGAAAGACAAAAAAGTTTCTCGTTTGTTGTATTCCCACCTGTAAATTTTCACAGTTTATCGACATAGCCTTAGAAAAAAAATCATATTTTCTACACTTATTAAAACCTGACCTTCATATTAACACATTTTGTTAACAAATATGGATTCATCACACGGTAAAAATTTGAGATTAATTCGTTGTCCCGTTTTTTATTTTGAGCGAGTTAAAGGAAAAAATAATTGTATCTATTATTTTACAATTTTCTCACATTTTTGGCTCTATCCTTTGTCTCGAACAACCAAAAGAGTCGTAATTTTTTATTTTATCGAAGGATAAGCTTCTAAACACTTCGATTAAGGTAATTTTAGTTTAAATCTAAACTAAAAATTGACCGCTGAACTAGTTGACTTTTACGTGACGTAACAGCGGGAACTGCAGTAAGGGGAGGTATGCGTGAGAGCGTATCTCTATTTCTTAGTATCATGAGAAATAGCCATTGCACCCTTAACAAAACAAATATTACTAGTAATAAGTGAATGTAAATAGTATAAATAATTTATCAAATATTCTACAAATACTAATTTTTTTAAAATTTAAAATATTCTACACTATCCTATTTTGAATACCAGAGCAATGCTTCGAACTTATAAAAATATAACTCCTTTATTAATAAGGGCGAGTTCTACCAAACGAGGTTCAAACCAAGTTTAGCTTGATCTGAGATCAAAATCCATGGTTACGATTCTTGTAACAATCGTAACCTTAGCTTTTGATCTTGGATCAAGCTGAACTTGGTTTGAACTTAATTATGGTACAACTCGCCCTAAGTGCTAGCAATTTGCAAGATTTGTATGCTAAGTAGATGATAAAGAACTTCGCAAGGCGGAGGGTAGCAAGCTGGTAGCATATTTTCATAACAATTTCAAATCAAACTGGCATCTGGGATCTTACTCACATTTCGGGTTCCTTAGGGACCATAAAAAACCCATGCCCTTTATCTTTATCGTTTCTTCTACGGCAGTTTGGAAAATTGCAGGCCACAACCATTATATACTTTATAACTATAATCAAAACTATAATTTTTTTACACATATAATACTCGTTTGCTTTTTCTACATGTGACATTTTATTATAATCACCATTACTATTGCATGATTGTAAGGTTAGGTGCGTTTTTTTGTCCACGACCGGTAGCGTTAGAATTACCAGAATGATATTTACCAATAAAACGACAAAACTGAAATTCCTAGGTGGGAGGTGACAAATTTCTTAGGATTCTTAAATAACGAATAATGGCATCGACATTCATGTGTATGGAATCAGAATGGCGAGCAAAAAACGACAAGATTTGATATTCCGGTGTCAGAATTGTAGCAAAAAAACGCACCTGTGTTAAATGCCGTCAATAGTATAGACGACAAATAGAGAGTTATTGGAAATTATAAATACTGCCACGCAGTATTAAGGGGCTACCTTATTTTATTAGTGCATTACCTTTATTTCATCAGCGAAATGTTAGTTATTGGAACACACCTTCGTTTTTCGTGTCGTTAGGTAAATTCGGGTTCTGAAAATAACCGTCCCAGAACTATCAGAGAACTGTCAGGAGTTTGCGCAGTTCCAAATCCGACCGCATCAAAGGCAACTGCGCAAACTCCTGACAGTTCTCGGACGGTACTTTTCAGAACCCGAATTTACCTGTTATTTCTGTGCAATTCTGACGCTTGCGCACTACTTTCTCTAACTTAAAAATAATAAATAATTTTTTTATATAGTCTTTGCTATCCTTTGTGTTCTCTGATGGTGCTTTTGTGTATTGCTTTGTTTAAATTCAATATGGAACAAATTCTGGAAGCTCTTATCCTAGGAGGGGCAAATGAGGATATCGAGTATGCAATTTTGGACATGTTTTAACCAACGTGTCTATTAATAATATTATTGTTGTTTAGTTATTCTAATTAATTTTTTTTCAGTGATAATAAATAATCTTGCTGAATAGTTTCTTTATCCCTGTAATCCATAAGAAAATTTTAACCTTGTATTTTTTTTATTAATTTTAGGGAAGAATCGAATCAGATATAGGTACTTAGGTATGATATATTATTTATTATTGAAACAAAAACACTTTGTAAAAAACACCGGCAGTCGGCACAACATAAACACTGACGAAAAAATAAGGTTATAGTAATTCAAACCAGTAAACAAACAAAAATGTGTGAGCGATAGAACGTCAAAGTTGCTAATGTGAAAATACGGCAAACTTAACGCACTGCAGTATCCCTTCACTAATAAGGACAAGCACTATCCTTAATAAGAGATCCCTTATTTGCGGATCAAACTGCGCAGGCGTAGATGCCAAAATAACGCTGACTTTAATACTGCTTGCCCTTATTACGCGTCCAATAACTCCCTAACCTCTTTCATTGATGCCGATGCCTGTAAATATGAAGTTGTTGCCTAGAACTCGATAGATGGCATGTGTACGCGAGCCTTCCACTCTATCTGATCCTTTTTGTTAAAAACTTGAGGTTAGTATTTCTTTAAAATACATACTATATGACTCACGTCGATACTACTTCGATCTATTAGTCCAGTCAACAGAGCGCTAAAATGACCAAAATCTCTAATTTGAGTGCTAATGAATGGATTTTGATAAAACCTTGTGCAATGTGTTTGTAATGACATTAATAAAAAAGTTGAAAAAACGATTAGAGTAAAAAATGATCGGAAAGTGTAGAAAACACTCCTTTTATCACGTTATTTCCGTAACTTGTAGGATTAGGTCAAAAACGAAAAAGAAACAGTAAATTTACCTTTTCTGGCTCAGAATGTTTTTACTCTTGCGAATTTTTTCGAGAAATGCATATTTTTGGAGATATAGCCAGTCGAAAATTCCTAAAAGTGGGGGAGGGGAAATGTAAAAGTTGAAAAAAAATCTGAAAAAATTCAGGTGAAATACAAGACTTTGTTTATTTGCAACTTTTCTGTAAAGTGCGTTTTTACCGAGTTATTCCGGAAAAACATGAAAAAAACATTTCTTTGTTTTGTCGATTTTTATCAAATTCGACAAAACAAAGAAATTAGCCAACACCAAGAATTATTGGCCAAGAAGATACAGAGAAGCCATTGAAATAAATAAACATCCGCATAACTATAACCGTGACAACGGACTACAACTACCAATAACGTGGAAGTCAATGTTCCGCATGAGCAACGATCCGCAACACGCCTCCTGATAACCTGTATAAATAGAGGAGCTCAGTCCAGCAGAGCTCACTTCGCTTCAGAAGAAGACCACGACAAGATGGTCGAAACGTCAAGCACTCAACCAAGTCTACGCGGAAGAAGACCCGGAAACCAGCAGCCAGATCACCAGCTCCGCGAAAGCCTTAGCACCAAGTTATGTCATTCCTACTGTATTAAAGTTCCGATGCCTCAGATGCCAGTTCCCATCACTTTGAATGCTGCTTGGGAAACTACCTCTTTCTTTGAAATTGTAGCGCTTTAAAAATACGTAATTTAAAAATTTGAAAAATCAGACGTATGCATTGAGGCCTTCTAAACAGTTTTTGTCTCCTGGAATTTTTTTGTAACTTGCTAATTTTCCGAGTTACAGGCAGTTTTTCACGATAACTAATGTACTACATTTTTTGCACATTAAAAAATACATGAAAATTTAAAAATCATATTGAACTTTTAAACATTGGATAACTATATAGGTTCCATACTTTTTTATAATAACCCAAGCAGCAATTTTAGTAGTTTCTACGTAATAGTTGCCATTAGGGGAACTTTAACGGTTTCCGCAACTAAGGACTGTTACGTAATGGGAACCATCCTTCTACCAAGTATTCACCAAAATGGGGAATAATAATTACGTAGCAAATTACTATTCCGGTACTTCTACCATTACCGTGTTGAAGACTAGGTTATTACGTAAACGGGACGTAACCAAGTAGTAGAAATGACTAACTTTTGGAACAGCTCAGCTGACCGAAATGAGAGCGCGAACTATATATTTGGCTCTCTGTTATTCGAATAGCAAATTAATGACTTACTGAGTTTAAGCACATGATATGTCCAAGGTCCAAGTTAAGGTGATTATATACAACATGCATAAGCATATATTATAAATCATGATGTTTTGCATTTACCCTGGGTGTGGATATTAAAACCACCACTTGTTTTCTGTAAAATGTTATCATGATGCTTCGATAAAAAAGACGCCCCCTCGAGAAAATGGTTTTTTCGGAAAATAAATTTTTTGCAAAAATTATGTGTACAAGCAAAACTGCAAAATTTTTTATGGAAAACGTTTTTTTTTTAATTTTATATATTATAAAGTAATAATCTATTTAGAAAACATATTTGTAAATGACTATAATAAAAAGAAATTTTTTATTGAATTATATTTTTATCCGTGTCAATATGGCGTCTTCATTCAACAACAGAAAAATGACGATTTTAATTGCAGTAACTTAGTGGTTGAAAAAACCAAAATTATTTCCCTACAAGTTACATTTACTATAAAGTAGCAGATGCCACCAACGTTATAGTTGTTGTTACTTTAAAAGTGGTGACGGCAACTGCAACAATTTCACTATGTAGTTATATTTACCTAGATGTAGCAAATGGGACCAAGGACGCTATAAGATCTTAGTAACTGTTGCTACCAACTTATTTTCATGTTGGTAGAATTGGCAGAATCGATATAGGTAATTTTTTTTTTTAATTGGCAACGCGGTAATAACTGTTAAAGTGTCACTGTCACTGTGTGCGATGGGAATATGTGGATTATTAAAAATAACAATTATTATACTTTTTAAGTACTTTTTATTATCTGATATTATTTGGAAAGAGCACATATCGAACAATATTTGATGGATGCCCCTGACGGTGAGCATCTTATGTCAGAGGTAGGTGTTTTTTATGATCTTGCTTTTATATACCTATTTAAATGTTTGGGTTTTTTAGGTTACATTGATATTGGGAGTTTGCGGTGCCTGCCGTTGCGGTGAACTGACCTTCTTAAGCGTCGAAGATATGAGATAAAGAATAATATCTATATATATCCATACCAGATACCAAGACGAATAAATCAAGAAGTTTCACAGTTTTAAATGAAGGATTTTCGGTGAACCCTTGATTCGATTAGGAAATATGTCTTTAAGACCGCAAAATGTGTCTCACAAAAGATTTTTCGTAAATTTTCAAAAGGGAAAGTGCACTGTCCGATGCGTTGGATTAAATAAGCTCTCAAAAATTCCAAGAATTGTAGCTGATTATTTGCAATTGCCTGATGCAGATTTGTATACTGGCCATAGCATGCGCCGTTCCTCATCAACTCTTGGCCAATGCTGGGGGTGACATTACCACCCTTAAACGTCACGGTGTGTGGAAATCATCCACCGTGGCGGAGGGTTATTTGGAAGAGTCAGTCTCAACAAGATTGTTATTGCTAAATAAATTCAGAGAGAGCAGCACGAGTCAGGCAATACAGACGTCGTTACTAGTATAGAGAAAAATTGTGTACAGAAGAGCAGTTTTCTTTGTGAAAAATCGAATATGATGACAATAAATGTTAACATAAATATAAATAAGTGTTAGTGCATGGATTCTTTGTTTTGTTAATTTTCCGTATAATGGAGACAATAAATAAATTCCTTGGACTTTATTTTATATTAAAATTACTCTTTAGTGACTAAATCACTTTACCTCACTTTAGCTTACTACTTTATCTCACTAGTGACTTATGGGTCACTTTATACCTTCAAAGTCTTATGAATAAAGATCACTTTATATGAAAGTGTTGGATAAATATATTTATTAACGTAAGGTGAGTAATAATGCAAAAAATACATAACAGTTTTCATATTTATTTAGTGATCAGTTTACATTTAATTTCATTCAATTCAATTTATTGTACATAAATAATGTCTTATGCCATTATACCGACATTGTCCGTTCCCCATCGACACAATATTTATTAAATTTGGAGTTTTTAATCGGCAAATTCATTTAATATGCTCCGTGGATCACTAACTGAACTATGGGTCAATCTGTGTGCTAAAGACAAGTTGTAATTTTCGAGCAGTACACAGTATCATTAATCACTACAACTGTTATAGTTTTCGATTACTCTTCTTGTGTTGATGGGAGCACTTTTGCACTTGTTGCCAAAGATGATGGTTTTGCTGTGGCGAAATAATCTTTCATGTTTGCATCATATTCTGGAGAATCACTATTTCTCTACTACTGTTTAACTGTTTCTTCAATTTTCTATAAAACGTGGATGAGTGTTGATCACTGAACTCTACTATATAAATGGAAGGTCAATATCTATACCAATTTTTACGTGAAATTGAACCTCGCGCAAGTATGGCGACCTTAAAGCGGAGCGCAATCGCACTACAAAATACGCCAGAGCCGGTCTTATTGTTACTGCAACTGTTTAAAACACGGGATTTTGCAACGATTCTTGCAACACAGTACCATACAAGATTGCACCATATTGTCTCAATTAACTGTTTATAACAGTCACAAAATATATTTCACAAAATAATCAATTTATAACAACTTTACATAAGTGACAGAAATAAACAAAGAATAAAATGAGTGACACCGACTCTGGAAATTACATCTAATCCAAGACTTACGCTACGGAATCTATGAGAAACGAATAAAGCACAGAATCGCGTCAGCGCATAACTTCCGTAGACAGCCGTTTGGTTCATGCTCAGACATCAATTTCTCTACTGCGTCGACGCGTGGCTTTATATTTTGAGTTTTATTCTGTGGCGTAATTGCCGTATTTTGTTCACGCGCATATACCTATATTGGGCTTCCATTTATAATAGTAGAGTTCAGTGGTGCTGATGAACTTTATTTCGCTTTCACTGAGCATTTCAGATGCCTCCATTTTATTCAATGCCAATAATTATATAAATTGTCTTAAAAGTTAATATTACTCTATAGTAGATTTTCAAGGTATATGTAACTTTTAAGTCATTTTCAATTAGTGGGGAGTAGTAAAGATAACTTCAAAGCCCCTATGTTCGTAGAAATAACCTCATTTTTACTCGAGATGTCACTAATAAGTTAGACTACTTTCAAGTGGTCCTTTGGTAAAGCTGTGCAGTCGGCATTACTACCAATTTTCGCTTTGCAGTTGAGGATGCTTCAAAGTAATGCAGAGTAGTATCCGCGACGTTGCAGATTCTCCAGCAGTTACTTGAAAGTGTTATAACTATACAGTGCCTAAATTCAGTAGAATCTACTTAATTGTCACTACAAATGCATACCACAAAGTGAATATTACCCTGAAGTCGCAAAATTAGTAACAGTTATGTTATTCCTACTATATTAAAGTTCCGATGCCTCAGATGCCAGTTCCCATCACTTTGAATGCTGCTTGGGAATATACATAAATGACGCTCATTTTTCGAATTTTCATGTATTTTTTGTGCAAAAAATATAGTACATTATCTGTTGTGAAAAATTGCTTGTAACTCGGAAAATTAGCAAGTTACAAAAAAATTCCAAGAGACAAAAAATGTTTAGAAGGCATGCATACATCTGAATTTTTTCAAATTTTTAAATTACATATTTTTAAAGTGCTACAATTTTAAAGAAAGGTAATGTTTCATGTTTTTCTGGAATAACTCGGTGGAAACGCATTTACAGACAAGTTGCAAATAAAAAAAGTCTTGAATTTCGATAACATATTCACCTGAATTGTTTCAGATTTTTTTTCAACTTCTACATTTCCCCTCCTCCACTTTTAGGAATTTTCGAGAGGCCATATCTCCAAAAATATGCATTTTTCGAAAAAATTCACAAGAGTAAAAACATCTTATTTTTGGCAAAAAAAAGGTAAATTTACTGTTTCTCTTTCATTTTTGACCTAATTCTACAAGTTACGGAACCCATAATAAAAGGTTTTCTACCTCTTCCGATCATTTCCTACTCTGATCTTTTTTTAACTCTTTTATTAACGTCATTACAAACACATTGCACAAGGTTTCGTCAAAATCCATTCATTAGCACTCAAATTAGAGGTGAAAGTTGACTGGACTATATGCGATAAGCAAAGCAGACGACGCCCGTCGATTATTCCTTTATCTAACTGCGCATGCGCTCATATCTGACGTGCAATGGGCGCGAATTCAAAATTTCTAAATTTAAATAATTAATTTCACTATTAAAATGACTAGACTGTAAAATAAAAAAATACGGGTCAAATAAAATTTAATAAAGTATTTGAACATAAAATTTTTAAAAAATGGTATGCTATTACCACAGAAGACTAAACAATCAGAATGGAAACTGGCGGCATATCCTTTGTACAATTTAACTCCAGCGTATCTTGTTGGAATATCAGGGGCGTATTTTGTAATGTTGTAGTCAGGGTCGCAATTAGGAGTTTATAATTTAATTTTGCACAAATCTTCAACTTTAATCAAATTTGCAAAATCACTCTTTCTGAATTGTCTAAAAGTTGTCTTGGTTTGACATAATAGTAGTCTTTTATTTGCATGAGGATTAGTTCACTTGGGTCACATCTGACCCGGTCAAAATTGACCTGACTTGAAGCAAATAAAATAAAACACTTTTGTTTTGACTTTTGACAACTTAAAAAGTTAATTTAATATTCTTGGTTTGTAGGATTGTACGTAGCATTTCATTCTTCGATATTTTTAGGTTAGAATTTCTACGAAAAAACTACCAAAAACATCAGTATTTCTACCCCACCACTGAAACCCAAAGTTCAGAAGTGAGTATCCTGTGCGGGGTGGAGCAGCATCGAGAAGGGGGGATCTGACCTGATTACTTCTGAATTTAGATCAGTTGTAAATAAAATATGACAAACTGCTGAATTATGTGACTAAACTCAGAAGTGACCTGATCCTCATGCAAATAAAAGACTACTAATGCTGAACTTGTCATTTTGTTGATTTTTTTAATCAATTTTCAAAATTATAAAGTATGTAACTACTAAACCCGTATAACCAGACTGTATATAGCCTGTATCGGTTCTATATTAAAATCTTTACTCGATAAAGATAGTCTGTATTCTTTGGGTACAGCGACGATACGGGTTTAAATACATTATGGATTTAGGTAGAGTGAAATTAAATAGAAAAGATAACATCGTCATAGAATGCGCAGAAACCGAAATCGTTACCAAGTGCTCGTTACCTAGGTAACGATCCTATTTTTACGGCCGCATGGGCGTCGCACTGCCTATTATCATTAATATTTTAATAAAAAATGGATGGCACGGCACTGATATTATGCCAACTGTTGTACGCTGTGCGCGAACCCGTGACGTATGTTATCTTTTCTATTTAATTTCACTCTAGAATAAAGTTGGTATTTATCGATCCGCTATAGCCACGATATATCTTGAGTATAGGTCGATTTATCGGATCGCTATCGTAACAATACAGGTCAACTATACCTATATACGCTACATAGGCTGTTGCAAATAAAAACAATTTTTTTTTGTTCTAGACGTACTTCTTTCAAGCTTTATGGGATACATTATTTATATTATTTTTACTGTCCTAATTAATTTTTATGAAACATTATGATTACCTACCTTACATTGTTGAATGCGGCGGACGAGAGTCGAACCCACGCGGATCTTGACTTGACAACTCTTGCTGTGTACAGTTGGGCGATTCGACTCTTTTTAAGGATTCGTACCAAATGAATCCGTATCAAGAAAAGATTCGTATCGAGAGATTCGTACCACTTCGTATCACTGATTCCATGATACTAAACAATATCATGTACTAATTCGTACCATTCGTACTATTCGTATGTTTCGTACTACTGATTCCATGATACGAAACAGTATCATGTACTATTCGTACTATTCGTACCCACAGTCCACAGTGTTCAGCATAGATTGTAGAATATTATATGTGGTGTTAGTTAGGGCCAGAGTATTATAATGTTATATTAACCGTACAGTTTAAACTTTTAGGACTTCGAGCACTTTCGTCATTAGACATCAGTAAAAAGATAGATAGATAGCATATTATATACATATTTGTACATTTGTAGCAAGTCAACTAAACAAAAAACAATAACAAAAAAGTAAAAACGGTATAATATATCACAGATTTTGTAATCAGTACGTTGTATAAAATGAATGTTATCTTGCAGTAGGTACATTGATAATAAACATATAGTAATAATCAAATATTTCGAATATATCCATCAAATATAAAAACAGGGAATTTTTTCAATTATGAGATTATGAGTATTTTAAAATCAGAAATCTCCAGTTTAAACGCGCGGTCCCCATCCACCGTTTGAAGATTAACCTTATACAGCTGGCCCAGTATCGCATCGCAATACCGGTACCGAAATTCCATTTTCGTACCAATCGTATCGGTGATACGAAATGTATCAATCGTATCGGCGATACGAAATGTACGAATCTTTTATTTTTGTGGGATTCGTACCATTCGTACCACTGCAAGGATTCGTACCAATGATACGAATCATTCGAGTACTACCCACCTCTATTGCTGTGCGCCTTAACACGTTCCGCTAGCAGACCCTGTGCTGTCGAACGGATCTCGCTTGTATTAATATGTTTACGTATATAGGAAGGTATATTGCTGTCCTGAAGTCCTGAAGAAAATCCAATTGACGATTTGCACGAAAGAAAGTTTGGTTAAAAGTGTCTAGATTGGTATCATTGTAATTCACTGCACATGTTGACCAACTTGTCTAATTTGCAAACTTTGCAACAATTAAATACCTATAATATAATAATCATAACATTGTTTTCATTATCTTTAATGTTAAACCTACTTCCATTGAATATAAATCATCTTTATTAGGTTGTTTCGTAGTCTACAATATTTAAAAAATGTCGAATTATGCATTTTGCCAATCACTGCTGCCAACTCTTCTGAACTGAGAGTTGGAAACAGTGTTTGACAAATTAACTACGAAAAAACCTTATAAATATGATTAATATTCAATGGAAGTAGGTTTACCATTAAAGATAATGAAAACGATGTTATGATTATTATATTAGGTATTTAATTGTTGCAAAGTTTGGAAATTAGACGAGTTGATCAACATGTGCAGTGAATTACAGTGATACCAATCTAGATACTTTTTACCAAACTTTCTTTCGTGCAAATCGTCAATTAGCCGCACTCTTTTATCTCCTAGGAAACTGACACGATAG
This sequence comes from Rutpela maculata, assembly GCA_936432065.2. Taxonomy (NCBI): domain Eukaryota; kingdom Metazoa; phylum Arthropoda; class Insecta; order Coleoptera; family Cerambycidae; genus Rutpela; species Rutpela maculata. The sequence continues at coordinate 124,867,028 of OW386287.2, read as the reverse complement.
AAATTTATATCCAAAATTAACTTCAGCGCATCAAAATACTTCAGAAAGGTTAGATGAAACCTTAGAACAAGACTTTTTTTGTGGACCTATTTATTAGAATTTGTTGAGGAAATGAAAGAACCCCATTGTTTTTGAAAAAATTTAATCAGTAAATAAAAAAGTTATTAAACATTTAAATTAAAAAAATATATTTCTTTAATTTTTGTCACTTGCACTTAAATAGACATTCAACTTTTGTAGCGATGTCGATGGTCGAATGGCTAAAGCTTCGTCTGGCAATCCCAGGAGTACTATCCAAAAGTCTCGTGTTCAAATCCCTGAGAGGGCGTCTTTTTTTTTTCCATATAGTTTTTTTTACAACGATGTTGGTATCACAAAATTTAGAATGTCCAAAAACTAATATTATTTACAAGAAAACTGCGAAGAGTATCCTATAAAATGTGTATAGCTCAGTAAATCGGCGAAGAGTAGGTACCTATATTGCTTCCACTAGTTTTATTGTGCACAATGTTATATCACAGGTGAACCGGTATTATCTTCTGGAAATAAAACTAAAATAATCCGATCTTTAATCTGAACAGAGAACTGACGAATCTTTTAGAACTAGCAGGACACGATCTATACTGGTGCATTTTATATTTTATCTAACCTACAAATAATGACACTTCATGTGTGCTATAAATGCAGAAATTTCGGTATCGATTACGTAAAGATTCAATAACTGTTTAGAATACCCATAGGCCATAGCCATTCGTATAGATGACATATAGATTTAACGAAGTAGTACCACATGCTCGAAAACAGGAAATGTTTTTACCGGAGAACTTTACTGGATCTATATTAGAGATGGTACTGAGTGGATTTTTCTCGGAACAGGTCGGAACTGTTCCGGGTAAAAAAGTATACCTGTTCCAAAAACCTGTTCCGATTCCGACCTGCTCGAGTCCGACATTAGTGATTGCCCGTTCTTTCGCACTCGCAGCTCCATATGCTCCATAATGACACCGCTTTCTTTTCAAGTGCTTGGAGTCCTGATTTTTTTTAAACAAGAATGCTGATTGGCTGATGAAAGTTGTCAATTATGCTCCATTCACAGTTTTGAGCTCCGATATGAACTAGTATTTGAACTCTGAATAAGAATAGAGTGTCGATGATGTGTCTTATAAATTAGTATACTTTTAATTTGTTTTGTAATGCGATTTAGAACTGTGAGTATTTCATTTTTAAGTTTTTCTATTTCTTCAATTCATTTTATTGTTACATGCATGGAAATAAGTCATAATATTCACCTAATGCTTCACCTCGAATTAAAAAATGCTATAGCTACATTTTTGTAATGCTTAACACTAATTAAACAGAATTTATTATTATTATATACATCCCACACAAGTACTACCACTATCACCAATACCAAAAAGTCCGCAAGTCTGATCTGCTCACTCCACTCCGGTTCCGTGTCCGAAGGTACAACGTTATCATGTGCTCAGTGCTCCGCTCAAACGCATGACAGTCCAGCGGAGTCGGAACTGGTATTTTCTAAATCTGAGAACTGTTCCGCGGAACTGTTGGCTCGGACCTGTTCCGAAAGAACAGGTTCGGTTCTTTCGTACCATCTCTAATCTATATAGATGAGTTGTCGATAATATAACGATATGTTGTACACGATAGTGATGGGTAAAAGCAGTTATTTTTTAATAACATTTTAAACTGCTACTGCTGTTTTGAAATAACAGTCTAAAAATAACAGATCGCTGAGAAGTACTGGCATGCGCATACCGCAGCGAGCAGTTTGCAAATGTTATTTCAAGACGTTATTTTATACATCATGCTGCTGCCGCAGCTGCTTATCTGTTATTTTCGCACCTGTTATTTTCGAACAGAAATAACAGTCTGTTAATGTTATTTACAAATAATAGTTATAAAATAACAGGTTGTTAAACAGCAACTCATCTCTAGTATACGATATTACGATATGTGGTATATATGTAAATCATATATTCTATATAGGAAAGCATATAAAGATATAATACTTTACAATCGCTGTACAGATCAAATACAGAATAAATCTGTATAGGAAATATTTAGTTATACAATAAATATTCTATACAGTTGAAATCTTTATCGACAAATCTTTATAGAACATTTATCAAATTAATATAGTCACGGAAACCTGTATCGCTTAGTTATACGGGAATTATTGTACAAATCAGATTTCTTTGTACATCTGGCAACTCTGTATTGAGTACCAGATTATTTGCAAAGATGTTTTAACTCCTAGATCGCTCAACCCATAGATAAAAAATTTATATGCTCAACCCCAAGGTTTGTAGAGGACAGGTTGCCTGGTAACTAGGGAGCGCCATATTGCGCGTCATCCAGAGGACCCGCTTCTACAACTCATTTCACGGAGGTAAAAGATGCAAAGGTCGACCAGTGTATCCCTAACCTCGTTGATCTCGTCGTACTTTGTTTAATATATTTTATTTCTGCTTACACAGTTATTGAAAATATTATTTTGGATATTCATATTTTAAGTAGATCATCATTTGTTGTGCATGTTAATTTTAAATGGTCCTCTGGCACGTCACTCCCGCGCAAGAATTTTATTGGCTCCTAAGTTACCAGGCAACCTGTCTCTTTTACAAATCTTGGCTAAACCCTATCTCAATTCTGTGTAAAACATTTCAAGCAAAGAACCGCCCATTATCTCGCCCACTTTGCTTCCACTCGGGCCCAACTCCAAATACGCGTGTTGTCTATGCGCATGCCTCGCTTCTAGTTGGTATCCTGTCACAGACTAAAACCACAAACCACCCTAGGTGTGGGTTGTTTGTGACTAAAACAAATCAGATGTTTCACTCAATAGTATTCTCTATGTTACCAGTTTCATTTTTTGTGATGTGACGTATACCTGCCAGGATTCTGCGCAGAAGACATAAACAGAGAAATCTTGCGGTTGACATGGAAGTTAAGACCAGCGAGTATAATCTCACAGGAGCGAGTATTTAGTACTGAAATCTCAGAGACGGAAGTAGTCAACAGCTCCACCGGTGATATTAATTATTTTGGAATGTGGTGTATTGTATTGAAGGTTAGAGTTGTTACTGTTATACATTTAAGTGGTTTTTTGAGTATTTATTAGGTTACTTTACGCATAATAACCCTGTCAAAAAAATCTCATCAATCCGTATTGAAAATTATCAAAAATTAATAAGTATCTATGAGAATCTATATGGTCAATAAGTTTCTATAAGAGTTAGGTAAAGTTGCTGTTGAAATTGTTATCAGTTTATATAATTGACCAGCAAAATGAGTCAAGCCATATCCATTTGTAAATCCAAACATTTACTTATACCACATCAATGAGAATTTATGAGCACAGTATCTAATGTAATTCGTGCGGCTCTTCGTGATTAAAAGACAAGTGTTTCTTTAAGAAACGAGCTGCATTAGGTTAGAACAGTTTTGATTTGCAATTGAAGATTACAAATTACAATGTTTGAATAGGGATTTACACATTTAGTATTCCTTCAAGAGGATTGGTGAGAGCAGTTTCTACGAGTATCTATTTGTTGTTCCTATAGTAAATTATATAAGTCTTTATCAGTACAGATTCGGATCTAATTTAAATATGAAAATTATATCAGAATAAAGCAACCAAATATTTTAAACAGTATCTATTTGTAAATCCACACATTTACTTATACTATCTCAATGATAATTTATGAGAACAGTATCTAATGTAAAACGTGCGGCTTTCCGTGGTTTAATGGCAAGTGTTTCTATAAGAAACGAGCCGCATTAGGTTAGAACAGTTTTGATTTGCAATTGAAGATTACAAATTATAATGTTTGAATAGGGATTTATGAGATCAGTTTCTATGAGTATTAATGTTTTTTTTCAGTAATATATTAAACGTGTTTTCATTTGTTTGAATGGGTAAAAAGAAAGGTCAGTTTTCAACTGCTATTAGAAATACAAATTTAATCACTTCGAATGGGGGTTACATGCGATCAATTTCTAAAAGTATTTATGCTGTTTTCCGAATATAATTGTGATGAGGTTTAATTAGTAACAAATTGTTCACTACATGTTATGATATGGTCGGAAATTCCAAGTACACATTTAGTATTCTTTCAAGAGGATTGATGAAAGCAGTTTCTACGAGTATCTATTTGTTGTTCCTCTAGTAAATTATATAAGTCTTTATCAGTACAGATTCATATCTAATTTAAATATGAAAATTATATCAGAATAAAGGTCCCTCCTGTGACTATACTCGCTGGTTAAGACTGATTGGACAATGCGCAGATCACGACACAAATTGGTACCTGCTGGGAGTTGATTTATTATCTAAACCATGATACGTCATAAGTGAAATATCTGATTTGTTTTAGTCTGTGATCCTGTCGCAAACCTTCTCGCGACGTTGTCAAAGATCAGAGACAAAAGCCGCTTAAAGCGGGGAATTTTGAAGTGGTCAAACGCAATAACGTTGAGCGATCAGAAAATGTAGAGAAAATGGTGACAGTCTGGCAACACCACTGGTTGCTCCGGTCAATTGTTAGTGCCGGTTGAGATTTGATTGCGTTTTCGCTTTAAGAGCTTAAAATCTTGTTGACAAACTCGAACTTTCCCGACACTAGCAACGGCAAAGTTCGGCAATTCCAGCATTGCTGTCTCGCTTTTTGAGGCGTGTTAATATTGCTCTCTCCGTTGAGATGTTTGCAGCTTCGTTATATACGAATTCCTTATGGGTTAAACCATCTAGTAGTTAAAGATCTTTGATTGCCTTGCTCTCTCCTTGCTCTTGCCTTGCTCTCATGATCACAATTGTAGTTCTACTATCGTTCACTGTGTGGCGCCACGAATAACAAAGCTAAAATTTATTTTTCCCTCCCTGTATTACCTTTCTCACTCATCTTCAGCTGTCAGTTTTCTATTTTCGTGTACTGGTATGGTCGGCTACGATAATACTCGCCGGAAAATAGTTGAAAATGAAAGAAAATACATTTCATCATCGAAGATTCATAATCTTTTAAAGACGTATTCGTCAATGAAAAAGAAAAGGTGACGCAACGATGTAAATACATTCGTAAATATGAGTTATCACTAAACGTCCTAACAAATAGGGAAATGGAGGACGTAGCTAGTCCCTAGTCACAGTAATTTGAAAGCAAAATTCAGAATTTAATTTCAGGTTTTGGTTGAGAATAGGAAATATTATACATAGTGGATTGGATTAAGTGAATAAATTAGAAACCTAGTTAACTCGTGTAAGTTTTCTAGAAGGTCATGTATATGACAAGCAGCAGACCCCTTTGTAAAAATTAGAAACCTACAAATCTAGTTAACTTGTGTAAGTTTTCTAGAAGGTCATGTGTATGACAAGCTGCAGATCCTTATAAAATTATAAACCTATTTGACTTGACTAAGTCTCTAGAAGGTCATGGTATGACAAATTGTTGATTGACCAGGAAAGAGAAATTTAAAAACAGGTATATATTTAATATTTTAGGTAGTATATATCGACATAAGAAAAGTACAGGTGCAAAGGAAATAAGCCCATCAGACTTGGACAAAGCCAACGGGCAATTCAGAAAGAAGAAGGGGGGGGGGGGACAAGCTCTTGCAAGTAGTGATGCAGATATTCGGATGATTTCGGTACTCGGATTACACGGAATCGGATGACAAGAATATTCGGATTAATCATCCGATGTCGAATTAAATTTTCACTATATATATTAGTGATGTGATATGGCGATTTTTCAATCGCACTCTGTCAACAGTAATTGCGATCGTGATTAAAGCGAATGCAAGTGGCACTGATGTTAGTAATTTTTCTCCCCACATCTCAGAATCGATGAGCGGGGGGAAGAAATCTAAAAAACATTTTATTATCCAAGTGCACGATTGACAGTACTTTTTTGTTTTGTACTTAAAATTAATCCGAGTATATTTTATTCGGATGAAATTTTAATACTCGGAATGAAGCGAGTATTTTGATACTCGGATTAACCGAGTATTTTAATTCGAATTCGCCCAACACTACTTGCAAGTAATTGCCAATTAGTAAATGATGCAGTCATGTTGTTGGCAGATCAGATATATACCATGAGCAGTCTCTGTCCAGCCAACATGTGGTTAGTGATAGCCTCGACAAATTTGTCAGGGGAGTTACTACAGAACACACACCCTTAAATGGTTGGTTATTTGGGGGCAATTTATCAGAAAGATTAAATTTAAAAACGCCTTGTATGAATATACAGGAATTCCTTGGTCTGTAATACTCTCTTAGATTTTAACAAACTCTTAATAAGGGTAATAATAAAACGTCTTTATTAAAAAAAAAAAAATAATATACAGAGCGAAGTTTAGACCCCAAAGGATTACTCTTACACTTAACTCTATAAAGCACTTAAGTTATTACTTACAATTAAATTTTACTGACACGCAAAGAAAAAACATTTGAAAGGCAAACAAAAAAAAAACAGTATCCCATTATTATTTGTCTCCTGTACTTAAATAGTATCAAAATTGATGCTCAGTAATAGCGCCTTTTAGCTTACACTTAAATGGTAAGGATTACAGGATTTGGAGAAGTAGGTAAAGAATTACGTTTTGAGAACGATTTTAAATAAGGATGTTCTAAATCTGGTATATTGAACATTATCTCATGGAATAATTAAGCAAAGGATAAGAGGTGTAATTTTGTCCTATTATTTACATTTAATCAATGTAATATTTATTCTGGCAGATCTTGGCTTGTCATATTTATGGAGCCCATATATAAGTCTACAACATGATTTTCTGTAATCTGCTTCAGTTTGTTGTGTTCAAACAGAGTTCATAGGTATATGAAACTACAATAATTTAAGTGTGTTACTGAACACCAACACTTCACAGAGATTTTTAGACGTATTGAAATTTAATATATGTCTGGAATGTAAAGGTTTTAAATTCATGTAGATTTTTTGAATTACCTTGTTTACTTGTGAATTGAATTTTAAGGGTTGTCAAATATTACACCCAAAATTTTCTGCTGATTTAATATGGAAAGAATTTTTCCATTTATTTTATTTGCATCAAACTATTACATCTCTACTTCATTTATGCCACGGAACATCAGTAGCGTATCTGTATGTTTTTTCTGTTGGTCAGTAACCCATGGGGAACGGCTTAATAACGTAAAACAATATTACATGTTATGCTTAAGTTTATCGCAAATTTAAGAAAAGTAACAATATAAGTTTCTAGAAATTTATACTATACTGATTTTATGATGTTGGAAGTTCCCCAGAGAAGCACCTTGAGATACATAATTGACTACGTGTCATTCAAAGATATAAGAACTGGCAAATATTTACTATAGATTGTAGAGAAAATAACTAAAATATGCCCCATCACTGAGTCTAGGTGGCTTTATGTAAAACAATTTTAACAGGCTAAATACTTGACTTAAAAGCCTATGGGTCATACAAAAATAATATCATAATTGCACGGTATAGGTGCACGTGTGGAATAATTTTTTGACCAGAGATGTAAATATGGTAAATCATTTGAAAATTTATAAAAGATGTAAGTATATAAACATAAAAGTACTTAACAACAACATAAGCAAACTTTTGTTGTTTTTAAGTTAAACTAAAATTTAAAATGATTTTATCATAAACATTCTCAATTAAATGATTATTTATGTCTGACTTGTACCTAATTAGCATTAGCACATTTTGTAAACAAGTTAAAAGATTGCGATGTTTTATTCAGACTTCAAAGGAATAGTGAGTAAGCTTTCCCTGGTCGCAGGACTATTATGGGACAAATCTTGAGTAATAACAGCAATAATATTTATTGGTGTATATAATATACATTTTTTATTTTACTTTGAAAATAGGATGTTAGAAAATTTAATGCCATGTCATATAAATAATTAAAATATTTACAATCATTGTAAAAGAAATTGTTTAGCAATGCTTATGCTTATTCTTGTAAACGTAGGCGTGTCAAATATATATAAATATGTATATAAATTAATTACAGTTAAAATTTCTTAATGTACCATGGCAACTCATCTCACAAACGCCTAAGTCCTGCAAAAATTCCAAGGCATATTTTGCAAATGAATATACGGTTAATGTGTGCACTGTTTCCCCAATTTATGATGCCATATCTCAAATGGCAGTGAAAATTTACAATGCCTAGACATAAACCTTAACCCATAGGAGCTACACTTTAATCTAAAGGGCCTTCCATAGGAGACAATACACATAGTGACGGCATCCAGAAGTGACATCAATGAAAAATAACACAGTGGTTGTTTAAAATTATGGTGGAGATATTGCATATAATAATAATAATAATAATAATAATAATAATAGTAATAAATGTTTTTATTGCTTCAGGCTGAAATATACAAACAATAAGATAACAATATACGAAATAATTATGCGTGAATGCAAAAGGCAGAGTTCGCACTTATTCGATGTGAACATCGAAAAAGCAGCGCTCTTACACTCAACCTTAGCCTCGTTGTATATGATATCAATTTATCCCACATACAATTACTTCGTTTATTGAATTCTGCCATTCTTAACAGATTTTTCTGAAAAGGTTTCCTTCCGTAAATTGCTCTCGCTCTGCCTTAGTATTGATGCTTCTTTGATAATTAGAGTATAACTATAAAATTAAGAGATTTTCAAGGTGTACAAACCTTAAGCCTACTACTTCAAGATATGGTAGTATATTATGGTACCCCACCATAATTGTAAACTACTTAAATACATTTTTGTATACTTTCCTTGAATATTATATGAATTAATCACCCTCATCCTTGCTCTTATAACGATTCGTAAGGCACAAACAATTTCTATGATTGAGCTTAATAACAGTCATCAAATGAAAACAAGTTGTGAGATTTTATCAGCGAGTTTCACAATCGTTATTTAACTAATGGTTAGGATTTGACCAATAGTTTTATTATAAAAATCTGTTACATTAACAGCCAGTTTTACAATTGTTGGTTGATTAATAGTTAGGATTTGACCAATGATTTATTACTATAAAGGCAAGGATGTCTGGTAAAGTTGTGTTTACTAATAATTATAACTTTCATAGTACAGGATCCGTACGTATCTTAGGGCCGGTTTTTCAATGCAGGGTTAAAAGTGTTGGATAGCTAACCAGTGGATAAGGATATCCTGCAGTTAAAGTGGTAGTTAAAGTTGATACCGTTTTTCAAGGATCTGGTATCCGTTAGTTAGTTATCTTTTAGTTTGTACCTTTTTTTCGTAAGTTGGCTACACTAATATTTCAGCAAATCTTCGCGATTGGCTGTCTGTCTTTGGTTAGTTTGGTTTCATTTGAGAAAATAACCTAAAATTGAATACTTATTTGTTTCTGTTATTTAATATTTACGCGAGTTTTTGAAGGAAGTCATGGATAGTGAAAAGAAAAAACGCTGTGCAAATTTCAATAATGTTGAAAGGCTACATTTATTGCGGATTACAAATAAATACAAACACATTATAGAAAATAAAATAACGAATGGTGTAACCTGGAGAGAAAAAGAGGAAATTTGGAAGAAAATAGAGCAAATCTGGAATTCCTCCAGTACTGGCCCGGTAAGGATTACTTATATTTTATTTCTATGCAAAGATTAGATAGGTATATATTTATAGATACTTAATACCTAACAATTTTATCTATAGATCTATATATATTATGTATCATACAAAGTTCATAATCATAATTTCTTTTGTGAATAAATCGACCAGTTTCATTGCATTCTTTAGGAATAATTATGATAATTTGAATTGATCCAGTCGGTACTTAATGCAATAATTAACACACGATAAAAATCAATAGTGTCAAAACTGTACAATGTGAATGTAATAGTGTATTTTTATTTTTGTAGCCACGTTCTGCTAGGCAGTTGAAAGACAAATACACCAGCATTAAGAAAGATATTAAAAAACGCTATAGTCACCATAACAGCTATGTTACGGGTACAGGGGGTGGAAAATATGTGCCACCTCCTGAACCTCCTACAGAAGAAGAAAAGGAGTTGACTGAAACAATTATCCTTAGTGCTAAAGGATTACAGAGTACCTATGATGCTGATGGTATGGCAGGTGAGAAAATACTTATTGTTTTTTTTTACACTAATAGGTATATGTATCTGAAATAATGTAACAAATTATATGACCATCATAGCTGAGTGGAAGAAAGCTTTTAAATTAATGTCCTGGCGAAGTTTATCTAATGCTACTCCACTACTTAACTATGACGGCGAGATGAGAAACGGTCATCCATCCAACTTCCGGGCTCAACCAGTGATTGCACATCGCTGATCGAGCCTGTGAACTTAAACCGGTGCACGTACCACATCCCCGATATTTAAGTCCCTCATGACACTATGCATAATTCTGTTGAAAAATGTTTAAGTGCAATAGCTTTTCCATACAGAAATCATATTGTTAAAATTTCACTTCAGGTATATCAGGTGTTCCATTTATAGAAACTTCCACTGACAGTCCCGATACATTGGAAGTGGAAGAAGTAATCGAGACAAATTGGAGTCAGTACTCTGCGAAAATGTATCAAACACCACTTCACCCATCGCTAAGTGTATCTGGCCCATCAATGGAGGAAGCAAGTCACAAATCTGACACATCTACATTACATACAATGTACGAAGAAGGCAGTAATAACAAAGAAAACATTGATACAAGTAACATCCCATTAACCAACGAGCATGACTATGGTAGACAAAAACCACAGAAAGGTATTACATTTATTTAGTTTATAGTGTTGCAAACCTTTCATCGTATTGATCTGTACACTAGTATATTAGCATGCCCAGATTAGGGCAACAATATACAAAAAATAGTATTTTCATAATAAATAAAAGTGTGTAAGTTGTGATTTGCATAATACCTAAATAATATTCTCTAATCATAATGAAAGCAAATAAATAAAAAAAAATTAATTTTAAAAATAAATCAAGAATAGGCTTGTAAATAATGAACGAAAGTTTCTATACTCTACTGATGAGATCTAACGAGTTCGAAAAAACTTATACAACTTTTATAGAGTTGAAATAGAATGTAAGGTTCAATAATCGTCGTGAATGACTGAATTTCAATAAATGATTTAAGTATTTTCAATAATTTTTTTTTGCCTTAAAATGCCAGGAATTCTGTCATATAATTCAATACTTCGTCACTATTAGCTAGAAGAGTAGTTGTTTTGGTTGATTTTCCAATAATGAGTGTTTTAAAGTGTTTTCCTAAGTAGTATATTAGCATGACTTGATTAAGTTACCAATATACACAAAGTAGATAATTTCATATCGAATAAAAATGTGTGAATGAGTGAATTTAAATAAATGATTTAGGTATTTTTAATATATATTTTTTCCTTTAAAATGCTAAGAATACTATCATGTAATTCAATACTTCGTCAGTATTAGCTAGAAGAGTAGTTGTTTTGATTGGTTCTCCAATAATGAGTGTTTTAAAGTATTTACCTAATTAGTATGTATATTAGCATGCCTAGATTAGTAGGCAACAATATACAGAAAGCAGGTATTTTCATAATAAATAAAAAGTGTAAGTTGTGATTTTCATAATACCTAAATAATATTCTCTAAAAAACAACAACTTGACAACTAAAAAACTGCAATACATATTTTATTATATCTAATACCTAAATAATATTCTCTAAAAAACAACAACTTGACTACTAAAAAAATTGCCCTACATATTTTATTATGAATATGATCCGAATAACTTTTAGATCATATTCATAACAATTAAATAGTACATTGTACTTATGTGTCAAAGACCGCACTAAGAGAACAATTACTAAAATTTTGATTTTTAAGCACTATTTTTTTCTTACCGTTATCCCTCATTTTTTCAATTCAGTATGAAATTAATGTTAACTAATTACTTCTAGAGACATGGACAAATAGAAGAAGACCTATATTAAAGAAAAAAAAAACTATATCATCTGCAGGAGCAAAATTCGAAGCCTTAGCAGAAAAAAAAAGTGCGCTTGTTGACCTACAGAGAACTGTTGAAGAAGAAAAGCTACAACAGAATAAAATAGAACATGAGAAAAGGGTTTTAATTTTAGACTTAGAAAAAAAGGAAAGTGAATTGAAAATAGAATTATTACAGCGTCAAATACAAAATAACAAACCAAAATCTAATTTTCCAGAATAGTGTCATATGAGTATAACATACGTCTTTATAGTTTATTTTATTTATATATTATTATATTTTATTTATATATTTATATATTTTATTTATAGTTTATTTATTAAGTTTGTTTTTTAATATAGTTTATTTATCTCTTATTTTATTTTGTAGCTGTAACTATTTATTTTTAATAGTTTATTTATTTAACGTATATAGTTTTTGTTATATGAATATGACTGAAAAGAGTATAATTCTCTTGTTTATTTATGTTATTTTTTTGTTTTGTGACCGAGTTACTCTAGATATTTATTAATGATTATTTATGCAATGTAAAATCAGTGTTATTTATATATTTCACCAAATTACTATTTATTTCTTTCATTTTTGTATTAATGGAGTTGAAATAAGTATTAAACTATTAATATACTATTAAAATGTTTTATTTACTAAATAAATACAGTGTTTGTCAAACAGTTCGCATATGAGAAAATTTTTAATTTTTGTTTCCGAAGACAATTAAATTATGCCCAATAAGTTTTGCTTGTATTGGAGTAAAGAAAGACATCAAAAGAACTGGTCACGTGACAGTCATCACTTGTCAAAATTGACTTGTTTGTATTTCTTTCAAAACGGTTTATTATCAAAAGCTGTTTAAAATCACATTTTACATCTGCCCACATTCTGTCGGTTCAAAAAAAATTATTTTTTTTTAGCTAGCATAACATTGTTTCTTATTAAATATGGAAATATTGCTTTAGAAAAATAATAGCGAACTAACTGTAATATTTTAATGAAAAAATGTTTTCTTAAAACATAAGTTATGAGAGTGCTACAAACTATTGCATCAGAAAAATTTTATGTAGTTTTAAGTGGTAAAAAAGCTACAGAAAAATTATTTATCTCTAGAATTGCAAAAAATAGGTAAAAAATAAAAGATTTTCCCTTTTAACTAAAAGTGGTGTACAGACGAAAAAGGTAATTCTAAACAACTTTTCTTAATACATTAAAAAAATATACAAAGGCGACTTTTGGTTAATTTAAAAAAAAAATGTCATATGACCAATTCTTTTCACGTCTTTGTTTCAAGACAAGCACAATTTATTGTGCTTAATCGAATTTTCCTTGGAAACGAAATTAAAAAATTTCTCATATGTTGCGAACTTTATAAAATATCATTATATATATTTACAAAAGACCTGGAAAATAATCCAATAAAAGGTAGTCTCGAGCATTTCCCACATTTTCTCTCTCCAAAGGTTCTATATTAATGTTTTCGTCGAAATCTATTTGCTCAAAATTGACATCGACATCCATCGGAGGCTGCTCTTCTCCTTTATTTAATGCTATATTATGCAGCACTGCCACGGCCACAATAACTGTTAAAATATTGCCAATTTTTAATCGCATTCCTAATGAAAGGACTGGAAATCTTCTCTTCCAAATTCCATACTGCCTTTCTACAGGATTACGAGTGCGGATAACTGAAACAATTTTTTTTTTATAACAACACATACCAAACAACCTCCAAATCTAAAGCAAGGCAGTTACACATTTCAAAAATGCAGAGAACAGTCATTACCCACAACAGCGGTAATGTCAAAGCTGGGGACCAAACCCAGTACACGTTGGGTAGTGGTACAAGGTGTACTCACCACATACGCCTTAGCCTACTGGTATAAAATATACATGTTTATATGTAAAGTAATAAAAAGGACACATGGAGTTTAGTAATCCTCAAAAAATTCGTTTATACATTTAGTAACTTAATCAAAGTAGTTTACATCACGCAAAATAAATATACATTTACTTTGACGTATAACATTACGTACTTACGATTTCAATGGTATGTAATTAAGTAAAAATCACTAACCTGATTCATTGTATAATTCTTCTACGGCATTTTGTGTATTTAATAGTGGCGTAATCATCCTGTGAGTATTTGCGTAACCACTATCTGCTACAAAAATTGCGTTACCACCAAATTCGTTATTTTCTATTCTGCGCCTTATAAAAGAGTTGTCATATATTGTTTGGTCATGTACTGAACCAGGCCATCGAGCTACAATGTCGCATATTTGTAAGTCAGCCGATGCAATCGTTTGTACATTGATTGAAAAATAACCTTTACGGTTCCTAAATACTTCTGCATTTTGTCCACCTATAAAAAAATAAATACAGAAATTTCAATTTTATTTAAATAAACACAAGTTACTGTGTATATTACACCTGTATCTTATTGTAATAAATAATTTTATCATTATTATCAGTGAATTCTAGATCAGCATGTTGTTTTAATATTACGCATATATTGAAATAATTTGTTACATACCAGGCGACTGTATTTTAATATGGGTGCAGTCTACTGCTCCTACTACTCTTGGAAGTCTGGCCTTTTCAAAAAATTTCTGTTGTGTTTCGGAAACATCCGCTGCGTTTGATGGCATTTTTATAAATTGTGCTGCCAAACCTGCAATAGCTTCTGACACTCTTTTCACAATTTTACATGCTGAAGTTTTGCTTACTTTAATAAAATCTCCAACAGCCAGTAGCATATTCCCTGTTGCATAGAACCGAAGAGCCAAAAGCAACTGGTCGATAGGTTTAATAGAGTGGTTCCTGAAATTAAATTGTTCCTATAGTAAGCACTATACGTACTGTTTTATATTTTTATTTTATATCTAAATACATTTACTAACAAATTTATTTACAAATTATGAAATAGGTATGTGTGTACGATATAATCATGCCACAAATTATTTATCGACAATATATTATTTGATAATACCTACTTACCTATCTGTTGGAGATTCTAATTGATGTTCAATTAACCCCAAAATGTATAAAACCGTATGTTTTTGTAGACGAAATCTTACAAAAAAATCATAATCGTCCATTTCCTCAAAATGATTGGGTCTCTGCCTCACTACATACGGTCTTCTTTCCCACTCAATAAATTCGATAAATTCTTCATCATCATCACTTAGATAATCAAATACATCCATTTCTAAAACACACAACAGTCGCTTGAAATCGAAAATTGGAAACAAAACAATAAACAAAAATGAATGAGGTTATCTGTTATTGGCATTTGCGCTTGCGCTATTCTTTTACCTTTGGTTAAATTCCTTATCCACTACTTCAAGTTATGGTCAGTTTATTCAGCACTTTGACTACGACTTTGCCCTAACCGAACAATTGAAAAACAGTTTAACTTCTAGATAAACACTATCTGTCAGATAAGTTAACTTAACCCAGCATTGAAAAACCGGCCCTTAGACTATCAGGTTCTGGTTAGTCAACCAAAAAGATAGCCAGTGATTGTGAGGCTGGCTGTATGACTGATAGGATTTAAAATTTAAGGGCATTATAATGAAATATTTAAACGCTCAACAGGGCAGTACAAATGTTCGGAATAATTTGCAAAGGTTACAACAGGCATATTGTAAAAAAAAACAAAAAATTCAAATATGCTCACATTAAACGAAATACAGAACATGTTTAGCGGAACCTTTAAATTAATATTCTTGTTTATGGAAAAGATTTTAATGCAATCTCTCCAAGATCTCAAATCGCTCTGAACATCTACAATTGCCCAAGTAACACAAGTAGTTGTAAAATGGTTGCGCTAACATTGTCGCAGCTAAAGTTATGGCCATTTGGCTGTCGTGGCTAGCTGCGCTGAGGTTTTAAAGAGGTTGCGATAACGTTGTGGCAACTAAAATGGTACAACATTTTGTGGCATTTAAAGGCATATAATGGCCATAAAGTTGTGGCAAATTTACAGTAAAATAAGAAAGATTATGGCTATTTAGATGTGAATTCCATTTGGTATAAAAATACGTTAGAAAAGCTGGATTAAGGTTTTCATGTACAAATCTGGACATGATATTATTAGTCTGTAATAACTGTTTACAGGAAAGGATGTATACTTTAATATTTGTACCTAATAACCTATAGATAAAAATAATATATCAGCGATTTGACGATGGATCTGAATAAAATTACATGCGATTGTCATTTTTTCGTGAAATATGGAAGTTGTACCTCTGTATGTATGAAGCGCCTCAGAAATTTCCTGATTTAAAAGAAATTGTTAATGACCTCAAAATTATGATTTTTAATTTTTTATTCGGAAAAAGGTTCAAAATTACTTATTTCCAAATATTATGTCTACTAGAAACTATTAAAATACTTTTATAATACAAAAATTATATTAAATGTCAAAAAATTAAATATTGTTCAAAATGGCTGCGTTTTTCTTGCACTCATCACTCCTCCTTGAACAGAAAATATGGCCGCTAAGATGAAGTGAAAAATTTAAATAACCTTTAAGCAGCCATATAGACTATCGTAACTATTTAGCTTCCGTTTGGTTGCAAATCAGTTATAGAAGCTGTTTGACAGCTTAATGGCTATTGAAGAAGAAGAGGAGAATTAATTGACATTAAGTCAGAGTACGTCTAGCGAGAGTATGGACAATCGGTAGCCATGTAAAGTTCTAAGCGGAGCGCGCGTGTGTTCGTCGTCTAACACTTTGTCCATACTCTCCCTAGACGTACTCTGCATTAAGTTTAACAAATGTAAATGTGCCACGTACACTTCAGACTAATAACTAATAATTAATATTTTTATGGGCTGCATATTCAAGACCGTCGCATAAATTATTGTCACTTTCTGATTCTGGAATTGAAATAACTGATGGCATTGCTCTGATTTTAGGCTGATGTTAACTTCTGTTAATTCTGCAGGTACACTATACGCACCTTTTTGCCGTGTTAGTTTTGCCTGTAATACCTATGTTGAATTGTATTTTATCTTTTTCAGTTGCAATAATTTTAAAACAAATTGACTACCAGTCATGTTTGTCAAAATAACGCATATAGGTTAGGTACCTATTACTTTGTTTTGGTTTTCGTATTATAGAATATTTAAAGCTAAATTGCTTTATTTGTCAAATTATATATATGTTTACAGCAAGATGACCTTGACTTTTTTCTTGCTATTATCTGCAGTTGTAAAAGCCAATCCACAGCTACAAATGTGGAAAATATTGCTTTAGCTGTCAAACGGCATTTTTTTTTGCTAGAAAGTATATACTGCAACCAAAAATTACAACTATTTGTTACAGCTGCTATTGAGCTGTTGCGACAGTTGTGGAAGGCATATTTCGGCTGATTCAGTCATCCAAATAGCAATTGCAGCTATTTGTTTGTTCAATTATGTTGCCACAACGTTATAGCAACAAAAATATTTGGAATAAAAGGCTTTGAGATTTGAAGACCAAATTACAGCAATACGACGGTCATCCTAACGTTTTAATAGCCAATATTTAGTTGCGAAAACTCTATAGTCCACACTGTGCTACTTGGGTGTGATCATGAGAGCAAGGCGTGAATATAATTATAAGATTAAACGAACTTACCTTAAGTGAAGTTCGATCTTAATTATATGAACGTCTTGCCTCGAAATGATCAAACCCTCCCCGCCCACTCAGAGTTACCTTTTGCGGTACTGAACTTGGAGTTGTTAAGATTGCTATTCAAAATAAAACGATTTTATTTTCAAGATCGAATTGTCAACTCCGTTATTTAAATTACCTATTCGTCTTACATGGAAATATCTACAATTTGTTATGCAATCCCAAATATTCCGTAGGTAGTATGTATTTGGCAGATCAAATAATAATACAAAAAATTATTTATTTTGGTAAAGATTAGGACTACATTCGACATCTGACCGATGTGGTCCGCCCACTGGGTGGCTATTCTTGAACTTGAGGGAGTAGAATGTGTAAGAGAAAACAATCGTTTTCTACTCCCTCATGTAAAGTTTGTATTCTTGAATTTATCTTCCCCAGCCAGGTAGACGAAAACACTCCCTACTTATTCCCTTACTTTTAGCAAGAGAAAGTCGAGGGAAAGCAGAAAAGAATCATTTTTTAAGTACTTTGTAGGTTATGATCGTGCGTGTGGAGACTTGTCATATTAATTCGGTTTTATTTAAATAATGGATATTGAAGATTTAGTGGCTATACAAGTTTTGGATGATTTAGAAGATGCGGAGGAACAGTTTGAAAATGCGAAAAATATTCGAATTTTAGGAAAAACTGATCAAATTTTTGTTCGTTTATTTTTATATCCGCAATTTTGTTCATCAGGATGAGGGTTAGTTCGTATTTTGCAAAATTGTCGCATGATGTAGAGGATAGGTATACTGCTGCCATCGAATTAAATCCTAATATTTTGAGAAAAAAATGCTTTAGTATAAATATTGATGTATTTCCAAATATTACACATGATACTGCGAATTACTTGGTTTGCATAGACGGAAGGATGACTCAAGGATGAGTTCAAACCATTCAAAAGTCTTGAAGCTGTTTGTGGTTAGGTGAAAGAAGTACTCTGCAAGAAATTTACAGAATAAAAGCTTGTTGCAAAGGTAAGAATTGTTGTCAGTGATCAACCATTCTTTCCATATATATACTTGTTTAATTAAATGTTGCTTTATAAATAATTGCTAACGTACAAATTAATTTTTCAGGTTATAAACTCGTAGCATCGTGAACAAAAGCAATTGATTCCTTGGACTATTGCAGATTCAGATGGTTCCTTAGTACTTACTGTGAATATGTTGCTAGTCTAGACAAAACATGTTCACTACTTAGCGACAAGAAGTATTTCCTTTTAGTTTTTTAACAGTAAATATGGCTATGGTTGAGGTATTAACCGCTGTAATTTTTTTTAAAAAGACACCATATAAATTAAGCAATGAAGATTGATGTGCTATGAACTATTTGAGGTACCTATGTAATAAGACGTACATAATTTCTTCCATCAGTTAACCCCTCGTCTATAATATATCTATAGTTTGGACTATATAATCCATTGTTTTTTCTGTAAAAATTTTATTTTTCTTATATTGTTTATTTTATTAAATATTCCCTTTTTATTATGTTTTATTTATCACTCTACTACTATATACCGGGTGACACAGGAGATATGTAACACCCCATAGCATGTTTATTTAAAAAGATATTATTTTGAAATTTGGTAAACTTATATAATGCGTGATTGTCCTTTTTTTGGTATAAACAAGAAATTTATTCCGTTTCCGGTTTCACCGGAAGTGACATCTACTTCGTTATTTTAAATAGCACCCTGTATATATTTTTTCCTATCTGACTCTACTTAAATTTCTCTTTTCAACTATGTATACCAAGATGACATTCGTTTTTAAAATGGTTGCTGAAAACCATTTTATTGCACTAAGTCAAGTTGGCTATGGAATGAAATGTGGCGGTAATTAATGCTTAATGTGCTGCGATATCAAAAGAACCCTGGTACACAATTTTGTGTTTCATATTTGTTTTGTTCTAATCAGTAGCCGAAGAGACTTTGTAGAATTTTTATATTAAATAAAAATCTCTAGACTAAATCCTCGAAATCATAGAAACTAAGATAGAAACACTAATTTTAAATTTGACCCATTTGTAAAATATTTATTCATATTTCACTTTTACCCGATAAAATTCATTGTTGTGTCTGATTTTGCTTGCTTTTAAATAAAATTGTTTTCGAAGAATCTCAAAATGCCGGCCATTATTTTCCCTGCAGCGTCGAATTCTTGTAACCAGTACCTCTAAGCACATTTTCTAACTGCAATTCAGTAAACTAATTTATTGCTAACCTAACTCTCATTTTTAAGTCTTCCCTATTTTGCAGTGGAGTTTTATAAACCATGTCCTTGAGATGGCCCCATATGAAAAATCAAGTGGCGTAAAATCCGGACACCTTGGGGGGCATCTAATTGGTAAAAGTGAAATATGAATAAATATTTTACAAATGGATAAAATTTAAAATTAGTGTTTCTATCTTAGTTTTTGTGATTTCGTGGATTTAGTCTAGAGATTTTTCTTTAATATAAAAATTGTACAAAGTCTCTTCGGCTACTGATTAGAACAAAACAAATATGAAACACAAAATTGGGTACCACGGTTCTTTTGATATTGCAGCACACTAAGCATTAACTACCGCTACATTTCATACCATAGCCAACTTGACTTAATGCAATAAAATGGTTTTCAGTAGCCATTTTAAAAATGAATGCCACCTTGCTATACATAGTTGAAAAGAGGAATTTAAGGAGAACCAGATAGGAAAAAAATATATACAGGGTGCCATTTAAAATAACAAAGTAGATGTCACTTCCGGTGAAACCGGAAGTGGAAAAAAATTCTTGTTTATACTAAAAAAAGGATAATCACACATTATATAGGTCTACCAAATTTCAAAATAATATCTTTTTAAATAAACATGCTACGGGGTGTTACATATCTCCTGTGTCACCCGGTATTGTTATAGTAAATCGGAATAGTTAATTACGTCGAACTTGCACTTAGGTACGTGCATATAACTCAAAGCAAAATAAAATATCTTTACTAATTAAATAATTTATTATCCAAGGTCTATTAGTACTTCTAAGGATAATCGAGAAGAAAGTTATAATTTATATTGTAAGAAAAAAATAAATGATTGTAACATAACGTGTATACTTTATATTAATATCTATCTAAGCAATAAAAGTAACATTCATAGTTTATATATAACAAAAAGGGCTTTTATAGCTACAATTCAACAGTCATAGCCCATTCAGACTTTGTTTATATGTTCACTGAAGTTAGACCACTTCAAAGTTTTAATTTTATACTTCTTCAATGTTCAATAGTCCAATATTCAGTTTTTAAACACTACACGATATACTTTAAAAGGGCACATTGCATCACTTGTTGACAGCGGGTAGGTACCTACTCTGGAATTTCCTTTCTTAATTTATGTACTTCATCAAATATCTTTATGAAGCCTGCAAATTATCTTCTTTAAAACAATTTCTGCCATTGCACTTTTCTCTCTCTTGGTACAGCTCCACACCTTCGCTCAACTAAAATTTAAACAAGAAATAATTATTAAAAATACTGACAAACCAATATAAAATGTTAATTTTCTTTACCCTGAATTGTTTATTGCTTGTTTGAGCAGCAGTAATTATTATCATAAGCAGTTTCAGTTTCACATATGGGTTTTAAATTATATCCCTTATTGAGAAAGGATGCTCAATTGGATATATCATCATGGTCTTGTAATACAGCTGTTTTTCCTACAACATACACCCACGTTAAAAATCAAATTCTTCTTACGTTAATATGCAACATACCACTAATAAAATCCTGAGAAGACTCTTGTAAAATAATTTCTTTTAATTGTTTGAAATCAGTTGCAGTCTTTTAACCCCCAACTTCTTCTGATTGTAAATGGAGGTTATTTTATAAAAATTGGCATAGATTCGGATTGTCACACTTCCACAATTAATAATAAACCAAAAACTTGTCATTTTGTATGTAAAATATACATATAAACAATAATATTACGAAAAGTTCAGTCAGTTGCCATTTGACAGTTATAGAATTTCACTAGAATAAATATGTTTTTGATCTGTCAACTGTCACGCCACCACCAAACAATTTTTGGCCACCACAGCTGATAAATATCAGATAAAGGAGAGTTCTGATTGGTTATATTGTGAAGAATAATATGACAACACTGTAGACTTCTCCCTCAAACTTTCACCGGTCCCTCGTTATTCCTTTTGTTCAAGAATACATGTTTTTCGAGTAGGGGAATTTCAAGTGAAAGACGAGGGAATAAATTCCCCGGGGAGTAACAATTTCTCTCGCGCTCAAGAATAGCCACCCTGTAGTCGAACTGAACTTGCGGTCGAACGCGTCAGAATTTGAAGTATTTTTCCAATCTCCATAAACGTTAACCCTAACCTCAAAAATTGGTATTTTGACTTTTTTAACAGTGATTTATCATGGATTTGTCATGGAATTAGCTCGTTGAATTTCATATTCACTTAATCGGACTTTAAATTTTACTCCGGTATAATGTGTAATTTCCACAAATGTATATTGTTCCTTTATTTATCAGACTTATTTACTGTCGCCATTTTAAGACTGAAATTCAAACACGTCGAACGATTCTGACCACACAAGTCAGGTTTTAAAATGTGACCACATCGACCACTCAGCTGATCAAGTCGGACCATACAGTCCGAACGCTTTTGACAGGTCCGACCGTGGTAAACCCGCCTATCGAATGTAGCCTAGATTGAATCGAATCTGAATTTTCAAAGACCAAACTTAACAGCTCCAGCTACTTTAAATAAACCCTTGATCATTTGATTTGAGATCATATTAGGTCCGTTCCTTTGCACGGGAAGTGTGACATTAATTTTGAGTTACAGAGATGGCATCAATGCGGATATCAAGTTAAAGAGAGACAATCTTACACCAGTGCAGCTAAGCGCTACCCTTGTAGTGCAAAGGAATGAACCTATCTTGCTCTAAAGAAACTGACAGCTGAAGATGAGTGAGAAAGGTAATGCAGGGAGGGAAAAATAAAATTTAGCTTTGTTATTCGTGGCGCCACACAGTGGACGATAGTAGAACTACAATTGTGATCATTTCGAGCAAGGCGTTCATATAATTAAGATCGAACTTCACTTAAGGTAAGTTCGTTTAATCCTATAATTATTTGTTTTTCTCAATCTACCAAATGTGGCATCGCTGTATTCTATTGCAGGAACATATCGGGATTCGATGCGCGCTTAGAAATGCGCGAACCTTCCCCCTCCCTGAAAGATTCCATTCTGATTGTTTAGTCTTCTGTGCTATTACCACTCAAGATTTGTAGAGTATGAGGTTCCTTAATATACAGCTTTTAGGCGAGACGATGAATGCGGAGATGAAATGTCAGACTATCCTTTTCCTTCGAATGTGTAGCAGCGGCGCAGTTATCTCTCTCTAGAAGAACTGTCCGTACTGGCCCGAAATATGGTCTAAAGTGTACTATGATCTGTAGTGTTACATTCTACAACTTATCCTGATTACCACCCTGCAGGACAGTGACTCAAAATGCGGAATAATTGCCCCCGACCTTGAAAGCGGGTAATTGTGAGCCCGTTCCAATTACGAGTTCTTTGCTTAATTAACAGTACACCAATTCTTACAATATTTTGAATAAGGCCCTGCATCTGGTGTGATTTCACACCAGCTGCTCATTGGCTAATGGCATTTTTTGGTGGGGATCGTGAGTTATTAGGCCACCTCATACTCTACCAATCTTGATTACCACTGACCTGTTTATATAGAGATCAGTGGCTATTACCCAACATGCAGCAGCATCTTTGAATATATAGGTAAGGAACAAGGTTTGTAGAGGACAGGTTGCCTGGTAACCACGGAGCGCCATATTGCGCGTCATCCAGAGGACCCGCTTCTACAACTCACTTCACAGAGGTAAGGTAAGGGTAAAAACACACTAGGCGTTTTTCGCCGAGTCGGCAGACGACTCGGCACGTGGTTCTATACTAAATCATAGAAACGCACACACGTGATTTTGATCTTAGGCGACACGCCTCAGCACATCGTCTGGACCATGGGCCGCTCGTTGAGGGGCGTTGACGCTCGTCCTCTCGTATATGGGTAAAAACACACTAGGCGTTTTTCGCCGAGTCGGCAGCCGACTCGGCAGACGACTCGGCACATGGTTCTATACTAAATCATAGAAACGCACACACGTGATTTTGATCTTAGGCGACACGCCTCGGCACATCATCTGGACCATGGGCCGCTCGTTGAGGGGCGTTGACGCTCGTCCTCTCGTATATGGGTATTACATGTAACCGCACACACGAGGCTGCGTGTTTCAGTGGTAAATTTGATGCGTGCTTGCCAAATCAAATCTGTTTACAAATACTTTGCGTGAAATAACAGACAAGAATGGGTGACAGGTATTATATAAACTTTTTGTCTGGCGTTCCTTAACAATTGGATGTTCCCACATACGCCTATTTTTTCTTTTTTTTGATTGACAATATAATAAACCCAACAGAATTAATTCTTCCTCCTAGCTGTACTGCTGAACTGACAACGTTGTATTTTGATGCTTTCTGCGACAACTAGTTAAACCGCTTCGTGTGTGTTGTTACAGGCGGCTGCCGAGTCGGCTGCCGACTCGGCGAAAAACGCCTAGTGTGTTTTTACTCTATGGGTATTACATGCAACCGCACACACGAGGCTGCGTGTTTCAGTTGTAAATTTGATGCGTGCTTGCCAAATCATATCTGTTTACAAATACTTTGCGTGAAACAACAGACAAGAATGGGTGACAGGTATTATATAAACTTTTTGTTTGGCGTTCCTTAACAATTGGATGTTCCCACATACGCCTATTTTTTCTTTTTTTTGATTGACAATATAATAAACCCAACAGAATTAATTCTTCCTCCTAGCTGTACTACTGAACTGACAACGTTGTATTTTGATGCTTTCTGCGACAACTGGTTAAACCGCTTCGTGTGTGTTGTTACAGGCGGCTGCCGATTCGGCTGCCGACTCGGCGAAAACCGCCTAGTGTGTTTTTACCCTAAGGAAGGACTTCGATCCATTCAAGCCGTGTAATTTTCAGGCGACGGAAGTAGCCATCTTGATCAACCCATTATGACTCATACTTTGATGTCAATTCTGTCATTTACTATGTTGTTTGTTTGTTTTGGTTTTGACAGTGCCTCCGATTGTGATAAAAATAGGTGAATTTTCTGTGCTAATCATGTTAAATAAATCCGTATTGTGTTTTATGTTGTAAATCGTGGTGTATGTGGTGTATTTAGTACCTACTTCTCTATTTGTTATTGAACTTGGCAAGGTTATCCGCCATATTGATGAACCTTTAATCAAAAATCTATATGCATTTCCGTCGCCGCTTATTTGAATTGTACTCTCTCCTTTCCTATATACTCAAAGAGCAGCATAGATTAAAGAATATTATCTAAGATAAGATAGGCAACTAGGATAGGATTTTTTAAACAGCAAAACTTACGTCGCGGGTAGCGCTGTATTCCCGCCTTTTCGATACAGGCGGGATTGGCATAGGCGGGAATTTTAAATGATTTTCAAACAAATTGCTTAGGCCATCATTAGACTACAAAAGTCCTTTGACAAAGATTTTTTATAAAAGATATTTTACGAGACAAAATATCTATCAAATTACTCATAAAATATCTTTTATAAAAGATCTTTGTTCAAGAACTTTTATAGTCTAACAGTGGCCTTAAAATTAAATAAGTCATTTCAAAACTAGAAATTGATCATTTATTAATTTAACGGAAAATCATTACAATAAATACAATAATATTTAAAAATACATTTAAAAAGTAACTAACGTAAGTAAAATTATTACAAAAGTATTAAGATGTTGAAACTGCGTTGAAATAAGTAAAATGTTAAAGTAACTAATGTACCAAAATACCTATAATACAATTAAATAATAGTGGGTTTATACGTGCATGCATCGAAATCATTCCCATCCAATGGTGTAAAAAAGTAAAAAAAAAATATGTATGTTTTTCTTCTGGATTAACATTATTCAAATACATTACTTATGACGTTTCACAATCAATGTCAGTTTTTTGTAACCTATATGATAATGAAAAATCTAAATTCCAAAAAGACTGATTCACACCACTTTTAATATTAGTGAAGGACGTGAAAATGTATATTATAGCGGATTTATACGTGCCAGAGAGTATAAAGTCACAGGAGGAGTGTTTAGTACTGAAATCTCAGAGACGGAAGTCGTCATCAGGTACACCGTGGATGACTAATTATTTTGGAATGTGGTGTACTGTATTGTAGGTTATTGGAT
This sequence comes from Rutpela maculata, assembly GCA_936432065.2. Classification (NCBI taxonomy): domain Eukaryota; kingdom Metazoa; phylum Arthropoda; class Insecta; order Coleoptera; family Cerambycidae; genus Rutpela; species Rutpela maculata. Next base: position 124,841,065 of record OW386287.2, on the reverse strand, counting down.
AACTTTTCACGTGTAAGTTTAATATGTGTACTATAAACTAACGTATTACTTTATTTAAGAACGTGGGTCAATCTTATAATTATATAAACTGTTCGTATTGTAATTTTTTGAAAGACGTATTATTGTGTTATTGTTTTGATAGCAGTGGCGGAGATGCCGTAAAAGAAAGTAACGGGTATTTAATTCCTATTTAACAATGATAGTTTCAGATTTGAAGTATTTCTTTGCACTGCGGTATTGAAATCTAAATTCGGGGAATATGGTAGGCGATTTTTTGAAATTTGTTTTTCTGAGAAAGTAGATATGTATATGTAATATCATTAATACTTTATTACTTTTGCGATGCCACTGGAAGAACGTCATATCCGCCGGCGGCCATCTTGGTACACCATCGCGGTCCCCAAGGTCACGTATATAAGCTCCCTCCTGTGACTTTATACTCTCTGATACGTGCATGGATTTAGTGGCGCCAGTAGATATTGGCACGCCAGTTAAAAAATATTGCACGTATAAACAGTTACTGGTGAGCATGCATCAATGCATGCAAGGTTAATGCATGCAAGGTCAAAGCTTGCTCGCCAGTAACTATTTATACGTGTAATATTTTTTTACTGGCGTGCCAATATCTACTGGCGCCATTAAATCCATGCACATATAAACCCGCTATAATATACATTTTCACGTCCTTCACTAATATTAAGTGGTGTGAATCAGTCTTTTTGGAATTTAGATTTTTTCATGATCATGTATAGGTTACAAAAAACTGACATTGATTGTGAAACGTCCTAAGTAATGTATTTGAATAATGTTAATCCAGAAGAAAAGCATACATATTTTTGTTTTTTTTTTTTTTTACTTTTTTACACCATTCGATGGGAATGATTTCGATTTATAACAAATGTAAAAATTGACGTTGAAAAATTCACAGATACGATGCGACTGTACATAGACTGCCATTGTATTTATTATGTAAATAATGTAACCTAATATTTTGTACATGTCCGTCATTACAAGACTGAAAAACTTTTTCGTCGGTAAACACAACATTGGTCCAAAACTCCAACAGGCGATAGACACAATTTAAACAAAACATAATGCGGGCTTGCTTCTGTTAATATGATCTTCTTGGCACTTGTACAGTTTTTTATTTTCAATTTTCCTATCCTTCGGCTAGCTGCTGACCTCGACACCAGAAAATGTGTCGTGAACACAGCGTCTCCTGCTGTTTGAAACGAATTTTTCCTCAAATAGCCAAGGAGTGCTTCATCTTGAACTAGATTTGAACTTCTCGATAGGCCTGAACCGTCTTTTCTCTTTACGCTACCTTCCTCTTCCCACTTTTCTTCACACTCATAATAGTACTTTTATTCAATTGATAATGGTTAGCAATTGCTCTGATCCATATCTCTTCAATTTTAGAGAGAATTAAAATTTTTTCATGTTCAGTTAATTTTGGCATTGCGAAAATATGACACTGACAAATAAATAAAGAATGATTTAATAAGGCGAAAAATAGGTGTACGGGATTTCACTGCACAAAAGTGTACAACCCATCAGTCTTTCGTTTTTAGTCAATTTCTTGGGAGTCACGTTCTTTGCAAATCAATAATACCTATGCAGTATGCATGTTGGAATTTTTGGAAGTCGCAACACGACGTGAACACAACACTCAAAACCCATTACAGTTTTTAATATTCAACAGAACAGCGTCGTTTCTAGCCAATTTAATTGGAGACTCACATTATTTACAAATAAGCAAATGGATTCCTGCTCTATACTCTATGGATTTAATGGGTCGCGTGCGCGTGACGTCACAGGTCCCAGACCTTAGGAACAGTGTTGCCGTTTGCAGTAGATTGCCTATTAAATTAGTAGATTTTCAAGAAAAATGAGGGTGGGCAGTAGAATTTTAGTAGAATTAATAATTTTAGTAGATTTTAGTAGATTTTGTGAATACTAGTTTAGAAACTATATTTTATCGCCATCTATGATAATTTAAGCTAGTAACCTAAGTGACACCTCATCGAATAACACCGAACTCAATCAAATATCTATAGAGACAACTGCTACAGTCATTTAGGTAAGTTCAGTCTTTCTCCGATAGATGTCGAATCATATATTTAGTTTAAAAGTGCGACCCCCCCCCCTCTCAAGAATTTTCTAAATCCGCGCCTGATAAGTACAAGGTACTTAAGTATGAATTTTTCATTTAAAATGTTTTAATATTTTTGTTTACTTCTTATTTTTATAAACGTGTCATTTTATTTTATATTTCATTTTCTGTTTTATTTGAATAAATGTTTAGTTTTCATTACTCCTCTTATTTTTATTGTTTGTTAAAAGTACTACTGCTCCATCTAGCGGTAGTGGTGTTAACCATGGTACAAAGAATAGAAGGTATGATATTCAGTTCGCCAAATTCGGTCCGGTTGGCGCAAGACGTCACGCGGTGATAGCGGGATTTTAAATTACATAGGATTTTCCTCATGATACAAAGAATTTTTATCATAGATTTGATTGAACTCATTGGAATTTTGAATAAATAGGGATTCTTAGTGTTCTTAGTAAGCATCGTTCTTTATAAATGAGCTTTATCTCCGCATAAATACGTTTCAAACATATTGTCACTTTTACATGATGCCAATGCACAACGCATTTTTATAACTAAAGGTTATTGCAAGAACACTAAAATAAGTAAAATAATCCAAAAAACAACTTCCACAAACGTCGGCAAACTCACTTTTACGAAGGAAGCGGGTAGAAAATTATCACCGCGTGACGAAGCAACTGTCAATTTGGCTCCGCCCACATGCGCAATATCATACCTTGTATTCTTTGTATCATGGTGTTAACTCACAAACATTAATTTATAGGTCGCGTGCGCCGACGTCACAGACACAGACTAAAACAAATCAGATATTTCACTTATGACGTATATCATGGTTTAGATAATAAATCAACTCCCAGCAGGTACCAATTTGTGTCGTGATCTACGCATTGTCCAATCAGTCTTAACCAGCGAGTATAGTCACAGGAGGGACCTTATGATGCGTAAAGTAACCTAATAAATACTCAAAAAACCACTTAAATGTATAACAGTAACAATTCTAACCTTCAATACAATACACCACATTCCAAAATAATTAATATCACCGGTGGAGCTGTTGACTACTTCTGTCTCTGAGATTTCAGTACTAAATACTCGCTCCTGTGAAATTATACTCGCTGGTCTTAACTTCCATGTCAACCGCAAGATTTCTCTGTTTATGTCTTCTGCGCAGAATCCTGGCAGGTATACGTCACATCACAAAAATGAAACTGGTAACATAGGGAATACTATTGCAAGATTGGTAGACTATGAGGTTCCTTAATATACAGCTTTTTGGCGAAGAAGTCAGTGCGGGGGTGAAAGGTCAGAGTAGCTTTGTTCTTAGAACGCGCAGTAGCGGCGCAGTTATCTCACTCTAGAAGAACCGTCCGTACTGACCCGAAATATGGTCTGATGTTACTATGATCTGTAGTATTACATTCTACAACTTATCCTCTTTACCAGCATGCAGAACAGTGACGCAAAATGCGAGGATAATTACCACCGACCTCAAAAGCGGGTTATTGCGAGCCCGTTCCAGTTACGAGTTCTTTGCTTAATTAACATTACACAAATTCTTACAATATTTTGAATAAGGCTCTGCATCTGGTGTGATCTCACACCAGCTGTTCATTGGCTAATGCCATTTTTTGGTGGGGATTGTGAGTTATTAGGCCACCTTAAAGTATACCAACCTTGATACTAGTGATGGGTAAAAGCAGTTATTTTTTAATAACTGTTTCAACTGCTACTGCTATTTTGAAATAACAGTTTAAAATAACAGTTTAAAAATAACAGATCGATGAGAAGTGCTAGCATGCGCTTACCGCAGCGCGCAGTTTGCAAATGTTATTTCAGAGACGTTATTTTATACATCATGCTGCTGTCGCTGCTGCTTATCTGTTATTTTCTCACCTGTTATTTTCGAACGCAAATAACAGTCTGTTAATGCTATATATAAATAACAGTTATAAAATAACAGGTTGTTAAATAGCAACTCATCTCTACTTGATACTATTGAGCATGCTATATCAACTCATGCACAGAGAAAAATTTATATTTCTGGTAAATATTTATATATTGCTCCTTAATAAAAAATTTAGCTAAATATGGGACAAGAACCAAATCTAATAGCGGTTAATAAAAAAAAGGTTTCTGATAGTGTATATTTGGGATAAATATACAAAGCGTAAAAAAAATGATATTACTGACAAATAAACTGTTTAATGTACAAAAATATTAATGAATAATGACCCTGCCAAAAATTCCACATAGAAACTTATAAAAAAAAAGTGATGCGGTTTTATCGTTCCTATAAGTTATATTAGTATTATACAGACAGGATTTTATCTGTTTTATTAAGTTTTAAATCGGTTATGAAACAGTAATTCCGAATGAGCTATTTGGAATTATCATGTTGCCCTTTCATGAGTACTTATATGAAATATACATCAACAAATCTACAGTTTAGTGTCTGCAAATGCACCCTTGCCCTTATATCTGTAAACATATGGAATTACAGATACAACTTTAAAGAGATTCTAAACTTTTCTATAAGTAATATCATAAGAGTTCCAGTCCGTCCTTTCTCCAGTATCTATCGTATGTAACACACCATTTATCAGCATGTTTTTATTGTAAATTTCAACATTGTTTTTTATTAGTATTAATGTGGATATACATGTCAACAAATGTACAGTTTCAATTGTATATTTTACACATGTATTTTTATTGTAAACTTCCATTTTGCTTTTTTATTATTATTAATTTGGATATGCATGCCGACAAATGTACAGTTTAAATTGCATATTTCAAATAGAAATACTAATATTGTGGTAAACACAAAATTCTCCAAAGTGTTCTTGTTCTAGCCTAGAAGCAATGAATGAGTTAGCAGTGAAAGAGACTGCTTTGTTTTTAATTTAACAAACACGCTTCAGTTCCTTAGGTCACATTAGATTAGATATGAATTAGCTACACGTATACAGCTCCCTCTACTGGAGCCTGGAGTAAAGTTGCTGCTGAAATTTCTATCAGTTTCTACCAGAATGGAACAGCAAACATTTACTTATACCACATCAATGAGAATTTATGAGAACAGTATCTAAGGTAAAACGTGCGGCTTTCCGTGGTTAAATGGCAAGTGTTTCTATAAGAAACGAGCTGCATTAGGTTGACATGCAATTGAAGATTACTAATTATAATGTTTGAATAGGGATTTATGAGATCAGTTTCTATGAGTATTAATGTTTTTTTTCAGTAATATATTAAATGTGTTTTCATTTGTTTGAATGGGTAAAAAGAAAGGTCAGTTTTCAACTGCAATTACAAATACAAGTTTAATCACTTTGAATGGGGTTATATGCGATTAATTTCTAAAAGTATTTATGATGTTTTCCGAATATAATTGTGATGAGGTTTAATCAGTAACAAATTGTTCACTACTTGTTATGAAATGGTCGGAAATTCCAAGTACACATTTAGTATTCCTTCAAAAGGATTGATGAGAGCAGTTTCTACGAGTATCTATTTGTTGTTCCTCTAGTAAATTATATAAGTCTTTACATTTACTTATACTATCTCAATGAGAATTTATGAGAACAGTATCTAATGTAAAACGTGCGGCTTTCCGTGGTTAAATGGCAAGTGTTTCTATAAGAAAGAGCTGCATTAGGTTAGAACAGTTTTGATTTGCAATTGAAGATTACAAATTATAATGTTTGAATAGGGATTTATGAGATCAGTTTCTATGAGTATTAATGTTTTTTTTTCAGTAATATATTAAATGTGTTTTCATATGTTTGAATGGGTAAAAGGAAAGGTCAGTTTTCAACTGAAATTACAAATACAAATTTAATCACGTCGAATGGGGTTATATGCGATCAGTTTCTAACAGTATTTATACTGTTTTCCGAATATAATTGTGATGAGGTTTGATCAGTAACAAATTGTTCACTACATGTTACGATATGGTCGGAAATTCCAGGTACATATTTAGTATTACTTCGAAAGGATTGATGATAGCAGCTTCTACGAGTATGTATTTGTTGTACCAATAGTAAATTATATAAGTCTTTATCAGTATGCATTCGGATCTAATTTAAATATGAAAATTATATCAGAATAAAGCAACCAAATATTTTAAACAGTATCTATTTGTAAATCCAGACATTTACTTATACTATCTCAATGAGAATTTATGAGGACAGTATCTAATGTAAAACGTGCGGCTTTCCGTGGTTAAATGGCAAGAGTTTCTATATGAAACGAGCTGCATTTGGTTAGAACAGTTTTGATTTACAATTGAAGATTACAAATTATAATGTGTGAATAGGGATTTATGAGATCAGTTTCTATGAGTATTAATGTTTTTTTTTCAGTAATATATTAAATGGGTTTTCATTTGTTTGAATGGGTAAAAAGAAAGGTTAGTTTTCAACTGCAATTACAAATACAAGTTTAACCACTTCGAATGGGATTATATGCGATCAATTTCTAACAGTATTTATGCTGTTTTCCGAATATAATTGTGATGAGGTTTGATCAGTAACAAATTGTTCACCACATGTTACGATATGGTCGGAAATTCCAGGTACATATTTAGTATTCCTTCGAAAGGATTGATGATAGCAGTTTCTATGAGTATGTATTTGTTGTTCCAATAGAAAATTTGTCTTTATCAGTATGCATTCGGATCTACTTTAAATACAAAAATTATATCAGAATGACACAACCAAATATTTTAAACAGTATCCACTTGTAAATCCAAACATTTAAAGATATATTTTAATGAGAACCAATCAGAACAGTATCTAATGTAACGCGTGCGGCTTTCCGTGGCTAAATTTTAAAAGTATTTTTAATAAATAGCTTTAACGGATTTGAACAGTTTTAATTTGCAATTCCAGATGAATAGTTTTATTTGTTAAATAGGGATCTATGAGATCAGTGTCTTTGTGTAATGTTTATTTTCCAATAAAAACACATTTTATTGAAAAAAAAAACATTACACTGACCTCATAGATCCCCAACAATTAAAACTATTCATCTGGAAATGCAAAACTGTTCGAATCCGTTAAAGCTTATTTATTGCAAATAATTTTAAAATTTAGCCACGGAAAACCGCACACGTTACATTAGATACTGTTGTGATGGATTCTCATTATAATATTATCTTGGATTTACAGGTGGACACTGTTTAAAATATTTGGGGTTTCATTCTGATATGATTTTTGTATTTAAATTAGATCCGAATGCATACTGATAAAGACTTATATAATTTACTGTAGGAACAACAAATAAATACTCGTAGAAACTGCTCTCATTAATCCTCTTGAAGGAATACTAAATATGTACCTGGAATTTCCGACCATATCGTAACATGTAGTGAACAATTTGTTACGGATCAAACCTCATCACAATTATATTCGGGAAACAACATAAATACTGTTAGAAATTGATCGCATATAACCCCATTCGAAGTGATTAAACTTATATTTGTAATTGCAGTTCAAAACTGACCTTCCTTTTTACCCATTCAAACAAATGAAAACACATTTAATATATTACTGAAAAAAAAACATTAGTACTCTGATCTCATAAATCCCTATTTAAACATTATAATTTGTAATCTTCAATTGCAAATCAAAACTGTTCTAACCTAATGCAGCTCGTTTCTTATAGAAACACTTGCCATTTAACCACGAAAAGCCGCACGTTTTACATTAGATACTGTTCTCATAAATTCTCATTGAGATAGTATAAGTAAATGTCTGGAATTACAAATAGATACTGTTTAAAATATTTGGTTGCTTTATTCTGATATAAATTTTCATATTTAAATTAGATCCGAATCTTTACTGATAAAGACTTATATAATTTACTAGAGGAACAACAAATAGATACTCGTAGAAACTGCTCTCATCAATCCTCTTGAAGGAATACCAAATGTGTACTTGGAATTTCCGACCATATCATAACATGTAGTGAACAATTTGTTACTGATTAAACCTCTTCACAATTATATCCGGAAAACAGCATAAATACTTTTAGAAATTGATCGCATATAACCCCATTCGAAGTGATTAAACTTGTATTTGTAATTGCAGTTGAAAACTGACCTTTCTTTTTACCCATTCAAACAAATGAAAACACATTTAATATATTACTGAAGAAAACACATTAATACTCATAGAAACTGATCTCATAAATCCCTATTCAAACATTATAATTTTGAATCTTCAATTACAAATCAAAACTGTTCTAACCTAATGCAACTCGTTTCTTATAGAAACTCTTGCCATTTAACCACGGAAAGCCGCACGTTTTACATTAGATACTGTTCTCATAAATTCTCATTGAGATAGTATAAGTAAATGTTTGGATTTACAAATAGATACTGTTTAAAATATTTGGTTGCTTTATTCTGATATAATTTTCATATTTAAATTAGATCCGAATCTGTACTGATAAAGACTTATATAATTTACTATAGGAACAACAAATAGATACTCGTAGAAACTGCTCTCATCAATCCTCTTGAAGGAATACTAAATGTGTACTTGGAATTTCCGACCATATCATAACAAATAGTGAACAATTTGTTACTGATTAAACCTCATCACAATTATATTCGGAAAACAGCATAAATACTTTTAGAAATTGATCGCATATAACCCCATTCGAAGCGATTAAACTTGTATTTGTAATTGCAGTTGAAAACTGACCTTTCTTTTTACCCATTCAAACAAATGAAAACACATTTAATATATTACTGAAAAAAAAACATTAATACTCATAGAAACTGATCTCATAAATCCCTATTCAAACATTGTAATTTGTAATCTTCAATTGCAAATCAAAACTGTTCTAACCTAATGCAGCTCGTTTCTTAAAGAAACACTTGTCTTTTAATCATGGAAAACCGCACGAATTACATTAGATACTGTGCTCATAAATTCCCATTGATGTGATATAAGTAAATGTTTGGATTTACAAATGGATATGGCTTGACTCGTTTTGCTGGTCAATTCTGATATAAACTGATAACAATTTCAACAGCAACTTTACCTAACTCTTATAGAAACTTATTGACCATATAGGTTCTCATAGATACTTATTAATTTTTGATAATTTTCAATACGGATTGATGAGATTTTTTTGACAGGGGAACTAAACATTTGTCGCTAATATTTAAGTTATTAGCTATAATCGTGTATATTTTTGTTATTACTACATTTTTTATTTCTGCTAAATAAGTAAACCAATAACACTAAGAATACTGTGTTTTCGTAACTAATGTTATTGGATATGAACCACTAATACCCAGTTTATTAGCAGTAATTATATAAAAATATTGGCACTACTTTTTAATGTTTACTGTTAATTATATTCATTACTTATGACAAGTAGATTTATTATTTATTATAAACATATTGTTTATTTATAAGAAAAATATTATTTCTCTCAAATATTTCTTTTAGTAAAGAAGGATATATTTGTAGCAAATAAAAACAGCATTAATAGTAAAAAATATTTATTTAAAAAATAAAAATCATTGATGACAAATCACGGCCTCATGAAATAATATATAATTTTATCTTCAAAATAGCACCTAACAGATGACAATAATCTAAATTGTATATTAATTTACATTTACAAAATTCTGGACCATCATCAAAATTCAGAGTATGTATAAACTTATATCGTATCCTGATGGTATACCCATTCTATAGATATTAGAAAAAATTTTAAAATTCAAAAATACTCTAGAGGTAAGTATACATCAAAAAACATCACAATAACTTAAAGATTATCTTTAAAACTATAAATTCATGCATAAGTACACATTACAGCAATGGCGGCTGATGGATTTTGAAGCCACTTGATGGATATAAATCAAATCATAAGAGGTTTGTATCAAACATTAAAATTACAATATTATTTTTATTACACAAACTAATTTTCTATTACAATCTGTTTGGTTTCAAATGCCCATATTTCTCCAAAAATTAATGTTTTCTCAAATGAAAAAAAACCGGCGTCGCATGTAGGTATATTTTATCTTAGTATGCTGGTATTTTTGAAACAATTAAAACGTCAATTATTAGTATTTTTTGGCACTTTTTGGGATGGACCCAGGATTTTTCAATTTTTTTCGCAGATTCCTATCGAAATTTTTTTTATCAATATTGTAATTTTAATGTCCGATGAAACCTCTTATGATTTGGTGTAGATCCCATGCCTTTAACCTGAGATACTGTGTCTTCCACCAGCCACGACTGCGTTGCAAAATATTATACGATTTTAAATGTGAAAAAGAGATCATAGAAATACATATAAATAAAAATTCACCAGATCTAAACACTGAGAGAAAGGATCTGGTCAATTTACATGGTCATAAATTTTCATGTGAAATAAAGAAAAGATCTTTCTCTCAATGTTTATCAACAAAATACAACGCATAATAATAAGTAAATAAGGAACTGCCTAAAATCAACTTCAACTAATTCAAATTTTACCGCGCAATGACGTCATTCCATCACTTGTTACAAGCTAATAAAAATGGCGTCATTATGCACTTGCTGTAATTGATACGTATTTTTAATAATAACTAAATATAATAACGATATATTAATGCATAACAATCAATTCGATCCCGCACTGAAGTGCCGTGTACCTATAGTATGACTAATATGAGATACAATTAGTTAGGTCAGCCGGCATGTTCTTGTAAATGCCATTTTTGTAATTTCTATACTTTAAAATTTAAAAGTGTTCATATTTCAATAGAAATTATTTATTACCTAACCTAAATTCTAAATCACTCAGCCATACATATATAACTTTATAATTGCATATGCACCGCAGACGAAGACTATTTAAACTTTAACTTAAACACAACACCACTTATTACTGCACAGTACACGTCCCAACAACGAACATCAAAATGAGCAAATCAAATCAAATGACGAAATGACTCGAAATTAGTTGGACCAACGCGCTCTACCACCAAGTACTAAAGAACAGAAGCGGAAAATGGTTTTCGGTTGCGACGTAAACACACGAATATCAACGAGTTTTAAATTTTAATAAACTAGGTAATCAGGCCTATGATGGAACGTTTACGTTATTTAACATACACCTGTTATGTTGAGCGCTTACCAGAAAATATATGAGAGTGAGAGAGACAGATGACGGTAACATGGGTGTTATGAATAATGTTAAGGTTCCATCATAGGGCTGAATCAGGCCTATGATGGAACGTTTACGTTATTCATAACACCTATGTTATCATCATCTGTCTCTCTCATTCTCACATATTTTCTCATAAGCGCTCAACATAACAGGTATATGTTAAGTAATGTAAACGTTCCATCATAGGCCTGAATTTGTGCTTAGTTCATGACTATTTACTTTACAAATCAATGTATTAATGCCACAACTTTAATTATTAGTAGTTAATAAAATGGAATAAATAAAAATGCATATTTGTCAGTAATAATCATATCTTAACCATTAATACATTTTTGTTAATCATAATACCACGGTTATTTGTACTAGAAAACTTGTGTTAAAAGAAAGTTTTTATTTGGCATTATTAGTGGACTCTATTATTACTTAACAAAAAAATATTTCCTACTAATAAAAAAGTTTCAAATAAAAAGTTTATTTGGTCCATTTTTCTCTGTGTGGTATCAGCGGTTTCTACTATCGGAAGTGGGGTGCGGGGAGATTTTAATGACTGACTCCGTTCCCGAGCGGCGCTAGTAGTCAGATTTCGTTTAACATCGCCAATTTCCGCCGTTGCTCGTCATCTGCCAAGTGTGTGATTGTTTAAATTTTTGACATTCTGTGATTTGACATAGTCATATTCAGCCCTATGATGGAACGTTAACATTATTCATAACACCCATGTTACCGTTATCTGTCTCTCTCACTCTCATATATTTTCTGGTAAGCGCTCAACATAACAGGTGTATGTTAAATAACGTAAACGTTCCATCATAGGCCTGAATATAGGTAGGTATATGAGAGAGATAAAAAACACAGTTCAGAGCGGCAGAGACAAGCACGCAGCTCCCCTCGTATCGAGTTTTTAAAACACAAGCAGGTAGTGATTTACCCAAAAGCTGGGGTATTTCCAGTGATTTTTTCCTAAAAATACAGATTATCCATATAAAATATAAAGAAATATCTCCAGGAATATTTAATTTTTTTCGCATTTTTAAGACTATCGTAAATAACTTAAGCAGAGTTTTAATTGCTCTACTCAAAAAATAACTAAACATTCAATCCAACCCAACCAGGCAGCAGCTCAAGAATAGCCACCCTGGGTGGCTATTCTTGAGCGCGAGAGAAATTGTTACTCCCCGGCGAATTTATTCCCTCGCCTTTCACATGACATTCCCCTACTCGAAAAACATGTATTCTTGAACAAAAGGAATAACGAGGGACCGGTGAAAGTTTGAGGGAGAAGTCTACAATGTTGTCATATTGTTCTTCACAATATAACCAATCAGAATTCTCCTTTATCTGATATTTATCAGCTGTGGTGGCCAAAAATTGTTTGGTGGTGGCGTGACAGTTGACACATCAAAAACATATTTATTCTAGTGAAATTCTATAACTGTCAAATGGCAACTGACTGAACTTTTCGTAATATTATTGTTTATATGTATATTTTACATACAAAATGACAAGCTTTTGGTTTATTATTAATTGTGGAAGTGTGACAATCCAAATCTATGCCAATTTTTATAAAATAACCTCCATTTACAATCAGAAGTTGGGGGTTAAAAGACTGCAACTGATTTCAAACAATTAAAAGAAATTATTTTACAAGAGTCTTCTAAGGATTTTATTAGTGGTATGTTGCATATTAATGTAAGAAGAATTTGATTTTTAACGTGGGTGTATGTTGTAGGAAAAACAGCCGTATTACAAGACCATGATGATATATCCAATTGAGCATCCTTTCTCAATAAGGGATATAATTTAAAACCCATATGTGAAACTGAAACTGCTTTTGATAATAATTACTGCTGCTCAAACAAGCAATAAACAATTCATGGTAAAGAAAATTAACATTTTATATTGGTTTGTCAGTATTTTTAATAATTATTGTTTAAATTTTAGTTGAGCGAAGGTGTGGAGCTGTATCAAGAGAGAGAAAAGGGCAATGGCAGAAATTGTTTTAAAGAAGAAAATTTGCAGGCTTCATAAAGATATTTGATGAAGTACATAAATTAAGAAAGGAAATTCCAGAGTACCTACCCGCTGTCAACAAGTGATGCAATGTGCCCTTTTAAAGTATATCGTGTGGTGTTTGAAAACTGAATGTTGGACTATTGAACATTGAAGAAGTATAAAATTAAAACTTTGAAGTGGTCTAAATTCAGTGAACATATAAACAGTCTGAATGGGCTAGGAGTGTTGAATTGTAGCTATAATAGTATATTAAAGTATAAGTGGATAATAGGGTGTTTAAAACACGCGCGATTTTTCGAGCACGACGGCGCAGCCGAGTGCTCGAAATAGAGCAAGTGTTTTAAAGACCAGTTATCCACGAATACTTTACGCTATTTTTTTTTATTGGTACACTTTGAAATCATTAATACTGGTATTATTACTACAAACAATGGAAACAAGAATTAAGAATGTAAATTGGTTGAATTCGTGATGTGACATCAAGATACCTGTCAGTGTCATGAAAATGAGAAAAATAAAAATTAATTTGTAGTCTGTCACATATGATTAATTATTGTCAATACAGTTACTGATTGTATACTGCTTTAAAATGAGTTCTAACATTGATTACTTAAATAGAAAAGCAGAATCGCGGTTAATACCGCAAAAATCGGAAGGCTTTTGAAACATTCGTTAGTAATATTTTATTTGAGTTACAGTATGTTATATCAACAATTAAAAAGTTGACATTTTGACTTCACGTTTCTTGGATCGTTGATGTTACCATGGTAACTTTAAAACACGCGCGTTTTTAAAACTTGGATTTAAACACTCTGAGGCGTACTTTAAATAAGCAAAAAAAGGGTACCAATAAAAAAAAGCCCTTTTTGTTATAATATATAAACTATGAATGTTACTTTTATTGCTTAGATAGATATTAATATAAAGTATACACGTTATGTTACAATCATTTATTTTTTTCTTACAATATAAATTATAACTTTCTTCTCGATTATCCTTAGAAGTACTAATAGACCTTGGATAATAAATTATTTAATTAGTAAAGATATTTTGTTTTGCTTTCAGTTACATGCACGTACCTAAGTACAAATTCGACATAACTATTCCGATTTACTATAACAATATATAGTAGTAGAGTGATAAATAAAACATAATAAAAAGGGAATACCTATGAAAAATAAAATTCTTACGGAAATTACAATGGATTATATAGTCCAAACTATAGATACATTATAGACGAAGGCTTAACTGATGGAAGAAATTATGTACGTCTTATTACATAGGTACCTCAAATAGTTTATAGCACCTCAATCTTCATTGCTTAATTTATATGGTGTCTTCTTAAAAAAAATTACAGCGGTTAATACCTCGACCATAGCCATATTTACTGTTAAAAAACTAAAAGGAAATACTTCTTGTCACTAAGTAGTGAACATGTTTTGTCTAGACTAGCAACATATTCACAGTAAGTACTAAGGAACCATCTGAATCTGCAATAGTCCAAGGAATCAATTGCTTTTGTTCACGATGCTACGAGTTTATAACCTGAAAAATTAATTCGTACGTTAGCAATTATTTATAAAGCAACATTTAATTAGGCAAGTATATATATATGGAAAGAATAGTTGATCACTGATAACAATTCTTACCTTTGCAACAAGCTTTTATTCTGTAAATTTCTTGCAGAGTACTTCTTTCACCTAACCACAAACAGCTTCAAGACTTGAATGGTTTGAACTCATCCTTCAGTCATCCTTCCGTCTATGCAAACCAAGTAATTCGCAGTATCCATATGTGTAATATTTGGAAATACATCAATATTTATACTAAAGCATTTTTTTCTCAAAATATTAGGATTTAATTCGATGGCAGCAGTAACCTAACCTCTACATCATGCGACAATTTTGCAAAATACGAACTAATCCTCATCCTGATGAACAAAATTGCGGATATAAAAATAAACGAACAAAAATTTGATCCGTTTTTCCTAAAATTCGAATATTTTTCGCATTTTCAAACTATTCCTTCGCATCTTCTAAATCATCCAAAACTTGTCTAGCCACTAAATCTTCGATATCCATTATTTAAATAAAACCGAATTAATATGACAAGTCTCCACACGCACGATCATAACCTACAAAAGTACTTAAAAAATGATTCTTTTCTGCTTTCCCTCGACTTTCTCTTGCTAAAAGTAAGGGAATAAGTAGGGAGTGTTTTCGTCTACCTGGCTGGGGAAAATAAATTCAAGAATACAAACTTTACATGAGGGAGTAGAAAATGATTATTTTCTCTTAGACATTCTACTCCCCCAAGTTCAAGAATAGCCACCCTGGGGAGAAAAATTACTAACATCAGTGCCACTTGCATTCGCTTTAACCACAATGACAATTACTGTTGACAAAGTGATTGAAAAATCGCGATATCACATCACTAATACCTATAGTGAAAATTTAATTCGACATCGGATGATTAATCCGAATATTCTTGTCATCCGATTCCGTGTAATCCGAGTACCGAAATCATCCGAATATCTGCATCACTACAGCGGTTTGTTTTCCTAAGGTCTCAGCTCTGTGACGTCACGCGCACACGACCTATAGGTTTCCACTCGGCAGGAATTAAATGTTTCATAAAATTTCCGCCCGACACCAGATAGCGGTAGTTTTTAGTAGAATTTAATTTTAGGTTAGTAGATTTTAGTAGATTCTGATCGGAATGTTGGTAGAATACGGTTAATTGAAAACGGTAACCCTGCTTAGGAAAAACAAACCGCTGTCATTAGCTGTCAAATGGCGACTGACTGAACCTCAGAATTAAATTTTTCGTAATCCTAGAGTTTTTATCGATATTATATCATACAAAATGGCTAGTTTTTATTGTAGTATTAATTGTGGAGACAACATCAGTTTTTGTAAAATAACGTCGATTTACAGCCAGAAGAGGTTAGGTTAAACAATTCCAGGCATTTAAAAGAAATGCTTTAAGTTAATGCATAAGAATGATTGTAATAGTAATAACTGCTGCTCAAACAAGCAATAAACAATCCATGGTAAAGAAAATTAACATTTTATATTGATTTGTCTCTATTTTTAATAACTATTTCTTATTTAAATTTTAGTTGAGCGAAGCATGAACTGCACGCAGGGAGAGTACCTATATTTAAGAGAATACAAGTCATAATTAACAATTGACCTACATAAAATAGTAAAATACATGTTAAACATTTTATATAATACATTATAATAAAAAATTTACAAAAATTACAACGGTTTGCGTAGTCCAATCTATAGGTATATAAGGTAATTGTGTACATCTTATTACATCCCAGCAAACACACAAGCATCGGCCGAAATGCGGTTTAATGATGGAAATGATGGGGAATCGGTGGCATCAAATGCCAATTAAGTAACAACGTTTTTCTAATGGTGGCAAAAATTCACGTTTATGGTAAACGTTGACCCGAAATTGGCACTTGAACGGCAGATTGGCATCGAAATCAAACGTCTAGAATGAATCGCATATTAATTGGGATTTGATGCGCATTATTTGATGTCATTGGCTAGTCCATGTTCTGTGGGTATGGGAAAGATCAAACACGATCCCAGTAAACATAGCAAATCCGGCAAAGTGCCGGGCCAATGCATTTATTGCCGGGCAACTGTCGGTATTGATGAGTCATCAATACAACGACAAAGTTCGTGGACAAGGCGTTATTGGTTATTTTTTCGAGTTTTGAAGTTTTACTTGTTTATTTATTGAATAGTCTTTATTATCATGAAGAGGTAAGTAATTGATGGCTTTATAAAATATGTTATGTTCAGCTTAAGGATAAGTCATAATTCTGCCATGATTTGCTTGTAGGTTATGTTTACAATTTTTCGATTAATTTAATAATAAGTATTTTAATTTTATATCTTATTTTCAAAACGAAATTTAGATATGATTTTCTATTTATTTTTACTTTAAGGTCTGTCAATTACACTTTCGGCAGGATAAAATTGAAATTGAGACAAGCGTGTGTACACAGGAAGGGAAGACTCACGGCTCCATTACGTCACCCCCGTTGGATAGAAGGTTTGCTATACTAATTAATACTTAACTTCTTTTTAGTTAATTTTCTTTCTATCATGTGCGGTACCTAGTCAGTTTTCAAATTGTGTTCAGTATATGTCGAAGCCAAATAATATCCATAGGGAATATATATCCTACAGATGGTGTTTATACTGTTTTTCTATAGGTTTGGCAGGTTATATCTATACGTTGGTAGTGGGGATTGATTTGTTGGAATTTTCAGCAGACAGATGAGATAGTTTTTCAAATTAAAAAGAAAACTGAAGTCAACATACATCTATTTTTATTATGGACAAGTGAGTATATATATTACATAACATTAGAACTACTTGCTGTAGCTTTCCCACATTTGATTAATAATTTTTATTATGTTTACAAAACACAAGTGAAAAATTTTCAAACATTACTCTTTTATCATGCCATTGAAAATTAATGACCATTACCCTATATTTTTTTGAGATGTTGGTTACCAAAATTCCAAAATGAGGGTATAATATGCACGAATATACAAGTAGGTACTTTAATTTAGACCCTCCAAGTGTTGTTGTCGAGGTGTTTTTTTTTATTTTGGATTTTACAATGGCTGGATCTACACTTGTGTATTGTATATTAAATTAAATTCTTTATTACCCATTATGTGATACATTACATGCATATTTGGTAAGTCAAAACTAATACAAAAGTAGTAAATGTGGGTAACATATTATAAGTATAGGTCATATAAATTGTAAATATTATAAAAAGGTACAACACGGACAGTACGAATGTATGTATAAGGTACAAAATATATTAAAATCACAATATGCATATTAAACAATTCTTAATTTTCTGAAATTTTGTTGCATAACATTAAAACAAATATTCTGAATCGTACTGCTTTGAACCTGTAATCTAGACTACCTATTAGGTTTAAATGAACATGTTCACGTTTTTTTAAATTTTAAGGATGTAAGTCCTGGAGAATAAAAATGTGGTTTGTTTTCTATCAGGTCAAAAAATAAATAAATCCGGAAATATTATATAAGAAAACTTGTTTCAACTGTAATACGAGGAAATCCAATGGGAAATAGGAACTACCATAACAGGTTTGGCACGATCTTTTGCTAA
This sequence comes from Rutpela maculata, assembly GCA_936432065.2. NCBI lineage: Eukaryota > Metazoa > Arthropoda > Insecta > Coleoptera > Cerambycidae > Rutpela > Rutpela maculata. The sequence goes on along the minus strand of OW386287.2, from coordinate 124,822,587 downwards.
TCGAGAAGAGGAAGAAGATAATTAAAAGCAAAGGAGAACAGAAATAAGACCAGGAGAAGGAATATGAAATGTATTTTATTATGTTCAGAGAACTGCGTTTTGATGATTTTGAATAAATTTAAATTTTTTCTTAGTAATTTGGACTAATGGACCCAGTTCTTAAGAAATAATGTGTCAAGACTTCATAGGAATATACTGGTTTTCATTTTTTTAGAAGGGGCAAATTTAAAAACCACGTTATATTTATTTAATCAAAATTTCATTTAGACGTTCCCAAATATGTGAGTTGACAATTCTAATCAAGCAGTATGTGTTATGTGATGTATGTGGTTATTAAAGTACATGGGTAATATGTAAAAGAAGTTTTGAATATAAATATGCATATGGTGGTAACTTAATTTTTAAACTAGCAAAAAAATATTAAACAGAAAAATTCTATCTTGAAGGTAATGGGTCGTTACTTATGGCCTAATTAAGTTGCAGGTGTCTCATATCGCTATGTTCAAATTTTGGGAGCATAGACTTAATTGTAAGATTAAAAAACAAAAGTGGTAGTGCGATTTTTATTCGTTTCGAAGTTACAGGCCTATTCAATTTATGAACAGTAAATAAATTTAAAAAAACTTAGTCGTGGAAATAAATGACAAAAAACGAACCATTTGACCACGGATGACAGATGCTTTTTTTGTATTTACTGGTCAAAAATTTTATAGTCCTATAACTTCCATGTCTCGAAAATATTGCTATGATGAAAAATAAAAATTTTAAAAATGAGTAAGGTTTTAATGTCGTCCTCTCTATGTGCACTATTATTAACTTGTTATTTTTAGTTGCATTGGTTGATTCACAAGTATTGTAGATTGGTTTGCAGATTATAATGTTGAAAACAAAAAATTTAAATGTAGCATATTTCTTTTGCATGGGTCATCCTCTATGTTTTCAGATATTTCCAAAAAAAATTGTTTTAAATACTGAGAGTATAATAATCCGAACATTAGAAACATTATGACAGTTTTTTAAATTTAGAAATATAATTTTCAGTATGTCAAAATGAACACCTTATTTTTGTTCCGATTTTAATCTTCCGAAATATTTGAAAATATACGAGGCATTTCATTTTAAATATTAGTTAATTTCTAACTTTAGCTGATTTGTGTTATGTATAAATATACATATGTGTGTGTGTGTCTCTGTCTATGGAGGATCTAGTCTCTCGACTCTAATAGGCTTCTAGAGGAGCCATGGTTGCTTGAACAACATTTCGACAGAATCATCAGTCATCTTTAGGTTCTCGCTGGTAGCTGCTTACTACGGACCATCGTTACATGAACCGAGAATTTCTGAACTAAGTCAGTTCAAATAAAGAGAAACCTCAGTAGAGTAAACAGCTAAATGTCTTTGGTCACGCAATTGATGTACATTGGCATTACATCGGTCTATACTTAAATAACTGAATCGTCCAGATTACTTTTGAAAGTCAAACCTGCATTGCACCATGCACTACCTAGGAAGCTCCTATATGGCTGTTTACCCCTGGAGCAGGGGACATGGTTGCTTAAACAACGTTTTTACATATGCCATCTTTAGGTTCTCACTGATATATCAGTGAGAACCTAAAGATGGCATATGTAATTCTGTCGAAACATTGTTTAAGCAACCATGTCCCCTGCTCCAGGGATAAACTGCTATAGGAGCTTCCTAGGTGGTCCATGGTGCAATGCAGGTCTGACTTTCAAAAGTAATCTGGACGATTCAGTTATTTAAGCATAGACCGATGTAATGCCAATGTACATCATTTGTGTGACCAATGACATTTCACTGTAGGCGAACCTTATTTAAACATTATGTGATAGTACGTAAGTCCAGCATTGGTAGTCAATCGTTACTTCTTCGAAAAATACAGAACAACGGCATCTTGCCTGAAGAGGACCATTAAGTTTGATGGGTTTAAGTCAGAATTTAACGTCGGGCCGCTTAAGTCGTAAAAATAGCGGCCGCCGGCGCATTTTGATTCTGGAGATGCATTGGAAGCCAGCATTGTACCAACGTTTCGTTTTCCGGCAAGGGACTATTCCCCCGACAGCGGCCCAATGTAAATGTGTTTGTTGGGATACTTCGAACAGTTTACAGTAGGTACGTCAGTCTTTCATTGTTTATTTTATAAAGTGTCTTTCACAAAATTTACAGCGGTCAATCTCCAACCATAGCCATGTTCATTGCTAAAAAACTAAAAGGAAAGATTTCCTGTTAAGTGGTGAACATGTTTTGTCTAGACTGGCAAAACAATCCCAATGAGCATTAAGGAACCATCTGAATCTGCAATAATCCAAGGAGACAATGGCTTTTATTCATGATGCCTAAGAGTTCATATCCTGAAAAATTAATTTCTGCATTAGTAATTATTTATAAAACAACATTTAATTAGGCAAGCATATATGAAAAAAATGGTTGATAATTAATTCTTACCGTTGTAACAAGCTTTTATCCTGCAAATTTCTTGCAGAGTACTTCTTTCACCTAACCACAAACAGCTTCAAGACTTCTCAATGCCTTGAGTTCGTCCTTCTGTCTACGTAATTCTTTCAAAACTCAAGTAATTTGCAACATCCCCATGTGTAACATTTGGAAATACATCAATATTTGTACTAAAGTATTTTTTTCTCAAAATATAAGGATTTAATTCGATGGCAGCCGTATACCTAACCTCTACATCAGGAGACAATTCTGCAAAATACGAACTAACCGTCATCCTGACGAACAAAATTGTTTATATAACAGTATTAAGAATAGTTGTAGATGTTAAATAATCCAACAATAAGTTCTTAAATGGCACAAACACTGCAAAATTCACTTTAAAGAAACACGTTTAATCGGCGGATTTCTCAATCGGTTTGTTCGGGTTCACAAAATGAGTAGTTTAGAAGCGTCAGGATTCTGCGCACAGCGATTATAGTGTTCGAGTTTTTTCAGAACTAGTTCAGGATTAGGTAGTTCGCTGTTTTGGTTTTTTTAGAGGACTATCTAATACTGTTCAGAATCGTCCAAACCAGTACCTGCCTTTGAGCAAGTACGGTTCAGAACAACTGAACTATTAGCTTGCGCCGGCGCATGAAGGTATTCTTTAGTTGACCATTTAGTTACCATTTGACTGGTCCATTTTTATTTATTACTTAAAAAAACTATCTCAACACTATACCACAGAAGATAACAAAACAACTATATATTATATTTAGCATTCCCACATAAGACCTTATACCCAGCAAACCAAACCACATCATTTTAACATCATAATGATGTGATTTTTGCAACAGTGACGTCGTCATTCTTGTTTGCAACCACGTGGTAATACCGTCACAGTGACGCTAAACGGCCGCACTCAGCCACGTCGTCAAAAGTGACTTACTCATTTTCCACTTTTCAGCCACATCAGCACCACCCATTTGTGATGTAGATATGATCATATTGTGTACAAAAAATATATATTATAACAACTTGAATGTTACCGCCCAATTTCTTTTAAAATAAATAAAAATAATCTATTTTGCAACAAATAAATCTACTTTTATATTACGAAAAAATAACTCCATTGAAATTTTAAAATCACTGATTAAAAACTTATATTTTATATCGGGTTCCAATAAAAAATGACGAATTTTTGAATAAATTATGTTTCCTCATATTGAATTTTTTATTGTTGTTTTATGTCGAAAAAAATTAGTTTATCAAAGTCGGCTGACATTTTATACGTAGTGTGTGATTTTACATTCTGAACAACTTTTCTCATTTTTTTTCATTTTCAAAATAAAAGTGTATTGTTTCTTAAATATTTTTTTCAAAATCCCCCTGTACACCTAAAATTATTCTCATTGCATAATATATATAGTTACATATATAATTATATAGCTGTGCTGTATATGAGAATATAATTTTAAGTATACAGGGTGATTTGCAAATAATATTTAAGAAATAATATGACTACACTTTTATTTTTCAAAATGAAAAAAAAAAGGGAGAAAAGTTGTTCAGAATGTAAAATCATAGACTATGTATAAAACGTCAGCCGACTTTGATGAAATAATTTTTTTCAATAAAAAACAGTATCAAAAAATTCAATATGAGGAAACATAACTTATACAAAATTCATCATTTTCTGTTGGAGCGGGGTATAAAATATAAATCTTTCATCAGTGATTTTTAAGTTTCATTGAGTTATTTTTGCGTAATATGAAAGAAGATTTATTTGTTGAAAAATAGATTCTTTTTATTCATTTTAAAAGTAATGGCTTACTTCAGACAAAAAAATTTCATCAAAGTACCCTGATATTGCTGAAATTTTACTCAAAAGGTATATTTCACACTCTTTTTACTTACCTTTTCCTTACATTTTTCTTGAGACTTCGGAAAATATATAAAAAGGCAGTTCATACATAATTGTTTGATATTTGCGTATAAACTTGCACGTATACCTAGATATTTTAATTGTTTTGTTTTATATATTACTCACTAAAGTGGGGCCCCAGAAAAATGTGAAATAATAGACATTAGATTTAAAAATATAAAAAGTATTGAATGAAGTGATCAATGAAACAAACATTTCCTAAACTATATATATTCAAGATATGATTACAGTTATATGCCTTATAATAAAAATTCACCTATTTCTTTCTTGATCTTCTTTGATCTCCATAACGGAATTAAGTCTTTCACAATGTTCTCACATTCAAAGTCTGCGGTGGTTGGAACTACTTTTCATGCCACATCTAAAAATTTATAAGAAATAAATTATCATAGTTTAAAAACGTTTAATAAGATGTCATGTCATTTATGTCAGTAAAAATAATGTTAAAGTTGAGTATTGGTAGTAGAGAGGCTGGCCCATTGGTAACTAAAATGGATCAAGGTTGGGTATTACGTGTACTTTATAAGGCAATAAAAAAAAATATTATGGAAACAGTAATTTTCAAATCTAAAGCGAATAATCTAGTTCCAGATCTTGTTAAAATATAATAAGCTACCAAATTTCAAGTGAATATCTTAAATGCTTCCAGAGTAATCGTGCGCACAAAAAAAACTACAGACAGACCATTTTTTTGCTCAAACTTAAAATCTCGACGTTTCATGACATTCTACGCCTATTTGGACAATACAAACGTTCAATTTTTTTTTGCGTACTGATAAAACACCACAGCTAAAGGTCAAAAGTGGCAGTATTAGTATTAGTATTTCAGATTTTGTTTAAGTGCGTTTAATCTGTTTATTTGGGTTTTACTTAGGTAATAGTAATAGTAAGTCTATGCATGGTCACACTATGTACATAATAACATTTGAAATGTACACTTAAACATTTTAAGCCAGCTACTGCGTTTTCTGTACTTAATAATTTTTAATAATAAAAACAAACAAGACAAGTATCCAAATATATCACATTATCGAATTTCAAGTTCAACCACACACTTGTTTTTGTTATTAAAGTAAAATTAAATTGAATTTGGAACAACTTCATTGACACTAATGACATTTTTTTAAAAAAGGCCGAGGCTACTACGATTGAAAATAAACTACTATTTTGCAAAGTATATGTATATGTATATGTATACGAATTCAGAATTTGATTCTAGCAGGGCATGCAGAATATGGTTCTATTGATTTGAACTTCGTGGACTTATAAAACTACGAAGGCGTAGAAAGGTCACGGAGGTTTTTTTCCAATTATTCCCAGATAAATTTGTAAATAATTTGATTATTCCCTGTTAAATCTGTAAATAATTGAATTATTCCCAGTTCAAACTGTAAATTTTATTATTCCCAGTTCAAACTGTAAATAATTCAATTGCTCCCAGTTGAATCTGTAAATAATTTAATTATTCCCACTTTAAACTGTAAATAATTCAATTATTCCCAGTTCAAACTGTAAATTTTTTTATTCCCAGTTCAAACTGTAAATAATTCTATTGCTCCCAGTTGAATCTGTAAATAATTTAATTATTCCCACTTTAAACTGTAAATAATTCAATTATTCCCAGTTCAAACTGTAAATTTTTTTATTCCCAGTTCAAACTGTAAATAATTCAATTGCTCCCAGTTGAATCTGTAAATAATTTAATTATTCCCACTTTAAACTGTAAATAATTCAATTATTCCCAGTTCAAACTGTAAATTTTTTAAATCCCACTTTAAACTGTAAACAAATATTATTCCCATTTTAAACAGTAAATAATTGAACTGGAACAGCTGGAACACTCAGTCATTTCCAGTTTAAAAAAAATGTAAATACCTAATATTCTGTTTTGTATGAATGCGTAGTGGCTTTCCTCGAGTAAATTGGATGCACAGTGGGTTACCTTGGATAGTATGGACGCGTAGTAGGTTTCCTCGAAGAAAATACTTAAAGTAGAGGCTTTACTCCTATCGTGTAGTTTACGGCGCACAACGATTTTTTATATCTTTGTCATGCCATTTTCCGCGTATTAGTTCCACATCTAGTTGAAGTATATTAACGCAAAAAAAATTTGGAAATTTTCATTGTTTAAATAGGCTCAGAATGTCATGAAACGTCAATATTTTAAGTTGGAACAAAATAAATTTGTCTGTCGCGTCGGTCTGTCTGTTAGTCTTTTATCTTTTTGGTGCTCACGATTACTCTGGAACTGTTTAACATATTGACTTAAAATAAGGCATTTAAGTATTTTAACGAGATCTGGAACTAAATTGTATTTTGATTTTATTCTGTTGCAGAGTTAAACGGTAAATTGGGGTAAATTGGGGTAAATGGGGGTAAATAGGTAAATCAAGCAAGTGATAGTCCATGAAATTGGTATTTAGTAAATATAAGAGGAGCTAAGGTCTGAAAAAAAATTTGGCATTAGCCACACCTATTACCACCCCCACCCCATTATTAAAGGTGGTGAAAAAATAGTGTGATTTAGTGTGTGTACAAGAGCCAAAGTCATTAAGAATTTTTTTTCACTTCATTCATCCCCACCACCAATGTGGCATATAATTTTATGGGTTTTTTGGGTACATGATTTCAAATATTATAGTATTAAAGTTCCATAAACAATTATTTTCATATAGTGGAATGCAAATATAGTATTTTTGTTGTAAGAGACTTGGATGTGGAAGTAGTGATTCCTTGGGCAGCGGTTTTTTTTTAATCCCACTTTGAACTGTAAACAAATATTATTCCCATTTTAAGCAGTAAATAATTGAACTGGAACAGCTGGAACTGCAATTAACTCAGTCGTTTCCAGTTTAAAAAAAAATGTAAATACCTATATTGAATATTATTCCCATTTTAAACAGTAAATAATTGAGCTGGAACAGCTGGAACTGCAATTAACTCGGTTGTTTACAGTTAAAAAAAATGTAAATACCTATATTGAATATTATTCCCATTTTAAACAGTAACTAAATGAACTGGAACAGCTGGAACTGCAATTAACTCTGTCGTTTCCAGTTAAAAAAAATGTAAATACCTATATTGAATATTATTCCCATTTTAAACAGTAACTAAATGAACTGGAACAGCTGGAACTGCAATTAACTCAATCGTTTCCAGTTAAAAAAATACCTATATTCAATATAGGTATTTTTATTTATTAAATATAGGTATTTACATTTTTTTTAAATGGAAACGACAGAGTTAATTGCAGTTCCAGCTGTTCCAGCTCAATCATTTACTGTTTAAAATGGGAATAATATTCAATATAGGTATTTACATTTTTTTTTAACTAGAAACGACAGAGTTAATTACAGTTCCAGCTGTTCCAGTTCAATTATTTACTGTTTAAATGTAAATACCTATATTGAATATTATTCCCGTTTTAAACAGTAACTAAATGAACTGGAACAGCTAGAACTGCAATTAACTCTGTCGTTTCCAGTTAAAAAAAATGTAAATACCTATATTGAACATTATTCCCATTTTAAATAGTAAATGATTGAGCTGGAACAGCTGGAACTGCAATTAACTCTGTCGTTTCCAGTTTAAAAAATACCTATATTCAATATAGGTATTTTTAGTTATTGAATATGGGTATTTACATTTTTTTAAACTGGAAACGACTGAGTTAGCTGCAGTTCCAGCTGTTCCAGTTCAATTATTTACTGTTTAAAATGGGAATAATATTCAATATAGGTATTTACATTTTTTTTTAAATGGAAACGACAGAGTTAATTGCAGTTCCAGCTGTTCCAGCTCAATCATTTACTGTTTAAAATGGGAATAATATTCAATATAGGTATTTACATTTAAACAGTAAATAATTGAACTGGAACAGCTGGAACTGTAATTAACTCTGTCGTTTCTAGTTAAAAAAAAATGTAAATACCTATATTGAATATTATTCCCATTTTAAACAGTAAATGATTGAGCTGGAACAGCTGGAACTGCAATTAACTCTGTCGTTTCCATTTAAAAAAAATGTAAATACCTATATTTAATAAATAAAAATACCTATATTGAATATAGGTATTTTTTTAACTGGAAACGATTGAGTTAATTGCAGTTCCAGCTGTTCCAGTTCATTTAGTTACTGTTTAAAATGGGAATAATATTCAATATAGGTATTTACATTTTTTTTAACTGGAAACGACAGAGTTAATTGCAGTTCCAGCTGTTCCAGTTCATTTAGTTACTGTTTAAAATGGGAATAATATTCAATATAGGTATTTACATTTTTTTTAACTGTAAACAACCGAGTTAATTGCAGTTCCAGCTGTTCCAGCTCAATTATTTACTGTTTAAAATGGGAATAATATTCAATATAGGTATTTACATTTTTTTTTAAACTGGAAACGACTGAGTTAATTGCAGTTCCAGCTGTTCCAGTTCAATTATTTACTGCTTAAAATGGGAATAATATTTGTTTACAGTTCAAAGTGGGATTAAAAAAAACCGCTGCCCAAGGAATCACTACTTCCACATCCAAGTCTCTTACAACAAAAATACTATATTTGCATTCCACTATATGAAAATAATTGTTTATGGAACTTTAATACTATAATATTTGAAATCATGTACCCAAAAAACCCATAAAATTATATGCCACATTGGTGGTGGGGATGAATGAAGTGAAAAAAAATTCTTAATGACTTTGGCTCTTGTACACACACTAAATCACACTATTTTTTCACCACCTTTAATAATGGGGTGGGGGGTGGTAATAGGTGTGGCTAATGCCAATTTTTTTCTCAGACCTTAGCTCCTCTTATATTTACTAAATACCAATTTCATGGACTATTACTTGCTTGATTTACCTATTTACCCCCATTTACCAATTTACCGTTTAACTCTGCAACAGAATAAAATCAAAATACAATTTAGTTCCAGATCTCGTTAAAATACTTATATGCCTTATTTTAAGTCAATATGTTAAACAGTTCCAGAGTAATCGTGAGCACCAAAAAGATAAAAGACTAACAGACAGACCGACGCGACAGAAAAATTTATTTTGTTCAAACTTAAAATATTGACGTTTCATGACATTCTGAGCCTATTTAAACAATGAAAATTTCCAAATTTTTTTTGCGTTAATATACTTCAACTAGATGTGGAACTAATACGCGGAAAATGGCATGACAAAGATATAAAAAATCGTTGTGCGCCGTAAACTACACGATAGGAGTAAAGCCTCTACTTTAAGTATTTTCTTCGAGGAAACCTACTACGCGTCCATACTATCCAAGGTAACCCACTGTGCATCCAATTTACTCGAGGAAAGCCACTACGCATTCATACAAAACAGAATATTAGGTATTTACTTTTTTTTAAAACTGGAAATGACTGAGTGTTCCAGCTACGAAGGCGTAGAAGGGTCACGGATATTTTTTTCCAATTATTCCCAGATAAATTTGTAAATAATTTGATTATTCCCTGTTAAATCTGTAAATAATTAAATTATTCCCAGTTCAAACTGTAAATTTTATTATTCCCAGTTCAAACTGTAAATAATTCAATTGCTCCCAGTTGAATCTGTAAATAATTTAATTATTCCCATTTTAAACTGTAAATAATTTAATTATTCCCAGTTCAAACTGTAAATTTTTTTATTCCCAGTTCAAACTGTAAATAATTCAATTGCTCCCAGTTGAATCTGTAAATAATTTAATTATTCCCACTTTAAACTGTAAATAATTCAATTATTTCCAGTTGAAAGTGTAAATTTTTTAAATGTCACTTTAAACTGTAAACAAATATTATTCCCATTTTAAACAGTAAATAATTGAACTGGAACAGCTGGAACACTCAGTCATTTCCAGTTTAAAAAAAATGTAAATACCTAATATTCTGTTTTGTATGAATGCGCAGTGGCTTTCCTCGAGTAAATTGGATGCACAGTGGGTTACCTTGGATAGTATGGACGCGTAGTAGGTTTCCTCGAAGAAAATACTTAAAGTAGAGGCTTTACTCCTATCGTGTAGTTTACGGCGCACAACGATTTTTTATATCTTTGTCATGCCATTTTCCGCGTATTAGTTCCACATCTAGTTGAAGTATATTAACGCAAAAAAAATTTGGAAATTTTCATTGTTTAAATAGGCTCAGAATGTTATGAAACGTCAATATTTTAAGTTTGAACAAAATAAATTTGTCTGTCGCGTCGGTCTGTCTGTTAGTCTTTTATCTTTTTGGTGCTCACGATTACTCTGGAACTGTTTAACATATTGACTTAAAATAAGGCATATAAGTATTTTAACGAGATCTGGAACTAAATTGTCTTTTGATTTTATTCTGTTGCAGAGTTCCCAGTAAACATTAATGTAACTTTACCTCTCTGAGAGGTAAGATTAATAGAACATTTCTATATAAAATATTTTACATAATTTTACATAGCATATACGTAAAATAATATCATATTTAAGTCAACATATTAACTTAATTACTTATACACAAGTTTACATATTTGCTACATAATTTTACTTAAAAATGTTTAGCTACCTACTTCATTTTACGACATCGAAGTCATGGAACGCGTCAGTCTCATGCTCACGCAGCACGCCAATGTAAAATGATGTAAAATCTAACGTTTGTGTTTTTTGATCATTTTTGTGAAAAATTGTGGATGATGTCTTTTAATAACTTTGATGCAGAACTGTGAACCATAAAGCGTTGTGACTTTTTTAAATATTATTTTATTTAGACGTTTTATTAGTGTGTAGAGGTTAGGTGCAAACATAAACATGCCCTCTTGTTTGCGAATTTGGTGTACATACCTATATTGGAGGTGTACCATTTTCCAGTGAATGACCCAAAAGTAAGTTTGTGTTGTACCGTTTTTATAAAGATATTTATTTAAATGAAACGTAATCTTTTTACAGGTTAGAATTATTTCACGGGCAGTCGTTATTCTCGACAGACAATTATATCATTACATGGATTTTGTTACACAAAAGCTGTATGTTGGTGCTGTTCCCACATTATTAAGTTCAACTGAATCCAGCGTAAGAAGTTGTAATTCAAGGAAACCCAGATCTTAATAGTGACCAAAAGCTTTTGCGAAGTACTATACATAGGTATGGTTATTGTTTACCGACATCTTCTAGCACCTACTTTGTGTTCGTTATTGTATTGTACGTATATTTCAAGGTTTTGTATGTGTAAAGTAGGCTAATATTTTCCTGCAATTTTTCTTTTGCCCAAAATTGGCTTCAGCACGTCAAAATACTTCAGAAAAATTAGATCAGAACCTTAGGACAAAACCATTGCCCCTTTTTAGGGGATAATAGGGGTGGTAACCAAAAACTGATAATTTTTTTTTAATATCAGCATCGATTTCAACATGTTAAAAAACAGGATTAGATGGTTCTGATCAAAAGGGTCATTCTACAATCAGGATACATTTTGCCGTCCCAGATCTTTTACATTTTTTAAAACCAAAATCTTAAAAAATAAAAAAATGAATAACATTGCATTAATAATACCCATTGTTTTGTAAGTATATTGACGTTTTTTATTTGGTATTTTATATGTAGTAATTGGTAAGAAAATTTTAAATGCAGCTGTTGGTGTACCTCAAACATAATTGTCCCAAGTACATACCTCTAACAATTTCTTTGTTTTTTGTGATATACAGTACCATATTAACACTTAATTTAAATATATTCTCAAATGCCTTTATTTTTGTAATTAGCATTGCAAGATTGGATTATAAAGTTTAATTCATATTTCTGTATTATAATGTTGCTATACTGTGTCCCACAATGTTGTCCACTGTGTTACTTCCACTATGTTACCGTAATAAATTACAAATAATTTTATGTAGATGGCTTTCTGATGAATTATATGCAAAAAAAACAGTTTAGTTTACCATAAACAATTAAAAGTTTGAATTAGTTGGTAGTACTGCACATTTTAAATGTTGACTCTATTGATGAGGGTGGGTGTGTTTATTGCAGTTGTACTGTGTTACCTGTATTATATGAGGTAAAACTTAATTATATTTATATTTGCATGTTTATTCAGCAATAACAAAGAGTAAATAAGAAGTAGTCCATAAATAGTTAAAGTATTATAAATGTTTACCATGTGGTTGAGCAAATTTAGGTTATATTTTCCACTGTGTTACTGTTCCACTAAGTTACCAAGGCATTGGTAATGCAGTGGACAGCTAGTAACACAGGGGAAAATATGTACCACCGAAACTCTTTTAAAAGATTAAATTAGTATAAACAATAAATCATTATTTTCGGCAGATTATGGCATTAACTCCTGCCGAAAAACAACGCCGGTACAGAGAAAAAAGAAAACAAGATGCTGATAGAGAAAATGAGAGTAACATTTTCAAATAGAATGTATTTTTTTATTATGTTTTTTGTATTATATATACATTTTTAGTTTTTATATTTTATAATACAGTAATATTATTAGGTTATTTAAAAAAATATATTGTTGCTTCTAATGTCTCCTGCGTTACCCTCGTTCCACTGCGTTACCAGAAGATTTTCTTACAACTGAGCAAAGAGAATTTCTTTTTTTTCAATTGTGTAAATAATTCGTCTATTCAATTTACGAAACTTGACAGAAGTTTGGATCAAAGAAAACCTTTTATTTTGCAAAATTTGAATAATGTTACTATTGGCAATTAGATAAAGTAGGAGACTGACATTTCCACCCAAAATTTTTTAGTGTTAGAAATTTTGTTTAATAAAAACTAATAACTGAGGGTCTCTCTATTAACTCAGGGTTAATTATATTAATGATAAAAAACAAAATCAACTAAGTATACCTTGAAATATATGTTTTTTAATTGGTAACACAGTGGACACATTTTAAGATGTTAGTTGCATTTACTACTTCAAAAAAATTTATTTCCTTAAAAAACTGCGCTGCTGATGCATCTATATTGTTCCTAGATGATGGTTCTAAATAAATTCACCAAAATTTATTAAATTATTACTATTAAATTTTTTCAAATTAGGATTTTCAGAATGGTACGTTATTTGTAGAATGACCCAAAAGGCAGCTCTTTTTTTTGTTGTCTTGTGATTAATGATATTGCATGTATCGCCATTAAAAAAAATTATTTGATCATTATAAAACTACGACGAAAACTAGAATTGTCTGAACCTTTATGGTTAATTTTGTTGCAATAAATTAAGACAATTAAGATTTGTCATTATTAAGAATATGCTTCTGGTAGAATTAAATCATCTTGGTAAAGGACCCCGCGCATTTTCTTATATCAAATGGCTGTCGGTGAATGTAATAGTATAATATACTTTATCATCATCTTTATTAGGTTGTTTCGTAGTCTACAACAACGAGGTCTAAAGTATAGAGGGGCAATCCCAATTCAGTATACGTACGATTTGTTTGGACATACAATAAACGCCCAAGGGACGCAGTGGAGGTGCATTTGTTGGCCCTAGTTGCCAAGATTTGCAGTGGAGTACTGCTTTGAGGGATACAATTAATGAAAGAATATTGTTTTTTATTGCTGTTCTATTATTAGTTGAGCTCAAATCTATTAGTCAAATTGCTGTAGAAGTGGTAATAAATTATATTATATTTAAAAACTGAGTAAACGCTGCTCTATACATTTTTAAAATATTCGCAAATTCCATAACGTTAAGTTCAAGTGACGCCCATGCGGACTAGTTGCTTGAATATGTTCTGGCCATGTGCCACGCCTACTTTTCCAGTCTCTTCTTATTATGTCGCTGGTCTACAATATTTAAAAAATGTCAAATTATGCAATTTGTCAGTCACTGCTGCCAACTCTTCTAGTAAACTGAGAGTTGGAAACAGTGTTTGACAAATTGCATAATTCGACGTTTTTTAAATATTGTAGACTACGAAACAACCTAATAAAGACTATTTATATTCAATGCAAGCAGGTTTAACATTAAAGATAATGAAAACGATGTTATGATTATTATATTATAGGTATTTAATTGTTGCAAAGTTTGGAAATTAGACGAGTTGGTCAACATGTGCAGTGAATTACAGTGATACCATTATACTGTGCGCCATGACACTTTTTACTGAACTTTCTTTCGTGCAAATCATCAATTGGCGTAGAAAACTCCGTTTTTTAAAATTGTTTCTTTTTTTGTGATCTTTTGAAGCATTCTAATAATTTTTAATTGTTTAATTCTGTGAAAAAAAATTTTTTATAAAAAATTTAAAATGATTTTAAATAGTTTAAAAAAAGTGTGTTAACACCACTGAAGAGTAGGAGAAAAAACTACATTCTAAAACAAATTGTTCTATGACTTGATGCACTTAAACAGTCAACGATTCAATTTTCGACTTTGTTATTGTTTTTTTTGGCGTTGCTATAAACATTTCCACTTGAAATTTGGTGTGATGATTTAATGGGCTTATTTAGCATATTTTTTTATTACATTTTGTAAAAAAATCTCTTAATTTTAGAGCGAAATTCAAAAAACCAGGATATTCTAAGATCTCTAGGGGCTTTAAAATTAATCAAAAATATAGAAGCTGCGTGAAGTCATTCACTCCTAGTTGCATTTTCATTCCCCTTTTTTGGGCAGTTATATGCTGCATACTCTTATGTTGAAATACTCCAATAGTCCCCAAATCACCATCTCTGGCAGATTAGACAAATCTGATTTTAAATAGCTGGGTTTTAACAGTGTAAACTCAACTTTGAGGCAGACTTTTGGATTGAATGACAGCACTTTGAGCACATCGGTTCATGTTTAAAGCAGTATACTTCTGAAACTTATCGGATCGACCTCAAATTTTCCATTCCATTGGAAGCGTGTTTTCGTAAAGTTTTGTTAAAATATATACATTATTATTTAAGCTATCAATAATTGTTAATAACTTAACAAATTGATCAAAATAGTTTGCATCTAGTTTTCTTCACAATTTAGTAAAGCGATACAAGCTATATAACCAGATTTACTACACTATACAGGGTGCGCCACTTAAAACTTCCCAGACTTGTAACTTTTTTATTTTCGAAGTGATGACCATGTTGGGCACATCAACTTGTACACATTTTTAAAGCCTTTTAATATCCATACAGAGTAATTTTTTTTTTGAATGGTTAAGAAAAGAAACTTAATTTCTTTGATAATTTTTTTACCTCACCCTGTACATGGACTGTGTTATTGTTTTCTTATAAAGGTTTTAATTAGCTTTATTTTATGTTATTAAAATAAAAAAACTTAAAAAATAAAAAAATTGCAATTTCCTACTTAGTACATTTTAATATAAGTTAGTTTTTAAAAATATTTTTTTTAATTTTTTGTTACTGTTTTATTATGCTGAATATTGTTTGTGATATGTCTTTTACAGATAAAGCATAAAATTATTATTTACATTCCTTTCAAAGTAATTTAAAAAAAAAATCAGTTTGGAGTGTTTTTAATTCCTTTCTCTAAAACCAAAAAGAATTTCGAATATGACGTAATAATATAAATTGAAGCTAATTAAAACCTTTATAAGAAAACATTAACGCAGTTCATGTACAGGGTGACGTAAAAAAATATTCAAGGAAATTAAGATTTCTTTCTTAACAATTTTTTCAAAAAAATTTTTTTTTAAATGCTTTAAAAATATCTACAATTTGATGTGCCTTAAAAAATAAGAAAATTACAAGCCTGGAAATAGACTAATATTTCAATTATTTTCACAGGTTGTGTAACTGATGTTCAAGTAGCAAATGTCAGAGTGACGAAGGCTGACCAAGAACGAGTACAATCAGAAACGACCCGAGAAATGCTTAACACTTATTGTAGATACTTAGTTAACTTGAATATAGATTAGTTACACAAAAGACACTAGTATTAATCTCTCCTAAATCAACAGTTAATAAAATAAATTAAATGAAATTTGAGCTTTACTAGGAATGCAAGTCAAGGTAAGTAGGTGGGTATACATCATTGGAGAAATATACCTAGCTGCTTTCTAAAGAACATATAGATGACAACGTCGAGGACAACGCTTAATACCTGGTTTATATACTTGGGATATGCAGAGATTAAGATGGAATTCGAACTTTGTTGATACTAATTAACTTTCTCATTCAATTCGAGAATCTTTCCTAAGCTAATATATGTTGACAAATCAGACAACCATATCTTGCATTATATACTTTTTATCTCTTTTTGATGTAGCATGTATTTATTTTATATACCTACCATAATGTTCAAAATAGCACCCTATAGTACTTTTTAAATATTGATACCAGAGAACTGGATTCTTGGAGTTAAATATATGAATAAAAATTCCTCATGAATTGTCCAGAAAAATTGATATTCTTTAGGAAATAACTGGAGGAGACATCAACTTGTATATTTAAGTAGAATACCTCTGAACATTTTTAGAAAGTTAGATAGTTTTATATTTTAAATATAACCATTTTTTACAAAAAAATTTTCATTCAAAATATAAAACTACTCGGCTCTCTAAATAAGGTATCCGACTTAAAAATAAAACTTGGTGTCAACTTCGGTAATTTTCTAAAGAAATATATTTTTCTGTATAACTTATAAGGAACTTTATTCATATATCTAACTTTAAAAATCCAATTGTGTAGTATCAATATTTAAAAAGTGCCTGGATATGCTATTTTGAACATAGGTAGATAAAATATATACATGCCACATCATAAAGAGATAAAAAGTATATAAGTTACGTAGCGTAAGGTCACTATTAAGTGGTTGAATATACATATATGCTACATCATAAAGAGATAAAATTAGTTACGTATGCTTTACATAGCAAGTGGTTGAATATACATATACGCTACGTCATTTGTTCCATACCGTGAGGTCACAGTGTTACCTCTTCACTATGTAAAAATCATATGCACATGTTGCTGACATTTCGCAGAGTATGCACATATGATTATGTGTCACATTTTACATAGCACGTTACTTCTGCAAAACTTAGTTTACGTAGCATTTACGTATATGCTATATATTTATGTTTGCTGGGTTAAACGGTAAATTGGGGTAAATGGGGGTAAATAGGTAAATCAAGCAAGTAATAGTCCATGAAATTGGTATTTAGTAAATATAAGAGGAGCTAAGGTCTGAAAAAAAATTTGGCATTAGCCACACCTATTACCACCCCCACCTCATTATTAAAGGTGGTGAAAAAATAGTGTGATTTAGTGTGTGTACAAGAGCTAAAGTCATTAAGAATTTTTTTTCACTTCATTCATCCCCACCACCGATGTGGCATATAATTTTATGGGTTTTTTGGGTACATGATTTCAAATATTATAGTATTAAAGTTCCATAAACAATTATTTTCATATAGTGGAATGCAAATATAGTATTTTTGTTGTAAGAGACTTGGATGTGGAAGTAGTGATTCCTTGGGCAGCGGTTTTTTTTTAATCCCACTTTGAACTGTAAACAAATATTATTCCCATTTTAAGCAGTAAATAATTGAACTGGAACAGCTGGAACTGCAATTAACTCAGTCGTTTCCAGTTTAAAAAAATGTAAATACCAATATTGAATATTATTCCCACTTTAAACAGTAAATAATTGGACTGGAACAGCTGGAACTGCAATTAACTCAGTCGTTTCTAGTTTAAAAAAAATGTAAATACCTATATTGAATATTATTCCCATTTTAAACAGTAAATAATTGAACTGGAACAGCTGGAACTGCAATTAACTAGGTCGTTTCCAGTTAAAAAAAATGTAAATACCTATATTGAATATTATTCCCATTTTAAACAGTAACTAATTGAACTGGAACAGCTGGAACTGCAATTAACTCTTGTCATTTCCAGTTTAAAAAAAAAATGTAAATACCTATATTGAATATTATTCCCATTTTAAACAGTAAATAATTGAACTGGAACAGCTGGAACTGCAATTAACTCTGTCGTTTCCAGTTTAAAAAATACCTATATTCAATATAGGTATTTTTAGTTATTGAATATAGGTATTTACATTTTTTTTAAACTGGAAACGACTGAGTTAGTTGCAGTTCCAGCTCTTCCAGTTCAATTATTTACTGTTTAAAATGGGAATAATATTCAATATACCCATATAGCACAGAATATTGTACAAATATTGGTTTTTGGTCCGTCACGTACATTTAATATACGGTATATTTTATGGATATTTTAAAAATATTGAGAGAAAATATATTTTATCCTACATTCTGTGGAAATTTTTAAAACATATGAAATTAAATATTATCTTGCTTATATTTGCTAAATATTCAGGAATATTAAAAATTGCTGCTCTAAATTTTAATCCACATCTAAAAGCTCCATTTAAGGCATTAAAGGATTCTTTTAAAATTTGAAATTATTAAATGGATAAAATAATAATGATAAAGAATACGGCTACCTCAGGTCATGACTCGTAGATCTTTTTTCTAAGTGTGTGTTTTAGATTTAGGTTTAAAAATTACGTAATAAATAAATAAATACAAATTATTCCTAGAATTGAATTTCTTTTTTAATATGTACAATATTAATTATTATATGGAATAGTATATTCGTACAACTTTGCTCCAACGCGCCATTCTAAGTGCACATGCGTACTTTGCGTCTCCTACGAACCCCATGTCATATGTCGTCATTGTTGTCAACAAGGCAACGTGAAACCAAATAGTATGGTATATGGTGAATCGAATGAATTGTTTTGTGATGTGTAGTTGTGAATATGAGCATTTTATGGTAATAGTGGAAGTAAAAAGGTAAATATTTTAATGTTATTAATTATAACGATAGTGTAGTTATTTAGTTTCTATGGGCACAGTTACAAATCTTTGGCATTGAAAAAGGTTGCAGCCATCTTGATCATTTCAACTAGTATTTCATGGTCTGTGCCGTCGGCTTGACCTGTGAGATTACTCCTTTCAATAATCCTTCAAGTTACGCTTGTGTCGTGGGTCCCCGCGCCGTCTAGTTGCGCTCCTGGTCCCTAATCTCTCCCCGCCACCCACGCGTGGGGTGCATTCCCTGCAGGGCGAGCGCGATGTTCTTCAGTACGCTTTCGATTTATCCACGAGTTACATATAGTGTCAGATAAGTGTTAACGACGTGCGTTCGTTCGAGATCATATTATAGATCGACAGTGTTATATCGAATAAGGATTATTCTGATAAATAATGGTAAGTACATTTGTGTATAAGTGCTTGTAGTATATTATTTTCAGTTCGGAAAATTAACCATATACACGGCCTCTTCTCCAGACGTGTATGTTTATTATTAATAAGAAATTATAACAAAATTCTAGTGCTCACGTGGTTCAGAATCGCAATCCAATTCAGGTTCGATTCAATAGAAAAAATCTGACAAACGAATGGGTATTTGCTCAGTTTAAAATTGAACTGTACAACTCGGATTCGCGTGCCACGCATCCTGAGTATGTGAGCTATTTGGCCCTCATCCGCGGGCCTTTCGGCCCGAATCAGTGAGCAGTACGGGTCATACCCAGGAGACGTACGGGCCAGGCCTGGCAGCCGTACGGCTCAAATTTGGCAGCCGTGCGGGTCAAATTTGGCAGCCGTACGGGCCAAATCGGGGAGCCGTACGGGTCATATCTGGGAGACTTACGGGTCACATCTGGGGGCCGTTCGGGTCAGATCCGGAAGCCGCATAGGCTAGATCTGGAGCAGTACGGCATTTTCTAGACGAACTGTGATTGTCATCTCCTTAAATGTATCGTGCAATCTACACATACATTAATACTTAGTTATATGATTTCATAAGATTATTTATTTCAGGTGACGTCACAAGTGGACATACCTACACTCGAATCCCTACTAAACTGGAAGTCAGAGGACCCTACAGACAATGAAATTCTCACTAGAATAGAAAAGTTGGCTATCGCCCATCTCCCGGATGGCTGGAAAGAATGGAAGATTCGTATTTATTCAAGAGAGGACCTGTTAGGCAGTGAAATGGATCCCCAGATCTTAAACAAAATCAGATTTGCCATACCTACAGTAGGTTTAGCACGAGCTTTCTCACCAGAATGTACTTCTCTTCCCGAGAAGGTATACAGAGACATTAAAATGAAGCTTCTGAACTGGCCGCTGTGTGTTGGCCTCATCATTGGTGCCTCGTCTCTGGCAGCACGCATACGGGGATCAGCGGTACGAAACGAGTTAGTGGTAGTTGCATTATCAGAAATGAAACCCTTGCTTATCAGCAGAGAAGAAGCGAATAGAGAGATCTCAAGGGAATCTGGGGAAATGGAGGACGATATTTCCGTAGCATCACGGTCATCCGGAACTTCATTGGGAAAAGTGAAAAAACAAAGTAGACTCGACAAATTAGAGCAATCTCAAAAAGAACTAAAGCATATGTTCGGGGCGTTCATGAAAAGGTTCGAGCCCCAGGAAGAAGACCCTCAAGAGTCATCTTCTGATGATAGCCGCACTTCTCCTCTTGCACAAAGTGAGGATGATAACTTGCCGACAATCCCTTCACCGACGCCTTGGGCCCCTCCTGGTTCGCCGGGGTCCTTATTAGAGGAAGACTTCGACTTAGCACCGACAACAAAACAACAGGAACCTCCGATACCTGCCCCAAAACCTCATATCGCTGCCCAGGGCACAGAATGCCAGAGGCTGGGTGAGATAACATTCAATCAGATCAGATACGCGGAGGCGCAAAAGAAGTTACACGCTACTCCAATTTTTGGCGCTCTGAAAGCCAACCCGATATTGACTAGTCACATGCCTTCTAACTCATCATCCCAGGATCAGCTGCTCGTATGGACTACATTTTAGGCACATTAGTTCATGGTCTTCTTTTACAAAGGGACGCCTTATCAAGCGGCCTCAAAACCTTAATAGACAAATATCCTTCACTCAAACAGGACTTGAAGAACGCCTTGTCAGCAGACTCCTCTTTTAAGTCCGTCTCAGATGACCTTCTCCAATATACATGTGGGCGAAAGGCGGAGGTCATTGAACAAAGAAGAAATGGTCTTTTACCGAAGGATGAATATCAAGCGACCCTTCTCAACGCAATTCCCCCTTCAACAACTCGCTGCTTCTGCGAGAAGCAGCTCGTAGAACTGCTGAAACAACCATCCCACCAGACCTTTTTTCGTGCCCCCAGCAGAAAGCCTTTGCAGCCCAGACATTACAACACCGCAACAACCTCGAGTCTCAATGGACCGTCTCATTCAGAAAGAATCACGAAAGCGACGAAACCCTTCAGCCGTTCACGTAGATCCCAGGGAAGTAAAGCGTCCGAAAACTTCAAGCGCCCACCAAGTAGTAGCCAGGGTCGCAACCGATTCCAGATATCTCAAGCCAGACCCTCTAAGACATACACATCAAAAAAATCACGAAATCCCTGAAACGCGGCAATTCAGAGGGGGGCGACTTCTATCCTTTTTAGAAATCTGGGAGGGGGAGCGAGCCCCATTAAGCATTTTGAACATTATAAGAGGATATTCGATTCCATTCATCATGAAACCCCCTCTCGTCCCTTTCTCTACCAAAATAATACAGAAATTCGAGACAGAACTGATGGAGCAAGAGATACTCTCCCTTCTTCAACAGAACATACTGGAAAAATCAACTTCTCCGATAGGTTTTGTATCAAGAATGTTTCCGGTTCTGAAGCCAGATGGCAAGGTTCGTCCTATAATCAACCTTCGAGGTTTGAACAGATTTCTTCTACCAAAAAAATTCAGGTTACTGAACCACTTCAAAGTACCTCAATTTTTACAACACAACGATTTCCTTATAAAAATCGATATCTGTCAGGCATACTTTCACATACCCATCAAACATCAGCACCAAAAATTCCTGTCTATAGTCCACCGGGGTCAGACAAAAGCTCTTCAGGAATGTACTTGGTGGATACAAAACTTAGAGCAAACCGGTTCCCTTGTCAGATATCTCGAAACGGTGCTAATTACTTCGGATGCATCAGATCAAGGTTGGGGAGCACAGATAGATGGGAAGTTTATAAGAGGAATTTGGGAAGAGAATCAGAGACATTGGCATATCAACAGGAAAGAACTTTATGCCGTCATTCAGGCTTTTCAGTCAGAAGGGGACTTGTTAAGGAACAAGAGAATAATAGTTCTGTCAGACAATCGGACGGTGGTGGCATACATAAAAAACCAAGGAGGGACACGTTCAGCGCACCTTACCTCACTAGTATCTCAGTTGCTGAAGATGGCCCAGAGACTACAGGTGGAGATCTGCCCTCAATTCATTCCAGGAATATACAACGATGTGGCAGACAGTCTATCCAGGCAGAAACACTTGGCAGACTGGCACCTTTCGGAGAGTATGTCCAATCTCATATTTCAGAAGTGGGGAATTCCCGAAGTGGACCTCTTTGCAACAAATATTTCGAAGGTAGTCCCGACCTATGTCTCACGAGATGCGAAGGACAAAGACGCCTTGTTCATCGACGCCTTCAGCAGAACATGGGAATTCAAGTTAGCCTGGGTGTTCCCACCACCGTCCTTAATACCATGAGTCCTGTCACACCTAAATCAAGCAAGGGGGACATTCATTCTAATAGTTCCGAGATGGGGAAAAGTTTTCTGGAGGCCGGATCTGAGGATGAGAGCGATAGACCGTCCTTTCCAACTTCGGAACCTTCACCACCACCTGAAAGACATGGTAACCCAATCAAACCTACCGAACGCCCGAGAGTTACGTTTGGAGGCATGGAAAGTACGGGGTGGTCAGACATAACTTCGAGCTGGTCAGAAGAGGATCGTGGCCTACTGGAGGGTGCTTGGAGGAAATCGTCGCTGAAAACTTATTCAGCTCCGTGGAAGACATGGTTAGAGAGATGCACAGTCCTAGGTCTTAACCCAAACAATCCGGACGCTGCTTCGGTGGCTCAGCATCTAGACTTCCTTCACAGGGTAAAGAAATTATCTCCTGGAACAATAAAATTACACAAGTCGGTCATTGCAACTTTTGCTAATCCCACGCAAAAAGAACCCATCTCAGAAAGCCCTTTAGTTAGGCAAATGATCAAAGCTATTGAGCTAACGAAACCACTTAATTTAAAGAAACAGATCTGGGATATAAGGCAGTTAATCAACTGGATGGAAGAGACGGTTATACAAGAAGATAGTATTTTTCAAGTATCTCACCATCTTGCTCTTATATTATTGTTAGCCTCAGGAAGACGAGTGCACGACTTAACGTTACTAAAGATTGGTACGAACAGTATGTCGGTCAGTGGGACTTCGGTCATTTTCTGGCCTGACTTCGGCTCAAAGTCAGACAGTAGATCTCACAGACAGTCGGCATGGCAGCTTTCTCAGATTCCAAATAAGAAGCTGGATCCTGTTTACTGGACAAAGGTATATCTTTCAGTCACAAGATCTAGGCGAAGTGCAGGGGACAATCAAATCGATTCTTTGTTTATCACATCCAGAGGCAGAGTGGGTCCTGCCTCGAGAGCAGTCATTGCTGGCTGGCTGAAAACAGCCTTCACTGGGTTAAATATCAACTTTCCCCCCGGGAGCATCAGAGCGGCTGTTGCCTCTTCAAGAAGGGATAATAATGTATCTCTAGACTCCATCTTAAAAAACGGGAACTGGAGAAGTGATCGCAACATTATTAAACATTACTTTAAGGAAATAATCAGTATTCCCACCAAAAACGTATCGGTTGATAATCTAGTTAACTCTAGTTTTCAAACTCTGTAACTATATTTTGTCTCTCTTTTATATCTAATGAATAAAAAAAAAAAAAAATCCACTTGATCATTTTTTCTTTTACAAGCACTTATGTCTCTTTCGCACTTTATTCACAGTACACTTTCCCCGCGTCGCCAGAAACCAAACACTTCTCACAGGTCAAGCCGACGGCACAGACCATGAAATAGCAAACGTTTTTCCCCTGAAGGGATAAAAACGATATATTTCATGTCTTGCCTAGGCTTGACCCAAGTAATCCCTTGTCGACTACAATCTTAAGGTACTGAAGAACATCGCGCTCGCCCTGCAGGGAATGCACCCCACGCGTGGGTGGCGGGGAGAGATTAGGGACCAGGAGCGCAACTAGACGGCGCGGGGACCCACGACACAAGCGTAACTTGAAGGATTATTGAAAGGAGTAATCTCACAGGTCAAGTCTAGGCAAGACATGAAATATATCGTTTTTATCCCTTCAGGGGAAAAACGTTTGCTATTTTTGCGATTATTTCCGAATATCACATCTTTCTTTCTGTCGTAGAATGGGTACGAATTGTATAGAAAACCACTATTTCTTTCCTTAAAAATTGACTCAATGTAATATTTACCGAAGAAAATGATCTAACCTCAAAGGTTACATTCCCTAGTGAGCAAGTAAATAGGTTGTTGCTGTAATTAGAGAGGTAATACGAGTAAGTCTTGGAAAATTTTATATGGCACTGATTTTATCAAAGGTAATATCACCACTGTTGTTCCGTCTGATGTAAACTAATGTAAGAATAATGAAACCTACAATAGTCCAGTTAACGAAGCGCTAAAATGATCAAAAGGTCTAACTTGAGTGCTAATGAATGGATTTTGATGAAACCTTGTGCAATGTGTTGGTAATGACGTTTTTCTTGCGAGGAGAGACGTTAATAAAAAAGTTTAAAAAAAGATTAGATTAGGAAATGATCGGAAAGAGTAGAAAACACCCACGGGTTCCATAACTTGTAGAATTAGGCCAAAAATGGAAAAAGAAGCAATGTAGCAAAATAAGATGTTTTTACTCTTGTGAATTTTTTCGAAAAATGCATATTTTTCGAGGTATGGCCACTCAAAAATTCCTAAAAATGGGGGAGGGAACTTTTCTGTAAATTGCGTTTTCATCGAGTAAACATGAAAGACTATCCCCATCTTTGAAATTGTAGCGCTTTAAAAATATATAATATAATAATTTGAAAAAAATTCAGAGGTTGCTTTGAGGAATTCTAAACATTTTTTGTCTTTTGTCTTCACATTTTTAATTTAAAAATTGTATTGAACCTTTAAAAATGGTATAACTATATAGGTTTCATATTTTTTTATAATAATTATAAATCACGCTCATTTTTCGAATTTTCATGTGCAAAAAATGTAGTATATTATTTATCGTGAAAAACTGCCTGTAACTCTCCAAGAGACAAAAAATATTTAGAAGACCTCAATGCATACGTCCGAATTTTTTCAAATTTTTAAATTACATATTTTTAAAGCGCTATAATGTCAAAAATGGGGGTAGTTTTTCATGTTTTTCCGGAAAAACTCGCTGAAAACGCACTTTACAGAAAAATTGTAAAAAAAAAGTCTTGTATTCCAATGATACATTCACCTGAATTTTTTCAGATTTTTTTCAATTTTTTCATTTTCCCTCCCCCATTTTTAGGAATTTTCGAGTGGATATTTTGCGAAAAATATGCATTTTTCAAAAAAATTCACAAGAGTAAAAATATCTTATTTTGGGCCAAAAAGGTAAATACATTGTTTTTTTTTCATTTTTTAATTCTGTTTTTATATTTCTTTTAGGAAAGAAAATTATCAGATGGAAGAGAACCAAGAGGATCTTCAAGAATATCATACCTTTTAATATAATATGTGTATGCATATATATGTAATAAATATTGGACCTTTTGCTGTGTCTTTTATCCTTACCTATCCTTTTTCTCAGTTTTATCTCATTTTCTGAACATGAGAGACTACAATCTCTCACATTACCACAGTGTGGCGTGATACGTCAAAATGATTCTTTCAATTATTTACTTGTTATAAAACTTTTGCCGCTCATTATAAGACCAAGTCCATTTAAAAGAGAGTAGAAGCAGCATTTATTTGTACTATATAGCATCGTGACACGATGCCACGTTATCTAGAGACTGCTGTGTAATAATCTATTTCATCCAATGTTGCCTAAAGTTATTACGTTCATACATTTTACAAGAAAAATTTGGTCAATTTGTCGAATTTGTTGTCTGCATGTGTTATATGATTAAAATAAAAGTTATGAGAGTTAATGACATGACAACAATTTCAGCCTGCATATTGAGCAGAGGTGGGTGGTGAAATTTAGAATATGTCTTATCTCAGTGTTAGAACATGGCGCTCCATCAAAACTTTTAAGACAACATTATATCAAGATAAAATGAAGAAAATTTACAAAAAGAATCTTGCAAGAAAATGTAAAAAAATAACTTGGACATGCTTCACTTTTTGCAAAGGGCATAGCAGGATAAGCATGTGTTAGGTGCCCCCGCACCAATCGGGTCGAAATTTTTAGCACAAGTTGATAGTAGTGTTAGATGAAATTTCCCAAAATATTATTTTTGGAAAATCATTTTTACGGGAGTTATAGGGGTAAAAAGAAAAATGAAAAAAAATTTTTTTCTCGAGAACGGATAAACCGATTTTCATGAAAAAAATATATGTTATGGCTTTTGATGGTGCAAATGTGGGAACAAATTATTGAACCCATTTGTCGAAAAAAAGTGGTAAAAAAATTTTTTCAAAATAAAAAAAAATTTTTTTTTAGGGGATGTTCCAGAGGCACACCCACCATTTTCTTCCAAATAAATGCTTATATGCCCCTTTAAAACATATCCAATTTTCAAAGCGGTCGGAAGGGTACAACATACTCAAAATTGATCATCATTGGCAGACTGCGGGCGGCGCGCAGTCTATGTAATGAAGCACGACTTTTTTGTAAATATTTCGTGCAAAGACGAGATTACCTTCTCCCCCTCATTTTCGAGGTTGCTGAACACGATGCAAGTGGTGGGAGAAGCTTTTGACCGCCGCAACCTCCTGCAAATTTTTTGAAAAATTTTTTCAAAATAAAATTTTTTTTATGGGATGTTCTTGAAGAATGAAGACTAAGAAAAGTCTCATCAATATAGAGTAACCTGATTCGTGAGAGGCAGGAGGACTCACGTAAAAAAGTCAACCCGAATTGTGAGAGGCAAGGGGACTCATAATAACCAAGCACCTCGACTAATGAGCGGCAGGGGAACTTACAATAAACAAACGACTATTTAGAGGCAAGGAGACTCACGATAAATAAACACCCCGACTCATGAGAGGCAAGAGGACTCACAATAAACAGGCACCTTCACTAGTGAAAGGCACTGTAACCTCCTCGTAGTGGACTTTGAAAACTAGTTCTTTCGTAGGCTGACTGCGGACGTCATCCTTGCAAAATCTTCAGATTTTCAAACTAGATTTTGTTTGACCCAGCAGTTGACGTCAGAGAATTTTTGCACCACACTTCTTGAAGTTTGATACTGATTTAAATGGTAGGGTTGTAATGGCCGCCAGTGACCGTTGTAGTAAGATATAGTAAGATGTAGTAATGAACCGCTAGTCTATGTAATAAAGGCAGAAATAGTGTAAATATTTCTTGCAAAGACGAAATTACCTTCCTCCGTCCGTTTTCGAGGGTGTTGAACACGATGCAAGTGGTGGGAGAAGTTTTTGACCGCCGAAAACCTCCTTATGGATCTCTTTGTTTTCTATACGGGTCTGGAGAGTCATTTATCAACGGGTTATACTTGAAATAACATGGAAGATGATTATAGAGTAAGTTGAGTCCAGACAGCAGGTCATTTTTGGCTCCAACCCCTCTTCATCTCTCAAACGGTGAGTGAGAGGTGATTTCTGCCCGTTTGAGGGGGTTGGAGCTAAAAATAAATATTTTTCCCATGATCAGCCCAAAAACGGGGGAAACGCGTTTGAACCCGAATTATTTGATAAAAAATGATTTTCCACTCCTCGGAAGGGTTTAATTAACCCCTTAGACCTGCTGTCTGGACTCAACTTACTCTATAATCATCTTCCATGTTATTTCAAGTATAACCCGTTGATAAATCACTCCCCAAATCCGTTTATATATGAAAACATAAAGGGATCCATAAGAGGGATGGCCGTTTCAGGGGGTTGCGGCGGTCAAAAACTTCTCCCACCACCTGCATCGTGTTCAGCACCCTCGAAAACGAAGGGGGGGAGGTAATCTCGTCTTTGTACGAAATATTTACAAAAGAGTCGTCTTATAATGCTTCATTACATAGACTACACGCCGCCTGCAGTCTGCCAATGATTATCAATTTTGAGTATGTTGTACCCTTCCGATCGCTTTGAAAATTGGATATGTTTTAAAGGGGCATATAAGCATTTATTTGGAAGAAAATGGTGGGTGTGCCTCTGGAACATCCCATAAAAAAATTTTTTTTTTATTTTGAAAAAATTTTTTCACCACTTTTTTTTGACGAATGGGTCCAATAATTTTTTCCCATATTTGCACCATCAAAAGCCATAACATATATTTTTTTCATGAAAATCGGTTTACCCGTTCTCGAGAAAAAAATTTTTTTTCATTTTTCTTTTTACCCCCATAACTCCCGTAAAAATGATTTTCCAAAAATAATATTTTGGGAAATTTCATCTAACACTACTATCAACTTGTGCTAAAAATTTCGACCCGATTGGTGCGGGGGCACCTAACACATGCTTATCCTGCTATGCCCTTTCAGTTACGGATTTTTTCCAATTCATTGTTTTTATTTAGTCTTGATAGTGATGCCTTAAAGTTTTCTTGGGTCCTATGTTCCAATACTGGAATAAGGCATACCCTAAATTTAATCAACCACCACTGTAGTACGAGAAGAGGACATTCTAAAAATATTTTTTTTCAGTTTATACAGTGTGTCCCACTTCGTACTAAGCCACCCCTGTAACTTGGCTACTTGTATTTGGATTTGTATATGTTTTCCAGCACATAATGAACTACCTTTGGAAGATAGAACTGTTACTCAATCTCTATTTCAAAGCCAACTGTGATGTTTTTAAAACGGGAATTTTGCAAAAGTAACATTAGCGATTAAGATAGAGGAAAAATGTATTTGGAAAAGTAGTTCAGAAAAATTAAGTAAGTTCAAATATGAATTTTCATTTAAAAATATTGATTTTTTTTTTGAAAAATAAGTCAGAAAAATGTTTTATTTTAATTAAATAAATTATCAACATTATGTAAAATGGTTTATTAAATTAAAAATTTCCAACTATTTTCTAGAATCTGGATGCTCTAAACTAACCCAAACCTCGAATTTTTCTGACTTGCAATATTTTTCAAAAAAAAAATCAATATTTTTAAATCAAAATTCATATTTGAACTTACTTAATTTTTCCGAACGACTTTTCCAAATACATTTTTCCTCTATCTCAATCGCTAATGTTACTTTTGCAAAATTCCCATTTTAAAAACATCACAGTTGGCTTTGAAATAGAGATTGAGTAACAGTTCTACCTTCCAAAGGTAGTTCATTATGGGTATTATGTGCTATAAAAAATATATACAAATCCAAATACAAATAGCCAAGTTATAGGGGTGGCTTAGTACGAAGTGGGACACTGTAGAATGTACCTGAAATATTTTTAAAATGTTTAAAAATATACAACAATGTTTACAAATATTCTTAGGACGTCCATTAAATAGACTTAAAACATTTTTAATATATTGAAGAATATACAACAACATTCTTATATGTTTCCAAGACATCCATAAAATATACAAGAAAAACATTATATGAACGTTTTCAGAACATCCGAAGGGTGACAAACAAATGTTCTTAAAACATCCATAAAATCGCTACTACCTAATTTAGTAGATTCTACAAATATTGAATATCCACAATAAAATATTTTATGTATGTACATAAAATGTGTTTGTGCTATATGGGTAGGTATTTACATTTTTTTTTAAATGGAAACGACAGAGTTAATTGCAGTTCCAGCTGTTCCAGCTCAATCATTTACTGTTTAAAATGGGAATAATATTCAATATAGATATTTACATTTAAACAGTAAATAATTGAACTGGAACAGCTGGAACTGTAATTAACTTTGTCGTTTCCAGTTTAAAAAAAATGTAAATACCTATATTGAATATTATTCCCATTTTAAACAGTAAATGATTGAGCTGGAACAGCTGGAACTGCAATTAACTCTGTCGTTTCCATTTAAAATGTAAATACCTATATTTAATAAATAAAAATACCTATATTGAATATAGGTATTTTTTTAACTGGAAACGACAGAGTTAATTGCAGTTCCAGCTGTTCCAGCTCAATCATTTACTATTTAAAATGGAAATAATATTCAATATAGGTATTTACATTTTTTTTTAAACTGGAAATGACAGAGTTAATTGCAGTTCCAGCTGTTCCAGTTCAATTAGTTACTGTTTAAAATGGGAATAATATTCTATATAGGTATTTACATTTTTTTTAACTGGAAACGACCGAGTTAATTGCAGTTCCAGCTGTTCCAGTTCAATTATTTACTGTTTAAAACTTTTTTAAAACTAGAAACGACTGAGTTAATTGCAGTTCCAGCTGTTCCAGTTCAATTATTTACTGTTTAAAGTGGGAATAATAGTCAATATAGGTATTTACATTTTTTTAAACTGGAAACGACTGAGTTAATTGCAGTTCCAGCTGTTCCAGTTCAATTATTTACTGCTTAAAATGGGAATAATATTTGTTTACAGTTCAAAGTGGGATTTAAAAAAAACCGCTGCCCAAGGAATCACTACTTCCACATCCAAGTCTCTTACAACAAAAATACTATATTTGCATTCCACTATATGAAAATAATTGTTTATGGAACTTTAATACTATAATATTTGAAATCATGTACCCAAAAAACCCATAAAATTATATGCCACATCGGTGGTGGGGATGAATGAAGTGAAAAAAAATTCTTAATGACTTTGGCTCTTGTACACACACTAAATCACACTATTTTTTCACCACCTTTAATAATGAGGTGGGGGTGGTAATAGGTGTGGCTAATGCCAAATTTTTTCTCAGACCTTAGCTCCTCTTATATTTACTAAATACCAATTTCATGGACTATTACTTGCTTGATTTACCTATTTACCCCCATTTACCCCAATTTACCGTTTAACTCTGCAACAGAATAAAATCAAAATACAATTTAGTTCCAGATCTCGTTAAAATACTTATATGCCTTATTTTAAGTCAATATGTTAAACAGTTCCAGAGTAATCGTGAGCACCAAAAAGATAAAAGACTAACAGACAGACCGACGCGACAGACAAATTTATTTTGTTCAAACTTAAAATATTGATGTTTCATGACATTCTGAGCCTATTTAAACAATGAAAATTTCCAAATTTTTTTTGCGTTAATATACTTCAACTAGATGTGGAACTAATACGCGGAAAATGGCATGACAAAGATATAAAAAATCGTTGTGCGCCGTAAACTACACGATAGGAGTAAAGCCTCTACTTTAAGTATTTTCTTCGAGGAAACCTACTACGCGTCCATACTATCCAAGGGAACCCACTGTGCATCAAATTTACTCGAGGAAAGCCACTGCGCATTCATACAAAACAGAATATTAGGTATTTACATTTTTTTTAAACTGGAAATGACTGAGTGTTCCAGCTGTTCCAGTTCAATTATTTAGTGTTTAAAATGGGAATAATATTTGTTTACAGTTTAAAGTGGGATTTAAAAAATTTACAGTTTGAACTGGGAATAATTGAATTATTTACAGTTTAAGTGGGAATAATTAAATTATTTACAGATTCAACTGGGAGCAATTGAATTATTTACAGTTTGAACTGGGAATAAAAAAATTTACAGTTTGAACTGGGAATAATTGAATTATTTACAGTTTAAAGTGGGAATAATTAAATTATTTACAGATTCAACTGGGAGCAATTGAATTATTTACAGTTTGAACTGGGAATAAAAAAATTTACAGTTTGAACTGGGAATAATTGAATTATTTACAGTTTAAAGTGGGAATAATTAAATTATTTACAGATTCAACTGGGAGCAATTGAATTATTTACAGTTTGAACTGGGAATAATAAAATTTACAGTTTGAACTGGGAATAATTCAATTATTTACAGATTTAACAGGGAATAATCAAATTATTTACAAATTTATCTGGGAATAATTGGAAAAAAACATCCGTGACCCTTCTACGCCTTCGTATAAAACACCAAAATTTGAATTCCATCTAGCAAAATAACAAAGTTTCCATGAGAGTGGGCAGACTTAAAATGAAACACTAAGTAGGTATAAACTAAATTAAAAATTAGGCAAAAAAAGTAACCGAAGGTGAAGTTTCTCATTACTGAAACAAGTATTTCAATATGAAATAATAAACAATAAAATCTTTCTTATAGAGCCTTATTATATACAGAAGAAAATTGGTAAAAACAGCAGTTTTCACAAAATTCAAATGCAAAATGTCTAAGAATTTAGAACTTAAAATATAAACTTACCGTATTTTTTCTAATTGTACTGCCACTGCCAGTAGCTCCATGAACTGACATAGTTTTAATTGTCTGTTTTACATTCTAAAATAGAAAAAAAATTATAAATACCTATATTATTCCAGTCAAATAGGGAAAATTAGATGAAAAAAAACTAATAGTTTTGAAACTTGGCAGAGATGTTCATTAAGGCCCACTATTAAACATACTTAAAGTCCCCAACTCTGTTTCTTGCGTTTGAAAAAATGGTGCTCAGATTAAGTTATTTGCTTACGTCTCGCTAAACTTTTAATTAGAGATATCGAAATTATGTCTCCTATAAAAATTGAATCTTATGAAATTCTCTACAAAAAATGTAATATAATTTTTTTCCATATCTATTATTATAACCTTCTAAAATAAGAAAATTACATTTGATCAACGCATTTCTAAAATCGGAAATATCACTGGAAAAAAAATAAAACTCGATATTATGTTGGTTCTAGAATTCCGAATAACTTTAAAACATCCGTCGTATATCTGTCTGTCAGTTTGTCCATCTGTCTGTCTTTACGGCACTTTTGTGAGTACGATAACTTAAAAGAGAAAAGTCCAATTTTATTGAAATTTAGACAGTATAGTACAGTATGTTAGCTAAAGGAAGAACCCTATTGATTTTGAAAAAATCTATTAGTAAATACAAAGGTTTATAAAACATTCTGTGAAAAAAAAATGCATGTGAAGAGTGTGTTGTAACACCTTTGATAAGATTCTACAAACACAGAGATACTACATACTTAGTATACTGACTATTTGGACAATCAAGATGGTATTATCGGGAAATCATTAAAATTGCAAGTACCTATGTCACTTAAATCCACGATCTTATCAAAGATTACAACTCTTCACATATTATTTTCATAAAATTTCATGACCTTCATATGTGCTGACTGATTTTTTTTCGAGGGGTGGTCCACTCGTAAATCTGGTGTACACTCTTGGGTTCAATCCGTTAAATCTCGATTCAATCTTTGTTAAATCCCAAATCTTTTTTTCATTCTATTAAATCTGTTAAATCTTATTTCAATCTCTTCAATCCCAGCCAATCTCTTCAATCACATTCGAATCTTTTCAATCTTATTGCAATCTCAGTTCAATCTTAGGAATGCGTGTGCGTCTCCCCTCCTCTTGAGGGGAAACAGATAGTTATTTGAAGGGAAAGAGGCACTTGGCAGTGTTAAATGTCCCTAGATACCCAAGTTGACATAAATCTTATCCTCATTTAGATTTGCAGTCTTTAGAAATTGAAAAAACCTTTGTGATCTTTGAGAAACAATTGCATTGAGGAACACATTATTTAAAACTAAGTATTTATTATTGAGAAAAAATGTTCTTTTATTTCTGCCTTCAAAACAGTTTATTGAGTAAACAGCAGGGAACTCTCATATAATCAAAATCTAATACGATATCTGGTTGATCAATCGCGACTGCCACCTCGCGCCTTAACCAACGCGGCTATCGGCTATACCCAAATAACATTTTTCAATAAGTAATTATTATAGCAAAAACTATAAGAAAAATGTGTATAACGTACGTACAAATTTATTTTAACCTTGACAAGGTCAACTCAACATGTAAACATCTGTAAAATTCGGTGCTAGGCTAGGTTTTATGACTAATGCGTTACCAACGGAAATTATTTAAACAAAATTTTGAAAAGAAGGAGATCCGCGGGAATGCGCCGCGCATTCTTAACTCGTACTTGTGACAGTCGGTAATTACGTTCGCTCGCGTCAGTGTTGCCAGGTCTAGTGAAATTGAACTAAATCTAGAGATTTTTTTTCAATCTAGTGATTTAGTGAAAACTTATGAAAATGCCTATTTCTAGTGATTTTTGGTTCGTCAGATTTGTTGCCCTCTAGCGGTTCACAGTCCGGAAACGAAATAATTAGACCAGAGAGAGCGCTGATATCTTATGTGAATCATTATATTATAGCCCAAAAGACAGAAAACTTTATACAGGGTGTCCCGAAACTCCCGCCTTCCCCTTTAGGTGCTAATTCTCCATGTAAAAATAGTAAGAAAAGTTCCTATAAACATGTGTCCGGAAATGCTTCCTAAGGGAGCTACGGCCCTCTAAGGATGGCGCAAAAATAGGTGTTTTTACTAATATCTCGGAAATGATTTGGGACAACTTTATGAAACTCGGTTAACTTTTTTCGATTAATAAAGGTTATTGTTTTACGCCTACTTTGAAAAATAAATAATGCGCATTTAGCAAACGAATACGCAATATTTCGTTTAGACCGCTTTTACTCGAAAACGGCTTGCCATATGGCTAATTGTAAAGAGGCCCTTTTTTATGCAGTATTAACCAGGGAATCATAATCAGGGATTAAAATACTAAAAATGTCAAATTGAAAAAATAATATGTAGAAACAAAGAACACCGACTCCTCGTTTCTCCGCCCCTGGATAAAATTAATTTTGGCTAATACTGTAAAACAATAACCTTTAATAATCGAAAAAAGTTAAGCAAGTTTCATAAAGTTGTCCCAAATCGTTTCAGAGATAATTAGTAAAAGCATCTATTTTTGCGCCATCCTTAGAGGGCCGTAGCTCCCTTAGGAAGCATCTCCAGACACATGTTTATAGGAACTTATCTTACTATTTTTGCATGGAGAATTGGCACCTAAAGGGAAAGGCGGGAGTTTCGGGACACCCTGTATAGCAAAATCTCCAAAAACTTGCAAAATGAATAATTATTTTTTTAACGAGTTCGTGAAAGTGTTTAGAATAATGTCCTGAAAAGTTTACATTCCGCTCGGATACAACACGGAAAAAAAAAGAGTGAAAAAACTATTTTTTTTCATCCATTTCTTCATAATTTTGGAATTAAGTCAGGGTAAGAAAAATAAAAATACACGTGTTTTTGAACAAAAAAATGTCCTAATAAAATTTTGAAAAAATGGATGAAAAAAATTTTTTTTTCACTTTTTTTTTGTTCTGCATCCGAGCAAAATGTAAATTTTTCAGGACATTATTCTATACACTTTCACGAACTCATTAAAAAAATATAATTTTAAAAGTTTTTGGAGGTATATAAATACCTTCAACGACTGGGCTATTACATAGAACTGTGAACTCTATTATAGATAGAAGGGAAAAGGGAAAAGACAATAAGTAAACAACTGCATTCATTTGCAGATGCTATGCCAAGGGCGCAGCCAGGGGGGGAGCCATGGTGCCCGGGCCCCTCCAAGCCGTCCTCCATGAACCAAAAATAAAGACGCATAATCTCTATCAGTACAAAGCAGTATTCAAACTATCCCTTGAGATATATATTTTGTAATTAATGCTAATATTATCTAGTAGAGGAATCTATACACATCCGTTTACAACAATTTTCTGAAAAGTTTTCTTCATCCTCTAGAGAGGCCGGTTCTATTGCTACCCCCCCCCCCCCCCCCCCCCCAAATGAATTTTCTGGCTGCGCCACTGTGCTATGCTGTTAATTATTAATATAACAGCCTCAAAAAACTACATGTCCTACAGAATGCAAGTCCGAGTTTTTTTATCTTCACACAATAAAAATATTTATCCAACAGAAAAATTTTTAAAACTCCCTCCCCTTTAATTTTAAATTTAGCGAAATTTTAGTCAGATCTAGTAACCTTTTAAAGCGTTGTCTGATAACTTTTAAAATTTTGACCTGGCAACACTGGCTCGCGTTTCTCCCACTTATTCTCGCAATTAAAATGTGGTCAGGCGGAGGATAGCTCTTAATATAGGTTTATATAAAGATCTTTACTGCATGTGGCAAGTTCTCGCACATAATACACTGGTGGAATTAGAAGGTTTTCCACGAGGTTTTCCATTAATCCGGTAAAATTAAGAAAATGTTTCGAAAAGTTTTCCAACTGGACAAAAATTGGCCTATCCCTTACAGAATTTTCCCAGGAATCCGAAAAAAATAGTCTTGACCACTAAAAATGGCGGCTTTAATTATTTAACTTTTAAAAAAAAAAATGTATTTTGCAATTTAGTTTTTTGCGAGTTTTTTGCTTAAATCTCTGCTTCTAAAGGTTGCAGCAAAACCTTCGATGCGTCAATTTCTTTGTTATGAGATCCCCTATAAGGTGTGTATAAGCAAAAAATGAAATTTGAATTGTTAATAACATTTTTATGGCAAAAAATCGAAAATAAATCAGTTTTCTGACCTTCGAACTTTAAAGTACTGTAGAGACTAATTGAAAACGTCTACGGCCATGATATTATGAGAAATAGTATAACTTCTTACCCTTAATAAAATGAACTTTGTTCCGTTGCAAAATATTCCTTAGTTTTTTTGCAATTAATTTAAAAAATAATAATTCAAACTGTTATATTAAAAGACCAAATTAATATTTTAAAATTTTGCTTTGATAAGAACTCTTTATTTGATGTACATTTACATAATCAAAAACAATGTTGCAAAAAAATTCAAATTTGCGATTTTTTTTCGCAAAATATCAATTTTACAACTTAAACAAATGCAAATATTTCAGTCATTTTTGCATAAAATTTATTGCAGTCAACGGTATTTCAATCGCCATAAAAAACATGAATTTTAAAACAATATGTTTTTTCTACGATTGTGCTGAAAGTCAAATTTTCTAACTTCAAAATGAGTGCAGAAAATATCACTTTGCCACACGCCTTGAAGATGTATCACGCACCGGAATAAAATGGTGTGTTTACCTTAAAGAATTTTATATTACTTACTGGTAATAACAATTAAATTCTATAAATGTACATTAATTACACATGAATTGCAATTACAAAGTCAAATTTTCTTACTTCAGAATGACAGCGGAAAATGTCACTTTAAATAAAGTCTGACAAGCAGCAAATTTAAAATTTTGGAAAGACTTTGAAAAGGGAAATAACTTCACAATCGTAGAAAAAATAGTATGTAACACACGTGTGGCAAGCTTCATTGCAAAACTCGTATGATAGGAACACTCGCTGCGCTCGTGTTCCTACTTTCATACATCGTTTTGCAATGAAGCCCTTGCCACACTTGTATTACAATCTACTATTACACTACTATGCTCTGGAACCCAGATACGAATAATTTGCGTATTTTGCGATTACGGCGAAATCTGCACATATTTTACCTTGAAAATTTAACCGAATATTCTTCAGTATATCTGTTATCATTTGCTAAAAGTGGAATGTCTCTATATATAAATGGGCCATGGAAAAAACAAACGAGAAACGCCAGCTCCCAAAAAATCCTGGAGTTAGCCGGGATTTGAACACACAATCTTCTGATTATAAGGGTAAAACAGATATCGTTGCGCTACGGAGCCTGTAACAACTTACATGATTGAAGTCGCAAATTTAAATTTTTTTGCAACATTGTTTTTGATTATGTAAATGTACGTCAAATAGAGAGTTTTTATCAAAACATAATTTTAAAATATTAATTTGGTCTTTTAATATAACAGTTCGAATTTTTATTGTCGTTAATTAATTGCAAAAACACTTATTACTTAATATTTTACAACGGAACAAAGTGCATTTTATTAAGGGTAAGAAGTTGTACTATTTCTCACGATATCGTGGCCGTAGACGTTTTCAATTTGTTTTTACAGTACTTCGAAGGTCAGAAAAATGATTTTTTAAATTTTTTGCCATGAAAATGTTATTAACAATTATAATTTCATTCTTTGCTTATACGCACCTTATAGGGGATCTCATAACAAAGATATTGACGGATCGAAGTTTCTCTACGACCTTTAGAAGCGGAGATATAAGCCCACTCTTGATTATTTTGTGGCCCTGTTGATATTATTTAAGTATTTTATTTGTAAGAGTGAATAATATATATTATTATATTGTTTTTTTTTTTTTCTGTTTGTATCGTTTGTATGCTGCGCATATACATTTTATGACATTTTTAGTGAAATAAAACGTATTACCATCAGTTTTTTTTTCATTTTAAGCAAAAAAACAGTTTTTTTGTTTTGAACAGTTTTTTTTTTGTTTAAAACAGGTTTTTTTTAAGTTTTAAATAGTATGTTTAAAAGAGGTTTAAAACGTTTAAAACTATATTCAATGATGCCAGGCACACTATGTCTGCTACTACTACTTGATGTCAGATAGCGCTCTTAAAAGGATTTTACAGCACTCTACAAATAAAATGTTCAGTTTAGTACACCTGACCACTATATCGGAATTATTTCACGGAATGGACCATCATCGGCACTTTTCCTGTTTTT
Source organism: Rutpela maculata (assembly GCA_936432065.2). NCBI lineage: Eukaryota > Metazoa > Arthropoda > Insecta > Coleoptera > Cerambycidae > Rutpela > Rutpela maculata. The sequence goes on along the minus strand of OW386287.2, from coordinate 124,783,659 downwards.
CCACAAACTCCAAAATAATACATTTATTTAAAACATCGCACTGTGTTTTAAACCGTGTTTTAAACAGTTGTTTAAAACATCGCATTGTCTATTAAATATGTTTTAAACATTTGTTTAAAACACAGTGCGATGATTTAAACATGTTTTAAACACTTGGTTTAAAACATTTTGTTTTAAACATGCCAACCCTGATTACCATATGCATCCCTTTTTTATTTGTTTTTTCAATAAATATCCAAATCTTTTAGTAGAAAATATAGAATAATAATATATTTTTATTACCAATAATGCACTTCGACGACTTTTTATAATTAATATTAGTAATCTAATATTACACCAATAAGTAGAATAATCCAAATTCAAAACATTCAATCTCAGTTCTGTCTGCTCAATCTCACTTCAATCTTTTCAATCTGTCCAGTTTCACTTCAATCTTTTCAATCTCGGTTTAATCTGTTAAATCTCAAATCAATATCGCTTAAATCTTTAAATCATCATTCAATCCGTTCAATCATCATTCAATCTGTTCAATCCCAATAAATCCCAAAGATTTAAAATCTGGTGTACACCTTTTCATGGAGTGGACCACCCCTCGTTTTTTTTTTAAAAACGCTGAGGTTTTTATAACTAACACTAATTTTGTCAAAATTTCATTAAAATTGGACTTTTCTTTTTAAAGTTATTTCTTAAAAGAGACATGACGGACATTTTGAAAGTTGTTGCATATTTTATGACAATACGAAGATATATTTTTATTCCCTACGAGTGATTTTTACAATTGTTGAAATGAGTCGATGAAATGCAATATATTTACTCTTTGTTTTCGTATTTCCGAAGAATATAATAATAATAGATTAGAAAAAAATGCATATAACACTCTGTAGAGAATTTTATAAGCTTTACTTTTGATATCGCTAATGGTTAGAGAGATATGTATAAGAAATAAGCTGAATCGGAGCGACATTTCTCCAAGATGCCGGCTCGAACGCAACAGTTTGAGCTGGGGACTTTTAGTATGTTTAATAGTAAATCCTAACATCCTTGCCAAGTTTCAACACTTTATCAGTTTTTTCCGTTAAACGTTGAAATTTGTTCCAATTTGACATAGTCCAATCAACCAATCTAATTTGAGTGCTAATGAATGGATTTTGATGAAACCTTGTGCAACGTGTAATGACGTTGATAAAAAAGTTGAAAAAAAGATTAGAGTAGGAAATGATCGGAAGGGGTAAAAACATCTCTTTTATCGCGGGTTCTGTAACTTGTAGAGTTAAGTCAAAAATGAAAAAAAAAACAATATACTTATTTACCTTTTTTGGCACAAAATAAAACGTTTTTACTCTTGTGAATTTTTTCGAAAAATGCATATTTCTCGAGATAAATAATGTACTAAATTTTTTGTCGTGCCTCACATCCACAAGAATTCTCATCGTCAGATGAATAATTATTCCTTAAGAAAAAAATTACATGATACATTTTTTTATAAATTTAACTATTTTTAATACTTATTTAAAGATAATGAAATAACGCACTCTTATGCAGTGCTTGTTTACTGCATTCTATTCTTAAATGGCATCCGAAAAGGTACATCACGAATTTTATCTTCTTTATTGTTACGAAACAAATGCTTTTTTGAAAAAATCGCGCTTGTGTTTCGAATTTTCATGTATTTTTGTGCAAAAAATGTAGTACATTATTTATCGTAAAAAATTGCCTGTAACTCGGAAAATTAGCAAGTTACAAAAAAAGTCCAAGAGACAAAAAATGTTTAGAAGGCCTCAATGCACACTTGAATACCTTCAAATTGTTAAGTTAAATCTTTTTAAAGCGCTGCAATTTCAAAAAAGGAGTAGTTTTTCATGTTTTTCCGGAAAAACTCGGTGAAAACACACTTTACAGAAAAGTTGCAAATAAATTAAAAAAAGTCTTGTATTTCGATAATACATTCACTTGAATTTTTTCAGATTTTTTTCCAACTTTTGCAATTCCCCTCAAGATTTCAAGATATAAAAATCAGTGAAATTATATCAACGTTACAAAGTCAATTTTTTTTGTGTGTACACATTTTATGTTTAGAATGAATAAAATAAGATCGCCAGAAAGTGTGGGCCATCAGGGGCGCAACCAGAAAGGTCAAAGATGTAAAAAAACGGAGTTATATAACATGATCGTTACAAATTTTTTTAAGGTTGATCATGTTTATTTAAATGTTTTGAACGCAGAAAAAAATTCCCAGAAAGAAACTCCCGTCAGTAAGGCTAGCCAGAAAGAAAATGTTTAGGATTTTTGAAGAAAATTGGATTTTTTTTGGCATATTTCATCTCAGAACTCTAAACTCATCGTTACAAGTTCTGGCTTCTTTTTAAAACGTAAATATAAGCTCCTTCAACAATAGAATAGCCTCCCCGTAAAGTTCTTAGTGTCAACAAAAGTACCATAGGCTCTTAAATATACAGGAATTTAACACTTTCGGCTAACTTGACTCCGTAGCGTGCCTCAGATGTATTGTATCATTATTACCTTTCTGGCTGCGTCTCCTGACGGCCACACGTTCTGGCGATCTTATGTTATTCATTCCAAACATAAAATGTGTACACACAAAAAAAAGATGAGCCTTGTAACGATGACATGATTTCACTGATTTTTAAACAGTGTTCGTGACGCTCCTGACAGGAGGTGCCCCGCCAGAAGTCGGTTTTATGAATCGTTATCATCCATTAAACCATAAAAATATCTCAAAGTTCATAAAACGATGAGCTGCCGAAAAAGCCATCTAGCTCCCGCTGTATTTTAGGAATTTTCGAGTGGTCATGTCTCGAAAAATATGTATTTTTCGAAAAAATTCACAACAGTAAAAACATCTTATTTTGGGCCAAAAAAGGTAAAAATATTGTTTTTTTTTTATTTGTAACTTAATTCTACAAGTTACGGAACCCGTGTTTTCTACCCTTTCCGATCATTTCCTACTCTAACCTTTTTTTTCAACTTTACAAACACATTGCACAAGGTTTCATCAAAATCCATTCATTAGCACTCAAATTAGAGATTTTGGAGATTTTAGCGCTTCGTTGACTGGACTAACTGGGATATTCGTTATTCGGGTATTAAAATAATATACTCTACCAGAGCAAAATAAATGAGGGTGAGTTTATAAAAAAAACCTCAGTCCTAACTTAGCCTATCTTAGTCTTAATTTTTCCCTAAAACATATCTTAAGACTGGTTTATAAAAACTTGCCTTTGTCCTAAGTTGATCGTAAAATAAATACGCGAACTTTTCACGCCAATTGGAATTGTTTTCTAATCTATTCTGTGGTATTAGCCCCTGGGAAAAATTTACCTAAAAATTTTAGGTTAAGTTAGGAACAAGACAGGATTACGGCATACGGGTAACCTGTATATTTAACTTTTTAGGGAAAAAATTAAGACTAAGATAGGCTAAGTTAGGACTGGGGCTTTTTTATAAACTCACCTTGATAGGTAATAATTAAATCAAATGTGACTGCATTTTGTCGCCAATTGGAAAATACTTAATTACCAGTATTTAAATCTAAAATAAGCTAAATATCCTCTACATAAAAAATAAAGAACCAGTGTTAACCAACATATTAAATGATAAATTAGCTTAACTTGCTTTTTTCCCTTGAATTTTAATGGCACATGACGCCATTCGATGCCACGAAACATAAAACTTATAGGCTAAGTAAACAATAAAAATGCATAATTTCATAGTAACAGTGAAGTTAAAACAAGCAGGTACTTACCTTTACGTAAAAATGTGTTGATATTTAACGAACAAAAACTGAAAGCATTAAACAAAAGTTATTGACATCAATGTCGACAACCGAACACAGACAAGTGTAAACTGGAGCACAGATACTGGAGATGACTGCGGAGGGAAACGCCAGCAGTGGTACTCTACTAGTGGCGCTGGCGGCGATGGTCACAATTTAGTATGAAATGGGGATATCAAAGTGAGTGTTGGATCAGTTGGTTACAGCCACGTTATAAAATTTTTCATTAAAATGATGTGGTGATTGTGGACGTCCCAATCTCCACTCACATAGAAGTGGTTATGATGTGAACGTTCAGAAACGGTCCAAAGAGTGTCATCACAGTGATGAGATGCTCTGCCATTCACAAAATCCACTAAAATGTGAGTGGCTATAATGTGGATGTGGCGGAGTGTGTTTACTGGGTAAGCACGTGTTCCTCAATTCTTGAAGCTGACAGTACCGGTAAGTAGGAATCTAGGTAGGTAAAAATACTTGGTTGCGCCACCTAGTAACAACATAAGTAACCACTTTTACAATGAAGCGTTTTGGTTTTTTCAAATTTTAAAATGGTTCTAAATAGTTCGAGATACTCGATTAGTGCGCATGCAGTTCTGCGTCGTTCTTGGGTAGTAATGAATATTAAAACCCGAACAAACCTAATGACAGCTGTTTGTTTTTCTCAAAATCTGTGACGTCGGCGCACGCGACCCATAGAACACAAAGAAAGCCATGTAAACAAAAATGGCGCGACAACTGACAATAGGCCAGTCCAACACGCTGTCACTTTGCTTTGTTTGTACTACAGCAGCCATCTTTTGTTGGTAAGTTAGGGTTTTTGTCAGGCCTAAAGGGCACCATACACGTTCAGCAATAATGTCATTCCAGCAGATCATTACAGAAACATCATTACTAAAAATTTCCCCGTCATTCCCTGTCATTATTTTTCACATCTTACATGTCCATTATTTAAGAAAAAAGCATATCTAGCTATAATTATTGAATTAAGTATGATTGAAAAAACGAGAAAATTCAGGTAATGAGATTACTGAACGTGTATGGTGCCCTTTAGGCCTGTCGAAAACAACTTACCAACAAAAGATGGCTGCTGTAGTACAAACAAAGCAAAGTGACAGCGTGTTGGACTCACGATCAGTAAACTATAAAATGACCGTGTGTTGGACTGGCCTATAGTGACAGTCGGGCAAGATCCAGATTTGCACAGCCGTCGTACAAGTAGCGATAGAGCGACGTAAGTTCCAACTAAACACGATGATTTTGAAATTTAATAGGAGTGCGCAGGGCCTGCCCACTAAACATTTTTCTGTTCCGGAAATGTTTCTGAAATGTATGTACTGAAACATGAAACGATTCTAGAAGCACGACAGAAACGTTCTAGATTCATTGCAGAAACTCAAGATGTCCTACCTAAGAAACGTTTCAATGAAACATTTCAAAAGACACGTGCCCGACACATTTATGAATATTTACAAAAATGTTTCCGACATCTCTGCATATAATGAAAAATATGAAACGTTCCTGGAACTGTTACAGAAACGTTTCAGATATATCATAGATACTAGAGATGTCCTACCCAAGAAACGTTTCAAATAAACATTTCCTTCAGGAAAGGTCGCTATAAACCATAGATATGCTGAGGAAACTTTCCATATTTAATAAAAGTCTGTAAGTCATGTAAATAATATATAATTGTATGCACTTATTTAGTATCAAAATGAAGCTTGCATCATCACGAATCAGACTTCACCATAAAATAGACTATTAATATACCCAATGGAAAGGAAAGGAAAACTTCCTGAAAACTTTCGGAGTTTTCAAAACGGAAAGTTTCCAGGAAGTTTTCCTTCTAACTTTCCATTGGGTATATTGATAAGCTATTTTATGGTGAAATCTGATTCGTGATTATGCAAGCTTCATTTTGATACCAAATAAGTGCATACAATTATATTATTTACATGACTTTTACAGACTTTTATCAAATATGGAAAGTTTCCCCGGCACATCTCTGCTAAACATTATGAGATAAAATTTCAATATCACCTAACTAATTGAACTTTATTATCTAATATCGAAATTGAAGTCAGTGTAAAATAAACAATAATGAATTGAAATATATTTTTAGGCGACTTCAATTACAATATTAGGTAATAAGGTTCAATTAACTGGGAGACGGTAAAATTTTATTTCACAATTTTTAGCGACCTTTTTGGAAGGCGGTTCAATTTTTTTTTTAACTTTTTGGTGTCTTCTTTACTTATCTTCGCTGGGCTGTCGGTCCCATCAATCTTTATCCTTGGGATTTAGATGTCTACAAAAAATAAATAAAATTACCCAGTAGATGCAAAATAAAACATGTATTAGAAACACTTAAATATTTAAAAAAAAAACATACTATATAAATATAAAAATCTATAACAAAAGTATATCTTATTCCTCCCTAAAGTAAAATATCAACTTCATAAATCTAGTTGGCAGTTGGCCTCAAAAGAGGTTAACCATTATATTGTCTTGGTCTTTTATTTGATGAACCTCAACTGGGCCTGATATGAGCCATACCAATACTAGGTTTCGAATGTTTTATTCATGCTGGTACTAAGCCTTCGTCAGGGACTGAAAAAGTCATAAAAACAATCACAAATTGAATGTACAGAACACAAATGAATATTTTTTAACCTTCTATGAACAGTTCTCGTCCATTGCTGAAAAAACAATGTATCTCTCAAACACCACATCATTTTAAGTATTGATAATTAACTGACGCGACACTCGCACTATTTTTTTATTTTTGGTGTCCTTCCAGGTATAAAAGATAAAACTACCCAACAAACACATTTACATTGGGCCGCTGTCGGGGGAATAACCCCTTGCCGGAAAACGAAACGTTGGTACAATGCAGGCTTCCAATGCATCTCCAGAATCAAAATGCGCCGGCGGCCGCTATTTTTACGACTTAAGCGGCCCGACGTTAAATTCTGACTTAAACCCATCAAACTTAATGGCCCTCTTCAGGCAAGATGCCGTTGTTCTGTATTTTTCGAAGAAGTAACGACTGACTACCAATGCTGGACTTATGTACTATCACATAATGTTTAAATAAGGTTCGCCTACAGTGAAATGTCATTGGTCACACAAATGATGTACATTGGCATTACATCGGTCTATGCTTAAATAACTGAATCGTCCAGATTAATTTTGAAAGTCAGAACTACATTGCACCATGGAGCACCTAGGAAGCTCCTATAGCAGTTTATCCCTGGAGCAGGGGACATGGTTGCTTAAACAATGTTTCGACAGAATTACATATGCCATCTTTAGGTTCTCACTGATATATCAGTGAGAACCTAAAGATGGCATATGTAAAAACGTTGTTTAAGCAACCATGACCCCTGCTCCAGGGGTAAACAGCTATATAGGAGCTTGCTAGGTAGTGCATGGTGCAATGCAGGTTTGACTTTCAAAAGTAATCTGGACGATTTAGTTATTTAAGTATAGACCGATGTAATGCCAATGTACATCAATTGCGTGACCAAAGATATTTAGCTGTTTACTCTACTGAGGTTTCTCTTTATTTGAACTGACTTAGTTCAGAAATTCTCAGTTCATGTAACGATGGTCCGTAGTAAGCAGCTACCAGCGAGAACCTAAAGATGACCGATGATTCTGTCGAAATGTTGTTCAAGCAACCATGGCTCCTCTAGAAGCCTATTAGAGTCGAGAGACTAGATCCTCCATAGACAGAGACACACACACACGTATGTATATTTATACATAACACAAATCAACTAAAGTTAGAAATTAACTAATATTTAAAATGAAATGTCTCGTATATTTTCAAATATTTCGGAAGATTAAAATCGGAACAAAAATAAGGTGTTCATTTTGACACACTGAAAATTATATTTCTAAATTTAAAAAACTGTCATAATGTTTCTATTGTTCGGATTATTATACTCTTTTTGTTCAGTATTTAAAACAATTTTTTTTGGAAATATCTGAAAACATAGAGGATGACCCATGCAAAAGAAATATGCTACATTTAAATTTTTTATTTTCAACATTATAATCTGCAAACCAATCTACAATACTTGTGAATCAACCAATGCAACTAAAAATAACAAGTTAATAATAGTGCACATACAGAGGACAACATTAAAACCTTACTCATTTTTAAAATTTTTATTTTTCATCATAGCAATGTTTTCGAGACATGGAAGTTATAGGACTATAAAATTTTTGACCAGTAAATACAAAAAAAGCATCTGTTATCCGTGGTCAAATGGTTCGTTTTTTGTCATTTATTCCCACATGACTAAGTTTTTTTTAATCTATTTACTGTTCATAAATTGAATAGGCCTGTAACTTCGAAACGAATAAAAATCGCACTACCACTTTTGTTTTTTAATCTTACAATTAAGTCTATTCTCCCAAAATTTGATATGAGACACCTGCAACTTAATTAGGCCATAAGAAACGACCCATTACCTTTAAGATATAATTTTTCTGTTTAAAATTTTTTTGCTAGTTTAAAAATTAAGTTACCACCATATGCATATTTATATTCAAAACTTCTTTTACATATTACCCATGTACGTTAATAACCACATGCATCACATAACACATACTGCTTGATTAGAATTGTCAACTGACATATTTGGGAACGTCTCAATGAAATTTTGATTAAATAAATATAACGTGGTTCTTAAATTTGCCCCTTCTAAAAAAATGAAAACCGGTACATTCCTACGAAGTCTTGACACATTATTTCTTAAGAACTGAGTCCATTAATCCAAGTTACTAAGAAAAAATTAAAATTTATTCAATACGTTAACATTCAAAATCATCAAAACGCAGTTTTCTGAACATAATAAAATACATTTCATATTCCTTCTCCTGGTAGTATTTCTGTTCTCCTTTGCATTTAATTATCTTCTTCCTCTTCTCGATTAGCAAAAGATCGTACCAAACCTGTTATGGTAGTTCCTATTTCCCATTGGATTTCCTCGTATTACAGCTGAAACAAGTTTTCTTATATAATATTTCCGGATTTATTTATTTTTTGACTTGATAGAAAACAAACCACATTTTTGTTCTCCAGGACTTAAATCCTTAAAATTTAAAAAAACGTGAACATGTTCATTTAAACTTAATAGGTAGTCTATATTACAGGTTCAAAGCAGTACGATTCAGAATATTTGTTTTAATGTTATGCAACAAAATTTCAGACAATTAGGAATTGTTTAATATGCATATTGTGATTTTAATATATTTTGTACCTTATGCATACATTCGTACTGTCCGTGTTGTACCTTTTTATAATATTTACAATTTATATGACCTATACTTATAATATGTTACCCACATTTACTACTTTTGTATTAGTTTTGACTTACCAAATATGCATGTAATGTATCACATAATGGGTAATAAAGAATTTAATTTAATATACAATACACAAGTGTAGATCCGGCCATTGTAAAATCCGAAATAAAAAAAAACACCTCAAAAACAACACTTGGAGGGTCTAAATTAAAGTACCTACTTATATATTCGTGCATATTATACCCTCATTTTGGAATTTTGGTAACGAACATCTCAAAAAAACATAGGGTAATGGTCATTAATTTTCAATGGCATGATATTGTTAAAAGAGTAGTGTTTGAAAATTTCTCGGAAAATTTTTCACGTGTGTTTTGTGAATATAATAAAAATTATTAATCAAATGTGGGAAAGCTACAGCAAGTAATTCTAATGTTATGTAATATATATACTCACTTTTCCATAATAAAAATAGATGTATGTTGACTTCAGTTTTCTTTTTAATTTGAAAAACTATCTCATCTGTCTGCTGAAAATTCCAACAAACCAATCACCACTATCAACGTATAGATATAACCTGCCAAACCTAGAAAAACCGTATAATCAACACCATCTGTAGGATACATATTCCCGATGGATATTATTTGGCTTCGACATATACTGAACACAATTTGGAAACTGACTAGGTACTGCACATGATAGAAAGAAAATTAACTAAAAAGAAGTTAAGTATTAATTAGTATAGCAAACCTTCTATCAAACGGGGGTGACGTAATGGAGCCGTGAGTCTTTTCCCTTCCTGTGTACACACGCTTGTCTCAATTTCAATTTTATCCTGCCGAAAGTGTAATTGACAGACCTTAAAATAAAAATAAATAGAAAATCATATCTAAATTTCGTTTTGAAAATAAGATATAAAATTAAAATACTTATTATTAAATTAATCGAAAAATTGTAAACATAACCTTCAAGCAAATAAACAAGTAAAACTTCAAAACTCGAAAAAATAACCAATAGGCGTTTGAAAATAAGGAGTACGCCATCTGGTGGTCTATAGTCAAACTAATTATGGGCTTTTCTGTCATTGTCTCTTTAGTGTACGTGATATCAACAATAAGTAAATGATAAACTGAGATGCTAAGTTATTAAAAATATGATAGCGCTTAAAGGGGCTACAATTGGCTGGAGCCAACCTAGTCGGTATCCTTTGTAGATTGCAGGGACAACTCGTGAAAGTTGAGTTGGCACGACAATGTTCAAAGCATACCCTCTTTGATGTAGACACTTTTAACCAGGCATTGAGAGGGAATAAGCTGGTGCAAATAACCGTGGCCCGAGTAGCAATAATAATGTCCTAGACAATCACACACTGTAAGTGAAATTTTTGAAATAAGTAAATATATGTAATTCCAGTATATTTAAATGTAATATATACTATTGCACCATGCACTATTATGTTTTACCTCTGAATATTTCTATTTCATATTTTACAAAATAGGTACTGTTTCATTTATTTAACTTAAAGAATTAATAAATATCTTTTCAGTTATATTCAATGTACCACTAATTTCATGGGTATTTGAATCTGAGACACTTGTTTGTAAACATAGAGCATACACATTTATTAAGTTTTGTGTTGAATATGGGTTGTACCACACAAAATAATATGTCCCGCATTTAAAACATATTCCCCTTCATACACACTACATTTTTAGTGATTCACAAATGTTCCATACATTGCAATATGCTTAACCTAAATGTCACTCATGTTTCCTGAAAAAAAAAAAGTGATTTAAACTACAACTGTATAAAAATTTAAAGAAATATTTAAGTTTATTAATATTTAACTAACCAGACACCGTTTATGTCGAAGAAACTGTAATTTTCAAGGGAAAAACCAGATAACCTAAAAAAATATGAATGCTGAATAATGCCATTAACATCTTGCAAATCACTTACAACAAAATCTTGCAAACCTTTAGGTCATATATTATTAATGTTATTATTTTTAACGCCAAAAACAACAATAAACAGAAAAAAATCAATATAAGTTTTCGCCATATAAACAAACAAAAAGCCTATAATTAGTTTACAAGTTCTCCACTTTGGCGCTGGCATCTTAAATTCAGACGCCTATAACGCTATTTATGAGCCTTGTCCACGAACTTTGTCGTTGTATTGATGACTCATCAATAGCGACAGTTGCCCGGCAATAAATGCATTAGCCCGGCACTTTGCCGGATTTGCTATGTTTACTGGGATCGTGTTTGATCTTTCCCATGCCCACAGAACATGGACTAGCCCATGACATCAAATAATGTGCATCAAATCCCAATAAATATGCGATTAATTCTAGACGTTTGATTTCGATGCCAATCTGCCGTTCAAGTGCCAATTTCGGGCCAATGTTTACCATAAACGTGACTTTTTGCCACCGCTAGAAAAACGTTGTTACTTAATTGGCATTTGATGCCACCGATTCTCCATCATTTCCATCATTAAACCGCATTTCGGTCGATGCTTGTGTGTTTGCTGGGTAATAAAAGCAAAATGTAAATGTAAATGACATTGACGTTGGTTTCGGCCAAGATTGGTAGACTATGAGGTTCCTTAATATACAGCTTTTAGGCGAAGAAGTCAGTGCGGGGGTGAAAGGTCAGACTATCTTTGTTCTTCGAATGCGCAGTAGCGGCGCAGTTATCTCACTCTAGAAAAACCGTCCGTACTGGCCCGAAATATGGTCTGACGTTACTATGATCTGTAGTGTTACATTCTACAACTTATCCTCATTATCAGCATGCAGAACAGTGACTCAAAATGCGAGGATAATTACCACTGACCTCAAAAGCGGGTTATTATGAGCCCGTTCCAGTTACGAGTTCTTTGCTTAATTAACATTACACAAATTCTTGCAATATTTTGAATAAGGCTCTGCATCTGGTGTGATCTCACACCAGCTGTTCATTGGCTAATGCCATTTTTTGGTGGGGATTGTGAGTTATTAGGCCACCTTAAAGTCTACCAACCTTGGGTTTCGGCTAGCTTTTCAGATGCTCGTCAACTTTTGCATGTTAGAATCGTCATCGGTCGTATGTTTTCGTTTCTCATTTTAATAAATGGATTCCTACAATTTGACGTCTTAATTGGTGTATTCTGTGCAATAACGTACCAATAATGGCATATAGTTGACATCTCGATTTGGAGTTAAGATTTTCAGTAATTATAATTACTAATTAGTTGCTAACAAATACGCAGAATCGTATCGATCGTAAACGATTGTATACTTTCCCTTCGGGTTTTTCGATAAATGTAATTCCACAAGTTGCCGCATGGAGACGATTATATTATAGTTTTCATGGTTTGCAAATTTCAATGGGTATTTCAGATCTTTATATATATTATTATATTCTCCACATATTATTCGTTGACGTCTAGTTTTCGAGTAATTACTTATTAATAACCAAATATTCCAGACGGAATCTAAGTCGAGAATAGTTGTAATTTTACAAACAAGGCATTTTAAAAATCGCGGGGGAATGGACATATTATTACTGATATCATTTGAATTCATGATTTCATGTTTGTTTTACCGACAGAACAATGTATATGAAATATTTCTGCAAAATAACAAATATTATGAATTTCTGAAATGTCTCAGAAATATAACTGATATGTTTCTAGAAAATGTTTCATTTCTTCTAGATTACAATTTTTTCCAAACGTTTCATAAATGTTTCGTATTTAGTGGGATATATATGAAATGTTTCTGCAAAATAACAAATATTATGAATTTCTGAAATGTGTCAAAAATATAAACAGATATGTTTCTAGGAAATTTTTCATTTCTTCCAGATTACAATTCTTTCGAAACGTTTCATAAATGTTTCGTGTTTAGTGGGTGTGCAGCAGGTGAAAAACATAATTATTGACTACATTTTTTTTAAACGTTTTGTAATTGCCAATGTGTGAAATATTGGTGCGTATTTTTTACATATATTAGTCATATATTTTATCACATAACCTAAAAATATACATATTTTTTTAAATAAATTTACCTATTTACATATTTTTGTGGTAATAAGGTCTCACTCCGGACGCTGATAGGTTGTTTTTGTGAAGGCCGATGTTAAAGGTGTTAGTTTAACTTTAACTTATACTATAGTATTACTAGCTGACCCAGCAAACGTCGTTTTACCATATAAATTATAAACGTTTGTCCAAAAAATAAAAAGAAAATTTCTGGATAGGGCCACCCTCATCACCTAGGGGTATAAAAAATAGCCTACGACCTATTCTCAGACCTACCAAATATACACCAAAAATTTTATAAAAATCGGTCAAGCCGTTTCAGAGGAGTTCGATAACAAACACTGTGACACGAGATTTTTATACTAAGATTACATCAATACACTTAATTATATTCGCGCTTCGCCCTCTATGATCATCACTATGTAGTACGTCTACTTTCTGCTAAGATGTCACAAATTTAAAGAATTCGAATTTATCCTCATCTACCGCGTCGTTCCCCCACTCCTATGGGTATTAGTGATGGGCGATATCGTGATTTATCAATCACAACGTAAATCGTTACTGTGATTTTCTTATATCAGTGAATTTAAAACGTGATGTGATCACGATTTTCATAATACGACGTACGGGAGAAATTGTTAATTATTATAATATTGGTCTTGGTTGAACCACGGCAAGGGAACGAAATACGGAAGGAAAGTGGTGATCACGTCACGCTTTTCTGCCAACTTTACTAACAGTCGTTACCTGTGATTTCTTAATATCAGTGATTAAATCACAGTTCGTGATATATCGCCCATCACTAATGGGTATTCATTCTGTTTATTTTGTGCTAAGAGTGAGTGTCACAAAACTATCAGTGTTACTAAATAGAAATATTTTCGAAAATGATGAAGAGAAAATGCCGTTCCGACAGCACGTCATCTATAGATTCCCTCTCCAGTGCATCGACGGATGATGAGCTGGACCTGATTATTATATTCTCCACATTAATCGTTGACGTCTAGTTTTCGAGTAATTACTTATTAATAACCAAGCATTCAGTATTCCAGACGGAATCTAAGTCGAGAATAGTTGTAATTTTACAAACAAGGCATTTTAAAAATCGCGAGGAATTGACATATTGTTACCGATGTCATTTGAATTCATGATTTCATATATATTTTACCGACGGAACAATATAAGTATATGAAATATTTCTGCAGAAACATGTTTCTAGGAAATGTTTCATTTCTTCCAGATTACAATTTTTTCGAAACGTTTCACAAATGTTTCGTGTTTAGTGGGATATATATGAAATGTTTCTGCAAAATAACAAATATTATGAATTTCTGAAATGTGTCAAAAATATAAACAGATATGTTTCTAGGAAATGTTTCATTTCTTCCAAATTACAATTTTTTCGAAACGTTTCATAAATGTTTCGTGTTTAGTGGGACATTAAAGTCCTAATTTGACTCCACTATTCATGGTACTTACATAGAATAAACGTTGCAGATAATGTTAATGTATGATCAAATGGATATTATTAATAATGTATGAGATTAATTCGTAACACATTTACAGTTATATATGTGAAATATTTTCGTGTAATATTACAAGTTACGTTCTTGTAATATAATATGCTTATCTTACCGGTAATATTAAAGATACATTGACCATAATATGTGACATACATTTGCTAAATATATTTTTTTATATTACGGAAATATTTTCGAGCTAATATTAACTAAATGTTTGTTCAATATTTTGCAATTTAACATTTCTCAGCTATACCAAAGTTAGGTAGTTATTTTAATATAAATATCATATTGCAAGAAAACATTAAATATGTTACTTCAGTTTAACATTGCGTAATATTACGGATATATATTTTGTTTATTGGGTTATTTTACTCAAAGGCAGCTTTTTCCTGTAAATATAGATGTTTTGACATAATATGCCATCGTCTGATTGTATACATATACCCTAATACCTATGTATTTACATGTTTGAATTTATACACGGAAACAGAAAAAAATAAATTTTAAATTATTTTAATTACCATTAATCAATACAGAATAATGATTATACACTTACTCTCTATATAATTGCATTGATATAAAGTAAGTAGGTTGTTTTTAGTAATAAAAACTTAAAATATATTACACTTATTTGTTACTATTTGATGAATGTGTAAAAAAATGCTTAATGTGAATATTAGCAGAACCTCAAAAAATTTTCATTTAATTTTGATACATGGAGGCATCGAGGCATTGATTAATTAGAAACAATGATGGAAGTAAGTATATAAGTATATCAACTCTATTTTTGCTGCTAAATTGATTGATATAAGAAATTACCATTATAATTAATTAATAAGCAAGTACAAGTTTTATAAACCGTTTTTAAATTTGTAAAAATCGCTGAACAGTGAACACTTGACGCTAAGAAGACAGACGTCTCTCTCCCTCAGGTACACTACCCAGCAAACATAAATATATAGCATATACGTAAATGCTACGTAAACAAGTTTTGCAGAAGTAACGTGTTATGTAAAATGTGACGCATAATCATATGTGCATACTCTGCGAAATGTCAGCAACATGTGCATATGATTTTTACATAGTGAAGAGGTAACACTGTGACCTCACGGTATGGAACAAATGACGTAGCGTATATGTATATTCAACCACTTGCTATGTAAAGCATACGTAACTATTTTTATCTCTTTATGATGTAGCATATATGTATATTCCCTCACTTGATAGTGGCCTTACGCTACGTAACTTGTATATTTATTTATTTATTTATTTAAATATAATTTTTATCTCTTTATGATGTAGCATGTATATATTTTATCTACCTACCGTATGTTCAAAATAGCATATCCCAACACTTTTTAAATATTGATACTACACAATTGGATTTTTAAAGTTAGATATATGAATAAAGTGCCTTATAAGTTATACAGAAAAATATATTTCTTTAGAAAATTACCGAAGTTGACACCAAGTTTTATTTTTAAGTCGGATACCTTATTTAGAGAGCCGAGTAGTTTTATATTTTGAATGAAAATTTTTTTGTAAAAAATGGTTATATTTAAAATATAAAACTATCTAACTTTCTAAAAGAGGTATTCTACTTAAAAATAAAAGTTGATGTCTCCTCCAGTTATTTCCTAAAGAATATCAATTTTTCTGGACAATTCATGAGAAATTTATATTCATATATTTAACTCCAAGAATCCAGTTCTCTAGTATCAATATTTAAAAAGTACTATAGGGTGCTATTTTGAAGTTATATAAAATAAATACATGCTACATCAAAAAGAGATAAAAAGTATATAATGCAAGATATGGTTGTCTGATTTGTCAACATATATTAGTTTAGGAAAGATTCTCGAATTGAATGACAGTTATACTTCACAGTCCTGTCCTCATTATTACAACTTGTAGTAGTGCTAACTTCTACCAATACCGTACAACGTTTAAAGAATTTTTCTCCGCCCGTAGTTATCCTGTCCCTGCGCCGGCCCTGTTGCGTCCTACTCGACGCGCCACCTATCGTGTCCATACCACATCCTCACTTTGTTAATTTGTACCATTCCGTAAACAACAAATTATATAACACAATGGAAAAAACTTCCAAGAAAGTCGAGAAATCGACCAGAAAATGAAAGAAAAACACAAAAATGTTAAAGGAGATTAAGAAGTTACAAAAGAAAATGGAGTTGACTTCGTCAAGCAAGTATCTCATTGAATTTTTAGGTTTTTTAGCTTCCTCAAAATGGCGAACACGGACTAGTTTAAGAGAACTTGAAAAGTGGTATGATCACATGAAGTACCTAAACTTTTCACATGGAAATAGTTCTAGTTAGTCGATTTTATTGCCCAAGGAATCCAGGGGCGATTTTTAAGGGGGAGATATGAACAATAACTCCCTAAACTTATATAATATACTGATGGCATAGTATGAAACAATTATAGAAATCATTATCCTTCAGAAATCCGTAGATGACAAATGTGTTGCATTCGACCCTTTTTCAGGGAAAGCTTGAAGCTGTTCTGCCATTGATAATAATTAGCGTTATCACATGAAGCACTATTTCCCCTTCTTTAAATAACGAGTTCTGTACCACAGGTAATCCCTCCCCAGTAAACATTAATGTAACTTTACCTCTCTGAGAGGTAAGATTAATAGAACGTCTTTATATAAAATATTTTACATAATTTTACATAGCATATACGTAAAATAATATCATATTTAAGTCAACATATTAACTTAATTACTTATACACAAGTTTACATATTTGCTACATAATTTTACTTAAAAATGTTTACCTACTTCATTTTACGACATCGAAATCATGGAACGCGTCACACGCTCACGAGGCAAGCCAGTGTAAAATGATGTAAAATCTAACGTTTGTGTTTTTTGATAATTTTTGTGAAAAATTGTGGATGGTGTCTTTTAATAACTTTGATGCAGAACTGTGAACCATAAAGCGTTGTGACTTTTTTAAATATTATTTTATTTGGACGTTTTATTAGTGTAGAGGTTAGGTGCAAACATAAACATGCCCTCTTGTTTGCGAATTTGGTGTAAATACCTTTGGAGGTGCACCATTTTCCAGTGAATGACCCAAAAGTAAGTTTGTGTTGTACCGTTTTTATAAAGATATTTATTTAAATGAAACGTAATCTTTTTATAGGTTAGAATTATTTCATGGGCAATCGTTATTCTCGACAGACAATTATATCATTACATGGATTTTGTTACCCAAAAGCTGTATGTTGGTGCTGTCCCCACATTATTAAGTTCAACTGAATCCAGCGTAAGAAGTTGTAATTCAAGGAAACCCAGATCTTAATAGTGACCAAAAGCTTTTGCGAAGTACTATGCATAGGTATGGTTATTGTTTACCGACATCTTATAGCACCTAATTTGTGTTCGTTATTGTATTGTACATATATTTTAAGGTTTTGTATGTGTAAAGTAGGCTAATATTTTCCTGAAATTTTTCTTTTGTCCAAAATTGGCTTCAGCACGTCAAATATTTCAGAAAAATTAGATCAGAACCTTAGGACAAAACCATTGCCCCTTTTTGGGGGATAAAAGGGGTGGTTATTGTTTACCAACAAAAACTGATAAATTTCTTTTTAATATCAGAATAGGTTTCAACATGTTAAAAAACAGGATTAGATGGTTCTGATCAAAAGCGCAGCCCCTTTTTTTTGTTGTCCTGTGATTAATGATATTGCTTGTATCGCCATTCAAAAAATTAATTTGATCATTATAAAACTACGAAGAAAACTAGAATTGTCTGAAACTTTATGGTTAATTTTGT
Source organism: Rutpela maculata (assembly GCA_936432065.2). Lineage (NCBI taxonomy): Eukaryota > Metazoa > Arthropoda > Insecta > Coleoptera > Cerambycidae > Rutpela > Rutpela maculata. The sequence goes on along the minus strand of OW386287.2, from coordinate 124,765,192 downwards.
TGCAATAAATTAAGACAATTAAGATTTGTCATTATTAATAATATGCTTCTGGTAGAATTAAATCATCTTGGTAAAGGACCCCGCACATTTTCTTATATCAAATGGCTCTCGGTAAATGTAATAGTATAATATAATTTAATATTTATACAAAAAAAGCTTAAGAAACGGTAACAAGTTCGAAAATTGAATCGTTGTTTGTTTACTTTTCAGTGGCGTTAATTAACAATTTGTTTATATGGCTGTTAAAGAAACTACTTTTGTCATGGGATTCTCATAAGATTGATGCACTCGTCTACAACTTACGCATGAAAAAAGTACTGCTTTACACACTTGTTGCATAAATAAGTAGGTATTTTAAAATTATTTAAAACAATTTTTTGGCAATTATTTAACAAATGCATTTTTTTTCATGCTTCACGGTTCCCAATTGGCGTAGAAAACCCCGTTTTTTAAAATTGTTTCTTTTTTTGTGATCTTTTGAAGCATTCTAATAATTTTTAATTGTTTAATTCTGAGAAAAAAATTCTTTATAAAAAATTTAAAATGATTTTAAATAGTTTAAAAAAATTGTGTTAACACCACTGAAGAGTAGGAGAAAAATATACATTCTAAAACAAATTGTTCTATGACTTGATGCACTTAAACAGTCAACGGTTCAATTTTCGACTTTGTTATTGTTTTTTTGGCGTTGTTATAAACATTTCCACTTGAAATTTGGTGTGATGATTTAATGGACTTATTTAGCATATTTTTTTATTACATTTTGCAAAAAATCTCTTAATTTTAGAGCGAAATTCAAAAAACCAGGATATTCTAAGATCTCTAGAGGCTTTAAAATTAATCAAGAATATAGACGCTGCGTGAAGTCATTCACTCCTAGTTGCATTTTCATTCCCCTTTTTTCGGCAGTTATATGCTGCATACTCTTATGTTGAAATACTCCAATAGTCCCCAAATCACCATCTCTGGCAGATTAGACAAATCTGATTTTAAATAGCTGGGTTTTAACAGTGTAAACTCAACTTTGAGGCAGACTTTCGGATTGAATGACAGCACTTTGAGCACATCGGTTCATGTTTAAAGCAGTATACTTCTGAAACTCATCGGATCGACCTCAAATTTTCCATTCCATTGGAAGCGTGTTTTCGTAAAGTTTTGTTAAAATATATACATTATTATTTAAACTATCATAAATTGTTTAATAACTTAACAAATTGATCAAAATAGTTTGCATCTAGTTTTCTTCAAAATTTAGTAAAGGGATACAAGCTATATAACCAGATTTACTACACTATACAGGGTGCGCCACTTAAAACTCCCCAGACTTGTAACTTTTTTATTTTCGTAGCGATGACCATGTTGGGCACATCAACTTGTAGACATTTTTAAAGCCTTTAAATATCCATAGAGAGTGATTATTTTTTTTTTGAATGGTTAAGAAAGGAAACTTAATTTCTTTGAATATTTTTTTACCTCACCCTGTACATGGACTGTGTTATTGTTTTCTTATAAAGGTTTTAATTAGCTCCAATTTATGTTATTGAAATAAAAAAATTTAAAAAATAAAAAATTTGTAATTTCCTACTTAGTAGTTAGTTTTTAAAAATATTTTTTTAATTTTTTGTTACTGTTTTATTACGCTGAATATTGTTTGCGATATGTCTTTTACAGATAAAGCATAAAATTATTATTTACATTCCTTTCAAAGTAATTTAAAAAACCTTTAAGTATAAGAAAACATTAACGCAGTTCATGTACAGGGCGACGTAAAAAAATATTCAAGGAAATTAAGATTTCTTTCTTAACAATTTTTTCAAAAAAATTTTTTTTAAATACTTTAAAAATATCTACAATTTGATGTGCCTTAAAAAATAAGAAAATTACAAGCCTGGGGAGTTTTAAATGGGCCACCCCGTATATGAAATAGACTAATATTTCAATTATTTTCACAGGTTGTGTAACTGATGTTCAAGTAGCAAATGTCAGAGTGACGAAGGCTGACCAAAGAACGAGTACAATCAGAAACGACCCGAGAAATGCTTAACACTTATTGTAGATACTTAGTTAACTTGAATATAGATTAGTTACACAAAAGACACTAGTATTAATCTCTCCTGAATCAACAGTTAATAAAATAAATTAAATGAAATTTGAGCTTTACTAGGAATTCAAGGCAAGGTAGGTAGGTGGGTATACATCATTGGAGAAGAAAAAATATCGTATAGCTGCTTTCTAAAGAACATATAGATGACAACGTCGAGGACAACACCTAATGCCTGGTTTACCTACTGGGATATGCAGAGATTAAGATGGAATTGAAACTTTGTTGATACTAATTAACTTAGTTTAAACTGTCATTCGGTTCGAGAATCTTTCCTAAGCTAATATATGTTGACAAATCAGACAACCATATGTTGCATTATACACTTTTTATCTCTTTTTGATGTAGCATGTATTTGTTTTATATACCTACCATAATGTTCAAAATAGCACCCTATAGTACTTTTAAATATTGATACTAGAGAAATGGATTCTTGGAGTTCAATATATGAATATAAATTCCTCATGAATTGTCCAGAAAAATTGATATTCTTTAGGAAATAACTGGAGGAGACATCAACTTTTATTTTTAAGTAGAATATCTCTGAACATTTTTAGAAAGTTAAATAGTTTTATATTTTAAATATAACCATTTTTTACAAAAAAAAAATTCATACAAAATATAAAACTACTCGGCTCTCTAAATAAGGTATCTGACTTAAAAATAAAACTTGGTGTCAACTTCGGTAATTTTCTAAAGAAATATATTTTTCTGTATAACTATTCATATATCTAACTTTAAAAATCCAATTGTGTAGTATCAATATTTAAAAAGTGCTGGGATATGCTATTTTGAACATACGGTAGGTAGATAAAATATATACATGCTACATCATAAAGAGATAAAAAGTATATAAGTTACGTAGCGTAAAGTCACTATCAAGTGGTTGAATATACATATATGCTACATCATAAAGAGATAAAATTAGTTACGTATGCTTTACATAGCAAGTGGTTGAATATACATATACGCTACGTCATTTGTTCCATACCGTGAGGTCACAGTGTTATCTCTTCACTATGTAAAAATCATATGCACATGTTGCTGACATTTCGTAGAGTATGCACATATGATTATGCGTCACATTTTACATAGCACGTTACTTCTGCGAAACTTAGTTTACGTAGCATTTACGTATATCTATATATTTATGTTTGCTGGGTTAATTCAGGTTCTGACTCGGTTTCTAGTCTTGACTGACTCAAGAACCAGTGACTTATCATCAAATGAGGACGAAGTGCCTATCGAACAACATATTATCGAGCAGGTTAATGACAATATAATTTTAGAGTGAAAACCCACTAGGTAATATGCCTTAAGAACTCCTCACATTTCAGCTCGTTGGGCAGAAATAATTTAAAAAGGCCTTGGGAAAGACGACAGGACAAACACTCGAAATGTTTACCAAACAGAACAACACGTAGAGGGATTAGTTAACACAGGCGCATTATTATGTGACTTACATTAAGCAATGTCAATACATATTAGGTTTGTAATGGCACCGCACATTAATCCCAACATTAGAAAGAAACAAAGAAGGGGGAAGGGGGATCGTAAAAACCAGAACGCAGACTCAAGTACCGACACAAGAAGAGGACATCGGAAGAAAACCCAAACATCATTATTATTAGAGGGAACAGACAAATATGCTGGTCGACTTAAATCACTTAACGAATGGCAAATACTAACAGATAATTCAATTATCCTATATATGATAAAAGGTATAGAAATAAACTTTACATCCATCCCAAACCAAAATTGTTTGCCTAAAGTGAATCTGGGCAATGATATATCAAATTTTGGAAAAAGCATCGGTCACCTATTAAATATTGGGGCCATAGAAAGTTGTGTTCACAGAAAGGGGGAATTTCTTTCCTCGTATCCTTTTATAAAAAAAACCAAGGGTGATTACAGGTTTATTCTAAATTTAAAAAACCTAAACAAGTTCGCTAATCTACCTCATTTTAAAATTGAAGATTATCGTACAGTTTTTAAAGCTAATCTCACAGAATTCCCTCCTCACAGCCAGTGACATGAAAGGGTGTAAAATACTGAGGCAGTACTTAGTCAGTTATCCACACTTGGTTTCGCAATCAATAAGGAAAAGATAGTATTAACACTATCAGTGCTGTGAGAGAAATGCGTCAAAATTTTAAAATTACTGAATAATTTTTTGAAATGTTCTAGTTGTAAAATTCGAAACCTGGCTGAAGTAATTAGTACATTAATAGCTATATGCCCAGGTGTACCTTATAGCTGGTTGTATACAAAAATATTAGAAAGGTAAAAAATGTTAGGTTTGAAAAGGAAGGGAAATTATGATGGAATAATGATTATCAAACAACAGGTTAAGAAAGACCCACGGTGGGTCAGTCACATACCAAATGCCAACAGTTCTATGAGATCTTTACATCATCAACTTATTATCTATTCCGATGTTTTGACAACAGCTTGGAGTGCTTCCTGTGGAGACAAGATTACTCATGGTTTTTTGGCCTCCGTCATCAGTGACTTATTAAAGTTTTTGCCGCTTTATTTACGCAAACCTAAAATTGCTGCCAATAATGGGGGAAAAAAAAGTGTAACTTATTGTGATTTGCTTAATATCTAAATAATCATTTCTAAACATGATAAAAGCAAATAAATAAGAAATAATTAGGTAATTGTAAATATAATGTGTATTAAAACAGTTTTCGCCATGATTTTCATGCGACAAAATCATTAATGGTAGGCTCAAAGTCAATATCTGCCGACCCTAAATATCTGCCACTTTACGCATGTGCGTAATTGGCATATAGGGTAATCTAGCACTGGCCTCCGCAAGAAGCAGCATACCATAAGAACTATTTAGAATTTTTGGCTGCTGAAAATGGTCTTAAAGCATTCACAAAAAACGTGAAACTGTGATATTCTTTCTGAGGGTAGACAGCATAATGGCCATTTTTTCACATAAACAGAAGGAGTAAAAATTGAAAATCTAAATACAAAAGCAAGAAACATCTGGCAATATTGTGAACAAAAAGGAATAAACAGACTATATGCTTCTTACATAAACTTAAAACTCAATATAGAAGCAGATACAGAATCAAGGAGTCTCTCTGTAGATACTTAATAACAGATCTCTACCTCTCACTTCAATATTATTTGTAAGGAATTGGCATACGAGATATATTTGAAATTCACCCAAATACAAAATGTAAATTATATGTCTCATTGCAACCAGATACATCAATATGTACAGGTTGTTTTACTATTTCTTGGGCCAAGATATTTTTTCTTGTGTTTTTCCTCCATTCCCCATGGTTCCCAAAGTTCTCAACAAGATTATTATTGAAGAGAAAGCTAGGGGGGCAGTGGTAATACCTAAATGGGAAAGCCAACCTTCGTTTCCCTTATTTTAAAACTGGTAGAAAAAGTCAACCCAAATCAGACACTCTTGTTATCACCCTTCAGAACACCACAGCCAATGTGGAGGAATATTTCACTGAAGACAGGTCTTTTATCTGACAGTCTTGTTTAAAACTGAACTTCCCGAAAGCTGGAATTCATGCAATAATTGCCTGCGGGACTCTTAAATAGTATGAATTCTCCTACACAAGATGGTGGGAATTTTGTAAAAACAAGCAATAAGTTAACCCATTCGCTTATAGTTCGGAACATTTCATACAATTCTTGAATGGATTAAATATAAAGGATAAGTCTTATTAAGCCATTAACAGCTACAAATCAGCTCTATACCTCAGTTTTCCGATCGCCAATAAAAACGAAAAATTAATAGATTCCTCAGAGGAATCTATAATATAAAACCTCAAAAACCTAATTACACTCAACCTGGAATGCTCGATGTATTTGGAGAAACTTCAGCCCACAAACAAATTGTTTTCTGAAAATATGAGTCGTAAGTCGGTGACACTGCTAGCAATTATTTTAGCTCACCGGTTTTCAAAATAAAATTTAAACATATAAAAAAAAAAGTTCGAGGGCGGGTTTGAAATATATGTCCCTTCCTACTGGAAAAGGAAGATACCAACCGCTAATCATTATACCGTTCAATGAAAGGGCAAATTTGTGCCTTGCGAGTTTACTTACTGCCTACATAGAAAAGACAAAAGATTTCAGAACTACTGATAATGACACATTAATTCTTACCTATAAGAAGCCTCCATAACCCAGCAGCAGTGCAATCAACCCAGGCAGCAAGGTGCCGTCATTATGACGTCGTTTTTTCGGCATTAATTACGTCAATTTCACCTTCAGCATGACGTAAAAATGACGTGAAAAAGACGGCACAATGTTACAGCCCAATGACGTCATACATATGACGCCAATATGACGTATTGGTTAATCAGTGAGTTTTGAGATAAGGGATGCAAACCTCTCATTATAATATTTTTCCACAATTATTAATAAAGTTTTTGACGAAAAAAAAACCGGAATGTGCAGGGATCGAGCCGCGGACCTTTTGACTCGCAACCTAACACTTAACTCACTGAACCATTGAACATCTTTATTTAAATATGTTTAAAAGCTGTATATCTAGTTAGAAATAGTAAAACAAAATTATTATTACTATGTGGCAAAAATTGAACTAGTCACTAAATACTTATATTTATTTTTATTTTATAATGATTTATTTCACGCCATTTTAATGACGTCAAAATAATGACCTAAAAGAAACGTATATTTGACGTCTTCATGATGACGTCAAAAGTACGTATTAAATATCACGTCTCTGGTACCTCATTTATTAATGACGTCAAAATAATGACCTAAAAGAAACGTGTATTTGACGTCTTCATGATGACGTCAGAAGTACGTTATAAATATCACGTCTCTAGTACGTCATTTATTGGGACAATGACGTCGGCGACGAAAAATCACCTTTAAAAGACGTCATAATGACGTCACCCTGCTACCTGGGAATAAGCAGCTAGGTCAAAAAGGTACTTTTTCAAAAGTGGTGTTGATATGTATTCAAGGGTGGGTATATATAACTAGACACGCTGCAACCTCAGCGCAGCCCGCAAAAGGTCTGGGTGGTCAAGTAAATCAAGCACTTTTTTAGATTTTTTATAATAAGCCTGCCAATATGTCGATACAAACTCATTTCCTCAAGGGATTTTAAAAGACTCGGCTAATATCTTCTACCTCAAGCCGAGTAGTTATACTAAGTTTTTTATTTTTACTATCAGTATCATGTTGTTCAGCCTTAAATGATAAGACTGCTTGCAGACTTTCTGAAGTCTTGTTTCTAGGATAAACTTTTGTATTCTTATTTTCCAAGTAAGTTTACAGTTAAGTAACTGCGATAACAAGTGTTATTTATTCCTGTAAAACGAAAAACGTGTCTTATATCTATAATAAGAAATACATTTATAAAACGTATTTTTTCAAAACAACCCTCCAGCTCTATAGATCGTTTATTTTTTCTCTAAACATCTACAAGTTGTAATAATGAGGACAGGACTGTGAAGTATAATTAACAGATCAAATGACTTACCTGTAAGGAAATTTGATCCTAATTATACGAACAGTCCTGTCCGAAATTATTACATCCCTCCCAAGTGCCCAAAAATGTACATATGTACAACGAAACCCCCAGGATACAAAAACGATCTACAGATACAGGATTCTTTAAACTACAGTGAGGATGTGGTATGGACACGATAGGTGGCGTGTCGAGTAGGACGCAACAGGGCCGGCGCAGGGACAGGATAACTACGGGCGGAGAAAAATTCTTTAAACGTTGTACGAACGGTATTGGTAGAAGTTAGCACTACTACAAGTTGTAATAATTTCGGACAGGACTGTTCGTATAATTAGGATCAAATTTCCATACAGGTAAGTCATTTGATCTGTTAATTTAAACTAAGTTAATTAGTATCAACAAAGTTTCAATTTCATCTGAAATCTCTGCGTATTAGGCGTAGGTAAACCAGGCATTAGGCGTTGTCCTCGACGTTGTCATCTATATGTTCTTTAGAAAGCAGCTATACGATATTTTTTCTTCTCCAATGATGTATACCCACCTACTTACCTTGCCTTGCATTCCTAGTAAAGCTCAAATTTCATTTAATTTATTAACTGTTGATTTAGGAGAGATTAATACTAGTGTATTTTGTGTAAATAATCTATATTCAAGTTAACTAAGTATCTACAATAAGTGTTAAGCATTTCTCGGGTTTTTTCTGATTGTACTCGTTCTTTGGTCAGCCTTCGTCACTCTGACATTTGCTACTTGAACATCAGTTACACAACCTTTGCAAAAAAATTGAAATATTAGTCTATTTCATATACGGGGTGCACCATTTAAAACTCCCCAGGCTTGTAATTTTCTTATTACTTCCACGTCCAGTGGAAGTATAGTAACGACAAAAAAATTTTAAAAAATTTTTATTGTCCAAATAGGCTTAAAATGTCCTGAAACGTCGAGATTTTAAGTTTGAGCGAAAAAAAAATTTCTGTCTGTCGGTCTGTCTGTAACTTTTTTTTTTGTGCGCACGTTTACTCTGAAACCGTTTGAGATATTGACTTGAAATTTGGTACACATATGTACTTTAACGAGATCTAGAACTAGATTTCATCTTGTTCCGTCGAAGGGTAGGGGGTAAATTGGGGTAAATTTGGGGTAAATGGATAAATCAAGCAGGTAAGAGTCCATGAAATTGGTATTTAGTATATACAAGAGAAGCCGAGGTCTCAAAAAACTTTTTGGCATTAGCCACCCCCATTACCACCCCCACCTCCTTATTAAAGGGGATGAAAAAAAAATGTGATTTAGTGCATATACAGGAACCAGAAACCTCAAAATATTTTTTTACTTCATCCACCCCCCCACTACCACCCCCTTATCACCACCCCCACCCCACTACCGATGTGGGGTATCGTTTTATGGGTTTTTGGGGTAGAGTATTTCAAATATTATATTATTAAAGTTCCATAAACAATTATTTTCGCATACAAAGTTTTTTCGTTGTGAGTGACTTGGATAGAGAATCTGGATGTGGAAGTAGTGATTCCTTGGGCAGCGGTTTTTTTTAAGGCACATCAAATTGTAGATATTTTTAAAGCATTTAAAAAAAATTTTTTTGAAAAAATTGTTAAGAAAGAAATCTTAATTTCCTTGAATATTTTTTTACGTCACCCTGTACATGAACTGCGTTAATATTTTCTTATAAAGGTTTTAATTAGCTTCAATTTATATTAATACGTCATATTCGAAATTCTTTTTGGTTTTAGAGAAAGGAATTAAAAACACTCCAAACTGATTTTTTTTTAAATTACTTTGAAAGGAATGTAAATAATAATTTTATGCTTAACAGTAAAAGACATATCACAAACAATATTCAGCGTAATAAAACAGTAACAAAAAATAAAAAAAAACATTTTTAAAAACTACTTAATATTAAAATGTACTAAGTAGGAAATTGCAAATTTTTTATTTTTTAAGTTTTTTTATTTTAATAACATAAATTGAAGCTAATTAAAACCTTTATAAGAAAACAATAACACAGTCCATGTATAGGGTGAGGTAAAAAAATATTCAAAGAAATTAAGTTTCTTTTCTTAACCATTCAAAAAAAAAATTACTCTGTATGGATATTAAAAGGCTCTAAAAATGTCTACAAGTTGATGTGCCCAACATGGTCATCGCTTCGAAAATAAAAAAGTTACAAGTCTGGGGAGTTTTAAGTGGCGCACCCTGTATAGTGTAGTAAATCTGTTTATATAGCTTGTATCCCTTTACTAAATTGTGAAGAAAACTAGATGCAAACTATTTTGATCAATTTGTTAAGTTATTAAACAATTTATGATAGCTTAAATAATAATGTATATATTTTAATAAAACTTTACGAAAACACGCTTCCAATGGAATGGAAAATTTGAGGTCGATCCGTAAGTTTCAGAAGTATACTGCTTTAAACATGAACCGATGTGCTCAAAGTGCTGTCATTCAATCCGAAAGTCTGCCTCAAAGTTGAGTTTACACTGTTAAAACCCAGCTATTTAAAATCAGATTTGTCTAATCTGCCAGAGATGGTGATTTGGGGACTATTGGAGTATTTCAACATAAGAGTATGCAGCATATAACTGCCGAAAAAAGGGGAATGAAAATGCAACTAGGAGTGAATGACTTCACGCAGCGTCTATATTCTTGATTAATTTTAAAGCCTCTAGAGATCTTAGAATATCCTGGTTTTTTGAATTTCGCTCTAAAATTAAGAAATTTTTTTACAAAATGTAATAAAAATATATGCTAAATAAGCCCATTAAATCATCACACCAAATTTTAAGTGGAAATGTTTATAACAACGCCAAAAAAACAATAACAAAGTCGAAAATTGAACCGTTGACTGTTTAAGTGCATCAAGTCATAGAACAATTTGTTTTAGAATGTAGATTTTTCTCCTACTCTTCAGTGGTGTTAACACAATTTTTTTAAACTATTTAAAATCATTTTAAATTTTTTATTAAGAATTTTTTTTCTCAGAATTAAACAATTAAAAATTATTAGAATGCTTCAAAAGATCACAAAAAAAGAAACAATTTTAAAAAATTGGGTCTTCTACGCCAATTGGGAGCCGTGAAGCGTGAAAAAAATGCATTTGTTAAATAATTGCCAAAAAATTGTTTTAAATAATTTTAAAATACCTACTGTGACGTGCTTACACCCTTTTTGTAAACACCCTGTATCGTGGGTTCGGAAATTATAACAACCAGGGTAACACTAAACACTAGTTTATTAACTTACTTAATTACAACAATAACTACTTGGCTAATAACACACTGTGTACTACTTGATCACTTTACTCTCTTCTGATCTTACTACTCTTGCTATCTAAACTGAACTTCTTTATCACTGTGTTTACTCTCTGACCATTTCAACTGACAATAAGTACTGCACTAACTTCTCCCCTTTTGGTTTACTCCATGCCTTATATACCTAAAGATGACAGATCTAGAAGCTTCTCTGATGATGTCACCATACTCTAGTTAGTTCCAGAACAGATATGTCATCACTCTAGACCTTCTAGTAAGTTCTTTCCACATTCAGACATCCGAACTACTGAATTCTGTGCCTACTTTTCAGTGCAACTAACATAACCTTAAATCTTGAGGGGTTGCAACATATTACACTACTTATTTATGCAACAAGTGTGTAAAGCAGTACTTTTTTCATGCATAAGTTGTAGACGAGTGCATCAATCTTGAGAATCCCATGATAAAAGTAGTTTCTTTAACAGTCATATAAACAAATTGTTAATTAACGCCACTGAAAAGTAAACAATCAACGATTCAATTTTCGAACTTGTTACTGTTTCTTAAGCTTTTTTTGTATAAATATTAAATTATATTATACTATTACATTCACCGAGAGCCATTTGATATAAGAAAATGAGCGGGGTCCTTTACCAAGATGATTTAATTCTACCAGAAGCATATTTTTAATAATGACAAATCTTAATTGTCTTAATTTATTGCAACAAAATTAACCATAAAGGTTCAGACAATTCTAGTTTTCTTCGTAGTTTTATAATGATCAAATTAATTTTTTTAATGGCGATACAAGCAATATCATTAATCACAAGACAACAAAAAAAAACGGCTGCGCTTTTGATCAAAACCATCTAATCCTGTTTTTTAACATGTTGAAACCGATTCTGATATTAAAAAAAAATTATCAGTTTTTGGTTACCACCCCTTTTATCGCCTAAAAAGGGGCAATGGTTTTGTCCTAAGATTCTGATCTAATTTTTCTGAAGTATTTTAACGTGCTGAAACCAATTTTGGACAAAAGAAAAACTGCAGGAAAATATTAGCCTACTTTACACAAACAAAACCTTCAAATATAATGTACAATACAATAACGAACACAAAGTAGGTGCTATAAGATGTGGGTAAACAATAACCATACCTATGCATAGTACTTCGCAAAAGCTTTTGGTCACTGTCACGTTCTTTGTGATGCTTCTTATTATTGTTTATTAGTTATAACACTGTACTTTTAATGATTTATTGACTGAACCTTTTACATAAATTTATTATCTCTCTGGCTGTCAAGCCGACTCTGCGTATTGCCAACTTTAACATGCCAAAACTAACTAACTTAACATAATCATATGACATCTCCCTTTTTCTTAACTAAGTATCTATATCTAATAGGTTTTACAACATTTCGATCTGATCTAGTTTTATATTCAGTGTTGTCATTAACATTAACATTCCAATGAACTGAAATTTTGTAATTTACTATTTAACAAATTACAATATTTCAGTTCGTTGTATCTGTTAGTAATGAAAATATTTTCATAAACTCCAAAATCCATTGTTGTATTTTTATGAAAAGCAAATGCATATGACAAAAAAAAATAAAAATAAACAGGAGTTCCTAGACCCAGGGGAGGCTACCGAATTTTCAAAAATTTTTTCGCAAACTGCTTTTTCCAAATTTTTTAGAGGTCATTAGAGAAGTGCTTCTCTAGATGTTATTTCCCATATTTCGGATGGGTCCCATGCGCCACAGACGAGAAAAAAAATATTGAAATTTCACCAGCCGCCACTGGTGCTGCACTTAAGAGTGTAACACCCTTATAACTTCTTTCCTCCCGATTTGAACCAAGTTTTACTCAAATAGAGGACAAATTAGGATCTACTTATGGCAAAAAAAAACATTCGCTCTTGTCTTTGCGTTTATTTGTAGGGGACGAATGTTTTTTTTTAGCCCCAAGTAAATCCTAATTTATTCTGTGAGCAAAATTTGTTTCAAATCGGAAAAAAGTTATAAGGGCGTTTGTTACACTCTTAAGTGCGACACTCTATATACCCAATTTTAAATACACAAATCTTTAATTTGAAATACTGGAAACACATTTGTACTTACGTGATTTTTGGCATATTTGAATATTACTTCAACTCCATAAACACACACATATAATTTTTCGTGTTATTTTAAATTAGCTATTTAAATTTATTAACATAGTGAATAAAACATTCCAGGTGACACATGGTATAGAAGCATGCTTCTATATTTGATTTTAACTTATCCAGACGAACTTCGCAAAACTAGATTACCGCTAAAAAAAATGTATTTTTGAACATGTCAAACATCCCATTTACCAGGAAATGGATTCAAAAGTAATAATTACTAAAAAAAGCAGTGAGAGTTATAAATCTATATTTGGAAGAAATTCACATGTTAACAAAACTGTAAAAAAATAAATAAAATAAAAATCATCTGCTACACAATGGTGGAAAGGATTTATTATTCACTTCACTTCATACATAAACAATGTACTAAATAATATTCAGTTTATCTAAATTCGTGTAATTAAGTTATCCATATCTCAGTACTGAAGTATGGGACTCAAGACATAGCTACTATAAAATAGGTATTAATTTTCAGAATAAGAGCGAACATTATTCATCAAAGGATTCCACATCTCGTCAAAAAAATGTAGATTTTTTACGAAATTACACCCTATTGAAATTTTATAAATAAAAAATTCAAATTTGTCAACAAAATTTTAAATCTGCAGATATGCCCTTGTTCTGAAAAAAATATCTATTTTTAAATTATTTTAGTAGTAGTATTTTCACAAAAAGAGGCAGCTCATTTTTTAATTATTTGTCTCAAATTTAAATCGCAAATTTTTCTAAAAAAGTTCTTAATTTGGTCTGCATAGTCATGCCTTAAATTATTATTTAGGTCCCAAACTTCAGTATTGAGACACGATTGACCTACGTTTCACCCGGGGATCCCAGGCCGCAGCTTCCTTTGGAAGTATTTCAAATTCTTGTCTATATAAACTTTTAAAAAACCGCTGCCCAAGGAATCACTACTTCCACATCCAGATTCTCTATCCAAGTCACTCACAACGAAAAAAACTTTGTATGTGAAAATAACTGTTTATGGAACTTTAATAATATAATATTTGAAATCTTCTACCCCAAAAACCCATAAAACGATACCCCACATCGGTAGTGGGGTGGGGGTGGTGATAGGGGGGTGGTAGTGGGGGTGGATGAAGTAAAAAAATATTTTGAGGTTTCTGGTTCCTGTACATAGGTACACTAAATCACAATTTTTTTTCATCCCCTTTAATAAGGGGGTGGGGGTGGTAATGGGGTTGGCTAATGCCAAACATTTTTTGAGACCTTAGCTTCTCTTGTATATACTAAATACCAAGTTTATGGACTATTACCTGCTTGATTGACCTATTTACCCCAAATTTACCCCAATTTACCCCCCCCAACCCTTCGACGGAACAAGATGAAAATATAATCTAGTTCTAGATCTCGTTAAAGTACATATGTGTACCAAATTTCAAGTCAATATCTTAAACGGTTCCAGAGTAAACGTGCGCACAAAAAAAAGTTACAGACAGACAGACAGACCGACAGACAGAAATTTTTTTTTCGCTCAAACTCAAAATCTCGACGTTTCATGACATTTTAAGCCTATTTGGACAATAAAAATTTTTAAAAATTTTTTTGTCGTTACTATACTTCCACTGGACAAAACTACATCTTGAAATTAATGACATGAATTTAAATATACCGTGTAAAATATACAAAACGAAATTTTTAAATATTCATCCAATCTCTGTAACACAAAATATGCTATCTGTGGTGGCATAACATTCTATTTATGACAAAAAAAAAATCAAGATCAAGATAGCATTGTCAATACAAAGCAGTCCAGACGGTAGGACATTTTATAAATGTGTCGACAAACTTCGACTAGGCACAAGATTTACAAAATTTAAAAAAACATATTTGTAATTTTTTTTCGAAACTTTAAATTTGCTATATGTAGGTAAATATCATGGAAATATAATTACTCACGTAGAACAAAATTGTAAATTGTGTTCAGTGGTGTAAAAATGGATAAAACTTGCAATAGTTGTATTACTTCTATACAAAACTGAACAATGTTAAAAAAACAATAAATTGAGATTATTTTTCATTTATCTGCTTAATATGTGTTGAAAATTACTTAGTTTCTAACAAAGATTTATTTAGATTTTTTTATTAAATTGGTAAGTTCTATTCTTTGTCGCTTCTAAGAATACTTATGCAAAAACCTGTATAACAAATTTCCAGTCAAACTAGACGCACACACACTGGCTTTCTAGAAACCTACAGCTACAGGCTCCAGGTGTCAAATGTTGTTATTCCTCTTACTCAAAAGATGCCTTGTGTTTCTTTTCCCTCTTATGCCTCTGTTTTGATAAGCGAAACCATTCTGATGTTATCTGCTCTATTGTGTGTTGCATCACATATGAAAAACTTGCAACAAAAACTTCTGAAACAATGATAGCAATATTAATAAGATATTCATATAGTTATTGGTTAAAGTTCCTCACCTTTCTTTGCCGCGATAACTTCCAGGTCAACGCTTTAAATTATTCCAATAGCCCATCCTGAGCATTTCGTGGCACTTTCATTAGTAAATAAATTAGTATCCTGAGAATATTATCTCCAGAATTGCTTCTTTCCACTCTTTCTGGAATCAATATAATAATAATGTATATTTTTTAAAATACAATACCGTCAAATATAGGTAGGTAGTTTAGTTCAGAAAACTTCAGTTATAATATTACATAAGAACATTGAAAATGAAAATGGTGATGGTTACTTCAAAAGTACCTAATTTAATATGTCGTTTATTAACTGAATATGGAATACTTTAGAGAAAAACTGCTTTTAATGGTAAAAATATCATTTTCAGTTCAATAAAATATCATTTTCAGGAAAATTATGATTGACATTAATTATCTACATTTTCAATTGAATTTCTACACATTGATGATTCGTGACAGGATAAATGACTAAGTGACTTTACCTTTTTTAATGTTTCAACAATTATAAATATATTTTCATTCCATATTTTGATTTGAGGTTAGAACTGAACAAGTCATATTTGTATTTGATAGACATAAAAATTATAATATATTTTATATACCTGCTTATCTTCTTCAATGCACACTGATCACCAATATTAACTAAATTTAAATCGAAGAACACAAGACAACTGTTGTTTTTACATAACGGTGCGGGGATGTTGAGCTTAACTTAGTGAAAACACGACAACACGAGCAAAATGGCCTCCGCCCTCCGCCGAATGCCAGAGCACAGAAGACTAAACAATCAGAATGGAATCTTTCAGGGAGGGGGAAGGTTCGCGCATTTCTAAGCGCGCATCGAATCCCCATATGTTACTGGAATAGAATACAGCGATGCCACATTTGGTAGATTGAGAACAACAAATAATCTGGTACTCAATACAGAGTTGCCAGATGTACAAAGAAATCTGATTTGTACAATAATTTAGTATTTACATACTTTGTAATTTGAAAATAGATTAAAAAAATCAACAAAATGACAAGTTCAGCATTATGTCAAACCAAGACAACTTTTAGGCAATTCAGAAAGAGTGATTTTGCAAATTTGATTAAAGTTGAAGATTTGTGCAAAATTAAATTATAAACTCCTAATTGCGACCCTGACTACAACATTACAAAATACGCCCCTGATATCTATTCCAACATCTGGAGTTAAATTGTACAAAGGATATGCCGCCAGTTTCCATTCTGATTGTTTAGTCTTCTGTGGCCAGAGTCTGCCGCCCTACCACAAACGTTTTTAAATTAGGGATGGCTGATCCGAATATTTTTACGGATCAGTTCGAACCTAGTCCAAAGATCAGTTTCAGTTCCTAGTCCATGCTAACCAACTCGCACGGTGAACGGCTGAGTGGACCGGCAGACAAACTAGACTCAGTGGGCTGGGCTCCTATTTTCAAACTTATGCGAGGCGATTCCGTGTGCGAGATTTACTGATTGTCGAAAGAAATCAGCAAAACCGTATTTTCAAATCCCATTATACGATAATTTTTGCATTCGTATGCGATTATTTCCGTTTAATTACATCGGATGGTCAAAGCTAACCGAAATTGAAAGTCGCATGCGAAAACAGACGATTATTTGAAGGTTATGTGAATGTGTTTTAATCTTAATCATAAGAGTAAATGATTTGATAAATTTAGCAGCTATAGAAGCCCTAGAACAATATTAATATCAACTTTATTAGTTAAAATATTCTCTGGCTATTTCTTCGACATAAAGTGAAAACAGAGGCTAATTTTCTCAGTAATCTACTAAGTATAACCCCATTTTTAAAATTTGATTCAATTTAAAAAGTGAGATTTACTAGTTCATGTGGTAGAATAATAAGTCCCAACTAGCAAAATACAGAAAAATATCTTCAGTGTTTTTTTTTTCTGAAAAACAGTATCCGCAGAGCCCAAAACTTCAGTAGCATGTCTAATAGCCCCCTCCAAGTCCTATAACTTCTTTTTAAATGTTTTTTCTAAAATACATTGTTCTGCAAATTTGGCCAACTTAAACGGGACACTGATATATGTATATTTTTATCTTTGCAAATTTTATTAAGACCAAATGTTCATTGTTCAACGTTAAACATTTTTTTTCTACGATTGTGTAAAAAACGGTACTTTATAGTGCATCAGTTTGAATGCAATAAGTATCACTTTGTTGCACTAATGCAATTTTCTGTTTTTATTGCACTATTTAACACTGAAATATTAAAACATTATTTGTTAAAAATGCCAAAATGTGAAAAATGACATTTTATGCAAAATTTTAATTTATTTATTTTGGAGATTTTTGGACTATACGTTGGCATCCCGTGTCGTATGCTATGTTGTCAAGTCAACTTATACGAAATTCAAGTCGCATATAATTTTAAAATCGGGTGATGTTTGAAAATCCTGATTTTAAGTGGTACTCGAATAATTTTCGTGCACGAGTACTCGCACACGGATTAAGACGCATGAGTTTGAAAATAGGAGCCCTGGACTGGTGCAAAGGGACTCGTACTCTTGTACTGGGCTCCTATTTTCAAACTCATGCGAGGCGATTCCGTGTGCGAGATTTACTGATTGTCGAACGGAATCAGCAAAACCGTATTTTCAAATCCCATTATACGATAATTTTTGCATTCGTATGCGATTATTTCCATTTAATTACATCGGATGGTCAAAGCTAACCGAAATTGAAAGTCGCATGCGAAAACTTATTATTTGAAGGTTATGTGAATGTGTTTTAATCTTAATCATAGGAGTAAATGATTTAATAAATTTAGCAGCTATAGAAGCCCTAGAACAATATTAACTTTATTAGTTAAAATATTCTCTGGCTATTTCTTCGACATAAAGTGAAAACAGGCTAATTTTCTCAGTAATCTACTAGTATAACCCCATTTTTAAAATTTGATTCAATTTAAAAAGTGAGATTTACTAGTTCATGTGGTAGAATAATAAGTCCCAACTAGCAAAATACAGAAAAATATCTTCAGTGTTTTTTTTTTCTGAAAAACAGTATCCGCAGAGCCCAAAACTTCAGTAGCATGTCTAATAGCCCCCTCCAAATCCTATAACTTCTTTTTAAATGTTTTTTCTAAAATACATTATTCTGCAAATTTGGCCAACTTAAACGGGACACTGATATATGTATATTTTTATAATTGCAAATTTTATTAAGACCAAAGGTTCATTGTCCAACGTTAAACATTTTTTTTCTACGATTGTGTAAAAAACGGTACTTTATAGTGCATCAGTTTGAGTGCAATAAGTATCACTTTGTTGCACTAATGCAATTTTCTGTTTTTACTGCACTATTTAACACTGAAATATTAAAACATTATTTGTTAAAAATGCCAAAATGTAGTATAACCCCATTTTTAAAATTTGATTCAATTTAAAAAGTGAGATTTACTAGTTCATGTGGTAGAATAATAAGTCCCAACTAGCAAAATACAGAAAAATATCTTCAGTGTTTTTTTTTTCTGAAAAACAGTATCCGCAGAGCCCAAAACTTCAGTAGCATGTCTAATAGCCCCCTCCAAATCCTATAACTTCTTTTTAAATGTTTTTTCTAAAATACATTATTCTGCAAATTTGGCCAACTTAAACGGGACACTGATATATGTATATTTTTATAATTGCAAATTTTATTAAGACGAAAGGTTCACTGTTCAACGTTTAACATTTTTTTTCTACGATTGTGTAAAAAACGGTACTTTATAGTGCATCAGTTTGAGTGCAATAAGTATCACTTTGTTGCACTAATGCAATTTTCTGTTTTTATTGCACTATTTAACACTGAAATATTAAAACATTATTTGTTAAAAATGCCAAAATGTGAAAAATGACATTTTATGCAAAATTTTAATTTATTTATTTTGGTGATTTTTGGACTATACGTTGGCATCCCGTGTCGTATGCTATGTTGTCAAGTCTACTTATACGAAATTCAAGTCGCATATAATTTTAAAATCGGGTGGTGTTTGAAAATCCTGATTTTAAGTGGTATTCGAAAAATTTTCGTGCACGAGTACTCGCACACGGATTAAGACGCATGAGTTTGAAAATAGGAGCCCTGTACACTAGTGATGGGCGATATATCACGAACTGTGATTTAATCACTGATATTAAGAAATCACAGGTAACGACTGTTAGTAAAGTTGGCAGAAAAGCGTGACGTGATCACGACTTTCCGTATTTCGTTCCCTTGCCGTGGTCTAACCAAGACGATATTTCACGATATTTACTTTGAGTCGATTATTGTTTGCGGTCGTATGTATTAACACGTAAAGCAAGCGATCCCGTGCCTTATTAGCGTTATTTCACATTATTTAGATATTTATAATATCTTTCTTTTATTGACTGGCGATGCGATGTGGCGATTCGAGGCAGGGTCGTGACGGAACATTTTTGTTATAACACCAGAAGTATAACTACTAAAACCATGCGTAAAAATATTTTATATCATTAAATATACTAGCAATTTTATTGAAAATATTGAGCATTTACGTTTCGGCATGAAATATGAATAAAAATATGGAATATTCGACAATAAGCAAATGAAAACATTTTTAAAAAACATCCTTTTAGGTATATTATAAAACAACAACAAAAATAACATTAAAAAATAAATATACCATTTTAAATTAACAAAAATTCTTATAAAATAAACATAAATATAAACAAGAAATTTATTGATGCTTCCGAAATGTTAATGTTTGTACTATGTCGTGAACAAAAAAAAATAGGACAACTATTTTTCTAATGTAAATCTGTCTCTATTTGCACAAAAATTAAAGTTAGATGTACACAACTAGATTTTAGCAAAAATGCGTTATAAGACCCGTCTCATTTTTTTTTGTGCACGACAGTACAACTTTACAAAAATATCCTATTATCAAGTTCCATTCAAAACCTAGTATGCTTTTGCTTTATTACCAATCCATACATCAGATAGGTTATTTGGATAAACAAATCATAATATATTATACATATTATGCATATCTGTGGCAGCACAGATTACCAAAAGTAGCTAATTCACCATTCACCGTCTGTCGGCGCTTATTTAGGGATATGGAACAATTAACAATTTCTCTCGTACGTCGTTATATGAAAGTCGTGATCACATCACGCTTTAAATTCACTGATATAAGAAAATCACAGTAACGATTTACGTTGTGATTGAAAAATCACGATATCGCCCATCACTACTGTACACTGTACTAGTCGTACTCGTTTAGTTCAACCAGTCCATACGTCTATAAAGTGCGCGCGCCGTACCGAGTCTCTAAAAAGTTCAGCCGGACTCGGCGTACTCGGACTAATATTCGTACCTGCCGTATTTATTAATTGAGATCAGTTCCACTAGTCCAACCCACTGGACCTGTTCCAAAGTATCAGTTCCAGTTCGGGTTAGCCAACCCTATTTTAAATATAAATTTACCAAACTTCAACATAATAGTTATACAATTTTTATTATTCAACTTATATATTCATTATAAGAGTTTTTATGTAACAAAAATATTATTAAACCATACATTGTTACATAACTTTGTTATATGGGTTGAACTTTAAATGTTACAAAATTATTATATTACTAAAACATAACAACACATTGTAACATGATTATGTTATTATTTTATAACAAATGTCATAATATTAACATTAATAAATAGTGTTAATGTAACCCATTACTACCAGGTTATATAATATCAATAAGTTTTGTTTGCTGGGTTAGTACATTTTAACATTGTTTTTAAAAATACTTATTTCTTTTGTTTCTTGTTGCTGTTTTGTTACGTTGAGTATTGTTTGTGATATGCCTTTTACAAATAAAGCATAAAATTATTATTTACATTTTTTCAGTTATTAAAAAAAAATCAGTTTAGAATCGGAAGGAGTGTTTTTAATTTTTTTCTCTAAAACGAAAGAGAATATCGAATATGACGTAATAACATAAATTGAAGCAACATAAATTGAAACTAACTATTTATTTATGAAAACATTAACAAAGTTCATATACAGGGTGAGGGAAAAAATATTCAAGGAAATTACTTTTTTTTGGTATTAATTTTTTCAAAAAACTTTTTTAAAATCACTCTATGCATATTTAAAGGCCTTAAAAATATCTACAATTTGATGTGCCAATGTGGTCGCAGCTTAAAAAATAAGGAAGTTACGAGTCTGTACCTTTGCTACTCTTTTTGAACCATCCACTAAATCTCTTGTCATTTAGCCACGAATCTATAAACTTTTGTTCATATTTCGTTTTTTTTTTTTTTTTTTTTTTTTTTAAGGTGTACTATGACTAGTAGACGCTATATTACTATATTATCGGAATTAGAATCACTGCTCATAATGAACAATTATAAGAACTAAACGATAACAATATTCGAATTTCGAACAAGACTGCGTAATCATCATAATGGGTTTCCAAGCTAGAGTCAAAGATTAGAGAATTAACCTCTAATCTTTGCTAGAGTGTGGATTTTACAAGTAGCTATAGCGCTAGCGGCATCTAACGACTATTACGAAACCTACTTAGAAATCATCAGGGATGTATCTACAATTATTTCAGTGGGTGCGGCATTTTTCCTTTTTGGTGGACTTTAAAAAGTTCAGGTAATACCTTAATAAAATAATTGATCCATATGCAAAAAAACTGTAGATTTAGCAGGTCGGACTAAAAACTGGGAAGAAAACCAAAAAACGGTAGATCTACTGAAAAAACTGTAGAGTTCGCAACTATGTCTAAGATAGCTCAGTTCGAAGTTGGTAGAAGCGTCAGTACTGTAATACGGACAACAGAGACATGTAGGTTTGACCCCTACCCACCGCAATTGGCAAAGGTAAGTAAAAATGAATTTAATAACTTAGTAAACATTATAATTTGCAGGCAACCCTTGTGAGAAAAAATTGGAGTGATGGTAAACAATATTAGATATGTTAATGTAAATAAAATATACGGATGGCTAACAAATAAATTCATAGGACAAAACGTATTTATGCATTAATTGCTTTATTTTTATCAAGTAGACTTACTAACTAGTATGTAGTTTTATATGTTCCCATTGCTAAAAACCTGTGGGGGGATTACCAAATATAACCTGAAAAAGACTTCAAATTAACGACTAGCATAAGACATTCGTCTCAGGAAGTCAATCACTGTGCATCCGATATCACACTGTGGATCAAATTATTTGTGTATATGTAAATGGTATACTGTGGCTACATTGTGAGGCGGACGTTTAACCTTTGTGCATACGTGTGTGCCTACAATGTGTAAACGTAGCACATTTACATCGTAGAATTGTGTAACCTTGTGTCTGCATCTAGAGATACATCGTCACAATGCGAACACATCGTAATCGTTATTTAGTGTGCTGTATGGGCTAGTGATGAGCGATATCGCGATTTTTCAATCACTCCGTGATCAGTGACTGCTATTTTTGATTCACGGTGATTTTAAACAGTGACTGCGATCGCGGTTTAGCCCAAAAATCTGTAAATTGTTATGTTTGCCGTGACCTGCTTACATTAGATATCTGCACTGCGTTTTAAACAGTGATGATCACGATCGCGGTTTAGACTGAAAGTGAACGCAATCTGCGAGTTTGATATAAGTTTGCCGTGATTTGGCATATATCCCAGATAGCATTTTTACATTCAGAGCATGTGCTCGGAACGTACTTTATGTACCCATGGAACTAAGAATGAATATTCATTTTGTATTCCGTGTAGAAAATCTGAATGTCAGAGAGACGTACAGATGACCGCCTCTCGATATACGAGTAAGATTCCTACAACGTACCCATAGACCAAAACGGAACTTGATATGAACCAGAAACGTATATTGACATACTGATAGATACATGAGGTATATAGGAGGAAGGTCCATCCTACATTCACAATGTACACTGCATGTTCATGGTATATGAGTACTACCTTCGCAGGAATTAAGCCGTAGGTGCCTGGTATGTTACACATGGATCATAAATCTATGATGCATGTATATTGTAGGAATGAACATTAAGTATCAGTGGCAGCTATAAGTACTTCACTCATGTCATGTATTTTCTTCAAAGTTTAATTATTATAAAAATTTATTACTTATTGTAATCATTGATGAGTCGCTGCTTCATTCTGAATATGTTCAGTATGACGCAGCGACTCATCTATGATTATAGCAAATAATAAATTATTATAATAAATAAACTCAAGAGAATCCATGATATGAGTGAAGTACTTGCATATAATAAATCCAATATCTAATTTTAAAGTTTAATTGTTACAGTCAATTATTAGGTACTTACTCTAATTTTCCACATTTCATATTCCTTGTGAAGAATATTATGTAAGTAAATGTGGAATATATGCACAGAAAATTTGTTTTTACTATCAGTTTTCCACTAAAGTCAAATGTTTTATTCATCAAATTTTATTGAATGGAGCACACAAATGCTAAATAAACTTAAATAAAACTGTATTTGCTATAACAATACTTTACAAAGGTCCACGAATATATGTAAAAAAAATAGTTTTACGTTAATAAGATCTGTTAAAAACCATTTTAAAGTGGATCAAACATTTATCACTCTAAAACTTCAGCTTAAAAATCATATTTAACGTGTTATTTATGAAAAAATCTAATGATCATATTACCCCAACAAACACAAAAGAACGGCCCATCAGCGGGCCATCACTGGGCCAGAAATGAAACTTCTGGTCCTGTGATGGCCCACTGGAGGGCCGACCTTTTGTGTTTGTAGGGACACTACCTTAAAGTTTTATCTATTTCAAATCGTGTTTTAAATTGCCAAGAACAAAACATGATTTTATTTTATTAATTACTTTACATTGTTGTAACAATTAAGTATGCATCTTAAATTATAAAATATGAAGAGGTATAAATAAAACAGTTGTGTTACTTTAAATATATTTTTATTTTTTGTTACAAAAATGAATTGTAATAATAAAAAACAATTGTGACAAAAATTTCAATTCAGATTTTTTTTAACAAAAAAATTTTCTTTGCAACTTATGAACTGTCATATTTTACTATAACGAATTTTTTGTCAGTAAGCAAAAAATAGTAAAAATTGGAGGGCTTACATTTTCAAAACCAAGTGTCCAGGTGTTGCCGATGGTGATACTTGTAATTGCGAAAGTCCACTTTTCATTCTCAACACATCATCTGTGACTGATCCTATTGGCTGAATACTTTCTTTTGACTTTTCCAATTTTTAAGAAGGTATTTCCTTCCTGTCCAGAGGAGGAGATACACGTGCTAGTCCAACTACAAAAGAAAATACATTGTATTATATTTGAATAGGTACTTATTTCTCTATAAAAACTGGCCATGATAAAATTGAAAAATATAAAAACATCTTACAAAGATCTTACAGAAAAAATAAAACTGATCAAACATAAATTAAACAAATTGATATTATCATAGATAGATAGATAGATAGATAGATAGATAGATAGATAGATACATTTATTTGTTCCTTTTTACATACAATACCTCATTGGATGTAGAACACGTCCAAAACATTAAGAGAATGCAACAGAAAAAAAGAATATAGTTAATATTAATGTAAAAAATACATATCATAATAAAATTGAAACACTAACAAATGGTAACAGTGAAAATAAATAGAGGACGACAACAGTAATTAAAGTTAATTTTAAAATAGATAATATGCCTAGTTTGGATAAAAATGTGTTTGGTTAAAATATTAAAATGGTATAATAATACAATACAATGATAAATTTGAGAACAGCCTAGTTTGAGAGTACAAAAGTAAGTTTTTTATTAATGTATTAAAACATCAGTGAAATATTCGTCCACCGTATAGTAAGCCTTTTTTATTAGTATCCGTTTGAGTTCTAGTTTTAATGTTTTTAAAGTGAGATTTTTTATGTTGTCCGGCAATTTGTTAAAAATGTTAATTATAGAATACTCAACATTTTTTTGTATATACGAGAAAGGACACGGCAGGCACAAAATAAATGGAAAAGAAGGTACAGTCAAATGGGCTGAAAATGTAGTATGTTGTACTTCATAATATCCTGATCAAAAGTTTTCATGGGCACAATATCTGAAAATCGCCAGTTTTTGAGATATGAAAGGTCAAAGATCAGGAATATCGGCACCCGCTGTCATAGTTGAGAGTATCATATTATGATGAGGATTTGTTTAACGTGTGATTTTATATGTACCTGAAGTTTCGAACGTTCACTTGAATGAATTTTAGATGAAAAAGAAAAGTTAATAAAAACCACATATCGATTTAGGCATAAACACTTCATTGCCACATTTGCTGACAATAAATATCCACAATACTTTAGTTTTTACACCTAAATCGAAGTGTGGCTTTTATTAATTTTTCTTTTTCATATGAAATTCGTTCAAGTGAACGTTCGAAATTTCAGGTACTTGATTTTAAATGCCTACCGTAGGCGCCTACAACTTTGAACATTTTTTAACATATTTTTAAAATATCTTAAATATGTTTTTTTTCATTGAGAAAAGAAAAAGTAAGTTATAGGGGCATCATCTTTAGCTACACATCTCCACATCAAAATCTGTTAAAAACAAAATTACAATGTCTTATATATATTTTTTTTACATGTGTTCAAAGTTGCGGCTCTATAACCCTTCTTTGAACAGTGATATATTATTACAAATTTCAAAGAAGTAAATTGACAGGGACAACTTTGAACACTACAAGAATTTAAAAAAAAATATTTAAAAAATATTTTGATAAAAAAAATCACAAACAAATGTATAATAATGAATAATAACCCTTTTTTAATTTATGTACTGTGTTCAATTAATTAGTAACTATCTCGGTAACTATCGGCATTTCTTAAGCAGATAGTTCAGACTTAGAATGGGTATTTAATTACTTTTTATCTTTTATATTTAGATTTCCGTTTTCCATGTCATTACAATCCCCTTGTAGAATTTTTTAAATGCGCGCCACGGTCATTAGGTTAGTGCGCATGCTCATCGTACTGTCACGCTTTTGCTGTCAAATGTATGTTTTGTTTTTTGTTTTCCCCTGATTTATTATAATTATTCCAAGTATATACATTAATTGCATTGCTGTAAGTATTTTGCAATTGTATACAATATAACTACCACATAGTTTTGTTGTCATTTGCAGATATTTTATATTTAGACACTAAAGTTTAATGTGTATCCCTTTGTACATATTATACTAAGCATACCACCTATATTAGTTATAATAATTACGGCGTTTGTAGGTATCGATTTTTAGAAAAGAAACTGAGGTGTCTTTGTAATGGTCTCGGTCCACGAAAAGGAAGCTTGGTGGTCACCATTCAAACAATTGACTGATCATTGAAAAACAGGTGAAAATGCAGATGAAATGTGAACACTTTACGGGGTGTTTAAATCTTATTTTCAAGAAGGTAGGTTCGATCTATTTCAATATTAAGGAGCTTTTGTTTATTTAAATCACAACCATTGGATTTGATTACAACATACGAGTTGTGATAGGTATTTACCTATTTGTAGTAATTTGCTTTATACCTATTTCAGAGGATTATAGAAGAGCTGCAATTAATTGAAAAGGGCAGAGATCTGATGTACAGAGTGGATAAAAACAATCAAAGGACTATGTACAAAAAGCACGTTATTCCTTCCGTCAGATGATATCGAAGAACATATTGGAAGCCGTCGACTTCCCAAGAAATTTTGTCTTTACTAGAAGTTGAAAGAAGATAGGTATGTTGTTCTTTTAATAACTCTGGTAGGCATTTAAAATCAAGTACCTGAAATTTCGAACGAATTTCATATGAAAAAGAAAAATTAATAAAAGCCACACTTCGATTTAGGTGTAAAAACTTAAGTATTGTGGATATTTATTGTCAGCAAATGTGACAATGAAGTGTTTATGCCTAAATCGATGTGTGGTTTTTATTAACTTTTCTTTTTCATCTAAAATTCATTCAAGTGAACGTTCGAAACTTCAGGTATATTTAAAATCACACGTTAAATAAATCCTCGTCATAATATGATACTCTCAACTATGACAGCGGGTACCGATATTCCTGATCTTTGACCTTTCATATCTCAAAAACTGGCGATTTTCAGATATTGTGCCCGTGAAAACTTTTGATCAGGATATTATGAAGTACAACATACTACAGTTTCAGCCCATTTGACTGTACCTTCTTTTCCATTTATTTTGTGCCTGCCGTGCCCTTTCTCGTATATACAAAAAAATGTTGAGTATTCTATAATTAACATTTTTAACAAATTGCCGGACAACATAAAAAATCTCACTTTAAAAACATTAAAACTAGAACTCAAACGAACTCGAACTAATAAAAAAGGCTTACTATACGGTGGACGAATATTTCACTGATGTATTAATACATTAATAAAAAACTTACTTTTGTACTCTCAAACTAGGCTGTTCTCAAATTTATCATTGTATTGTATTGTTATACCATTTTAATATTTTAACCAAACACATTTTTATCCAAACTAGGCATATTATCTATTTTAAAATTAACTTTAATTACTGTTGTCGTCCTCTATTTATTTTCACTGTTACCATTTGTTAGTGTTTCAATTTTATTATGATATGTATTTTTTACATTAATATTAACTATATTCTTTTTTTCTGTTGTATTCTCTTAATGTTTTTGACGTGTTCTACACCCAATGAGGTATTGTATGTAAAAAGGAACAAATAAATGTATCTATCTATCTATCTATCTATCTATGATAATATCAATTTGTTTAATTTATGTTTGATCAGTTTTATTTTTTCTGTAAGATCTTTGTAAGATGTTTTTATATTTTTCATGGCTAGTTTCTAAAGAGAAATAAGTACCTATTCAAATATAATACAATGTATTTTCTTTTGTAGTTGGACTAGCACGTGTATCTCCTCCTCTGGACAGGAAGGAAATACCTTCTTAAAAATTGGAAAAGCCAAAAGAAAGTATTCAGCCAATAGGATCAGTCACAGATGATGTGTTGAGAATGAAAAGTGGACTTTCGCAATTACAAGTATCACCATCGGCAACACCTGGACACTTGGTTTTGAAAATGTAAGCCCTCCAATTTTTACTATTTTTTACTTACTGGCAAAAAATTCGTTATAGTAAAATATGACAGTTCATAAGTTGCAAAGAAAATTTTTTTGTTAAAAAAAATCTGAATTGAAATTTTTGTCACAATTGTTTTTTATTATTACAATTCATTTTTGTAACAAAAAATAAAAATATATTTAAAGTAACACAACTGTTTTATTTACATCTCTTCCTATTTTATAATTTAAGATGCATACTTAATTGTTACAACAATGTAAAGTAATTAATAAAATAAAATCATGTTTTGTCCTTGGCAATTTAAAACACGATTTGAAATAGATAAAACTTTAAGGTAGTGTAATATGATCATTAGATTTTTTCATAAATAACACGTTAAATATGATTTTTAAGCTGAAGTTTTAGAGTGATAAATGTTTGATCCATTTTAAAATGGTTTTTAACAGATCTTATTAACGTAAAACTATTTTTTTTTACATATATTCGTGGACCTTTATAAAGTATTGTTCTAGCAAATACAGTTTTATTTAAGTTTATTTAGCATTTGTGTGCTCCATTCAATAAAATTTGATGAATAAAACATTTGACTTTAGTGGAAAACTGATAGTAAAAACAAATTTTCTGTGCATATATTCCACATTTACTTACATAATATTCTTCACAAGGAATATGAAATGTGGAAAATTAGAGTAAGTACCTAATAATTGACTGTAACAATTAAACTTTAAAATTAGATATTGGATTTATTATATGCAAGTAGGTACTTCACTCATATCATGTATTCTCTTGAGTTTAATTATTATAATAATTTATTATTTGCTATAATCATAGATGAGTCGCTGCGTCATACTGAACATATTCAGAATGAAGCAGCGACTCATCAATGATTACAATAAGTAATAAATTTTTATAATAATTAAACTTTGAAGAAAATACATGACATGAGTGAAGTACTTATAGCTGCCACTGATACTTAATGTTCATTCCTACAATATACGTGCATCATAGATTTATGATCCATGTGTAACATACCAGACCGAGTAAACGGACTAGGAAACACGTCTGGCAAGATAGTATCAGTCGGCTCTGGAGAAAGACCCAGAGCCTGTATCTTGATCAGAAATAACATCAATTATTTTGTACTCTCAGGTTACTGCACCCAGGATGTTGTAGCCATCCGCTTATCGCTACCGGTGGGGGAAAGCAGAATGGACATAATAGCTTGTTCTGCATACTTCCCGGGAGACGGGGGTGCTGATCAACCTCCTCCACCTGCGGTTAGGTCGTTAATCGCCTACAGCAAGAGGAACAACATTCACCTTGTTATTGGATGTGATGCAAATTCCCACCATACGGCATGGGGCAGCACAGACATTAACCAAAGAGGTGAGTCACTCTTTGAATACATACTAGGTGAAGGGCTAATTGTGAATAACATTGGAACGGAACCAACCTTTGTCACTAGAAATAGAAGAGAGGTACTGGATTTAACAATCAGCTCAAGCTTTGTGAGCAACAAGATTACTGATTGGAAAGTATCCTCTGAACCCTCGTGTTCAGACCACAGACACATTCTATTTAACATAGAAACTGGACCAAGACCTGTGGTGACGTACAGGGATCCTAGGTATAAACAATCCCTCCAGGCACACCTGCAATCCACTCTCACCACAATCAGGAATCGTGATGAAATAGAAATTGCGGCGGAACAGACCCGGAGCGCAATTATTTCAGCATATCATGAAAACTCTCCACTAAAAACGAAAAAAGACAACAGAGGGGCATCTTGGTGGAACAAAAAATTAGATAAAATGAGAAAAGAAGTTCGACGCCTCTGTAATCGAGCTAAAGATTCGGGCAACTGGGAACAATATAGATCTGCGCTAACGGACTATAATAAAGAAATCAGAAGGGCAAAAAGGGAATCTTGGAGGAGGTTCTGCGAGAGTATTACTGACTTACCTAGCAGCACTAGAATCCACAAGATCATTTCCAGAGAGCCGGCAAGAGAATTTGGTATGGTAAAACGTCCAGATGGCTCATTTGCTGAATCTGGAAAGGAAACCCTTGAACTCCTTACACTGAACCACTTCCCAGGGAGTTCGATCCTGGATAACCAACAACCACCACCATCGGGAGGCCGAATCAAACGACCTCACAAAGACGACTGGCTGGTGGCCAAAAAGGTTATCACAGCACCAGCGATTGAATGGGCGATCAAATCTTTTCAACCATTCAAATCGCCTGGTGAGGATGGCATTTTTCCAGCGCTGCTACAAAACGGACTGGAAATACTGCTACCTTTCCTCATCAGACTATACAGAGCTGGTGTGGTATGGAACTATATCCCATCCAGTTGGGCGGCGGTAAAAGTGGTATATATACCAAAAGTGGGTCGGACAGAACCAGACCCCAAATCGCTAAGACCCATCAGCCTGACATCATTTCTGTTGAAAGGCCTAGAAAAGGTTCTGGATGGACATATCAGGGGAAACATCCTGAGCACCTATCCTCTGAATGTTCACCAGTATGCCTATCAACCCGGCAAATCAACAGAACTAGCACTAAATAACCTGGTCGGGAAAATCACACAATCTCTTGAGGAAAAAGAGATTGCGGTGGCAGCATTCCTTGACATCGAAGGAGCATTCAACAATGCATTGCCCAACTCCCTATATACAGCTGCGGCTGCTAGAGGGGTTGAGCTAACTATAACTGGCTGGATTCAAGCTATGCTTGAAAACAGAATCATAACGACTTCTCTACAGGGAGAAACGGTCAGATTCAGGGCCGCAAGAGGGTGTCCACAAGGCGGGGTACTTTCCCCCCTTTTATGGTCACTGCTTGTGGATGATCTGCTGGCCATTCTCTCTCTGTGGGAAGCCGAGATTCAAGCATATGCGGACGATCTAGTCATTATGGTTGGAGGAAAATCTGAAGAGGTACTCTCTAATACCCTTCAAGAGGTGCTAAATACAGTCCATATTTGGTGTGAGAGGGAGCAGATGACTGTGAACCCCCACAAAACTGTAATAGTACCCTTCACCAGAAAAAGGAGGCTGAACAATTTAGTGCCGCCCTCCTTAGCAGGTGAAACTATTCCATTTGCGGGGGAAGTGAAATATCTAGGGGTTACACTAGATAAATCACTCAACTGGAACTCCCATCTGGAAAAGGTAATCCACAAGGCGCGACTCTCCTTGTGGATGTTGTAGAACTCTCCAAAATCGTCCTAAGTTGAAGACATAATCAAAATTCGACTTAGGCAAAAAATTTCATTTAAAGACATTTTTGGGAGTCTGCAGAGGCGCAGATCAGTCCACAAGGACCGTTTTGGGTTCTATAAGGCGTTGGAAATGACCAGGCGAAAATTCGAAGAAACACCGAATTTTCACTTAGGAAAAATGTTTTTGGTTCAGAATATCAGAGTAGAAGTATATAATGACAAAGATTTATGAATAATATACTTTTTCAAAGGTACCATAAATTGGACTTTGAAAAATAATATTTTTGGAAGGGCGTCAAAATTTGGCCCAAGAATCGATTTATCGAAAGTACGCCAAAGTTTCACTTGCAGACTAATTTTTCAAAACTGCGTTGAAATTTGGCTTGAAGATCGATTTTTCAAAAGTACGCCAAAATTTCACCCGCAGATTAACTTTTCAAAAGTACCTTGAAATTTGGCTTGAAAATCAATTTTTCAAAAGTACGCCAAAATTTCACCCGCGGATTAACTTTTCAAAAGTACCTTGAAATTTGGCTTGAAAATCGATTTTTCAAAAGTACGCCAAAATTTCACCCGCAGATTAGTTTTTCAAAAGTACCTTGAAATTTGGCTCGAAAATCGATTTTTCAAAAGTACGCTAAAATTGGTCTTAAACTGGATTTTTCAAAAGTACCACGAAGTCAGTTTAAAAAGTACCACGAAAATATACTTTAAATTATTTTTTATTTTTTTATTCCTCAACCAAAGACATTGACCTTTGAGGTACGATCATTGAAAGCCCAATTCTAAAGTATGAGCATAAAATTTTAACGATGCACTGCATCCAAAAGGCAAAATAGAAGATTTTGTCAAAGCCGGCGTAGTGCCGATAAGCAAAAATTGATAAAAATCAATGCACATGTACAAGGCCGGTTTCTCGCATGGAAAGAGTTTGGATTGACCCAGCGGCTCGCAATTTGGCCGAGCGCGTTGAGTAGTCCAGACAAAGCGATGGTAGAAAAGCCAATAACGGGGCTTTTCAAATGACAAAGTTATAGAGGAAAACGCCTTGTGCATAAAAATCCAAAAATTCAATTTTGCCTAATAGTCGCTCGAAGGTGAGACGCTGCCAAATCGATATTATTAATCGACTGTGATAAGGGTTAGTAAGTCGTGGACTGATCGAACGCCACTCAACTTATGCAGTAATAAGTCCTCAGAATGTGTTTGAGTACGTGAATTTCCACGATACAAGAACTTTAAAGCTAGGTAGTCTCTAGCGAAACTAAATTCATTTAGTAAAACTTTTTTAAGTTAATTTCAGTCAGCCTTAATTATTCATTTACCCAGAGTCTGAAATGATTCTAAAAGCTCGCATTTTGATTCTGAGAAGGTACGTATGAATCTTTTCTACCTAATCGATCGTTAGCGCGAGCGCTCTCGCTTGTATGGTCTGAAAGTCACTACCTTGATTGGGGAAGGCACGATTCTTTCTTGAGAATTTTGTATAACCAATTCTGTTAAATAAACGGATTCTTTGAACTAATGTTTCTTAATTGATCTTGAGGCCTGTTGACGGTCTATAATCCCTGGAACTTTCGTATAGAAAACCGGATGTGTCGAGTTAATTCGCATTAACGTTCGACCTTCTGGTTGTTGTACGGAGGTTCGATAGGGATTTTTTTATGCGTTTTTTGAGAAATATATTCCGTTATTAATGGACCAAAACGCGATTTTCGCGTACCAAAACTAATCCCTCCGCAGAGAAATTCTTCGGTTGGGATTTTTTTATGCAAAAATTCAGGAAATTAAGAGGTGCCTAAACCCCTAACGAGGGAATTCGGGTCCAGAGAGAGCGTAGTTTCCGATCTGTGGTAGTGCAGCCTTGGTCCCGCTTTTCGGCTACCGAAGTCATCTTATCTCGAACCCGCCTGGGAGGTAGAAGAACGGGGTAATACGCGACTGGCGCCCCCTGAGAAATAAATTGGTGTCGCGTCATTTTGACGCCCGGTAGTGCGTTCTTCTACATGGCGCCCAACGTGGGGCGTTGTTAGTCAGCAGGGCTTTCTGGAAAGGATATGGATGAATCAACGCCTTTCCAGTTTTACGACGAGCCGACATCTGTGATGGACAACGTCTCTAGAGGGTTAGAGAGGCCGTGCGCGGAGGATGTACTGGGTAGTTCGGGGGTTGGCCCGAGTACCACTGAAGGAGTCATACAGCCCTCCTCAGAACAAGTGTTCGCCCAAATGGCGGCAGGTCTTGCCAAAGCTCTAAGCGAAGCCACGCACGAGCATAAGTATCGGTCGAAGCATCCAAATGCGGAATTTCATGGCTTCGAACACGAAGACCCTGAAACCTTCATTTATCAAATGGAGGAATTTTTCGTCCGAGTACGAATTACGCAGGATAACGACCGACTATATAAAATATCAGAACAGCTCAAAGATGATGCTAAGAAATGGTTCGAACAATATCGAACCCTAATTACCACGTATCCTCTATTCCTCGAGCGGTTCAGAAGCCGTTATGATTCAGGTGAAGTACTCACCGAAGCAGTAGCTAATTTATATGGCAAGAAACAAGATGCCGAGGAAAATACGTCAATATTTATTTCAAGGAAGGTATGCCTCTTCAAGAGGATCGATCCGTTTAAGCCGGAGGCGATGAAGGCGGCTACCATCTTCAATCAGTTGAGACCTGATATGAAAATGCTCCTAAAGAGTGCCGTCATACCAGATACAAATACACTAGTGACGATGACCGAACAAATGGCTAAAATCATGAATGAGAATAAAGAATTCGAGATTCTGCAAAATGCAAAGAAAAGCAAAGACCGAGAAGCGTCCACCTCTACCGCTTCAGCTCAAGGGAATCAGCAATCGAGCAGTAACTGGAGAACGGAACCCTCCGCATTAACGAAGCCGTCCTCCAGTTCCTTTGGTGCATCTAGGACACCATTCAATGGATCTCAAAGAAGAGATAATCCGCCAGCACCAAGGGTGCATTTTGCAAATAATATTTCCTCGCTGCCTAGAGGGGATATACCGAGAAGGGGTACTGGAGACGTAAGGAACTCCCGAGTCCCGTATCGCCCTTGCAGATATTGCCCAACGGAGCAGTGGCATTTTCATGCAGAATGCCCAAACAATCCCTATCGTAATATGAATACGGGAAACCAAGCGGGGGTCAGAGGCGATGGCCCAGGCCGAACTGTACCAGCCCCGCCTACCAGGCCCCAGCAGGCTCGAAGCGACCCTCGGGGAAGCTCCGAAGCAAGAAGTTTAAATTAAAAAACTTCGATGACCTTCCTGACCTTAATTACCTGTTTAAGGATCAAGAAGTCAACCTATCTCCCCACCGATTCACTCCATTAGAATCTATCAATCAAACCAACGACGCTTTCCCTCTGCCTCGCATTAAGATTATAATTAATAATCGAGCGGTTAACGCTTTATTGGATACAGGTTCGACAAGGAATATTATCCAACCGAAATTTTTGAACGACATTGATCAACTTACAGCTCCCCAAACTTTTGTTATGGCTTGTGGCGATGGTTTAGTAGAATCCCTCGGGACTACGACCATAAACGTTAATGTACTAGATGTACCCTTTCAGACCACGTTTCAGGTCATTCAAAATTTAAATGAAGAGCTCATTCTGGGAGCCCCGTTTTTATATGCTCACAATGTCGTATTCGATTATCAACGTAAATGTGTCTACGTCGGCACTGAAGAGCGAATAACCGTCTTCTGGAATCAAGCAGCACATCAAGCAAGGAAGCAATGCCGGCTTCCCGAAGAACTGATCATCGGAAACGATAATTTAAAACCTCTATTCGAGGAATTCGCTGAATTGTTCACCGCGGTGCCTACCCAAGCTACCACGGTGACAACGAAACATAAAATAAAAGTTAAAGACGACCGCCCGTTCAATATCAAACCCTACCCCATGTCACCTTCTAAGAAAAAAGTTATGTACGATCAAATTGAAGAGATGCTGAAAGCCGGGGTCATAGAACCGAGTACCGCTCAGTACAGTTCGCCTCCTATTATAATTGAAAGGCCCGGCAAGAAGCCTCGCTTCTGCATTGATTATCGTCACTTAAATGAAGTAACGGAAGACGAAGCATCCGTCTTACCAAAGATATACGAGAGTATAAAGGATCTAGGAAACGCCAACTTATTTACGGTGTTAGACCTCAAGAGCGGATATTGGCAAATCCCTCTTGAGGAGTCGTCAAAAAACTATTCTACGTTTACAACATTAGATGGAGCATCTTACCGATTTAACGTGATGCCTTTCGGATTGAAGACCGCTCCATGTACATTCCAAAAATTTATGGCAAGAGACGTATTGACCGGCTACTTGCATCATTTCTGCAAAGTATATCTCGATGATATTATCATCTACAGCGAAAATATAGAACAGCATGTAAACCATCTGAGAGCCGTCTTTGAACGCCTGCGTTTGCATAATTTAAAGGTGTCACCGGAAAAATGTGTGGTAGCCACGTCAAGCATAACCTATCTCGGGCATCAAATAAATGCCAACACCACTCAACCATTAGAAAAACACATATTACAGATACAAAATTATCCGGCCCCTACGACAAGGCGCCAGCTTCAGAGTTTCCTTGGTCTATGTAATTGGGTACGTGAATATATCCCTAATGTTGCAATAATTACAAAGCCCTTGACCCGACTACTCTCGAAAGACTGGCGCTTCAAGTGGAATCCGGAAGCCCAAGAAGCCTTTATTTTACTAAAAGAAGTATTGAATAAACCTCTAGGACTGCACCGGCCAGATTTCAATAAAATGTTCATACTGCAGACGGACGCATCCTTAATAGGATTATCTGCAGTATTATATCAATTGGGGGATAATGACCAGAAGCACATCGTCTCTTATGCTAGTAATACGTTATCTCCGACGGAGAGAAAATACCATATTAATGAATTGGAATGTTTGAGCGTCGTTAATTATATAAGGAAATACAAAATATATTTGGCAGACCGTCCATTTATAGTCAAAACCGACAATCGAGCTTTACTATGGTTAAATAAGCATAAGGACGAGAAAACGAAATTTACTCGTTGGTCATTATTACTTCAGGAATACAGCTTCACCATAGAACATTGTCCCGGCAAGGAAAATATATTGGCTGACTATCTTAGCAGGAATCCTCAAGGCCCAAACGTCGAAGCAGACGACGAAGAGGAGAGAATGTATCCACCAAAATTCTCGTACAAGGAACGAATATCAGTAATTACCACATTGGAATTAAACGATCAGGTCAGAGAAGCGCAAACGCACTCCAGAGATATCCAAGACCAAATTGAACGATGGAATACTCTAGTGCGACAAGCAGATAAAACCGAGGCAGAGGTGAAATTCGTCAATACAAGACAAGTGATAGGCGGCACACTTTGGACAAGAGGCGAAAATGTTAAAGAAAAATTATACGTACCAAAACGTATGGTCATGAGAGTAATATCTCATTTTCACGACCGACCGGAAGTAGGTCACCCCGGCCGCGATGAAACTGTTAGAATCATCTCGGGCCGCTATTATTTTAATAATTTGTCGAGACTAGTTAACAAATATTTAAATGAGTGCATTATTTGTAATTCCGTAAAAAGCAGACAATCACAACCGAAGGCTCCTCTCAGAAGCCATGCTCCATCGCATCCGTTCGAAGTTCTAAGCGTCGATGTAATCGGACCGCTTCAGCGAACCAAAGATGCAGATAACCGATATATATTAATGGTAGAGGATGTATTTAGTAAGTGGGTCGAAGCCAAGGCGTTCACCCAAGTCAGTGGAAAAACAATAGCACAATTTATCGAAGAGGAACTAGTGGCGAGATATGGCGTTCCGAGGGTCATCATTTCCGACCAGGGAGGCCACTTCAATTCCGGCTTTTACGATACGTTCTGTACACGTAACAATATTGAAAGATTCTTCACAGCAGCTTACCACCAACAGGCCAATCCAATAGAAAGGAGGGTGCAAGAAGCCAAGAAGATCTTAAAAACCTTATTATATGGTTCACCCAACGACGAGTGGGATCGACATGTTAGTCAGATGGCATATATCTTGAGAACAAGAAAAAACGCCGCTACGGGGCATACGCCCAGTTTCGTAGTGCTCGGCTATGAATTACCGCAGATTGGTGATTGGAATATGTTCGCTTATAGACAAGAACGTCGTAATCAAGCGGACGTTCCCCGCCTTGAAAGAGTCAAAGAGATTCGTAAAAATCAAACAAATTACCAATGGCGTTACGCGCCCAAAGTGGCGGTAACGCCGGTCGTATATAAAGTGGGAGATATGGTAATGACTAAAAGGATCAGGAAGGATCATACCTTCACACCATCGTGGAGTGGGCCACACAAGGTTTTAAAGAGATTGTCCAATGAAGTTTACCTCATTCACAAGGGGGTAACTTCGACGAGGTTACATGTCGATGCCATCAGGCCGGCACCTAAGGGAGACCCCGATGTTGAATTGGAATTGTCTGAAGAATCAGAAGATAGTCCGGATGAAACTCATCTTAGTGACGACGCTTCCTCATCAGACAATGAGATCGCGCCCAGGTCAGAGCGACGTAGCGATACCACACTAGTTCAAATCAATGTTCCCGCAAGTGCTCAAGATGAGCAGGATGTAATAAGTCGAGATCCCGATGATGCTCGAGATGAGCCAGACATAGAAGAGTCACCTCTAGATATTTCTGAGGTCGACCACGGCTAATAGCCGTTTTCGCTTTTTTTTTATATTTTTTCTCAAAATTCTAAGTGGCGATTTTGACCTGTATGCGGTCGAATCGAAAATTTAAAGTCTACCCCATGAGCAGACATGGAAAGACGGCGAACCCGACGCAAGAGCGCGATCCGGTAAGCCTAGCTTCTCAAGAGCGAGAGCCGCCAAGTTCGAGTAATGGACGTAGGCATAAGTACGAATCAGTACGAGTTTCGGAAGCTGTTTTTCTTATGCAAGAAGACAACTTCAATTTTAATCATTTTAAGTCAACAAAATTAACGTATACCCCAAATGGAAACTACGAGTTTCAGAAGCCGTTCTTCGCTCAAGAAGACGCTTCAATTTTTTTTTATACTTTTTTCACAAGTAGTGATGACCGCACGAGTATCGTAAGCCGATTTAATCTACCTTACGAAATGGAAACTACGAGTTTCAGAAGCCGTTCTTCGCTCAAGAAGACGCTTCAATTTTTTTTTTATACTTTTTTCACAAGTCGTGATGACCGCACGAGTATCGTAAGCCGATTTAATCTACCTTACGAAATGGAAACTACGAGTTTCAGAAGCCGTTCTTCGCTCAAGAAGACGCTTCGATTTTTTTTTATACTTTTTTCACAAGTCGTGATGACCGCACGAGTATCGTAAGCCGATTTAATCTACCTTACGAAATGGAAACTACGAGTTTCAGAAGCCGTTCTTCGCTCAAGAAGACGCTTCGATTTTTTTTTATACTTTTTTCACAAGTCGTGATGACCGCACGAGTATCGTAAGCCGATTTAATCTACCTTACGAAGTAGAAACTACGAGACGAGTTTCAGAAGCCGTTCTTCGCTCAAGAAGACGCTTCGATTTTTTTTTATACTTTTTTCACAAGTAGTGATGACCGCACGAGTATCGTAAGCCGATTCAATCTACCTTACGAAGAACCAATTTCTAACCATTATAAGTTAACAAAATTCATGTTAGAAAAATATTTCATTAAAAACAACACATTGTGTTTGTTAGTCGACGCGTTCCAGTCGACGACTTGCTAAAAAGTCAATCTAGTTGCTGAACTGCATTTTCCATGTGCAGAAATGGAAAGATGACCCAGCCTGTCGCAAGGGCGCGGCATGGTGAAGTCTGGAACTCAAAGGCGAGGACCGTCCAAGCTGCGGCATGGAGATATAGACAGCCTCTTCTAGAAAGGGCCGAAGTTAAGCAAGAGCGAGACCAAGGCAAAAAAGCGAGTGCAACGAGTTAGTGAGAGTGGACGCTAATCAAAATTGTGCTACGCTTCGCTTCGCTTCGCACCTCGACGCGGGTGTAATTAAGTTGATAAAAATGTTGTATCAACTTGTCGTATTGTTTAAAAAATGTATTTATTTTAAGTTAGATAGGCGAATCAGCCGTCTGCCCCAATTAAGGCCGTTATTTTTAAAACATCTGTACCATAGGTCAGACCGTCAAATGAAGGCATACAGACATACAAGTGAATATGGAAATTAAAGGCAATCGATGAGTAGAAAAGATTCAACCAAAGGAGGGGAGTGTTGTAGAACTCTCCAAAATCGTCCTAAGTTGAAGACATAATCAAAATTCGACTTAGGCAAAAAATTTCATTTAAAGACATTTTTGGGAGTCTGCAGAGGCGCAGATCAGTCCACAAGGACCGTTTTGGGTTCTATAAGGCGTTGGAAATGACCAGGCGAAAATTCGAAGAAACACCGAATTTTCACTTAGGAAAAATGTTTTTGGTTCAGAATATCAGAGTAGAAGTATATAATGACAAAGATTTATGAATAATATACTTTTTCAAAGGTACCATAAATTGGACTTTGAAAAATAATATTTTTGGAAGGGCGTCAAAATTTGGCCCAAGAATCGATTTATCGAAAGTACGCCAAAGTTTCACTTGCAGACTAATTTTTCAAAACTGCGTTGAAATTTGGCTTGAAGATCGATTTTTCAAAAGTACGCCAAAATTTCACCCGCAGATTAACTTTTCAAAAGTACCTTGAAATTTGGCTTGAAAATCAATTTTTCAAAAGTACGCCAAAATTTCACCCGCGGATTAACTTTTCAAAAGTACCTTGAAATTTGGCTTGAAAATCGATTTTTCAAAAGTACGCCAAAATTTCACCCGCAGATTAGTTTTTCAAAAGTACCTTGAAATTTGGCTCGAAAATCGATTTTTCAAAAGTACGCTAAAATTGGTCTTAAACTGGATTTTTCAAAAGTACCACGAAGTCAGTTTAAAAAGTACCACGAAAATATACTTTAAATTATTTTTTATTTTTTTATTCCTCAACCAAAGACATTGACCTTTGAGGTACGATCATTGAAAGCCCAATTCTAAAGTATGAGCATAAAATTTTAACGATGCACTGCATCCAAAAGGCAAAATAGAAGATTTTGTCAAAGCCGGCGTAGTGCCGATAAGCAAAAATTGATAAAAATCAATGCACATGTACAAGGCCGGTTTCTCGCATGGAAAGAGTTTGGATTGACCCAGCGGCTCGCAATTTGGCCGAGCGCGTTGAGTAGTCCAGACAAAGCGATGGTAGAAAAGCCAATAACGGGGCTTTTCAAATGACAAAGTTATAGAGGAAAACGCCTTGTGCATAAAAATCCAAAAATTCAATTTTGCCTAATAGTCGCTCGAAGGTGAGACGCTGCCAAATCGATATTATTAATCGACTGTGATAAGGGTTAGTAAGTCGTGGACTGATCGAACGCCACTCAACTTATGCAGTAATAAGTCCTCAGAATGTGTTTGAGTACGTGAATTTCCACGATACAAGAACTTTAAAGCTAGGTAGTCTCTAGCGAAACTAAATTCATTTAGTAAAACTTTTTTAAGTTAATTTCAGTCAGCCTTAATTATTCATTTACCCAGAGTCTGAAATGATTCTAAAAGCTCGCATTTTGATTCTGAGAAGGTACGTATGAATCTTTTCTACCTAATCGATCGTTAGCGCGAGCGCTCTCGCTTGTATGGTCTGAAAGTCACTACCTTGATTGGGGAAGGCACGATTCTTTCTTGAGAATTTTGTATAACCAATTCTGTTAAATAAACGGATTCTTTGAACTAATGTTTCTTAATTGATCTTGAGGCCTGTTGACGGTCTATAATCCCTGGAACTTTCGTATAGAAAACCGGATGTGTCGAGTTAATTCGCATTAACGTTCGACCTTCTGGTTGTTGTACGGAGGTTCGATAGGGATTTTTTTATGCGTTTTTTGAGAAATATATTCCGTTATTAATGGACCAAAACGCGATTTTCGCGTACCAAAACTAATCCCTCCGCAGAGAAATTCTTCGGTTGGGATTTTTTTATGCAAAAATTCAGGAAATTAAGAGGTGCCTAAACCCCTAACGAGGGAATTCGGGTCCAGAGAGAGCGTAGTTTCCGATCTGTGGTAGTGCAGCCTTGGTCCCGCTTTTCGGCTACCGAAGTCATCTTATCTCGAACCCGCCTGGGAGGTAGAAGAACGGGGTAATACGCGACTGGCGCCCCCTGAGAAATAAATTGGTGTCGCGTCATTTTGACGCCCGGTAGTGCGTTCTTCTACATGGACATGTCGCAGAATTTGTGGAAAAACCTGGGGTATAGGTCCCCAACAAATATACTGGTTATACGTTACGGTCATAAGACCA
Source organism: Rutpela maculata (assembly GCA_936432065.2). Lineage (NCBI taxonomy): Eukaryota > Metazoa > Arthropoda > Insecta > Coleoptera > Cerambycidae > Rutpela > Rutpela maculata. The sequence continues at coordinate 124,723,002 of OW386287.2, read as the reverse complement.
ATGGTAGCGTATGCCTCCATAGTTTGGTGGTCGAAAGGGCTACAACAAACGACCAAAGCCAAACTCTCTGGTCTACAGGGACAAGCATGTCTGGCAGTAACTGGTGCGATAAGTACCACACCGTCAGCAGCTCTGGAAATCCTCCTGGATCTACCTCCTCTCCACATCTACTTGGAGAGAGAGGCCAGGTGGGCAACATACAGACTTCAACAAGCGGCAAATAATATGCCGCAGGCTAGCATCATGGAACGCAACAGGCTGTCAGATGACATGGAGTGTCATGGCATCCTGGGAATGCTTTCAGATGTGATGCCTACCGCGACCAACTATGAACTGCCTTTTACCGTTCTTTTTCCTGGAAGAGACGAATGGGATCGGAATAAAACTGACCTACAAAGAGCAGACATCTGTTGGTTTACAGACGGCTCCAAAACCCCTGAGGGAGTTGGAGCTGGAGCATACAGTCGCAACACAAAGGTAAGAATCACTTCGAGCCTGGGTAACTATGCGACTGTCTTTCAGGCAGAAGTTCATGCCATTGAACTGTGTACAAGGAGGCTTGAGCAGATGCATCCTAGACACAGATCAATAAAAATCTTTTCAGACAGCCAAGCAGCTCTTAAAGCTCTTGGCTCACATCGCTGCAATTCTAAATTGGTCTGGAATTGCCAAAAGGCTCTAGCCCGATTGGGCAGATACAACAAATTAACTCTGGTCTGGATACCGGGCCATTCTGGCTTGGAGGGCAACGAAGTAGCCGACTCCTTAGCCAGGGAAGGTGCGGTATCAAAATTTATCGGACCGGAGCCAGTGCTTGGCATATCGGCAAGTACTGCGAAAACCACCATCTTGGCCTGGACTGAGGGGAAAATCCTCCAGTACTGGCAAGAACTACCAGGATTAGTTCATTCAAAGGAGTTCATCACATACCCTTTGAAATCAAGAACTAAAAAACTATTAGAGTTAAATAGGTTACACCTAAGAACTCTAGTTGGTCTATACACTGGGCACTGCAGACTTAACCACCACCTACACAGACTCGGAATAGCGGACAACGCTGAATGCCGACTGTGTCTGGAGGAGGATGAAACGGCAGCGCACATTTTATGTACCTGTCCTGCTGCAGAAAGAACCAGATTCTCACTTTTTGGCTGCCAGAGGATCTGGACAACCTCTCACCCAATAAGGTAGTCGACTTTATCAAAAAGCTGAACCTATTGGGTGAAATATAATTAGGAGTGAGCCACAATAGACCAGATGGTCGCGGTGGAGGGTCAGTTACTAGCCCACTCACATATCAACCTAACCTAACCTAACCTAACCTAACCTAACCTAACATACCAGGCACCTACGGTTTAATTCCTGCGAAGGTAGTACTCACATACCATGAACATGCAGTGTACATTGTGAATGTAGGATGGACCTTCCTCCTATATACCTCATGTATCTATCAGTATGTCAATACACGTTTCTGGTTCATATCAAGTTCCGTTTTGGTCTATGGGTACGTTGTAGGAATCTTACTCGTATATCGAGAGGCGGTCATCTGTACGTCTCTCTGACATTCAGATTTTCTACACGGAATACAAAATGAATATTCATTCTTAGTTCTATGGGTACATAAAGTACGTTCCGAGCACATGCTCTGAATGTAAAAATGCTATCTGGGCGGAGACTAATCTGTCCTGATTTAATTCCAGCTATGGCCCTATCCAGGGTCTCCTGTGTGTATTTTTTATAGTTGGCGCCAATTTTTCTTCTAGAAAGCATTCCTAAAAAAAATATACCTATGTAAAGAATAAAAAATGTTAGTTTTACACTGTATTCCACAAATTTGAACATCACCTACAACTTTGAACGGTGTTCAAAGTTGCAGGAATCTATACCCAAAATAACAGCTGAACAAATTAAAATTATTTTAAAATTTATTTAAGCAAAATGTCACACTTTCTTCAATTGTGTGATATGGGAACTGTTTTTGGCAGTTAACAAAATAAATTGAAGAAAAAAAAACTTGTACTTACTTAGGTATTGGTAAAAGTTTCTCAGTCACAAATTAACGTCAAATATAGCTATTTGACATTTGAACGTGTAGCATGAAGTTAGCAGATGTCAAAATTTTCAAAGTGGTACCAACGGATCACGTAAATTTCCCCGAAGCGGAATATGTTCTGATAAATTTTAAAAACTTAACCCGTTTTTATTATAATAATAACACATCTAAATTAGGAAACTGTTCAAACTTGCTGACCTGTTCAATGTAGTAGGCGCCTACGGTACCAGAGTTATTAAAAGAACAACATACCTATCTTCTTTCAACTTCTAGTAAAGACAAAATTTCTTGGGAAGTCGACGGCTTCCAATATGTTCTTCGATATCATCTGACGTGCTTTGTGTACATAGTCCTTTGATTTGTTTTTATTCACTCTGTACATCAGATCTCTGCCCTTTTCAATTAATTGCAGCTCTTTTATAATCCTCTGAAATAGGTATAAAGCAAATTACTACAAATAGGTAAATACCTATCACAACTCGTATGTTGTAATCAAATCCAATGGTTGTGATTTAAATAAACAAAAGCTCCTTAATATTGAAATAGATCGAACCTACCTTCTTGAAAATAAGATTTAAACACCCCGTAAAGTGTTCACATTTCATCTGCATTTTCACCTGTTTTTCAATGATCAGTCAATTGTTTGAATGGTGACCACAAGCTTCCTTTTCGTGGACCGAGACCATTACAAAGACACCTCAGTTTCTTTTCTAAAAATCGATACCTACAAACGCCGTAATTATTATAACTAATATAGGTGGTATGCTTAGTATAATATGTACAAAAGGGATACACATTAAACTTTAGTGTCTAAATATAAAATATCTGCAAATGACAACAAAACTATGTGGTAGTTATATTGTATACAATAATTGTAAAATACTTACTGCAATGCAATTAATGTATACTTGGACTAATTAATAAATCACGGGAAAACAAAAAACAAAACACAAATTGAAGAAATCGACATTTGCATTTGACAGCAGAATCGTGACAGACCGTGGAGCATGCGCACTAACCTAAGAACCGTGGCGCGCATTTAAAAAATTCTACAAGGGGATTGTAATGACATGGAAAACGGAAATCTAAATATAAAAGATAAAAAGTAATTAAATACCCATTCTATGTCTGAACTATCTGCTTAAGAAATGCCGATAGTTACCGAGATAGTTACTAATTAATTGAACACAGTACATAAATTAAAAAAGGGTTATTATTCATTATTATTTAATATTTCATTCATTATTATTTAATATTTCATATTCATTATTATTCAATATTCGATCACAAATCTAAAGTCTGGATTCAAAATTTAAAACATATTTCATATATACAATAATATTGACGAACGATTTAAAATTTATAAAACGTCATACACCGCACAGGGGATGATTATAAATGTACTTAAATCAAATCTATATAGATAGAGAAATATCATTATTATTTTTGTAGGTAGGTAGGTAGATAGGTACTATAAAACTAGCATTGCTGTCTCATCAGTTGTGATGCAGGTTTATTTTTATTAGTTCAAAAATCGAACCAATCAGCGTTCGCGTTAAAAGTGCCGAACTTTTGATGATATTACTGTCGGCGCGGCGCTTGGGCGATGCAAATATTTTTACAAAAAATATACCTGTATTATACAGATAAAATCATTGACGAATGTTTATACGATGTACATGAACACATATACGAAGAACGTTCCCTGATACGTTTACACAGTATATGCGACTGTGAATATAAACTTTTCTGTATATTCCATTTATATCGTATGTATAATCATATTGTATATGTGAAAATATTATTTATATGGGAATGTTGAGGGAACATACATGGCAAGTACAGAATGCAATTAGAACATTGGGAATGCAAAATGTACATTCGTGGAATAATAAATGCTATCTGGGATCGCTGCTCTGCATAAATAATAGGAAACGGAAATAAATGTGAATACATTTTACTATTTATAGCAACAACGTATAATAAAAAATAAATAAATATATAAATACCAAACATATGAATAAATAAATATTTTAAGCTTATGAGTCAAAAGTAGTAGAATTTGAGTTGAATGATCATATCTACGAAATGTTACGATTACGTCCGATCCATAATCACCATTTTCGTAGTTGCTATTTCTATCATGCCAGTGTATAGAAGACTAGAAGAGTATATATCTTGAGCTATTGAAATCACTAATCGCCGTGACTTTGTTTCCTTCGTCACTGTTGCTATCGGTGATTTTCTAATCACGGTGATTTAATCACCGGCAGTAAAATATCGCCCATCACTAGTATGGGCAATATTAGATATGTTAATGTAAATAAAATAAATGGGAGCTAACATAACCTATGTTCTTTATTTACAGAACATTTATAATCAATCTTTACATAATCTTGCTTTAAACCATAAGCAAACGTTCCTTCGACGAATAGGACTTTACTTAATCGATTCTATGCCGTTTAATCAAATATATACTGTACCAGATCAGTACATATAGGTACCGTATCGTTGCTGTATTCATAAGATAAAGTTTACCTATAATCGAAATAAAGACTCTGTAGACTCTTTATATGCTCCGTACAGAGTGGTTATATGGGTCATTGTATCAGGTCAAACAAGGAATCAAAATGTAAATAAATGATGAATAAAGCTGCATAGGTCCAAATTCAATTTGCTATTTTGTTTTTTGTAAAAAAATAAAAACCACGAAAATTTCTTACTTTACATACACCGAAATTACTTAAAAAATAATAAATAATTTTTAATGAAACATGGTGAAATTACAGGTCTTGTGGAGATAAAGTATTATTATAAATAAAAATATTTATTTTCCCTAAGAGCTTCCTAAAAAACTACCGTTTGATTGTAGTAAGATTTTTTTTCTTAGATTGTAGCTTTTTGAATGTGTTTTACAATAGTGTTAAAAATCAAAGTTTTATATTAGTTTAAGGATAGGATTTTGCAGAGTGAGAGGGAAATATACGTTTATTTGCAGTTTATTATAAATATTTAAAAAATCATAAATGGTATAATCTTTAAAATAGTTTCAGATACTTTCCATTGCTCTAATGATTACAACCATATCAGTTTTTATCATACATTTTGTATATAGTTAAATGCCATACTCTAATAATGAAATTAGGAACTATTTTCATTATGAAAAACAGAAATTTACAATAATAAAAAATATATATAGTTGTATTAGTATAAGAACAATAGCAATTATTGAAAACAGTTTTAAAGATTATACTGTTTAGTTTTTTAATTCTTGTTAAACAGGACCCCGGAACAAAACCCATGAAAATGTTGATTCGGTGGAATCGGCTGAAATTTTGGTATTTTGTAGTTTAAGTCATACTGATCAAAAGTTCTTATCACATCGAGCCAATCCTATGGACAGTTTTTGAGATACAGCTTGTCAAAGTTAGGTAAATTGCGTCATTTTAGACATTCAAGAACTTTTTACTCTTAAACTATTAACTTTAGCAAAAAATTGCAAGGGTCGAAATATTTTTGTTCAAGTCCAATAAAGTTCAAGAATTTTTTTCAGAATTTTTTTATCAATTTTTAGGTTAGGTAAAATATATATATGTCATATTTCGGCATGCTTCGGTGGGATTGGCTGAAACTGCTATTTTGTAGTTAAAGTAATGCTGATCAAAAATTTCTATTGCACTATGAGTCTATCCTATGAGTGATAAGAGGTATATAGCATCACTACAAGTAATGTATGTTGCTATAATATTTTTAAAGGACATCTGAAGGGCTTTAAGTTTTATAATAACACTTTTAAGAACATTAGATTACTCAAGAGTATATGGCGAACCTAAAGTTTTATACCAACACTATTTAAAGTGTAGATGGTACGAAAGAACCGAACCTGTTCTTTCGGAACAGGTCCGAGCTAACAGTTCCGCGGAACAGTTCTCAGATTTAGAAAATACTAGTTCCGACTCCGCTGGACTGTCATGCGATTGAGCGGAGCACTGAGCACATGATAACGTTGTACCTTCCGACACGGAGCCGGAGTGGAGTGAGCAGATCAGACTTGCGGACTTTTTGCTATTGGTGGTAAGTGGTAGTATTTGTGTGGGATGTATATAATAATAATAAATTCTGTTTAATTTAAGTATTACAAAAATATAGCTCTAGCATTTTTTAATTCGAGGAGTTTTAGGAATAGTTTGAAGCATTAGGTGAATATTTTGACTTATTTCCATGTAACAATGAAATGAATTGAAGAAATGGTAAAACTTAGAAATGAAATACTCACGGTTCTAAATCGCATTACAAAACAAATTAAAAGTATATTAATTTATAAGACACCCTCTACTCTTATTCAGAGTTCAAATACTAGTTCATATCGGTTTTGATATACAGGACGTATTTTGTATTGACCGCTTTCTTTTCAAGAGCTTGGAGCTCTGGAGATTTCAAAATCAAAACATTGAATGGAGCATATAATTGACATGTCAGTTTTCAACCTTCATCAACCAATCAGCATTCTTGTTTCAAAAAAATCAGAACTCCAAGCACTTGAAAAGAAAGCGGTATCATTATGGAGCATATGGAGTTGCGAGTGCGAAAGAACGGGCAATCACTAATGCCGGACTCGGAGCAGGTCGGAATCGGAACAGGTTTTTGGAACAGGTATACTTTTTTACCCGGAACAGTTCCGACCTGTTCCGAGAAAAATCCACTCATCTCTAATTTAAAGGTATATAGTATTACTTGAGTTTATATAAGGTCACCATGAGTGATATTACAGTTTCCAGCGAACTTCATTGCTTTCTGCCATGATATTGAGTTAGAATGGAGACGCCATTTATGGCTCCTTACTAGAATTTAACATTTGACTTATCTTTACTATCTTGAAGCCAAAATATGCACTTATTTGGTGTCATGTTATAGGGGAAACACTTTTATTAAGTTTTTATATGTAATTTCTAAAAAACGCATTTATGCAATTTTCAGAGCCGTAAATTAAAATTGTATTTCAGAAGCCCCTGCAATCTTTGGGAGAACTTTGTTCATGTTTGCAGTAATAAATCGCTCTCAGTAGAATTTTGACCTAGGCGAATGCGGAAACTTAGTAAATAAAGTACCTACAGCTGATTATACCATGCGTGTAGCCGAGCGCTAGGCATAGGGAGTAAAATTAGAACATCGCGCGTACCAGCTGGCTGAAATAAAATAACAGAGCTGGGATGCTCCGCCCGACGGAGGAATTTATGGCAGCTGTGTTGTCAGATCTCTCGCGCTACGTGAATGTACATGCCTAATGGGAAATTACACGCACGGTATTATACATCCATGTTCATTTTATTTCATAAAATGACAGACAAGGTCAACTTGGAATATTTAATTGCAAGACGAATGATATGTATCTAAGAGAGAAAATATATATTTGCGTCACAGAAGACAGAAATACAATTAAAGGCTCTTTTTCATAGTCGCGAAATTCGCAAGTTTTTTTATTTCGGTTTTTAACATATTTTTTATTTTGTCCCATACTCACACAATGCGAAATTCGCTTTAACGCATTTGCGATGTCGCAAAAAAGTTGAACTATTTTCAACTTTTTTGCGATAAAATCTAACATTTTAACCTAACAACTTGAATTTGTCCTCTTTGTGATATATTTTAGTCCCACTTTTTGCAAAAGTATTTCAAATTGACATGAAGTCATTCTCATAACACTAGAATTAGATGCAACATCAAGATTTGATTTTGTGTAGACGATATTTTTTGATGTAGTAGAATAATCATAATCATATGGTTGACTTTCCAGTTCTACTACAGGATTAAGAGAAGGTCTAATAAATGACGAATTTCGTCTATAGGTTTTACCAAATTTGTCTTTAACCTGGTATGAACGAGGTTGTTCATTTCTACCTACAATCTCTCCTGGTACCCAATACTTTTCTTTTCTTAACATTATACTATCCTCTTTATTAAAGTCATTTCTTTCTTTTGCCTGTCGATCATAATATACTTTTGTTTTTGTTCTATTTTCCTTTAATTTTTTAATGTCTATAGTTGGGTTCTTTGTCAAAATATGAGATGAAACGGGTAAGGTAGTTCTAAGTAGTCTATGATTTAGGAGTTCTGCAGGTGACACATCCAAACCTGTAAGTGGAGTTGTTCTATATTCTAAAAGTGCTTTATGGATATCCGTATTAGAATCATTGCATTTTTTAAGCATTGTTTTACAAATTCCTACGGCACGTTCAGCCAAACCGTTTGATTTAGGATATCTAGGGCTAGAAGTAACCGAATCAAAATCCCAATCCTTGGCAAAAAGTTTAAATTCTCTAATATTAAAAGGCATATTGTCCGATACAAAGGTAGTCGGAATACCGTGATTGGCAAAAATAACCTTCAATTTATTTATCACTTCACCAGCAGTTTTATTTTTTATCGTCATTAACTCTATCCAGTTACTAAAGTAGTCAATTAATACGAGGTAATCAAAATTACTAAAAGTTAGGATATCTGCAGCTACTTTTAAGAATGGGAAATTTGGTCTTTCATGTTGAATTAGTGGTTCTTTAGTGACTTTCTTGCTGTATTTTAGACAAGTATTGCACTTAGCAACAAAATTATGCACATCAGTAGATAAGCCTGGTCAATAAAAAATTCGTCGTGCCCTGGCCTTAGTCTTCTCAATGCCAAAATGGGCTGTATGTAATTTATTGAGCATTAATTTTCTAAGTTTTTGAGGGACTACTATTTTATCATTATAAAACAACAGATTTTCTCTAACATAATTATAGTTCATTTTTTAATTTACAATAAAATTGAACCTCGGGGTTTAATATTTTCTTTTTATTCTCAGGCCACATTGTATTACAAAAATCTTTTACCTCACTTAATATTATATCTTCTAAGGTAGCACTTTTTAACTCCTGCAAACTGTGACTCGATATAGGTAAATCTAACTGAACACAATGTACTAATTCACTCATGTCTAAATCGTCTCCGCTTATATTTTTCATAAATGAGCATGATAATAGATCTGCGATATACATGAATTTTCCGGGCAAGTATTCTACCTTAAAATCATATTTGAGCAATTTTAATTTCATGCGCTGTAATCGACAAGTTGTTTTGTAAATATCTTTTTCACAAATAGTTCCCGACAAACACCGAAGATCGGCCCATCAGCGGGTCATCACTGGGCCAGAAGTTTCATTTCTGGCCCAGTGATGTCCCGATGAAGGACCAACCTTCGGTGTTTGTAGGGTTACCAATGGTTTATGATCAGATTTTATATTATTTTCCTACCATAAATGAAGTGATGAAATTTAGACAAACTAAAGCAAATACTCAACATTTCCTTCTCTATTTGTGCATATCTGGTTTCAGTTTCTGTTAAACTGCGAGAACAAAAGGCGACCGGCTGTCCCCCTTGAAGTAGGCAACCACCAACACCGTACTGGCTAGCATCGGTTTGTATTTCTATAGGTAACTTTTCATCAAAAATTTTTGAATTAGGTATTTTTGTTATTAAAGTTTTCATTCTAGCCAACACTTCAGAATGATCACTAGTCCAAATCCATTGTACATTATTTTTAATTAAATTTCTAAGTGGTGCCAACAACTGCGATAAACTAGGTATGTATTTAGTTAAATAATTAATCATTCCTAAAATTTTTAATAGCTCTTTTTTATTTCTAGGTTCCTCAATTTCTAAAATTGCCTGAATGTATTGTGGATCTGGTCTAATCCCATCAGCTGAAAATATTTGACCTAAATATCCAACTTAGTTTACTTTATATTGTACTTTTTTCTCATTAAATTTTACTCTAAATTTTTTAGCTCTCTCTATTACCTCGGCCAATATTTTATTATGTTCTTCTTCATCCTTTCTCGCAATAATAAAATCATCAAAATATATACTTATCGGTAAATCTCCAAACATTTTTTCATTAACACGTTGAAAAACTTCAGGACTCACATTTAAGCCAAAAGGCAACCTGTTAAAGCAATATTTGCCAAAAGGTGTTATAAATGTACAATACTTAGAACTCTCTGAATCAAGAGGAACGTGATAAAATCCCTCCTTAAGATCTAGCACTGTGAACACAGTTTTACCTTTTAATTCTAATGTTAACTCTTCTAACGTTGGAATTGGAAATTGATCTGAGCAAACAAACTTATTGAGGTGCACCGGATCTAGACAAATTCTTACTTTATATTTTTAGCTTTTTCCACAATCACTATATTGTTCACCCATTCAGTGGGTTCTTCCACCTTACTTATTATTTCCCGTTTAATTAAATCATCCAAGGCCTCTTTTAATACAGGTTTAATTGTGTCTGCTACTCTTCTACACGAACTTGCAAATTTTTCCAACCTACTGCAAAATGATTCGGTTTATTACATATTTTACAATATTTACCAAACGCTGGACAGTTCATTCTTGTGTGCTTACGGCCACATTTCAAACAGTCATAACTATTGTCTGCCCTATTGTCCCTGTTGTTGCTACGTATGGCTCCAGCTTTGCCTCTACTATTCTTTTAAATGACATCCACTTCCTTTTCATTTCTCAGTTTTTTTATTTGAAACTTACTAACTTCGGCTGCTCTACACTGCATTTCCGCTTTCTCCAATGTTAAGTCAGGTATGCGTAACAATCTTTCTTGTAGTTGTAGATCAAGGATTCCACTCACAATCTTGTCTCTTATTAGCGACGATTCCAAGGTACCAAAATTGCACTCCTTAGCTAGCACCTTCACATCTGTTAGGAAATGATCGAAGTCTTCACCCTCTCTCTGCGTTCGCACAAAAAACTTGTACCTGTCATAAGTCTCATTTTTCAACGGCTTACAATATTCTTTGAAAGCCCTTACTACCTCTTCATAACTCTTTGACTGTTCATCAGTTAAATTGAAAGTTTGAAATTTCTTTTGAGCGTCTTCACCAGCATGGTTCAAGAATATTGCAACTTTGACATCACTTTCTTTTTTGTCTAGTCCTGTGGCTTTTAAATATATATTTAAACTTCTCAAAAAACTTTCCAGATTTAGATTGGCGCTGTGGTCAAATACTAAATTTTTTGGCGGTTTAAAGGATCCTGTTCCCTCCATTTTGCTTTTTATACTAAGCAGTTTATTAACGATTTCTCCGTTTTTTCCTTGTCACGTGGATTACTTCTTAAGAGCGAAGAATGCCGATCAAACAGTTTCACCTGTGAGGAAGTGGGGTACAGAGAAGTACGGATGATGGGCGTGGCTTTATAGGCCTTCCTCACATATTTATAGTTTAAAAGGAATAAGCAAAGCAAACTATATACAATACACTGCTCGCCAATATCTGAGGTGTTACTTTATATTTATATTTTCTTAATAATTCATTGCTGCTTTGTTTTACAAATCTAACTGTTTATAAATATTTGTATATTACATACAATATAATTCAAATAGATACATTACAATAAAGGTTATAAGTGTATATTCAACTTTGTTTTACATGTAGGAAGTCATGTAAAAACTTCGAATGTAATCAAAGTACCTAAGTTTTTTATGAGATTATTTTATACTTACCAGTATTGCACGCCCGGTTTGATTTTTTTTAATCGCTTCGTATATTATCAGAATAGAACCCTATATTGAATTTTATAATGATCCGTTGGGTAATTAATTATTATAAATAATTATTCAACACCTTCACGAGTATTCGCGGACCATTTTTCTCGTTCTCGGCGTTTGCTGGACAAATAGCAATTATTTTATCGTTTATCTCGCCCTAAGCCTAAAACGGAACAATACATCGATTTTAAATTTTTACCGAATTATCACAGATTTATTAACAAAGTGTGCTAATATGAGGGTTAAATATATGAAAAGGAATGAAGATAGGAGATGGACGTAACTATTTTGTTTGAATATTTTTTTCTAAAATGAACAGTTTTTGATTTTTCATACGTTCCTCCACCGTTTTACCCTGTCTTCAATCTCCACTGAATCTGCCATTCCTTCACTGTTGGTAAATTGTTTTGTAACAAAAAATGAATCACTTTAAAAAATAATTAGGGTAATGATTATACTCTATGGCCGATTTATATTTTTACTTCCACATCCAGTGGAAGTATAGTAACGACAAAAAATTTTTTTAAAATTTTTATTGTCCAAATAGGCTTAGAATGTCATGAAATGTCGAGATTTCAAGTTTGAGCGAAAAAAAAAAATTTCTGTCTGTCGGTCTGTAACTTTTTTTATGCGCACGTTTACTCTGGAACCGTTCGAGATATTGACTTGAAATTTGGTACACATATGTACTTTAACGAGATATAGAACTAGATTATATTTTCATCTTGTTCCGTCGAAGGGTTGGGGGGTAAATTGGGGTAAATTTGGAGTAAATAGGTAAATCAAGCAGGTAAGAGTTTATAAAATTGATGTTTAGTATAGACAAGAGAAGCTAAGGTCTCAAAAAAAATTTTGGCATTAGCCACCCGCATTACCACCCTCACCCCATTATTAAAGGGGATGAAAAAAAAATGTGATTTAGTGTGTGTACAAGAACCAGAAATCTCAAAATATTTTTTTACTTTATCCACCCCCCACTTCCACCCCCTGTCACCACCCCCACCCCACTACCGATGTGGGGTATCGTTTTATGGGTTTTTGGGGTAGAGGATTTCAAATATTATATTATTAAAGTTCCATAAACAATTATTTCCAGATACAAAATTTTTTCGTTGTGTGACCTGGATAGAAAATCCGGATGTGGAAGTAGTGATTCCTTGGGCAGCGGTTTTTACTTCCACATCCAGTGGAAGTATAGTAACGACAAACAATTTTTTTTAAATTTTTATTGTTCAAATAGGCTTAAAATGTCATGAAACGTAGAGATTTAAAGTTTCTGTCTGTCTGTCCGTCGGTATGTCTGTCTGTCTGTAACTTTTTTTGTGCGCACGTTTACTCTGAAACCGTTTAGGATATTGACTTGAAATTTGGTACACATATGTACTTTAACGAGATCTAGAACTATATTATATTTTCATCTTGTTCCGTCGAAGGGTTGGGGGGTAAATTGGGATAAATGGATAAATCAAGCAGGTAAGAGTCCATAAAATTTGTATTTAGTATATACAAGAGAAGCTAAGGTCTCAATAAAATTTTTGGCATTAGCCACCCCATTACCAACCCCCACCCCCTTATTAAAGGGGGTGAAAAAAAATTGTGATTTGGTGTATGTACAAGAACCAGAAACCTCAAAATATTTTTTTACTTCATCCACCCTCACTACCACCCCCCTATCACCACCCCCACCCCACTACCGATATGGGGTATCGTTTTATGGATTTTTGGGGTAGAGGATTTCAAATATTATATTATTAAAGTTCCATAAACAATTATTTCCACATACAAAGTTTTTTCATTGTGAGTGACTTGGATAGAGAATCTGGATGTGGAAGTAGTGATTCCTTGGGCAGCGGTTTTACTTCTTATATAATTATTGCATCTTCTATAGGATACTATTCGAAGTTTATTTGTTTTAGGCATTTTTAATTTTATGATGCCAACTTAGTTGTTGAAACCATGATCTAAACCTATACATATTGAGAACGCGTCATTTTGAGGCAGCTTTCCTTTACGTCACACCTTTCGGTCCACTTTACTTTCGGTGTGAGGAGCATAGAGCGAATTGGAACTTGGAATTCTGGAACTAATGAATTTTAGAATAGTGCCAATTTTCTCTACTTATCATTTAGTACAGTAACTAGAGGTTTTAATTTCCGAATAATATCATATGACACGGATTTCGTTCATTTTTGGTAACTTAATATTTGGAGGCATGCTATTTTATTTGCCCTTTTCAGGGGTTGGCAACTAAAAAAAAAACCAAAAACATTGGGGTTGAAAAATACTAAAATTTTAAGAAGAAAAGGTTCTATGCAACTTTTCATACAAATTGATAGTCTTTGAGGGTGGCCCTTTTAAATCATAACTTCCCTCTCACCCTACCTTTTCGAAGGCAGGCAGACCATCGGATGAATGTCGTCATTGGTTCGAACGAGTTTTTTCGTTGAGCTTTTCCCGTACCAGCAATCCAACATTTTAAAACAGTGCGCGTGTGCGTCAGTGCGCGTGTACTGAACAAAAACTCATTTCCCTAGCTTTAAGTAGTTTCTAAGTGTTTTAAAACTATTCTCTAGTTGTAAATTAAAAAATTGTTAGGTTTAAGTCTTATTTATTTTTAGATAGGAGTCCTAACTCCACATTCGATGTGTTGTCCTAACTTGAATCGAACCCGCTCCATCCGACCGTACATTCACCACGGCGCTACGCGACGTGGTTGTGCGGTCGGCTCTGTACTGGAATACGATTCAGGTGCATGTTTGTATGCTAAACATCTAATAAATATTTTTGAATTGAGGGTGGCGGTGCTGTACTTACAAAAATTATTTCGTAATTCGACGATTTCTCCTACATCCCTGAAACGATTGAAAAAACGTTTTGATAGACTTTTAGAGAAAACTTGATAGAATGATAAAATTTTTTTTTCATTTTCGCACATACAAATTATTTTCTTTCTTTACTTTTCATTAGCCTAGTACCATTCTATACAGTTGTCTCTAAAAGCCTATAAAAAAATTTTTTGTATCGGTTCAGGGTTGTAGGAGAAATTGTCGAGTTACGTTCACGGCACCGCCTATCTTAGGGCGTTTTTTCACTGGCCGACACGATACCGATACGATACCTACAATGTCGTAACGATACTGAAGAATAGCATATAATAACATGGGGCCGACAAAATGTGACAAAACGGTATCGTATCGGCAAGTGAAAAAGAGTTCCATATAATTTTATGCGTTTGTGCTGCCCCGATATCGTTGTATCGGTGTCGTTGACGACGAATCGGTATCGTTTCGGCCAGTGAAAAAACGCCCTTAAGTTATAAACACTAGAAAATTGTGATTTTTGCTTGAAAAAGAGGTATTTCAAATGGGTTTTCATCAAATAACTCGAATGGTATTAAATTTCGTTTCGTTTTTCTAATTTTTGTAGAGTTAATGGTTTCGGAGACCTGGGGATATAAAGGTGGCGTCCGAATGTTTATAAAACGAAGTATTTAGTTTAAATGTTAAATAACTATGGCACTTAAGTCAAAAACTCTAATAACCAAAATGAAATACTATTAATTAGGCTTTCAAATATTTTTTTGTATATTTCTATAGCATCAAGAACAAAGAAGC
Organism: Rutpela maculata; assembly: GCA_936432065.2. NCBI lineage: Eukaryota > Metazoa > Arthropoda > Insecta > Coleoptera > Cerambycidae > Rutpela > Rutpela maculata. The sequence goes on along the minus strand of OW386287.2, from coordinate 124,707,736 downwards.
TATGACGGAAACAATATACTTTTATTGGTTTTAGAGAAAATTTCATGGAAATCAAAAATAAAGCTTATGAACTGAACATGAATGTATTTTATTTAAACATTTGATTTTATAGATGGCATGGCATCCGACCGTTTTTAGGATGAAGTATTTAGTTTAAAATATTGAATATCTTAGAAACGACACGGGACGGCACTTCTATCAAAAGGTACAAAGATAAAGATGATTAATCAATATTTCAAACTATTTTTTGTTTGTTTCTTCAACACAAAATATAAAAAAGTTATGGCCGATACAATATGCGTTTTTACTTTTTTTTCTAACAAAATTATCGCAATTTTGTTATTGTAATTGCTCAGTAATTATGTTTTTTTTTTCAAAAATACTGTTTTTCGTTAATACCTAGATGCTTATTTTTTTAATCCTTTTAAAACACTTTTGTTTTAGAAAAAAAATAATTTCCATCCGCTATATGAGAGCTGCCATTTCGAATTTTTTAATTTTTACTTCAGATTCGTAGTCTTTGATCCCAAAAACATAACTGTCCTATATTTCAAAAATAAATTACTAATACTTTTTCAAATATTGAATATTTAGGTTTAGGGGTAGTTTTCAACCCTTGAGGGTAAGAGCAAGTATCCGGACCATACACAAACTGAAGACGATACCTTTTATTACAGTACTAACCCATAAAGAATTATTCCGAAATTTTACATATTTTTTACCTCTAGATACTGTATTAATCAGGAGTGTTTACAATTTTTTATATTATCTATCGAAAAAATTCCGTGAGAGCAAAGTAACATTTAATCATATAGACCTAAAAATACTGTGCTGCTGGAAAAATTATTTTCTACTTTTTGTGCATTTTTAATAAAGACGTGTTTACATTTTTTTATAACATAGATATACTTTAAGTGGTGGTTCCTGTATGATTTTAAGACAAAAAGTTCCCATAGACATATGTCCTAAACGTAAAGGATTTAAGATACCTATACCGCGCGGGTAATAAAGTTTACCTTTTTTTGTTTTTTTTAATATACTGCATTTTTTTCTTTATTTTATTTAGGGCTTTATTAAAAAACTATTTCACGGTGTTGTCCGTGAAATAGTTTTTTAACCAATTAAATTAAAAAAAAATGAATCCCGTCCGGGAATTGAACCCGGACTGTTTTTCACGCGGCAGAGACTCTAATCACAACGCCACTTTACCACACAGCTGTATATTAAGTAAAACAGGTACACATATTAACGTTGTTTTCAATTAATTTTAAACTTCCGTAACTTCTGTCACTAGTTGAATTTTTCACTTATTGGATTTTTTCCCATTCATTTCAGATCATTATCCAAGAACGCACCAAATTTCAAGTTTCCAGAACAAGCGGAAATCCATTAACCCATTAAAAGTATTTATTAAATATTCTTAAGTTGACATGTCATGGGCTATATTTGATTATCTCATGTATCTCATTATTACAACCACATATTAGAACGCTACATACGTCGCAGGGACATGAAGCGCCCCAATCTGCCGATGTTAGGCGAGGAACAATTTCAAACCGCCAGAGCTTTATATAAATTAATCGCACTCCGAAACAATCGAAGTGAATTTCTTTTAGTATACAAGCGTTTAAATTAATTAAAAGATGGGTTGAGATTTGGTGTGATAAACCGTTAAGATAAAAAATACACAGGAAAAAAAAATTGAGGAAAAACCTGCTCTACGACACTGTCGACACTTCTGTCAAAGTAATAAAACTACAGGATGATAATATGGTAAAAGATATATGTATGGATAATGCAAATTAGATGTTGTATTGTATGACGATAAAATATTTCCTCTCGCTGGATTCCTCAGGGGGAAAATCTGGGGGAGGGGATGTTGGTGGTGTCTTGTGTGAGAAGCGGAAGTCGATTTTCTTTACCGGAGTTTTGTTTATGTACAGATAGGTAAATCTCCACCATCTATATTTTTCACTAAAAATATACCCCATTTCTTTGTTGGCGATAGCGTCAACTATTTACTAAATATTATTTTTCTCCGTCAAAAAGTCTTGTAGATATAACGCCAAGACATAGGCGGAATTGAAAAATCTTAATTTTCCCAATATTTTTAGTCTGAAGCGTAAAAATGAGAGAAAATCTCGAAGTGCTTTTTAATTTTTACAATACTTCGAACTTGTCTTCAGTAAGCGAGGGGAGTAAAATACAAAGATGATAGACCATGTACATTTAAGTATAATCGCTACTGGCTACATATAATCCCAAATCAAAACACTCTTTGTTAAAAAACTGCTGCCCAAGGAATCACTACTTCCACATCCAGATTTTCGATCCAAGTCACTCACAATGAAAAAAATATGTATGTGGAAATAATTGTTTATGGAACCTTAATAATATAATATTTGAAATCCTCTACCCCAAAAACCCAGAAAACGATACCCCACATCGGTAGTGGGGTGGGGGTGCTGATAGGGGGTGGTAGTGGGAGTGGATGAAGTAAAAAAATATTTTGAGATTTCTGGTTCTTGTACACACACTAAATCACAATTTTTTTTCATCCCCTTTAATAATGGGGTGGGGGTGGTAATGGAGGTGGCTAATGTCAAATTTTTTTTTTGAGACATTGACTTCTCTTGTATATATATATTACCAATTTCATGAACTCTCACCCGCTTGATTTACCTATTTACCCCAAATTTACCCCAATTTAGCGCCCAACCCTTCGACGAAACAAGATAAAAATATAATCTGGTTCTAGATCTCGTTAATGTACATATGTGTACCAAATTTCAAGTCAATATCTCAAACGGTTTCAGAGTAAACGTGCGCACAAAAAGTTACAGACCGACAGGCAGACATTTTTTTTTCGCTCAAATTTAAAATCTCGACGTTTCATGACATTCTAAGCCTATTTCAACAATAAAAATTTTTTGTCGTTACTATCCCTACAAACACCGAAGGTTGGTCCTTCATCGGGACATCACTGGGCCAGAAATGAAACTTCTGGCCCAGTGATGACCCGCTGATGGGCCGATCTTCGGTGTTTGTCGGGTATACTTCCACTGGATGTGGAAGTAAAAAATAAATAATTACCCAGATTTTTCATGGATTTTATTGCCTCAAAGATAGAATGTATAACATAATATTCTCTACACAGCTGCATTTTTAAATATAAAGCATTTCTAGAAAATGTTACTCAGTATACTGCCGTCTTAAGTAAAAGCATCCTATCTACAAAAATTGATAATTTTAGATTTTCACATTTTCTGTCCTATACACATATATTCTACACTTTTTTAGTTAAAATGTGTGATATAGGTCTGGTAAGAAGAAGTTATTAGTTATGGATATTAAATATAATTTTGTTTGTTGGAAGTGCTCATAACAGTACATTTACAACTGATAGTATCCTAGTTGGTTAATGCTTGAATGTCCAATAGAGGACTCTTACTAAGTCGGGCAGTTTATGCTGGTCGAATTGCCAGCGATAACAAGTAGGTGTGGCTAGAGAGTTATTTATATATTTCGTTTTATAGGATTTATTACTAAACAGGTTGCATAAAAAATACAGAAAACATATTTTATTATGTAGAAAAATATTGTGCGTGTCGTTACGAAGTTAGATATTTGATATATTTACTGTTGTGGTCTAAATTAAATAAACACTTGTAATCCATTCCCTGAGTCTAATTGTCAAGATGTCGCCATCTATGTAACTATGAATGAACTTTTACATGTATTCGTTTTCCCAGCTTTTTAAGAAAATGTGTGGTTTATTTAAAACAACAAAAATCTTATTTTGTGCATCGCATACTTCTAAATGTTTATTCCTTTTTAATTTTTTTTTGTGGGACAGGGAGCTTTGAAAAAAATCACAAAGTTTCCCATGTAAAAGCATAGGCATTGCACACTCTTAAACCAGTTATTATCTGACACCATGTCACGTTCTTTGTGATGCTTCTTATTATTGTTTATTAGTTATAACCTTTAACCCCACACAGCACAGAAATATTCTAAGAAGGTGCACAGAATGTTTGCTCGGAACGTTTCAATATTCTGAGAATATTCTCACAACATGAAAATCATTACTATAGAATGTGCCATGTACATTACAAAGTGGAGTATTTTAAATGTTCCTAGAACATTTCAGGTATGTTTTCCCAGGTAGCAAAGGCACGTGAAAATGACGTGACTAGTTAGTAGTCTACTTGATAAAAATGAAGTAATTAATGCATAAATAAGTATTGTCCTATGAATTTGTTTGTTAACCATCCGTATATTTTATTTACATTAACATATCTAATTAATTATCTAATATTGTTTACCATCACTCCAATTTTTTTTCTCACAAGGGTTGCCTGCAAATTATATTGTATTAAATTATTAAATTCATTTTATTTTACTTACCTTTACCAATTGCCGTCAGCAGGGGTAGAACCGCTGCGCGTCCAACCTTCTGATTTGGAAATCAACGGTTTAACTCACTCGGCCACTGAAGTTACACATGCTAGTACCTACTTAAAGACTATAATTATAGTTGAAATCCGAAACAAATTTTTTTCTGATCTCAAATTTGATGAGAGATGGGGGGAAGTCAGGAGTCAACTGTTTTAAGATTTTATAGTTGAGGTACTTATACAAACCTAGGAAACGTGTTGGAGAAAAAACGGTAAAGATATAATATCGTCATCTACAATATTTAATGGTCTAAACAGATCTAAAATTGGAAAAAATATATTCGTATATCGGTTTTATAAGCAATTATTACCCTTAAAAAACAAAATTTTTTTCGCAATTATTTTAACAAAAAAAAAACGAGCTGAGCAGGGGTAGAACTGCTGACCTCGTGACTTGTAGGACAACACCTTAACTCATTCGACCACTAACTTCTTGAGAATATTTATTTAAAGACTTTATAGTTGGAACACGCAACGGCTAGATTTTGCTTTTTAATACATTTTAAACTAATTTTATTATTAAAAGAGCTCGATATCTGCACAAATAAATTGTCGAATCTTTGCAAACTCTTTCGAATATAAATTATTTTGGATATAATTAGTAGTGTATTAGTCATTATTCTTTTCGTAGTTGTTCATGATCCTCTTAGTCGTAGAAGTTCTTTATTACAAAAAAGATATATAAATTAAGGTATCATTATTTCTGAGAAACAAATAGGTACTTAAATAAATATTTATATTTAGTATACCAAAATAATTATAATAATAGTTAAAAATAATAACCACTGTTATAAAGGTATCGCATCAAAATTTTTTGTGGAACGTACCACGAACGTTAAAATATTATAGAAATATTTCATGAATATTCCAAACTAGATAAAAATATTTATGGAGGTTCTAGGAATATTTCAGGTAAATATTCTGTTTACAGAATATTGTCACTTAATAAGAATATTCTGAAAATATTCTGTGCTGTGTGGGACACTACTTTTAAATGATTTATTGACTGAACCTTTTACATACATTTATTATCTCTCTGGCTGTCAAGCCGACTCTGCGTATTGCCAACTTTAACATGCCAAAATGGTAAAAACACACTAGGCGTTTTTCGCCGACTCGGCAGACGACTCGGCACATGGTTCTATACTAAATCATAGAAACGCACACACGTGATTTTGATCTTAGGCGACACGCCTCGGCACATCGTCTGGCAAGGTTGGTAGACTTTAAGGTGGCCTAATAACTCACAATCCCCACCAAAAAATGGCATTAGCCAATGAACAGCTGGTGTGAGATCACACCAGATGCAGAGCCTTATTCAAAATATTGTAAGAATTTGTGTAATGTTAATTAAGCAAAGAACTCGTAACTGGAATGGGTTCGCAATAACCCGCTTTTGAGGTCGGTGGTAATTATCCTCGCATTTTGAGTCACTGTTCTGCATGCTGGTAATGAGGATAAGTTGTAGAATATAACACTACAGATCATAGTAACGTCAGACCATATTTCGGGCCAGTACGGACGGTTCTTCTAGAGTGAGATAACTGCGCCGCTACTGCGCGTTCGAAGAACAAAGATAGTCTGACCTTTCACCCCCGCACTGACTTCTTCGCCTAAAAGCAGTATATTAAGGAACCTCATAGTCTACCAATCTTGATCGTCTGGACCATGGGCCGCTTGTTGAGGGGCGTTGACGCTCGTCCTCTCGTATATGGGTATTACATGTAACCACACACACGAGCAGTGTTGCCAACAGAGCTTTCTAAAATTCTCCGCCTACTGCCTTAAAATTCTCCGCAAATCGAAGAAATTCTCCGCCAAAAATAAAATAAAATATCAAAATCTTCTATAGAACAAAAAACATATTGATCTTTATTTGCTTCTCAATATGTAATAGTCTAGGTGCCCGCGTACACTGAGGCCTAGTCTATCACTTTTTTCCTCTGCGAGAATTTTCGTAAACGCGGCGTTCCTCCTCGGCATGAAAAAGACGATTTCCACACGTCGGACTGGAAAATCAGCAAATATATTTTGTCCGACAATTCGAAAATTGGATTCTAAATATTTTTATTAAGCAATCTTGAAAAAATCAGCTGGTTATCAATAAATGTTTTAAAGTCATGTTATGTTATGTTTAACGTTCCAAAATTTTTGTCGGACAGTTTGTAGAAATATTTAGAATATATATGTAGAATCCAATTCTCAAATTGTCCGACAAAATATATTTGCCGATTTTCCAGTCCGACGCGTGGAAATCGTCTTTTTCATGCCGAGGAGGAACGCCGCGTTTACGAAAATTTTCGCAAAGGAAAAAAGTGATAGACTAGGCGCAATTATGCCGTACAAGAAGTTATACGAGGATATGTAAAAATTGCATTTATGTACGCGGGCACCTAATATGAATGAATTAATAAAACCTGGTTGTGATGAATCACCACGACCAGGTTTGGAGCACGCTTGAGATTAGTCAACTCTATATACATACTGGAATGAGTATGAACAATTAGGAACCTATTGTTCCCTTTCAAAACTAGAGATAAGCTAAATTTGGAGGCACTCTGGCTCCCTCTCACTTGTAAACTAATTATTCAGAAAACTGAGACAGGTAACCTTCAAATATGGCTTTCTCTCTCTAAAGCTTCTTCCTGCTCCAACCTATCGGTCCTCACTCCAATATAGTATCGAGCTCACTACTTGAGATCATTGGTCGACAAGCGACCTCTGTTGACCCTTAATGAAACTGAATATGCACATATCGTCATCTGTTATCAGTTACATAAACTACTACAATGAAGGAAAACAGAGAGCTACATTATTTTGTTATTTGTTTTAATAAAGAAATAATTATAAATTCTGTCACCCTATATTCTCCGCCAATTCTCCGTCAAAAAGGCATTCTCCGCCAGATTCTCCGCAGGCAGTCAAATTCTCCGAAAAGCGGAGAATTCTCCGGCAATTGGCAACACTGCACACGAGGCTGCGTGTTTCAGTTGTAAATTTGATGCGTGCTTGCCAAATCAAATCTGTTTACAAATACTTTGCGTGAAATAACAGACAAGAATGGGTGACAGGTATTATATAAACTTTTTGTCTGGCGTTCCTTAGCAATTGGATGTTCGCACATACAACTCTTTTTTCTTTTTTTTTGATTGACAATATAATAAACCCAACAGAATTAATTCTTCCTCCTAGCTGTACTACTGAACTGACAACGTTGTATTTTGATGCTTTCTGCGACAACTAGTTAAACCGCTTCGTGTGTGTTGTTACAGGCGGCTGCCGACTCGGCGAAAACCGCCTAGTGTGTTTTTACTCAAACTAACCGTTGAGTGAAAAGTTTACCAAGAGGCGCAACCGTGTACTTGAAATCGTAGCCAAAGCAGGGTCTGATATACAGTACGGCGCCACCGGCGCGGCATTGGGGTCTAAGATCTTAGTCAGTTGCACAAACATCAGTTAGGTTGATGGCAGGCACTCGTATGGTTCGCGTCGCGTAAATCGTCGCTTTTGATAAACAAGGAGATTTGTCTCTGCGCCAGAGACGGCTCTCATATAGACATAATATTTAAATGCAAACACCTACTGAAACATTCAGAAAAACGACGAAATGGTGAAATATTCATCATTGCCAGCTACATTGTGTTTTTAAATTTAACCTAAAAACGGTAATGATTCTTACAAAAACATGTAATGCATACCTAGCAAATAAAAAACAATTTTGAATCAAACACATATCTTCCTGTTCTGTTTAGTGTGTGGCGTGTTTATTATGTTTATTTTCATAACAATTAAATATAAAAACCCAATGAGCTGCTGGTAACATAAAACATTTTTTTCCCAGTAAAATAAAGCATTTTGATATAATATTAAATAATACATAACAAAGAAAATTAAGTAAAAGTTCCATGTACCATGTGCATCACAAATGCGCACAACGTGATAAAGTGAATTTTATTACTTTCACATCCAGTGGAAGTATAGTAACGGCAAAAAAATTTAAAAAAACTGTCATTGTTCAAAAAGGCTTAGAATGTCATGAGACGTCGAGATTTTAAATTTGAGCAAAAAAAATTTCTGTTTGCCCGTAACTTTTTTGTGCGCATGTTTACTCCGGAACCGTTAAAGATATTGACTTGAAATTTGATACACGTATGTATTTTAACGAGAACTGGAACTAGATTATATTTTCATCTTATTCCGTCGAAGGGTAAATTGGGATAAAGCGGGGGTAAATAAGTAAATCAAGCATGTAAGAGTCCATAAAATTTGTTTCGTGTTCGCGAAATAGAAATTTAAATAATGCGCCACTTTATTTGAGCGACAGTGTTTGTATCGACCAATGCAATGCCTTGCCGCCAAAACCAGCGACCTTCAGAGAGATTTTGTCAATCTCTACTCAGTTTGCATTGAGAACTCTTAGTGTGTAGTCATGTAGTCAATGTACTGCTAATTCGGCAAGTTTATGCCAATCAATCCAGATTTAGTTCCCTATAACTAAATCCTATGGTGTGGGAGACATATCCAACCAACTAGCGAGAACACAGCTCTAGAGCTTCTCAATCTGTGGACAATTTGCCGGCGACAGAGAAGCCTCGGCGTCCGCCACACTTTCATGTAAAAGTAAGGGATTACAAGGTAGGTCACACATGCTTTCCTGTTTAGCTCAAAATAGGTGGTCCTTCGTATTGTTAAAATTGCTATACTTTAGAAATTGAGAAGATAATACATTTGGTCTTCGAGCCACATTAGAACAGTCCTTTGGATGTTTTTTACGTGTTATTACAGTTCATTAAAGACAGCGTTGGCTTGGCTTTAAAATTTGTAAACAAACTTTAGTGTTGAATTCGTGCTATTGTGATTTTTAAGTGCGTGTAAATAAGCATTTTCTTGTTAAAACCGTTGCATTGCGTCATCGTTAAACCGTTGCATTCCAACAGGATTACGTCATCGGGTAAATTGTAGTTTTGTCCTTTTCTAGAAATTTTAAATTTAACGTTTTTATCTAGGGATTTAGTGTTCTGTCAGTCTGTTAATTCTAACAACTGTCATTTTTTGTATTTGTAACCTTTAAAAACGTTTATTTATTAGGCGATCCAAACCACGTGACTTCCAACATGGCGCTGAGGGCAAACATCCGGCAATCCTTTATTTTCATTCGTTAAATGAGTTTTTTTTCGGTTGCCTTGACTACGTTTCCGCGAGTTAATTAAAATAAACCCCATGTTTGCCCTCAGCGCCATATTGAAAAATAATTTTGACAGGTCGTTGGATTGCCTAATTGTTTGTTGTGTTGATTTATTTTACTGTGTTTTTTAATTAAGCTTGACCATGGCTGCTTTAAAAGAAGCGATTGTATCTAGAAAAGTCGTAATTTCGCAAATTACGGAAATTTGTGAGTTAGCAAAACAAGCCAAATTGGACGAAAATATGCGAGTTTTGTTTAGAATTAAATATAGTTGTTTAGAATCTTTGTATGAGAAGTTTAAAGAGTTACATTTAAAAGTGTTATTGGCGTCCAAAGACTCTGAGTTTGAAACTCAAGACACAATTCGAAAAGACTTAGAGGAAAACTATTTTGAGTCTCGCGTTGTTTATGAATCTTTATTTCCTCCGGTACTAGATGTTCCTACTTTATTGCCTACGGTTAGTGTAGAAACCGATTCTAGCCCTAGTGTTAATTTACCAAAATTACAGTTGAGAAAGTTTAGTGGTGAAACTCATGAATGGCAATCATTTAAAAGCCTTTATGATAGTTTAGTTCATAACAAAAAAAAGTTATCGGACATCGACAAATTTCAGTATTTATTGCTTTCTTTAGAGGGTGAACCTCTCACATTAGTACAGTCAATTCCGTTAGAGCCTGATCATTATGAAATAGCATATAAAGCTTTGTTGACACGCTATTCGAACAAACGCTTGTTAGCCAACAGCCATTGGCATATTTTGAAAAATTATCCTCCCTTAACGTCTGAAAATTTAAAGGACATTCGTGGTCTTGTGGATACATTTTCAGAAAATATAGCCATCTTGAAAAGGTTAGGTTTTGACGTTGCAGCCTGGAATTTTATTTTAGTAGATTTGTTGGCAGATAAGTTACCCCCTGCTACACGCAGACGTTTTGAATTACAGGGTGATGCTGCGGAAATTCCCACATTTGAAAATTTAACAGATTTTGTTTTAAAACAGTGTGTCGCTTTACAAACATTAGCTTCGTCAAAAGTATCGGGCACATCTAAATCAAAAGTGTCTAGTACAGCTACGACAAGTAGCAAACATCGTGTTTCGCAACACCCCAGAGCGGATGTTGATTTTCGTGCCAAGTCTTTACTTGTGCAAACTGATTCTTCTTTGTCTAGTAGTAGTAGTTCCCAGAATTCTGCGGGGAATTCTCCGGAAAATTGTTCTTTGTGCAAACAGGATCATTTGATCTATCGTTGTCCTCAGTTTTTGCCCTTGACCGCTAGAGATCGTCATGCGGCTGTAAAACGTATTCGTTTGTGTTTCAATTGTTTAAAGGATTCCCATGGTGTGGGAACTTGTCCTTCGAAATCTTCTTGTTCAAAATGTCAGAAAAGACATCACACGTCTTTACATTTTAGTGAGATTACTGATGGTAATCGTATAGAAACGTCAGGTGCTTCCTCGACAACAACTGACAGTCCTAGTGTACATGTTGGTACTAGTGTGTTGCCTTGTTATTGTCTACTGTGTTGGTAGAAATTTTAGATGTGAAGGGACAGCCTCATGTTGTGAGAGGTCTTGTTGATCCCGGATCAATGGCTAGCTTTATGACTGAATCTTGTGCTCGTAAGCTACAGCTACCTCGTGCTCGTTCTTCCATCCCTATTGCAGGGTTAGGGCAGATGTCTACAAAATCTTCCCTTGGTGTTTCTCATTGCTTGATTAGACCTACTGGCTCCTTGCAGCCATCCCTCCCCTTGGATGTGATTGTTCTCCCTACTATTTGTTCTGAGATGCCTTCGGCTACTCTCTCCCCTTCGAATTTAGCTAGTTTTAAACCTTTCAAGTTAGCAGATCCTTCGTGGCACCAACCTGGTCCCGTTGATTTATTGTTAGGTGCTGACATTTATTCCTCAATTGTACTTCCCGACATTGAGAAAAGTGATTTTAGTTCGTTAGTAGGTATCCATACCATATTTGGTTAAAATCACAAATTCCTCTTCACCCTACCTTTCCGAGGGCGGGCAGACCACCGGATGAAGACTGTGACTTGTTCGAACGGGTTTTTTCACTCAGCTTTTCCCGTATATACCAACCAAAAGCTCCAAACCTGTGCGCGTGTGCAGTGCGCGCGCTCTAAACCAACGTTTTTAAACCTAGCTTCAAGTAGTTGTAAGTGTTTTTAAACTATCTTTAGTTATTTTTATTCAAATTGTTAGGCTTAAGTTTTCCACCCATTAAACAGGAGGCCTAACCAACCCATGGTAGTTATATCGTTATAGCCAAAGCCGAGCCCCTTCACCCGACCACCCATCTACCACGGCGTTGCGCGCCGTGGTGGTTCGGTCGGCTCTAAATCGGACCTCGACCGAGGCGCACTCTTGTAAACAATAATTGTTAATAAATTTGTTTTGAATTGAATTGAATTGAATACCATATTTGGTGTGATTTTGGTTGGTCCTGCTTCTTATTCGAAACTGCCTCCGCCCGTGCAGGCTTTCTTCGCTTCTGTCGTTACGCCTTGTTTAGACGACACTTTAAAGAGTTTTTGGAAAATTGAAGAAGTTCCGGAAAAGGCTTCCATTTCCTTAGAGGAACAACAAGCAGAAAATAGTTTTGTCCAAACCCATTTTAGATTGTCTAATGGTCGTTTTGGGGTTTCTTTGCCTTTTAAAGCTGCAGAACCCACTTTCCGAAACTCACGTGTTCTAGCTGACCGTCGTTTATTCTCTCTTGAGCGTAAGTTCGACTCTAACCCATTGCTTCGTGTGGAGTATGTGAACTTCATGAAAGATTATTTAGCTTCAGGTCATATGACCTTATGTCAAGTGCCTTATGAGGATTCGAACTCCTACGTTATTCCTCACCATTGTGTGTTCAAGGTTGAAAATAGTAAACCCAAAATTCGTGTAGTCTTTGATGCGTCTGCCAAAGATGCAAATGGGGTTTCTCTCAACGATTTCCTACTAATCGGCCCCAAGCTTCAGCGTGACATCGCTAGCATTCTCCTTCGTTTTCGTCATTTGTCTTCACTTGTGATTTGAGGCAAATGTATCGTCAAATTTTAATTGCGTCAGGACACCAACGCTTTCAGCAGATTCGTTGGAGGTTCTCATCTTCGGACCCTGTCCAAACTTATTGTCTCAACACTGTAACTTATGGTGTTTCCTCAGCTCCTTTTCTTGCTATCCGCACCTTGCTGCAGTTAGCCGAGGAAGGACGCTCCCAGTTTCCTTTGGCCTCCCAAGCCATTGAGAACGACTTGTACGTCGATGACTTAGTTTGTGGTGCTAATTCATTGGAAGGCACCCTGGAACTCCAGAGACAGGTCAAAGAATTGTTTAGTTCTGGTTGTTTTGAACTTCGAAAATGGTCTAGCAACCATCCATCTGTTTTGGAAAATCTCCCTGAGAGTCACTGTGTAAATCAAAATTTGTCTTTTGATCTTGAAAAGGATAGTTGTATGAAGGTACTTGGTCTTCAATGGCAGCCTTCATTGGATTCTTTTGTTTTTGCTGTGAATCCCCGCGATTCTATTTGTTCGAAACGTTCGATTTTATCCGAAATTGCCCGGATATACGATCCTCTTGGTTTTTTGTGCCCTGTCACATTCTTTGCAAAACGCCTCATTCAGGTTCTATGGACTCTAGGCATTGGTTGGGATGATTCCCCTCCATGTGAGGTCGTTTCCAGATGGCAGCAGTATAAGGATCAGTTGCCTTGTATTGCTTCGCTGCGAATTCCTCGTTTAGTTGTTGCGGATCTTACCTCCGTAGTTTGTCAACTCCATGCCTTTTGTGATGCTTCTGAGCTTGGTTATGGTTGTGTAGCCTATTTGCGTTGTGTTTACCCTAGTGGTAATGTTAGCGTTTCTTTTCTTTGTGCAAAGTCCAAAGTTACTCCTTTGCATACTTTGTCGATTCCTCGTCTTGAATTGTGTGCCGCAGTTTTATTGTCCTCTCTAGTCGCTTGGATTAGAGTAACTTTGAAACCTGTTTTTTAAATTGAAAATGTTTTTGCTTGGTCGGATTCCACCATAGTTTTGAACTGGATTAGATCTTCTCCACATCGGTGGAAAACTTTCGTGTCAAATAGAGTGAGTGTCATCCAAGACAGGCTAGCTCCTACTTGTTGGCACCACATTCGTTCTTGTGAAAATCCTGCGGATTGTGCCTCTCGCGGTCTTCTCCCAGAGGAATTTGTGTCTTTCCCCTCATGGTGGGCGGGTCCCTCCTGGCTAAAACTTCCTCCTGCGGAATGGCCTGTTGAAAGTGTAGAAATTGTTGATCCCCGTGTGGACGTTGAACAGAAGAAAACTGTTTTGGTTGCTCAAATTGAACCTTGTGTTATTGATTCTTTGTTTGTTCGTTTCTCATCTCTTCGTAAAATACAAGGTATTGTTGCTTATTGCCTTAGATTTTACAACAATTGCCAAAAAACTTTCTGGTGTCTTGTCCTCGTTCGAGCTTCATCAAGCTCTCTTGTACATTGTGAAACTTGTACAGAAGCAGTCTTTTGCGAAGGAGATTTCGGCTCTTCGTAAAAAGAAGGAGCTTCCCAAAACCTTTGTCCCCCTTTTTGGATGAGAAAGGGATTTTGCGTGTTGGAGGTAGAATCACTCATGCCAATCTACCCTTTGAAAGTAAGCACCCTGCATTGCTTCCTAGCACTCACGTTCTGTCAGAACTTTTGATCTTTCAGATTCACTACCAGAACTTGCATTCTGGCTTGAATACGACGCTGTATTTATTACAACAAAATTTTTGGATTCTTGGTGGTCGTCGTCTTGAGCCTCTCACGGCACCCCCCGACCCTGATTTATCACATATAAATTTAGCGCGTCTGTCACGTTGGCAGCTTGTTCAACAGCTGCAACAAAGCTTTTGGAAAACGTGGAGCAATGAATACTTGCATCAGTTATACCAGAGAAGTAAATGGTACAAATCTCGCCGATTTGAAAATTTAGATATTGGGACTCTTGTCCTAATCCGAAGTGAATCTACGACTCCGCTTGCGTGGAAATTAGGTAGAATCGTGCAACTCCACCCCGGAAATGATGGGACATGTAGAGTAGCCACGGTCAAGACTACACAGGGAATCTTACAACGCCCTTGCATAAAATTATGCCCGTTGCCTTCGCAATAGCTTTTTTTTTATCTTGTTTAGTTAATTAGATTTTTAGACTTAGTTTTAGTTGTTAGTTTAAAAAAAAAAACCCTAGCCATGCTAACGTTGTTTTTGGTGGGCGGTATGTTTCGTGTTCGCGAAATAGAAATTTAAATAATGCGCCACTTTATTTGAGCGACAGTGTTTGTATCGACCAATGGAATGCCTTGCCGCCAAAACCAGCGACCTTCAGAGAGATTTTGTCAATCTCTACTCAGTTTGCATTGAGAACTCTTAGTGTGTAGTCATGTAGTCAATGTACTGCTAATTCGGCAAGTTTATGCCAATCAATCCAGATTTAGTTCCCTATAACTAAATCCTATGGTGTGGGAGACATATCCAACCAACTAGCGAGAACACAGCTCTAGAGCTTCTCAATCTGTGGACAATTTGCCGGCGACAGAGAAGCCTCGGCGTCCGCCACACTTTCATGTAAAAGTAAGGGATTACAAGGTAGGTCACACATGCTTTCCTGTTTAGCTCAAAATAGGTGGTCCTTCGTATTGTTAAAATTGTTATACTTTAGAAATTGAGAAGATAATTCAAAATTGGTATTTAGTATATATAAGAAAAGGTAAGGGCTCAAAAAATTACTCCCATTACCACCCCCACCTCACTATTAAAGGGGGGTGGAAAAGCCTCAACATATTTTTTACTTCATTTGCCCCCTCTACCACCCCCTTCCACCACCCCCCACTACCGATGTGACATATCGTTTTATAGGTTTTTGGAGTAGGCGATTTCAAATATTATGTTATTAAAGTTTCATAAGTAATTTTCACATAGTGGAGTGCAATTTTTTTCTTATTTGTGAGAGACTTGGATAGAAAACGTGGATGTGGAATTTTAAGGTTTATAAACATGTTGCTAAAATGATACCAATGTTTCAAGGATAGATGAGGATATAGCAACGCGTCCTTGCGTGTGTATCTAGCTTCTACGATTTTCAATTAAAATACCATGCAACCTGTTCGGTGTTTCTATTATTTTCTTTATTCTTTAATAAGTGGATTATCTCGAGTAGTATATAGATGCGCAGTGGATTTCCTCGAGTACTATGGATGCGCGGTGGCTTTCCTCGAGTACTATAGATGCGCAGTAGGCTACTCCAAGTAATATGATTGCGCAGTAGAATAAAATGGATGCGCAATGGGTTACCTTGAGTAGTATGGATGCGCAGTGGGTTTTCACGAGTAAAATAGATGCGCAGTAGGTTACCTCAAGTAGTATGGATGCGCATTGGGTTTCCTCGAGTAACATGGATGCGCAGTGGGTTACCTCGAGTAGTTTGGATGCGAAGTTGGTTATCTCGGGTGGTATGGATGCGTAGTAGGTTTCCTCGAGTATAATGGATGCGCAGTGGCTTTCCTTGAGTAGGTACTGTTGATGCGCAGTAGATTACCTACACGGATACGCAGTGGGCTTCCTCGAGTAAAATGGATGCGCAGTGGGTTACCTCGAGCAATATAGATGCGTTTCCTCAAAGAAAGTGCTTGAAGTAGATTACTTCTACCGTGTAGTCCACGGCACATTATGATTGTTCATATTTTTGTCATGCCATTTTTTACGTATTGCTCCCACTTCCAGTATAAGTGTAGTAATTTTGAAAACATTTATTTAAATAGACTTAGAATTTTATGACATGTCGAGATTTTAAGAACATCTCGAGAAGCACTTCTGTAACGACCCCTAAAAAATTTTGAAAAAGCAGTTTGCGAAAAATTTTTTCAAAATTCGGTTACACCCCCAGGTCTAGGGACTCCTGTTTAATTATTTTTAATTATTTTTTCATTTTCATAAACTTCAAAACGTATTGTTGTATTTTTTTTTCTCTATTCTTATTGGGATGCTCTGTCACATATATTTTCTTCTAAACAATGTCTGAAATCTACAAAATAATACAATTAACCAGTATTTTACTGGAAAATAACCTCTACGTCTGTGACTTTTACGTCAAAGGATCAGTTAGAGGGTGGTTTTTGACAAATAATGAATAAGAACAAAAATATAAAAATGACATATTTTGCTGACATTTCGGAAAACGAATCTGTTTCCTTTCTCAGTGTATTTATAATGTTTGTGGGCTGTGTATATTAAATACACAGCTTTAAGAATAAAGTTGTTATATTCAGTATCCATAGATACTTACTGCTTACACAGAACTGTTGATATATCTAGTTAATAGCTTTATTTTAAACAATGTTGAGTTTGTTAAGTTCTTCTTTTAACATCGGCAGCCAGGTTGTGCAAACATCTACGGAACAATTCGACACGCATTTATCCTCATTCAATAGTATTATAGCCGTTTCTTTAATTGTATTTTTATGAAAAGTAAAATGCATATAACAAAAAAAAATAATTTTAAACGGGAGTGCCTAGACCTGGGGGGTAACCGAATTTTGAAAAAATTTTTCGCAAACTGCTTCAAAATTTTTTAGGGGTCGTTAGAGAAGTGCTTCTCAAGATGTTATTTCCCATATTTCGTATGGGTCCCATGCGCCACAGACGAGAAACAAATTATTGAAATTTCTAGATCCGCGCTTGATTCGAATATTAAGCATACATTGCAGCAATGATATTCATGGTGAGATATAAATAAGTATGTAATGTGACAAGTTATATTGATAAATTATTACGTCAATATGTTATGAACATTAAGTAATATTTTCACAATGTTACCTTTTTAACAATGTAACAGAGTAAATTTAATAGTATGACAAATTACTTTGTAGTAACATTACGACACTATTCATGATCTGTTTTACATAACATTACATGTAACTTTGTAATATTGAGGTTCTATTAAAGTAATAATGCATTGTTTAGTGGGAATGGTACCATATACTACCGCCATTGTATATAGACTACATAGTAGTATAACGCGCGTGTATCAACTGTTGGATACGATTTCAAGCGTCATCTACTGGGACCTACTGAAAGTAATGCATTTTTAACCCATGCAGATGAGACTTCTATGCAAACTTAATTTGAACTAGTGGTTATTGAGACAGGAACGGATTAAGGTTTCTTCAGGTGACTGTGTGCAAGCTAAATGAAAATGCGTAATCGGAAATTTAAAAATAACGAAAAACGAAAACAAATATCACTTTGCTAAATGTCACTAAATTTAGTGATATTTAACAAAGTAATTTTTAGTTCGTTATTTTTACAAAGGAATTATTTATTACATTTCTACAAATAAAAATTGTTTTATCACATCTTAAAGTTTTTAAATTTTTATGACTAAAATATAAAAGATTTTAGAGGTTTAGTTGCATGAATTTAAAAATGTCTTTAAGATATGTGCTAGAAAAATGTTTAGTTGCAGAAATAGAACGAACAATTTGATTATCTCAAAAGAAAGTATCTGAAAGAATTAGAATTAGAATAATCTTTATTAGTTCACCTATACAAACAAAAAAAAAAAAAAAATACAATACCCATAGGATGTAGAACGTGTCAATAATTTAAAGCTAACAGTAACGGTAAATGAAAGTAAAATAATATGTACATAGGTTAAAACACAAGACAGTTGTTAAAATTAACAGAAATATAACGTTTTATAATATACTAAGATTGAAGGCGGTAAGGTATACAACGTGATCTACCATGACATGCGGAAAATTTAACAGTATGTAGTCCCCACCGAAAGGAGTTAAAAAAATGAAAAATTAAAAAAAAATGACCTTATTTTTTTGTAGAAATGCGCCGCCAATGACTAACAAATCTGACGTAAAACGGTACAACTATATCACTTTATCAGACTTGGGATTGACATTAGTGACAGCAAAGCTGGATAGGATAGAAATGACTTTTTTAATCAAATCACACTACAAAAATAGCGAAATAAATCGAAATAAATCGAAAAGGCATTGAATCTATGGTAATGAACTCTGAAACAACAAGCAGATATAAGAGATATTTAATTAAACCCGACAATAACACGGCGGTGTCCTGATTGATCGACCGAAAGCAAAAAATGCGGCTCTCTTTGATCTGCGTTCTTACCGACACATGCCGGCTTCAGTTTTTATGCCAATTAAGGAAATGTAAACAACTCCAATACGTTCTTTCACCAATAAGGTCGTCGACCTATTCCCGATCTACTCAAAATCAGTAGTGTATCCTCGCAAATTTACTAATAATTTAATATACTAAATTACCTCAGAACCCTCTAAAATTTTGCAGGGGCTTTCCCACATTGAAGACTAGTTACGCCATTTTATTTTCCGCATATCATGGTAGATCACGTTGTATAAAAATAAAATCTAAATTTAAGATTATAAAAAAAAGAACAAAGTGTATGTATGTACATTTTAAATAAAATCCTTTCTTAAAAAACATATTTTATTTTGACCAATCACCGCCTTGAAATCAACTATCAACTTAAACAAATCTCTAAAGTTTAGGAAGAAATTCGGTAGACTTGGCGTAAGTAAGAGGGGAGGTATTTAACTGAGCTAATCTAAGATAAAAAGATCAAATAGAACTCTCTACTAAGTTAAATTTTCATAAGTTTAATTCAGTTCACTGGCAGAAACAGCCATTATCACTAATTATGTTGTAATATTCACAATTTAACATTTTTTGTCCCTATGCGAGCTATTTTCATATAATTAGAAATGGTTTTAGAGTATTTAAATATCAATGTTCTTATCAATAATTTCAAAATGTAGAATCTATGTTCTTTGCATGAATTATCAACAGCTTCCCAAACTGGAAATTTTTTTTTTTTTATTAATTTTAATTATTATTTGTTTTTATATTCAAAAATACTATAAGATTACATAAACTTTAAATTTTTATTGCTATTTGTTTAAACACATTTTATAAACAACTAGATAAATTACGTATTTTTGAAAAAAAAATTTTGCCATTGCATTTGTTATAAAATATTATAATTAAAAGAAAAAATTAATTTTTCATTTTTTTAATTGTTTATAATCATTATTTTCCTTTTTTCATCATTTAAACAGATTATTAAGAAAACATGTTATTCTTACAATTTATTATTTGCAATTCTCTACAACGTGGAAAAAAGAAAAAAAAATGTTTTGTTGTTAATTTATTTGTTTATTTAATAAACAGTTTGTTATTAACAATCGCCAAATGTGTTTATATTTTTTTCTATCTAAAAAGAATATAAACACATTCGGCGATTACTAATAACAAATTGTTTATTAAATAAACAAATAAATTAACAACAAATTTTTTTTCATTTTTTCCATCTTGTAGAGAATTGCAAATAGTAAATTTTAAGAATAATTTTTTTTTTTATAATTTCTTTATTAATAAAAAAGGAAGAAAATGATTATAAACGATTAATAAAATTTTTCTTAAGAAATTGTTTTTTTTAATCATAATATTTCATAAATATAATGGCAACAATTTTTTTTCAAAAACACGTAATTTATCTATTTATTTATATAATTTGTTTAAACAAATAGCTATGAAAATATAAAGTTTTTGTAATCTTATAGTATTTTTGAATATAAAACCAGGATTAATAATTAAAATTAATAAAACAAAATTTTCAACCTCTCTTTTTCATTTTTTAGTTTAGGTTAAATAATAACTGATAGACTATAACAATTAAAAACAGTTAAAAACATCGCAATATATCATAATCCCATAAAGTAATAGTTGACATAAGGTCTCCATGAAGCGAAATAATTTTAGTGGCTTTTGTTTAACAATTATCCGACTTGAAATATAAACGCAAGCTCTAAAAAAATTGTTAATTAATAATAGGCTTCATTTTATGAAAAATCGGTGAAAAAATTTTTTTCCAACGGATATTGTTCCTTGAAGTGTCTAAAAATAATACAATATTTTTAAAAAAAATTTAAATCAATATTTATTAACATAAAAAAATATTATTGCTTATTACGGCCGGTTTCAGAGCATCGTAACAGCTTATAGTGTTCGCCGCGCGGAACTCTATTTTCAACATTAAATTAAAATGATTAATAATAGAGAGAGTTTCGGGAGTTGGGACTTTCTGATTGGAATTTTGTTCCTCTAAGAATATTTCTTTTAAACTTCTTAAATATTAATTGTTTTCGAGTTATTTGCAAAAAACGAAACTCGTTATTTTTTCAATCTTCATTGGTTTATAACTTTTGCAATTGTTTATGTGCGGGTTTGAAACTTCTGCACATTATTCTAGACGTCATTCCGAATCCAATGAGCCCTCCTCATATTTTTACGAGCTTTATCAAGCATTAACACGGCCTTGAACTTGTGAACTAGTCTATTAGCAGATAGTCCACACTTGGAAAACCGACACTTATTGCCAGACATCTAAAATAATAGAGATTGGTAAATTTATTGGACAGTAAAAACACCATCAAATTTACACTTGGTAAATTCACAAAATAATTTTTTTATAATACAAACGAAGTTTTAAAGTGGACAGTATTATCAAGGGCGGATCCAGGGGTGGGGGGGCAGTAGGGGCAATTGCCCCCCCCCCCGAGAAAAGTATTCGTTATTTTTTCAAGGCGACAATTTTTTTTCTCCGCACGAGGTGAAAAAATTTTTTTTTGGATTTCTAATAGCACTACCGTGTATGAGGCGAAAAAATTTGTGTTTGGATTTTCATTTGCACCCCCCTCCCCCCCCCATGAGGCGATAAAATTTTTTTAGTTAGATTCCGAGGCGAAAAATTTTTTTGTAAATGTTAGCGCCCCCCCCCCAGTAACCTTTCTGGATCCGCCCTTGAGTATCATAACAGAAGTGACCTGTTTGTGTCTTTTTTAACATATGCGTTATTCGTATATAAATGTTTGCTATTTGTAGAAATGTACACAAGTGTGGATGGAATGTTCATGTTCATGCACAAATATTTGATATTTGGTTGGAACACGAACACGTTCCCTTTTCGAGTCGGTAAATCGACGCACATCGCAGGCATTGTATATAGACTACCTAGTAGTATAACCTTATGGAGATTTCGTTGGATGCGAAAGGAGGCTACGTATAGATGGCATAACGATCGAGGGATGCCAGCGATTTAATTGGTGGAATGAAATGATTATTATTGGTTGAAATCTCTTGCCTTGATTTTGAGCTAGAGTATTGTTCTGCTTGAAAATACACAGGTCCGCATTTAGTCCATTAATTTTGAGTGATAATAATATTCCATATTGCAAAATTAGGTGTCTGTGGTAAAATTTTCGTGTTTCGATTTTCCATTTAATGAACAATTTGTCTTAGATTTAGTTGAATTTGAATAACGATACGAGATGTGTAGTTTTTAACCTGATTCCTCATTTTTGGGGAATCGTAGGTACGCAAAGTGCCATTTTTAAATTTTATTTTACAAGTTTTGCTTGAAAGGACACTAAGTAAGTGTAAGTAGGACTGAACCCGATTAATACTGAATGTAAGTAGAATTTACTATTTAACTGGAACGAAACGTCAACCTTTATTTTATTAGCAAGTTTCAATATTTGTAACTAGAGATGAGTTGCTATTTAACAACCTGCTATTTGTAAATAGCATTAACAGACTGTTATTTTTGTTCGAAAATAACAGGTGAGAAAATAACAGAAAATATAGTTAAATATTATTGAAGTTGAATATTATTATGGGTATCTTGAGTCATCGGCTTTATGTACACAGTTTTAGTTGTTTTTTTATTCATAATATATTTAAAACTTTTCAGTTGTCTTCTCCGTGTGTATATTTTCCATTACCCGCACAGCCAGTTTAAAAATGAGGAACTGCCAGAGTTGAATATTTTTGTAGAAATCTCAAGCCATCCGCTTTATGTAATGACTTTTAGTTGTTTTTTAATCATAATATGTTCAGAGCTTTTATATTTTCTTCTCCATATTGTATATTTTCGTTTACCTGCATCTCCAATAATGTCATTGTATACGCTGTGTTTGATGTGTTGGCGGTAGGCGTAGGCGATCGGCGAGTTAAATTGTTATTTAAAATTTAATCTTAATCACAGCAAGCGGTGGGTTTATATAGCATAGATAAACCACAAATAAATCCATATCTCGGCAACAAAAATTTAATTTGAATTAGGTATCTATGTATCTATATGTATGTGTGAATGCTGGCATTTTTGTATTCATTCAACATGAAATAATAATAATTAAAAAGGTTGAGGCTTAAAAAATGATTTACGTAAATCAAATTATTTATATTTTATTTATATATGAACGTAAAGAAAATTAATTAATACCTCTAGAAACATAAAAATCAAAAAACTTTTCCTGCCCGTCGCACAGTGGCACGAATCGTGATTTTTTCGTTCAAAATTATCTAGAGCACTTGTTTCGCAACCGATTGGGATGAATTTTTTTTTAAATACTCGTTATTTAATTTCCAAAAAACGTAAGAGGGCCGATTTTTTAATTATGCTAAACAAAATTATTGAACTTAGCCAAAATGTTCATTAATTTTTTATTTAAATATTAATAAAAGTTAGAAATAAAAACTTTTTTCTTATACAATTTACATAAATCTTGTTACTAGGGGGTTTTTGAGGTCGCTGATTACGAATTTGATATCCAAATTGTCATAAATCAACCTGCAGAGGGCGGAATCGATGGCGACTATAGAGTGCTAAAAAATGATGAAAAATAATGAAATATTTTTGTTAAAGTTTGAGGCGAGAAGTTTTGAATATTTCTGATAAGTACTTCTAAGTTAAACTAGACTATATTTTAAGTTCCAGGAACAAATTGAAGATGGCGGATCCAATATGGCGAATAGTAATTTCTTATCCAATTTACATAAATCTTGTTACATAAATCTTGTTACTCAGGGGTTTTTGAGGTTGCTGATAAGAATCTAATATCCAAGTTGTCATAAACCAACCTGCAAGATGGCGGCTATAAAATGCTAAAAAATTATGAAAAATTTAATCTTTTTTTAGGGGCGAGCGTAGAGGCGACTTCAATGTGAATATCAGTCGATATTCCGTTCGGCAACGTCGAGCGCGGTTAGTACTTGGATGGGCTCCCGTCTTGGGAAATACAGCGTTCTCGTCCCACCTTCTAGAGGCTTGTATATCAGTGTATACTCGGAAGTTACGTAATTTCAGACGAGGATTACGTAGTGGATATACCATCCTTCGGAGGGGATGTAAAGCAGGCGGTCTCTTGTCTATTAAATGTTAGGCAAGTAAAAGATCCCTACTCTTCTTAAGGGAAGAGGCTCTGCAAAATTTCCAGGTTGGGGGTAGCTCGTCTCCTGGCGTCGGTGATAGGCCCTGGTAGCGGAAATACGCCGACGTTAAACAGTTTTAAAAAAAAATAAAAATATTTTTTTAAAGTTTATGCCGAGAAGTTTTGAATATTTCTGAGAAGTACTTTTAAGTTAAAATAGGCTAAATTTTAAGTTCCAGGAAGAAATCAAGATGGCGGATCCAATGTGCCGGCAATAAGATGATAAAAAACTAACTTAAAAATAAATTAAATGCATTAAACCAAATAAGCTATTACTAAGAATTATTAAAAAATTTAAAAAGGAACAAATTTTCTGAAATATATCCAATATGGCTGCCATACATTAATTATCAATCATAAATATGTGATTCAGTCCTCTATTAATTTTGGACATAACCTTAAGTGATTCATATTAATATTTCTTTTTTTTATCTGCTAATAATATTATTTAAATGTATTTAGAATATAATTAACAATTAAAAAAAAATTCAACTCAATTAGAGTATTAATATTATTTAAACAACACAAATTAAACAGTGAAATTTAAAATTTAAACAATTGCACCAAGTTATAGGTTCGAAGTTCATGGTGTAAAATTCTTGCCTTAGGTTATGTTGGGTATAGAGTTCTTGGTTTAAGGTTCTATCAGGCTTACATTGTTAGGTTTAATATTCTTGTTTTAAAGTTCTTGGTGTTAGGTATTTATTATATTATTAGCAGATAAAAAAAAAGAAATATTAATATGACCTACTTAAGGTTATGTTCAAAATTAATGGAGGACTGACTCGCATATTTATGCTTGATAATTAATATATGGCAGTCATATTGGATATATCTTAAAATTTCAGAAAATTTGTTCTTTTTTAAATTTTTTAATAATTCTCAGGAATAGCCTATTTAGTTTAATGCATTTTATTTATTTTTATCATCTAATTGCCGCCATATTGGATCCGCCATCTTGAATTTCTTCCTGGAACTTAAAATTTAGTCAATTTTAATTTACAAGTACTTATCAGAAATATTCAAAACTTCTCGGCATAAACTTAAACAAAAATATTTTACTTTTCATCATTTTTTAGCATTTCATAGCCTCCATTGATTCCGCCATATTGCGGGTTGATTTATGACAATTTGGATATCAGATTCATAATCAGCGACCTTAAAAACCTCCCAAGTAACAAGATTTATGTAAATTGGATAAGAAAGAAGTTTTTATTTTTAAGTTTTATTAAGATTTAAATTAAAATTGGCCATTTTGGCTAAGCTCAATAATTTTGGGTAGCGTAATTCAAAAATCGACTCTTTTACGTTTTTGGCAAATTAAATAACGAGTATTTAAAAAAAATTATCCCAATCGGTTGAGAAACAAGTGCTCTAGATAATTTTGAACGAAAAAATCACGGTTCGTGCCACTGTGCGTTCCAAAAAACATAAGAGAGCCGATTTCGGCATAAACTTAAACAAAAATATTTCATTTTTTACAATTAATTATTTTTATTTATTTGCTTTTATCATGATTAGAGAATATTATTTAGGTATTATGCAAATCACAACTTACACACTTTTTTATTTATTATGAAAATACCTACTTTCTGTATATTGTTGCCCTAATCTGGGCACGCTAATATACCAGTCAGGTAAATACTTTAAAACACCCATTATTGGAGAACCAATCAAAACAACTACTCTTCTAGCTAATACTGACGAAGTATTGAATTACATGATAGGATTCTTAGCATTTTAAAGAAAAAAAATATATTAGAAATACTTAAATCATTTATTTACATTTAGTCAGTCACACTTTTTTTATTTCATATGAAATTATCTACTTTCTGTATATTGGGACCTTAATCGGGTCACGCTAATATACTACTTATGAAAACACTTTAAAACACTCATTATTGGAAAACCAATCAAAACAACTACTCTTCTAGCTAGAAATACTTAAATCATTTATTTACATTTAGTCATTCACACTTTTTTATTTCATATGAAATTATCTACTTTCTGTATATTGGGACCTTAATCGGGTCACGCTAATATACTACTTATGAAAACACTTTAAAACACTCATTATTGGAAAACCAATCAAAACAACTACTCTTCTAGCTAATACTGACGAAGTATTGAATTACATGATAGGATTCCTGGCATTTTAAGGCAAAAGAATATTGAAGATACTTAAATTATTTATTGAAATTCAGTCATTCACAAGAATTATTGAACCTTACATTCTATTTCAACTCTAGAAAAGTTGTACAAGTTTTTTCGAACTCGTTAGTTCTCATCAGTAGAGTATAGAAATATTCACTCATTATTTACAAGCCTATCTTGATTTATTTTTTACAATTAATTATTTTTATTTATTTGCTTTTATCATGATTAGAGAATATTATTTAGGTATTATGCAAATCACAACTTACACACTTTTTTATTTATTATGAAAATACCTACTTTCTGTATATTGTTGCCCTAATCTGGGCACGCTAATATACCAGTCAGGTAAATACTTTAAAACACCCATTATTGGAGAACCAATCAAAACAACTACTCTTCTAGCTAATACTGATGAAGTATTGAATTACATGATAGGATTCTTAGCATTTTAAAGAAAAAAAATATATTAGAAATACTTAAATCATTTATTTACCTTTAGTCATTCACACTTTTTTTATTTCATATGAAATTATCTACTTTCTGTATATTGGGACCTTAAATAGGCTTGTAAATAATGAGTGAATATTTCTATACTCTACTGATGAGAACTAACGAGTTCGAAAAAACTTGTACAACTTTTCTAGAGTTGAAATAGAATGTAAGGTTCAATAATTCTTGTGAATGACTGAATTTCAATAAATAATTTAAGTATCTTCAATATTCTTTCGCCTTAAAATGCCAGGAATCCTATCATGTAATTCAATACTTCGTCAGGATTAGCTAGAAGAGTAGTTGTTTTGATTGGTTTTCCAATAATGAGTGTTTTAAAGTGTTTTCATAAGTAGTATATTAGCGTGACCCGATTAAGGTCCCAATATACAGAAAGTAGATAATTTCATATGAAATAAAAAAAGTGTGAATGACTAAATGTAAATAAATGATTTAAGTATTTCTAATATATTTTTTTTTCTTTAAAATGCTAAGAATCCTATCATGTAATTCAATACTTCGTCAGTATTAGCTAGAAGAGTAGTTGTTTTGATTGGTTCTCCAATAATGGGTGTTTTAAAGTATTTACCTGACTGGTATATTAGCGTGCCCAGATTAGGGCAACAATATACAGAAAGTAGGTATTTTCATAATAAATAAAAAAGTGTGTAAGTTGTGATTTGCATAATACCTAAATAATATTCTCTAAAAATATTTCATTTTTCATCATTTTTAGCATTTTAGCCGCCATGGATTGCGCCATCTTTCAGGTTGGTTTATGACAATTTGGATGTCAGATTCGTAATCAGCGACCTCAAAAACCCCCCAGTTAAGAAGATTTATGTAAATTGGATAAGAAAAAAAAGTTTTTATTTGTAAGTAGGTAACATGTGGTGATCACAGTGTAACATGGGCTTTTTGGCTAAGCTCAATAATTTTGGTTAGCACAATTAAAAAATCGGCTCTATTTTGAAATAATGAGTCTTTTTAAAAAAAAATTATCCCAATCGGTTGCGAAATAAGTGCTTTAGATAATTTTGAACGAAAAAATCACGATTCGTGCCACTGTGCGTCGGCCAGAGGCAGCAGCATGATGTATAAAATAACGTCTCTGAAATAAGATTGACTTCTGGGGGGGGGGGGGGCACCGGAAGTCTGGAATACCCTTTATATACGCTTTTTTAGCCATATATTATCTATTAAAAATTAATATTAGGTATATTTCACACTTCTGGGGGGGGGGGGGGGGGGGGGGGGGCACCGGGCCACGTACTTCTTCCCATCGATATGTTAATTCTAAACTGTTATTTCAAAATAGCAGTAGCAGTAGTTTAAACTGTTATTAAAAAATAACAGCTTTTACCCATCACTAATTTGTACGAATTATGTCCGCGTTGCCACATGCACGAAAATTTCTTTAGTATAAAGATGTTGGAAATTATAATTATAAATTAT
This sequence comes from Rutpela maculata, assembly GCA_936432065.2. Classification (NCBI taxonomy): domain Eukaryota; kingdom Metazoa; phylum Arthropoda; class Insecta; order Coleoptera; family Cerambycidae; genus Rutpela; species Rutpela maculata. Next base: position 124,679,643 of record OW386287.2, on the reverse strand, counting down.
AATTATAAATATTACCTAATTACGTAAAATACAGCTAGGATCTGGTTAGGTAAATTCGAAAATGTAGGTGCGCATAATTTATGCCATGTACAGCTAATATATATGGATATTGTTTAAATTTTAAAATTAAGTATCTATTTATTATTTTAAAACGTAACCACATTATTAATTTCGAATTAAACAGCCAAGAATCTTTTAAAAAAAATTATGGGAACACATCAAAGTTTTCGCCTCGGTTGTAAATATGTCCTTGAACGTAATAGTGTAGTAAATTTCCAGCTACTAAGAATTCTACCTGCCTTTAATGTGCCGCCCACCAATTAGAATTGTTGTCATCGAATAATCGGTTTATTATAGTTTATTGGCATAATATAAAATATTCAAATTTAGTAAATTGAATAGTAGGTAGATGCACTTTTATATTTTAGTCATAAAAATTTAAAAACTTTAAGATGTGATAAAACAATTTTTATTTGTAGAAATGTAATAAATAATTCCCTTGTAAAAATAACGAACCAAAAATTACTTTGTTAATATCACTACATTTAGTGACATTTAGTAAAGTAATATTTGTTTTCGTTATTTTAAATTTCCGATTACGCATTTTCATTTAGCTTGCACCACGGTGTATTTAATATACTCTGGCTTGCACACAGTCACCTGAATAAACCTTAATCCGTTCCTGTCTCGATAACCACTAGTTCAAATGAAGTCTGCATAGAGGTCTCATCTGCACGGGTTAAAAATTCATTACTTTCATTAGGTCCCTGTAGATGACGCTTGAGATCGTATCCAACAGTTGATACACACGCGTTATACTACTAGGTAGTCTATATACAATGTCGCAGGGAACGAATATTCACTGTATTGAAACTTTATTGCCCATCACACCAGCGTTGCCAGGTCGTTAAAATCTAAAAATCGTACAATATTGTCAAAATTATCGTATTTTATCGTACATATTATCCCACTTACATATTTTTTAGTGGAAAAATAAATTACAAGATCATAAAATTGAAATGTTGTAGGATGGCCATAAAAAACTATAAATGCATTGATTTTTTAAACTTATTTTATTAATTTCATAAAAATCCACATTTTTCTACAGACACCGTTTTCTACTGTTTTCCCCAACGAGGTCTAAAGTATAGAAGGGCAATCCCAATTCAGTATACATATGGTTTGTTTGGCCATAGAATAAACGCTCGAGGGACGCAGTGGGGGGTCATTTGTTGGCCCTAGTTGCCATGATTTGCAGTGGAGTACTGCTTTGAGGGATATAATTAAAGAATGAATATTGTTTTTTATCACTGTTCTGTTATTAGTTGAGCTCAAATCTATTAATCAAATTGCTGTAGAAGTAGTAATAAATTATATCATATTTAAAAACGGAGTAAATGCTGCTCTATACATTTTTAAAATATTCGCAAAATCCATAACGTTAAGTTGAAGTGACGCCCATGCGGACTAGTTGCTTGAATATGTTCTAGCCATGTGCCACGCCTACTTTTCCAGTCTCTCCTTATTATGTCGCTGGTTTTCCCTTTCAAACCCGTCTAGTAACATTTCGTTTTCACCAACTTAAATACCAACATAACAAAGCGCTAAATTTCAAAATATATTCTACAATGTTTTATTTTTCCGTTACAAAACAATAAAATAAAAGGTGAAAGTATTTTTTTTTATCTATTTATTTAACGTCGACCTATTTCCGCTACCAGGGCCTATCAACGTCAGGAGACGAGCTAACTCCAACCTGGAAATTTTGCCGAACCTCTTCACTTAAGAAGAGTAGGGATCTTTTACTTGCCTAACATTTAATAGACAAGGGACCGCCTGCTTTACATCCCCTCCGAAGGATGGTATATCCACTAGGTAATCCTCGTCTGAAATTACGTAGCTTCCGCGTATACACTGATCACTGATATACAGCCGCTATAAGGTGGGACGAGAACGCTGTATTTCCTAAGATGGGTCACCCATCCAAGTACTAACCGCCAGGGCTGGCTCCAGGTATTTTGCCGCCCCGGGCACAGTTTCATTTTGCCGCCCCTCTCTTATATAAATAACATTAGAGTCAAGCGGGGTAGACAAAATGACATCTTTCAATTTTTAGGTTGCTTAGAATCGAGTCATATTTAATGAAAGATTGGTATCATATGTAAAAATGACAGGAAAAACATTTCCTATGTATTTTTTTACTAAAAAGTACCGTTAATTGATAAACAAAAATAAACAGTGTCTCATTTTTACCCTCCAAGTGGGGTAAAAAAAAAGACGGTGGAGGGCAAATGAAAAACACGTGGTTTATTTCCATACTTATTGACGTCGTTCAAATGGAAGTGCAAAAATAAGACAGAGGAGGGTTTTTTCTTTTATATATGTAATTTATTCAGATTTTTTACTAAACAAGAAGGGGCTTGCAGAAGGGCTAGCTTCTCCTAAATTAGGAAGCTGAAATGTGCCTGCTTCAGTCTGCCCACTTGGTCTCTTTTTTACCCCGCTTTTAATTTTTCTCGTTAAAATCAAATTTTTGATGATTTAAAACTAGCAGATTAATAAACTTGATCACAAAATGTGAAGTATGACACTTTTAGTTGACGTCTGCCAAATACGGACAATGCAAATAGAGAAACTATAAAATCCCCAAAAAAGTATTAAGGTGCATTCAAAAATTGTTTAAAAATGAATTAAAGAGTTTACTGAATAATATTTTTTCCCGCATTAACAGTAGGCCTAGGACCTGATTGGATAACATCAAACAGTTTTGAATGTACAAAACAAACTTAAATAAAAAAATAAGTTTAATTTATTTCAATCTGGGTTGGATATCACCTTGTCTTTTATTTACCCCGCTACCTGTCACCTACTGAATATTCTTGATGGTTTGTTTTTTTAGGTGTAAGGTTTACAGCATTTTTTGGATTTTCAGCAACATGATTACTGTATTTAAAAGGGTAAAATAAAATAATTGAAAAAATTAACCGCATTGAAACCTAAAAAAATACCACACCACAGAAATTAGACAAGAAATAAAATCACATATAAGAAACAGAATGTATGTATGTAACCTACTTTATATACAAAAAAAACTAACAACAAATTATTTATATAAAGTTAACATTACTATTACTACATTGGTGAAACAATTGTTTCCTAGCTTTTTTTATATTTTTTGGTAACTGTGGATTTGAAGAATTTGCCGCCCCTAGAATTTTGCCGCCCCGGGCAGCCGCCCGCTTCGCCCCCCCCCTAGAGCCAGCCCTGCTAACCGCGCTCGACGTTGCTTCAAGGGAATATCGACTGAAAGTATTAATCTAATAATTACAGTAAGAGCCGTCAACACTGTTTAGCTGTGCAGGTCCCCTCTCTCTCTGTTGCCTAATACATAGTTTAAAAGTGCGAGGGAGACAGAGAACTTTCCCGCCATTGTTCGAGCTCACTGATGGACAGGGTGTATTTAATACACCGTGCTGATGGATCAACAGTGGTTTCGCGCAGTTGCCACATTGTAATATTATTCTTGATTATGGATGCTTTATGCTTTAAAAAGTCGCTTTCATTTGGAATTTAACAAAACAATTTTTTTGCTGTTATACTAAAATTATCGTATTTTTTACGATTATCGTACATGTACTATCGTACATTATGCAGAAGCTATAGATTAAAGACTATATAGGTGAGGTGCACGTGACGTCACCCTGGAGGTAAATTACTAGCACAGTGTTGATAACAACGCAAAAAGAAGGCCTATTATTATCATTTATTGATTATATTTGACCCACAATATAAACTGTTCGCTAGTTTTAAAATAGAAATGTTTTATACAGTTTGAACTTTAACAGTTAACCTTAAAATACCGTTTGTTTCCATGGAAACAATGTCAAAATTGTTAAAAATAAGTTGTACCTCCAGAGTGCACGTCACCTATATTATATAATTCGAGCAGTAGCAGCACAGTAGAGAAAACTGTACTGTGGTAGCAGTTCAGGCCTGTAGCTAGGGGGGGACAGGACGGGCGATGCCCGTCCTGGAATAAGTTTCGCCCAACCTATGGCGATCGCAAGGGGGGGCAATTTCAACTTCCTTTTCAATATTTTGAAAGAGATTGTGTAAAAACATTTTTTTTTGTTTCTCGCCCCTCGCTCATGAAAAATTTTTTTGGACCAAAAAGGTTTTTTTAGGATTTTTCCCCCCCGCTCATTAAAAAAGTTTTCGGACTTTTCTCCCCCCCCCGCTTATCAAATTTTTTTTAGGAATTCTTTCCCCTGCTCGTCAAAAAAATTTAAAAGTTTTTTAGGATGTCTCTCCCCTCCGCTCATCAAAAAATTTTTAAAAGTAAAATGTATATGACAAAAAAAAATAATTTTCAACAGAAGTCCCTAGACCTAGGGGGGGCAACCGAATTTTGAAAAAATTTTTCGCAAACTGCTTTTTCAAAATTTTTTACGGGTCGTTAGAGGAGTGCTTCTCTAGATGTTAGTTCCCATATTTCGTATGGGTCCCATGCACCAGAGACGAGAAAAAAATTATTGAAATTTCACCATCCGCCACTGGCAGAACCATGCATCTGGAACCCAGAACACCCCCTTATTCATAAAAATAGAAACGAAATTGCCGAAGCATGTTGAAGAATTCATAATGCTTTGAATTGCACTGTAAATGAGCTAAAGAGAAAAAAAGACTCTCTAATGTCATCGTTTAGAATGCTTTTAAACAAAAAAAAAAAAAAGAAAACATAGTATAAAATCAATCATTCATTAGAATTCATTTTAAACGATACGACGACGTACTCAACAAATATATGTACGCTATTTTTCCGCCACGAATGCCGTATACAAATAATGTGTTCGCCAAATATTCATAAACGAATATGTGTACACAAATATTACGCGAATATTCGTGGACGCATGTGTGGAGCCGACTAGTGATGCAAAAAAACGATTTTTTTGATGTTGATGTTTTTTTCAATTGAAAAAGAACTGTTTTTTTCGCATTTTTCGTGTTTTTTTCGTATTTAATGACTAAATTTCAATACAACTATGTTTTTTGATTCTATACTGACAATACTAACATTTCCATATTCTTTGATAAAAATTGTTGTTGGAATAGTTTTCACTTTCATTTAATATTCGAAAAAACAGTCATATATTGCGTTGCGCATGCGCATTCCGTGCTGACATCCTAAGCGTCAAACAATCTAAGGTCAAATGTTTAAATAAGTTTGCAATAACTTCAAACTAATTTAAAAAATAGTTTCCTGTATTACATCTATATTTTATTTTCTTAGGGGTCATCCATAAATGACGTCACGCTCCAGGGGGGGGGGTTCGTAATTACGTGACTAAGTGTGATAAGGGGGAGGGAGGGGATCTGACTCAGTGTGACGTAACGAGTGGTGAACGAATCAAGAAAAGGGCGGGGTCTCTATAAGCGTGACGTAATTTTTTGGGGGGTATAACTCAGCGTGACAAAACATGACAATCTCAAAAATTGGCGTGACGTCCAAGGGCGGATCCAGGGGGGGGGGGGGGCAGTAGGGGCAATTGCCCCCCCGAGAAAAGTATTCGTTATTACGTTGTCAATGCGATAATTTTTTTTTCGCATGAGGTGGGAAAAAAAATTTTTTTGGATTTCTAATAGTATTTCTGTGTATGAGGCAAAAATTTTTGTCCAGATTTTTAATTTGTACCCCCCCCCCCACGAGCCGAAATTTTCGAAAAATTATTTTTTGTAGTTTCATTTGCACCCCCCCCCATGAGGCGTTAAATTTTTTTTTACATTTTTAATAGTATTCTCTGTATGAGGTGAAAACATTTTTTTTTTGAATTTCATTTTCAAATTTATTTTCAACAAAAATTGATGGGTCATCATAATAATTATAGGTAAATAAAATTTAGAAAAAGTTCATTGTATAACTAGCCGATGGCGCCAATATAGTCTAATGAATGAAAAAAAAAATAGTTTGTTAAATAAACTAAACAATGAAATTATTAAATGGTTAACAGTTTACGAATGCTATTCAAGTAGTAAAATAGCAATATTAATGGCACTCTATCCGAAGTATATAATATGTAGGTAGATACTAGGTTGGTACCTATCAATAAATTCTCTCCATTTTTATCCAAAACTTAATGAATATGGTCATTTGCAGCAAATTATTATGAATTTTCCCAAAAAAATAATAGTTACCTTATTCGATGTTTTCACTCAAAACAAAAAATATCCAACTCTCTCACAAGAAAAAATGTTTGTATGTGGAAATAATTGTTTATGAAACTCTAATAATATAATATTTGAAATCCTCTACCCCAAAAACTCATAAAACGACACCTCACATCGGTAGTGGGGTGGGGGTGGTGATATGGGGGTGGTAGTGGGGGTGGATGAAGTAAAAAAATATTTTGAGGTTTTTGGTTCGTGTACACATTTTTTTTCATCCCCTTTAATAATGGGGTGGAGGTGGTAATGTGGGTGGGGCTAATGCCAAAAATTTTCTTGAGACCTTAGTTTCTCTAGTATATACTAAATACCAATTTTATGGACTCTTACCTGCTTGATTTACCTATTTACCCCAATTTACCCCCCAACCCTTCGACGGAACAAGACGAAAATATAATCTAGTTCCAGATCTCGTTAAAGTACATATGTATACCAAATTTCAAGTCAATATCTTAAACGGATTCAGAGTAAACGTGCGCACAAAGATACAGACAGACAGACCGACAGACCGACAGACCGACAGAATTTTTTTTCGCTCAAACTTAAAATGTTGACGTTTCATGACATTCTAAGCCTATTTGGACAATACAAATTTTAAAAAAAAATTTGTCATTACTATACTTGCACTGGATGTGGAAGTAATAAAATGTACTTATATTATGTACCGCACTATAATAAGGCTGATTTTTTTGGCCAATTTTTTGATGAACGGAGGGAGGACAAAGCCAAAAAAACATTGTTTTTGTCCGAAAAATTTTTTGCCCAAGTAGCACAAGTAGTTGTATTTTGGTCATCATCATGTTACAGTAGCTAAAAATGATGGCTATTTGGTTATAGTGGCGATTTTTAAAGCTGAATTATTACGTTCTGAAGACGTACTGGTGACGAAAATGGGGAATCATATCTCGGTCATCAAACCGCAACTGGAGCCAAATGGCCATAACCCATAACGCATGCGCAACTCATTTGGCTCCCTTTTTGATTTTTGTGGCTGCTTTATTACCTTCTGGTTATGAAATGGCTCTTATGGCGAAATCTACTTCACCGTGACTAAATCATGTCTTTTAGGCATAAAATAAAACAAGAACACTATATTATGGCCATCCTTTGGCTTTAAGCAGATATGTTGTTAGATAAAATGGAAGTATACTTTGACCATCTTTAAAAATATAAACATCATATAATTGCACATTGAGGGTTAAATTTTATCAACGCACGAATTTTTTCTGTAAACTTATATAAAATATTCATAAAAACAAAGGGGCCTCCAGAAATCTCTTTATTTTAGGTATATTTAAATTAATTTGAAATATACACATATAAACGTTTTGTAATTTCAAGAAGTACAATCGATGGTAAGGTTATTAAAACTTATTAAAATATCGAATTAGTAAATCAAAACGTTATTTTATAGGTATAATTAATAAAGTATTGAAAATGAACGTAATGGCCGTCGTTCGAGTTCTTCTTGATTGATAGAAAACATGGCGGCAAGTTGTCATCATTTGGCATCATATTTGCCAAACTATTACCAGAAAATTGTCTGAAAGACATAACCTCCCTTTTTTACGTTTGTTTTGACTGCGTTTGTGTAGAACGGGTTACGTTGTATTTTGACCTTTGTTTCTCCAACGTTTTTACATTTCCTTTCTCCAAACAAATGAAAATTTGTTACTAAAGTTTCTGAAAATATGTATTGCGTAGACGAAACCATCGAGGAGCAAATTTGCCTTAGTGCAATTCCTTCAAGTTGAAGATAATAAAGTAGCCAAACTGTACTGGTCAAATACAAAAGCATACCTACATACATTTTTGACGAATCCGCTATCAAAACCAGACACAAAATACAGAAGATAAGTTGACACTGTTACTTTAAACTTTAATAATAATCTAGATATTTATGCCTATTAATGCATATGCTTTTGTAGACACAAACATCAACGAAAACATCCCGTATCCCGTGAAAAGTGTTAATTATATGTGAAACTCTGCCTATATTTTCTTTTACATTTCGTTCTTATTTTTCTGTTGATATAAAACTTATTTGCGTACCTACGTATAAAGTTTTCAACATTATCAATACTTGTTTTTAGGTTATATTTTTATCTTGCCGTTTGGCCTCAATGTGTACAAAATTTCAGTCATTATTCGGCAATAACAGCTAAGAAAACCGCCAGAATAAAGCCTAATTATTATAATCATATTTACGCTAATTTCTTGGTAATAGTTTGGATATCATCACTATATTAATAACAAAAACCATGTCAACATATTCTAGCCATTTTTATAGCTAGAATGGCAGTATTAGGACTTAACATTGTTGCTATTTAATTACCTTCCTATTTATGACCAGTATATAGCTAAAAAGAGATCATCATAACTATTTCGTTTTTAAATTTTATGCCAAACCACGATTAAAATAAGATGACCAAAATATAACTAAACAAGAGCCTTAGAAACGTTTTAAAGGCTGAATTTTGGTTATTTAACCTAAATAGCATATTTGTGCTACTTGGGTGATAAGCAGAGTGGGGCGTAATCCGAAAAAAATTAACCGTAATAATAATACCAAAAACCTACCAGCGAATTTTACCTACCAAACTTTACAAAACTCCTTGAAATTCTACTAAAAAAGTAGAAATCTACCAAATGTGGCAAGGCTGATGCCAATAAACTATAATAAACCGATTATCCGATGACAACAATTCTGATTGGTGGGTGGCACAACAAAGGGTTCAAGCAGGTAGAATTCTTAGTAGCTAGAAATTTTCTACACATTTTATTACGTTCAAGGACATATTTACAACCGAGGCGAACACTTTTTGATGTGTTCCCCTAATTTTGATAAAAAGTTCTTGCTGTTTAATTTGAAATTAATAATATGGTTACGTTTTAAAATAATAAATAGGTACTTAATTTTAAAATTTAAACAATATCCCTATATATTAGCTGTACATGTCATAAATTATGCACACCTACATTTTCGAATTTACCTAACCAGATCCTGGCTATTGTATTTTACGTCATAGGTAATAATTATAATTATAATTTCCAACATATATATCTTATATACTAAAGAAATTTTTGTGCATGTGGCAACGCGGACATAAATCGTATAAATATTGAAACTTGCTAATAAAATAAGGATGACGTTTCGTTCCTGTCTTTAAGAGAAAGTTAAGTAGTAAATTCTACTTAGATTCAATATTAATCGCGTTCAGTCCTACTTGTACTTAGTGTCTTTTCAAGCAAAACTTATAAAATAAAATATAATATACAAAAATGGCACTTGGCGTCCCTATATGACTCCCCAAAGATGAGGAATCAGGTTAAAAACTACACACCCCGTATCGTTATTCAAATTCAACTAAATCTAACACAAATTGTTCATTAAATGAAAAATCGAAACACGAAAAAATATTAACACAGACACCCAATTTTGCAATATGGAATATTATTTTCACTCAAAATGAATGGACGGAGAATGAGACTAATGTATTTTCAAGCAGTACAATCAACACCACCTAGAGATTAAAGCCACACAACCAGCTGGTGACGTCACTGAAGGAAGGCGGCGTAATGCATTAAAGCAATGCGATTATACTACATGTGACTACTCCCAAATAAGAAATATTTATTACCTGCGGTAATGTTTGCTGTTTTTAAGCTTAGAGTGATGTTTTACTTATACTATAATAAAAAATATGCATATTTTAGATATTGAGATTTATGTACATAATACATTTGGACGTAATTAGAACAATAAAAATCACTTCTAATTTGCTTCTACTAATTCTTATAAAGTAAAACGGTTTTTTTTTTTAATAAAAGAGGTTCCTAATTAAATTCTGAGGCAAAACTAACTAACGAAAAGCGTATTTGGTCACTCAAATAAGATAAGTGAAAACCTAGCCTCAATTTTAGTTTCGTTCGATTTAGATTACGAGACTTAAAAATAATACTCACTAGAGTGCATAGAAATTTTAAAGTTTTCTCGATGAATAGCTTTAATCCATCCCAAGCAGCATTCAAAGTGATGGGAACTGGCATCTGAGGCATCGGAACTTTAATATAGTAGGAATAACATAACTGTTACTAATTTTGCGACTTCAGGGTAATATTCACTTTGTGGTATGCATTTGTAGTGACAATTAAGTAGATTCTACTGAATTTAGGCACTGTATAGTTAGAACACTTTCAAGTAACTGCTGGAGAATCTGCAACGTCGCGGATACTACTCTGCATTACTTTGAAGCATCCTCAACTGCAAAGTGAAAATTGGTAGTAATGCCGACTGCACAGCTTTACCAAAGGACCACTTGAAAATAGTCTAACTTATTAGTGACATCTCGAGTAAAAATGAGGTTATTTCTACGAACATAGGGGCTTTGAAGTTATCTTTACTACTCCCCACTAATTGAAAATGACTTAAAAGTTACATATACCTTGAAAATCTACTATAGAGTAATATTAACTTTTAAGACAATTTATATAATTATTGAATAAAATGGCGGCGTCTGAAATGCTCAGTGAAAGCGAAATAAAGTTTATCAGCACTCATCCACGTTTTATAGAAAACTGAAGAAACAGTTAAACAGTAGTAGAGAAATAGTGATTCTTCAGAATATGATGCAAACATGAAAAATTATTTCGCCACAGCAAAACCATCATCTTTGGCAACAAGTGCAAAAGTGCTCCCATCAACACAAGAAGAGTAATCGAAAACTATAACAGTTGTAGTGATTAATGATACTGTGTACTGCTCGAAAATTACAACTTGTCTTTAACACACAGATTGAGTTCAGTTAGTGATCCACTGAGCATATTAAATGAATTTGCCGATTAAAAACTCCAAATTTAATAAATATTGTGTCGATGGGGAACGGACAATGTCGGTATAACGGCATAAGACATTATTTATGTACAATAAATTGAATTGAATGAAATTAAATGTAAACTGATCACTAAATAAATATGAAAACTGTTATGTATTTTTTCCATTATTACTCACCTTACGTTAATAAATATATTCATCCAACACTTTCATATAAAGCGATCTTTATTCATAAAACTTTGAAGGTATAAAGTGACCCATAAGTCACTAGTGAGATAAAGTAGTAAGCTAAAGTGAGGTAAAGTGATTTAGTCACTAAAGAGTAATTTTAATATAAAATAAAGTCCAAGGAATTTATTTATTGTCTCCATTATATGGAAAATTAACAAAACAAAGAATCCATGCACTAACACTTATTTATATTTATGTTAACATTTATTGTCATCATATTCGATTTTTCACAAAGAAAACTGCTCTTCTGTACACAATTTTTCTCTATACTAGTAACGACGTCTGTATTGCCTGACTCGTGCTGCTCTCCCTGAATTTTTTTAGCAATAACAATCTTGTTGAGACTGAATCTTCCAAATAACCCTCCGCCACGGTGGATGATTTCCACACACCGTGACGTTTAAGGGTGGTAATGTCACCCCCAGCATTGGCCAAGAGTTGATGAGGAACGGCGCATGCTATGGCCAGTCAGTGATGGTAACCCTACGGATTTATCCGTAGATCTACGGATTTTTTGTGCCAGCTCCGATTTTCCGATAAACCGTATTTATCTACGGATTTTTAACGATAATAATTATAGTAATATTAATTAATTGCGAAATAAGAACATCAACCAATTCGTGGCTATTGAGCCGACGCCATCACGGTTTATGGTTTTAATAGTCATAACAGAATGCATTCTATCATCTGTGGCTGATGATCCATGGCTGTGAGTTGGTATTAGTAGTCTTATTTAGGCCAAGATTTGTAGAGTATAAGGTTCCCTCATATTCTGATGTTAGGCGAGACTAGTGTTCGTTAAACATCGATAGTTATCGATAGTATGTTCCGACCCCCCCCCCCCCCCCCCGCTCGACAAAAAATGTTGGGTGTACTTTTAGCTCCATGCCTGCGATTATTTAGTTATTATTATTGTTTATTATTTTTTATTTAATTCGCTGTGGCCAGTATACAAATCTGCATCAGGCAATTGCAAATAATCAGCTACAATTCTTGGAATTTTTGAGAGCTTATTTAATCCAACGCATTGGACAGTGCACTTTCCGTTTTGAAAATTTATGAAAAATCTTTTGTGAGACACATTTTGCGGTCTTAAAGACATATTTCCTAATCGAATCAAGTGGGTTCACCGAAAATCCTTCATTTAAAACTGTGAAACTTCTTGATTTATTCGTCTTGGTACCTGGTATGGATATATATATAGATATTATTCTTTATCTCATATCTTCGACGCTTAAGAAGGTCAGTTCACCGCAACGGCAGGCACCGCAAACTCCCAATATCAATGTAACCTAAAAAACCCAAACATTTAAATAGGTATATAAAAGCAAGATCATAAAAAACACCTACCTCTGACATAAGATGCTCACCGTCAGGGGCATCCATCAAATATTGTTCGATATGTGCTCTTTCCAAATAATATCAGATAATAAAAAGTACTTAAAAAGTATAATAATTGTTATTTTTAATAATCCACATATTCCATCGCACACATTGACAGTGACACTTTAACAGTTATTACCGCGTTGCCAATTAAAAAAAAAAAATTACCTAAATCGATTCTGCCAATTCTACCAACATGAAAATAAGTTGGTAGCAAGATGTTATAGCGTCATTGGTCCCATTTGCTACATCTAGGTAAATATAACTACACAGTGAAATTGTTGCAGTTGCCGTCACCACTTTTAAAGTAACAACAACTATAACGTTGGTGGCACCTGCTACTTTATAGTAAATGTAACTTGTAGGGAAATAATTTTGGTTTTTTCAACCACTAAGTTACTGCAATTAAAATCGTCATTTTTCTGTTGTTGAATGAAGACGCCATATTGACACGGATAAAAATATAATTCAATAAAAAATTTCTTTTTATTATAGTCATTTACAAATATGTTTTCTAAATAGATTATTACTTTATAATATATAAAATTTAAAAAAAAGGTTTTCCATAAAAAATTTTGCAGTTTTGCTTGTACACATAATTTTTGCAAAAAATTTTTTTTTCGAAAAAACCATTTTTTCGAGGGGGCGTCTTTTTTATCGAAGCATCATGATAACATTTTACAGAAAACAAGTGGTGGTTTTAATATTCACACCCAGGGTAAATGCAAAACATCATGATTTATAATATATGCGTATGCATGTTGTATATAATCACCTTAACTTGGACCTTGGACATATCATGTGCTTAAACTCAGTAAGTCATTAATTTGCTATTCGAATAACAGAGAGCCAAATATATAGTTTGCGCTCTCATTTCGGTCAGCTGAGCTGTTCCAAAAGTTAGTCATTTCTACTACTTGGTTACGTCCCGTTTACGTATTAACCTAGTCTTCAACATGGTAATGGTAGAAGTACCGGAATAGTAATTTGCTACGTAATTATTATTCCCCATTTTGGTGAATACTTGGTAGAAGGATGGTTCCCATTACGTAACAGTCCTTAGTTGCGGAAACCTTTAAAGTTCCCCTAATGGCAACTATTACGTAGAAACTACTAAAATTGCTGCTTGGGATTTGTTTCTCAGTTTCTCATCTTTGGGAAATTTAAAAACGTGTACCTTTTCCCCGGTGGCATAATTACCAGTACAGCGAGGAACGCAGCATTTGTTTACCATTTTGCACGACAATTAAGTATTTTATAACTATCACTGGAATGTATTATTTGTTGACTGTTTTAGATGGGGGTTTTAGATCACATTTACACGTTTAAAACACAGAATAAACAATAAGATACATTTGACACTACACTTGACAGCCGTTGAAGTGTGACGTCATGTCAGCTGGTTGTCTGGCTTTAATCTCTAGGTGGTGTTGGTACAATACTCTGGCTCAATATCAAAGCAAGAGATTTCAACCAATAATAATCATTTCATTCCACCAATCAAATCGCTGGCATCCCTCGATAGTAATGCCATTTACATGTAGCCTCCTTTGATCTGTGCCACAGATCAAACAAACCAGATGTTTCACTTAATAGTATTCCCTATGTAACCAGTTTCATTTTTTGTCGTGTGACGTATACCTTCCAGGATTCTGCGCAGAAGACATAAACAGAGCAACCTAGCGGTTGACATGGAAGTTAAGACCAGCGAGTATAATGTCACAGTGTAGTGTAGGAGGGAGTGTTTAGTACTGAAATCTCAGAGATGGAAGTTGTCATCAGCTACACCAGTGATATTCATTATTTTGGAATGTAGTGTAGGTATTGTATTAAAGCTTAGAGTTGTTATTGATATACATTTAAGTGGTTTTTTGAGTATTTATTAGGTGACTTTTAATTATTGTGATTGACAAATTGCATAATTCGACATTTTTAAATATTGTAGACTACTAAACAACCTAATAAAGATGATTTATATTCAATGGAAGTAGGTTTAACATTAAAGATAATGAAAACAATGTTATGATTATTATATTATAGGTATTTAATTGTTGCAAAGTTTGGAAATTTGGTCAACATGTTTATATTGTGCGCCATGACACTTTTTACCAAACTTTCTTTCGTGCAAATCGTCAATTTACTTACATTTTTATTAGGTCATCAACAATGTTGCCAAACTGTTTTAGTTAAGATATCGGGCCGCAGATGCCGCTACACACCAGAGTAGAAATTCCAAAACATCGGGGTATGGATTTGGGCTTTTAATATTGATTATTTTTAAATGCTGTATTTAAAAAAAGTTTTGGTATTCGACCAAAGAATTTCGCTAACTCCGTATTTTTCTCGGTAAATCAAATTATGATTTTTTTTTCTTTATTAACGGTTTTATAACAATTTCACTGAGTTTGCGAAATACAAAACATTATTATAGACAGATCTCCATTCATACTTTTTTAATTAATTCCTTCTAAGGAGCGTAATTCTATACCCAGTATTTCGGCAATATGGCGGACCTCCTTAGCCCTCTTAAGCTCGTTACTCTGGTACGGCATTGCATCTTTCCCGCTTATCGCTGGTTAAAGTTTACAAGCGTTGGTCGCTGGTAACGTTGGCAGACAGCGTTGTGTGCAGGCGCAGTCAGGCACCAACCGTTCGCTCCGAGTAACCGGTTATTTTAGCATTTAGTAGCGCGACGGCAAGGTTGGTATACTTTAAGGTGGCCTAATAACTCACAATCCCCACAAAAAAATGGCATTAGCCAATGAACAGCTGGTGTGAGATCACACCAGATGCAGAGCCTTATTCAAAATATTGTAAGAATTTGTGTAATGTTAATTAAGCCAAGAACTCGTAACTGGAACGGGCTCGCAATAACCCGCTTTTGAGGTCAGTGGTAATTATCCTCGCATTTTGCGTCACTGTTCTGCATGCTGGTAAAGAGGATAAGTTGTAAAATGTATCCCTACAGATCATAGTAACGTCAGACCATATTTCGGGCCGGTACGGACGGTTCTTCTAGAGTGAGATAACTGCGCCGCTACTGCGCGTTCGAAGAACAAAGATAGTCTGACCTGCACTGACTTCTTCGCCTAAAAGCTGTATATTAAGGAACCTCGTAGTCTAATCAATAGAGAGTTATTGGAAATTATAAATACTGCCACGCAGTATTAAGGGGCTACCTTATTTTATTAGTGCATTACCTTTATTTCATCAGCGAAATGTTAGTTATTGGAACACACCTTCGTTTTTCGTGTCGCTATTTCTGTGCAATTCTGACGCTTGCGCACTACTTTCTCTAACTTAAAAATAATAAATAATTTTTTTATATAGTCTTTTCTATCCTTAGTGTTCTCTGATGGTGCTTTTGTGTATTGCTTTGTTTAAATTCAATATGGAACAAATTCTGGAAGCTCTTATCCTAGGAGGGGCAAATGAGGATATCAAGTATGCAATTTTGGACATGTTTTAACCAACGTGTCTATTAATAATATTATTGTTGTTTAGTTATTCTAATTAATTTTTTTTCAGTGATAATAAATAATCTTGCTGAATAGTTTCTTTATCCCTGTAATCCATAAGTAAATTTTAACCTTGTATTTTTTTTATTAATTTTAGGGAAGAATCGAATCAGATATAGGTACTTAGGTATGATATATTATTTATTATTGAAACAAAAACACTTTGTAAAAAACACCGGCAGTCGGCACAACATAAACACTGACGAAAAAATAAGGTTATAGTAATTCAAACCAGTAAACAAACAAAAATGTGTGAGCGATAGAACGTCAAAGTTGCTAAATGTCAAAATACGGCAAACTTAACGCACTGCAGTATCCCTTCACTAATAAGGACAAGCACTATCCTTAATAATAGTGTTGGGCGAATTCGAATTAAAATACTCGGTTAATCCGAGTATCGAAATACTCGCTTGATTCCGAGTATTAAAATTTCATCCGAATAAAATATACTCGGATTAATTTTAAGTACAAAACAAAAAACAACTGTCAATCGTGCACTTGGATGATAAAATGTTTTTTAGATTTCTCCCCCCGCTCATCGATTCTGAGATCTGGGGAGAAAAATTACTAACATCAGTGCCACATAGGGAAGGCTGATCCGAATATTTTTACGGATCAGTTCGGACCAGGGTGTAATACACCCTGGTTCGGACCTATATAATCCAGTCCAGAGAAGAACCTAGTCCAAAGATCAGTTTCAGTTCCTAGTCCATGCTAACCAATTC
The DNA here is from genome assembly GCA_936432065.2 of Rutpela maculata. NCBI lineage: Eukaryota > Metazoa > Arthropoda > Insecta > Coleoptera > Cerambycidae > Rutpela > Rutpela maculata. The sequence continues at coordinate 124,662,730 of OW386287.2, read as the reverse complement.
GCACGGTGAACGGCTGAGCGGACCGGCAGACAAACTGGACTCAGTGGACTGGACTGGTGCAAAGGGACTCGTAACCCACTAAACAAAATATATATCCGTAATATTACGCAATATTAAACTGAAGTAACATATTTAATGTTTTCTTGCAATATGATATTTATATTAAAATAACCTAACTTTGGTATAGCTGAGAAATGTTAAATTGCAAAATAGTGAAGAAACATTTAGTTAATATTAGCTCGAAAATATTTCCGTAATATAAAAAATTATATTTAACAAATGTATGTCACATATTATAATCAATGTATCTTTAATATTGCCATTAAAATAAGCATATTATATTACAAGAATGTAACTTGTAATATTACACGAAAATATTTCACATATATAACTGTAAATGTGTTACGAATGAATCTCATACATTATGAATAATATGCATTTGATCATACATTAACATTATTTGCAACGTTTATTCTATGTAACTACCATGAACTTCTATGAAAACTCGCCTATTCTCGCCTAAAATAGTATGAACATAACCTTAAAATCTTCGATATTTTGTGAGTAAGTGTGTTGCGCCTTAGTGCCCTTATTTTCAGAAATGTGTGATAAAAGCGAGAATAAGGTAAGTAGATAATTACAGTACTGTAGAAATTCGTGGAAACTTTTAGCAACAAAATAAAAATAAACTTTAAATTTTGTTTAGTTACCTTAAATTTGCGGTATTTTTACACCTGTGTTATTTGTCGAAGCACACTAATTGCATTTTATTGATAAACATATAACATTAAAATATTATTCTTGTTTCAACCTGCTTATTTTAGGTCAGTTATTTATTGCTTTACTCATCGGAGTTGCATATGTGGTCCTAATCACGGGGATAAAAAAAAAATAAAAATTTGATATTAGGCCACCGATAAGTAAATCAATTGTCCCTGTTTTAAGTGGCTGCTCGACCAACGTAATAGCTAGGGAGTTGGTGGCAGAATTTTTTATATGATTTTATCGTGTGACTGAAGTCGAAAAGTATAAAGATCTCATAATAACAAGCCGGAAAAACCATTTCAGTCATTACGGCGTTGCTGATTTTTTAATTAACAGTTATTTAAAAGTGCAAAAAAAACAAACGCTCCTATATGATTTCACTGTATCAGCCAGTTGTTTTAAACGTTGCCTGTCAATATGACATTGATATAAATGCAGTTGGCTGAAATCTATGTGTCTGCGTTTTTTTTGTAATTTAATTTTTTTAATTAATTTATGATATACTAAAAATTAAGTGATTTTATTGTCGCTGTACCATATATCAAAAGTTTCGCAAAGCGGTAAGAAACAATAAAACAAACTTCAGTCACCTGTGTACTGCTGCATTTAAAGGAAGTGAATTTTCAAAAATGCGAAAAAAACGCTTCTATATTATTTTATTGTTTCAACCACTTTGCAAGAAGCTTTGTTTGTAAAGCACATAAAAAAACAGTGGCTGAAATTTACAATGCTGATTTCTCATTGGCTGACGTTTCTTTTTAATAATTAAGAAGTGAAAAAAAAAAAATGTTTTTTCGAAATAATTTAGTAATGCTCGATCCTACGAGAAGAACCCAGTAAACATAGTAGGTCCGGCAAAACGCCGGGCCAATACATTTATTGCCGGGCAACTGTCACTTGTCGCATAATGATGCTGGCCCTGTGTCTTATAAGTAACTATAGGGCGATGATAAATATGCTTTGATGGCCCATTAACGATAAAATGGCAGTTGACCGTTGATTATTTCAAAATGAATCTGTTGCCATGTAATATGCTATTATGTCTTATTTAATCATAAAATAGACTTCATGTGGCTAAGTATTACATTTTTTTTGTAAAAAAAAAATATGAATTATACCAACACCACCTATTGACAAATCCGGCAAGTAGCAAATTCACTATTGATGAGTCATCAACACAAGGACAAGGCTATATAATATGCCAGAGGTTATTTTTTCGAGTTTTACTTGTTTATTTATTAAATAGTCTTTATTGTTGTGAAGAGGTAAGTAATTGATGGCTTTATAAAATATATGTTACGTTTAGTTTATGGCTAATTTATAATTGTGCCATGATTTGCTTGAAGGTTATGTTTACAATTTTTCGCTTAATTTAATGTGTTTTTCATTCATTCTGTTTTTAGATCAAGCCTTACAAATGTTGTGTTCCAAAGTGTCGTGGCAGTGTATGACAATGGCAATGACAACCACGATGACAACGTACCCAAAGTCTCGACTTTCCCTTTTCCGAAAGATGAGAATCTTCGACAGAAACCAACCAAAAATACAAAATAAGTTAGTAGAGTAATTTTATGTTTTATTTTCAAAAAGAAATTAGGTATAATTTTCTATTTATTTTTATTTTAAGGTCTGTTAATTACATTAATGTCCTACAAGTCTGTTATTTTACAATAACCACCTTATTTTGAGATACATTAAATGAAAAATAACGCCCTAGGGCGTTATGAATATCTATAACGCCCTAGGCCATTATAAAATTATAATACAACCCAAAACAAGCAAATTATGATAGCGTTATTGACAAACAAAATGCGTTGCTATGCAACGGCGGCGTTTACAAACAATTTTGATTTTTACCCTCTTTTAAATCAAATCGTTCTGAACATAATAGATGTCAAATTAATAAATCGTAAATGTCAAAAAAAAAATCGAATTAAATAACAGACTTGCAGGACATTAAACGTTGAAGGCACCACGGGTGTTATATGATAATGACGCCCTCGGTCGACGTACACTTCCTCGGGCCAGAGGCCCTCGGGATTGTACACTGCCGACCTCGGTGCGTTATTATCCTTATAACACCCTTGGTACCTTAATAACTATTTCGGCAGGATAAAATTTAAATTGAGACAAGCGAGTACACTGGAAGAGGAAAAACTCACAGCTCCATTACGTCACCCCCATTTGATAGAAGGTTTGTTATACTATATAATACTTAACTTCTTGTTAGTTAATTTTCTTTCTATCAGGTGCTGTACTTAGTCAATTTTCAAATTGTGTTTAGTATGTTATGTCGAAGCCCAATAACATCCATCGGGAATGTATATATCTACAAATGGTGTTGATTATACTGTTTTTCTTGGTTTGGTAGGTTATATCTATACGTTGATAGCGGTGACTTATTTATTGGAATTTTCAGCGGACAGACGAGGACTCTACGAGACAGTTTTTCAAATTAAAACGAAAACTGGCGTCAACACACATCTACTTTTATTATGGACAAGTGAGTTTCCTTGCTGTAGCTTTCTCACATTTCATTTGATTAATAATTTTTGTTATGTTTACAAAACACATGAAAAATTGTCAAACATTACTCTTTTAACAACCCCTGATGTCATTGAAAATTAATGACCATAACGAGATATCGGATTCCAAAAATGAGGGTATAATATGCACGAATATACAAATGTACTTAATTTAGACCCTCCAAGTGTTGTTTTCAAGGAGATTTTTTTTTTACTTTGGATTTTACAAGGTGATATGCATATTAAACAATTCTTTCTACCTTGTATGCAATTTTGTTGCATAACATTAAAACAAATGTTCTGAATTGTACTGCTTTGAACCTGTAATACAGACTATCTATTAGGTTTAAGTGCATGGGCGCAGCCAGGGCGGGGAGCCATGGGGCCCGGGCCCCCCCAAGCCATCTTCCATGAGCCAAAAAATAAAGAAGCAGTACAAAGCAGTATCTAAATTATCCCTTGAAATAAATATTTTGTAATTAATGCCAATATTATCTAATAGAGGAATCTACACATCCGTTTTCAACCATTTTCTGAAAAATATTCCTCATCCTCTGGGTAGGCCGGTTCTATTGCCCCCCCCCCCCCCCCAGATGAATTTTCTGGCTGCGCCACTGTTTAAGTGGACATGTTCACGTTTTCTTCAATTTAAATCCTCGAGAATAAAAATGTGATTTGTTTTCTTAATATTTCATACTATCAGGCCAAAAAATAAATAAATCAGGAAATATTATGTAAAACTTAACCATTTCAACTTTGTTTATAATGAAAACTGGTTTCAGCTGTAATACGAGGAAATCAAATGGGAAACAGGCTAGGACCAGGAAAAGATATATATATATATATATATATATATATATATATATATATATATATGTGTGCATTTGTATCGTGTCCGCCTCCTTACAAATTTGTGGCGCCCGCACCTCCACAAGAAATAATATAGATAGATTAGTTCTGTTTACATATACATAACCGCCAAATTTCACTTACCAAGGGCACGCGGAGAGGGGAAAGGATTTTTATCTTTTTTTACATACACTTTTTTGTTCATACGATTGGTATGTTTACACCTCGTTATATAAATAGTACCTCTCTGACTCAATGTATTTAAAACTGTTATATATAACGGTAGACTTTGCCTCCTTCGAGGTTGCCAGACTTCTATAGTGTAAAATGCTCTAGCGCTTGCGCAATTAGTTGCGCTATGCAATCGTGTGCGTTTGTTATTATGATGATTCATATTGTGTAAGTTATACTCTATCAGATTACATTGGTGTTTTACCCGATAATATGCGATTATCTGTTTTAAAATGAACCGTTCACGCTAAATATCTATTGTAGAATAATGTATGTAATTCAAAATATGTTCTTAAGGGAATTATTATTACTATTTAAAATGCTTTTCAAAAGACATCACTGAATCAGTTCAATTTTGTAACACAATTGTTACATATTAGTCCACGTAAATTAGATATTTTAGAAGAAATAATTTATAAAGTAATAATATTTGGGATGCGTAATCTAGATAGGGTTCGAAATAGATACCCGAATAGTTCCCCACAATTTAGGGGTGAAACGTCTGTAATGATTATGAATAGAGCTGCTTCGGCCATATTACGGGGACTTAACGCTGGTTTTTCACTTTTATCTTGTAAACCGTTCGTCGAAAGAGAAAAAAGTATAGGAAATAAAAAAATCGTCATGTTAAATTCTGCATAAAAAATGTACTATTAGCCTTGTAGCTCATCCTCAACCCATTTCGCGCTAACAGCGTCCGAACAGAGGCGTAGTTTGGGGCGCAGAGGTAAAAATCCATTCTATTCCAAGTTTGACTCCGATTATCTTAAAACCGGTTACTTTAACGAGAAAAATGCTCAGGAATGAATTTATTGAGCAGAATTTTCTCTATTAGATGCATATATAGAAGGTTTTGTCGCAAGTAGTTTATGTATTTTCCCCTTCTTTGCAATTATATTAGAGGATAATCTGTACTGTTCACACAAAAGAAGATTTGGAGTCATATTTCAACTCTGAGCTTGCTTCAATTCCACTTCTTCTCTTCAATAAGAAAGGGTTAATGAGGAAAATTAAGAAATCGTCTGTATGATATTTTTAATGCTGTACGAGAGAGGCCAATAGATTTTTCCGATTGCCAGTTCATTGTTGATGGCGGCAATTTGATTCATCGTGTAGTATGGCTGAAGCAGCTTTATTCGTAAACATTACGGCCAAAAAGTGACTGTAGTGTTTGACGGATATGCTGACTGCAGTATGAAGAGCATCGAAAGACAGCAGCGTCTTTTGAAACGCATTTCACCGGAAATTGTTTTTCATGAGAACACGCCACTGACTGAAACGCAAAATAAAATGATAAACAATCTCACAAAAAGGAACGGTTTATTTCGTAATTGGTGGAGAGATTTAAAAACGAGGGAATCAAAACAATTACTGCTGTAGACGACGTTGACGTACTCATAGTTCAAACCGCCTTAAACGAATCTCATGGAAACGATACAGTGGTTATCCTCGGACAAGATATTGATCTTCTCGCATTGATTATCACTCTCGCACCAGAAGATAAAGATATCCGTTTCTTAAGAGAGGCTCAGAGATAAATAAAAAATAAAGATTACAGTTCTCGTGACTTGCAGTCCTCGGAAGTTTTAAAAAGCTGTATGGCCACACGTTCAGTGGATGCGATAACACTTCAGCTTTCTTTGGTAAAGGAAAAGTGCAAATAAAAGAAAAGATCTCGAAGAGGTTGTCCGTATATTCAACGACCGTAGCTCAACGAAAAAAGAAATTACATCTTTGAATCATCAAAGATTCATTATCTTCAATAAGTTAGTCCGCCAATCTAGTACTACCGGGATTCTACGAAGACTGCCAGCAACATCCGAGGCATTACGTCAACATTCTTACAGAGTATTTCTCCAAATTCATGTTTGACGAGGAGAAAACTTGGAACCAACGGAATGCAGAAAAGCAGAAAATAATATAAAATATTTCAGAGATGATATACTTAAAGAAGTAAAATGTTCAAAACTTAATCATTTTGGAGCAAAAATGTAAATATTTCCCTCCAGCAAGAGAAAAATTTTTGAATTGTTTAAAAATTTGTGAAAAGCATTCGAGATGACTCCAACAAACTATCATTAATTAGTATAGCAAAATTTATGATTAACCAACAAATATATTCTAGAGTTTTGGTCTCGAATGCTTTTTAAAACATTTTTATTTCTTGCTAAAGGGAAATATTTACATTTTTGCTCCAGAATAATCTAGGTTTTTAAAATATCTTTGGAAGGTGGAAGATTACACTGGTCAACATTCAGTTTGAAAAAATACACCGGACTCTACCTAGGTACCCAGGGGTTTTGGGGTCACTGATTCCGTTGCCGAGGTCGGTTAAGCTCTATCACGCCAGGTTCAAGGTCATTTGAAGGTCAACCTAAGAAAAGGTTTTTGAAAAAATCTAAAAAAATTCACGCATAGGCTCTTGGGGGGTCTCTGAGTCCGAATCCGATGTCGGTTGACCTTTATCACCTCATGTTCAAGGTCATTTGAAAGTTAAAGTAAGAATAGGAAGTGAAAAAAATTAGAAAAAATGTATACGAATGCTCACCTGCCTACTTATTGTCTGTTTATCTGTCTGCCCTTATACCTGCACACCTGTTTGTTTGCTTGTTAGTCTGTATTTATCATCCGCCTGCATTTTCTCTGTCCATATATTTGACATCCTGCCTTTCTGTCAGTAATTCTGTCTGACTGAATGACTAAATGTTTCTATCTGACAGTCTGTCTGCCTCCTTGTCAGTTTGTCTGACTCAGGAAACCATTAAATTACTTTGACCCTGACAGGATTGAGCTCAGGGCCGGTTTTAGGTAACCGGAGGCCCTAAGCTCTAGGTATGTTTTTCGTTGAAGCTTTCTCTTCTAATAGAATAAACGTGCATATCTGCGTATGAAATCTGAGTTCTGAGGCCCCCTAAATGCGAGGCCCTAAGCTGGCGTTTACTCAGCTTATAGGCAAAACCAGCACTGATTGAGCTCCAAGTGAGTGAGGCCAACGCCCGTGGTACTCTTTACTTGCATGTTCGCTCTGCTTCTGCAACTATACCTAAAGGCCATCCTTTCACAGAAGAAAATAGGTAGGTGATTCATTGAGCTAAATATATTTGCACTGAGATAGCCGAAGAATCTTCATGTGCAGCTAAAGCTGGCGGACGAATGCCGGCTTGAAGTGACCTCAGAATGACCTTGAAATGACCTCTGGATGCCTCTTTTTTTAAGGGTAAGCGAACAATGGATTCAGACTCAGCGACCCGAAAAACCTGTGTGAATTTTTTCAGATTCTTTCAACCACCTTTTCTTACTTTAACCTTCAAATGACCTTGAAACTGACGTGATAGAGGTCAACCGACATCGAATGCAGACTCAGCGACTCAAAAAACCTATATATAAGTTTTTTCAGATTTTTTGACAGTTTCTCCTGTTTTCTCAAATTAACCTTGAAATGATCTCCGGATGCCTTTTAAGGGTAAACGAACACCGGATTCGGACTCACCGATCCCAAAAACCTATGCGTGAATTTTTTCAGATTTTTTCAATCACCTTTTCTTAGTTTGACCTTCAAGTGACCTTGAAACTGACGTGATAGAGGTCAACCGGCATCGGATACAGACTCAGCGACCCAAAAACCCTATATGTAAATTTTTTCAGATTTTTTAACAGCTTCCTCTCCGTTTTTCTCAAATTAACCTTGAAATGACCTCCGGATGCCTTTTAAGGGTAAGCGAACACCGAATTCGGACTCAGCGACCCCAAAAACCTATGTGTAAATTTTCTCAGATTTTTTCAACCACCTTTTCTTAGTTTGACCTTCAGATGTCCTTGAACCTGACGTGATAGAGCTTAACCGACCTCGGCATCGGAATCAGCGACCCCAAAAACCCCTGGGTACCTAGGTAGAGTCTTGTGTATTTTTTTAAACTAAATGTTAAACTAAACTAAATGTACTTGTGTTATTATTCTTTTATTTTCTGCTTTTTAGCCCCCCCCTCAATAAAAATCGTCTTCTAATTTTTTTTTTACTTTTACTATATAAGGCCAGCAGCAGTGACAAATAGTGGATTAAGGGCAACTAGTTACGTTAAGGAATGTTCGTGTCCTGTTAAATAAATACCTTAAACAAATACCTTTTTTAATTTGCTCTAAGCTATAAAATATTTGTTTCTGAACAAAATAAACGTTTTTTTATTCCCAAATTGAAAAAAATTAAAAACCCATTGATATCTAGAAAGTATTATTTCTGTGTATAAAAGTTATTTATATTTTTAGTAAGATAATTTTAGTTACCATATCTATAGATGTATTTAGGAATAGTATGCCTCTTTACTATGTTGCCAAGTTTAGGAGGCGATATCGCTACTTTATTGTAAGGAAGCATTTAATACCTATATACATCAAGTGCTTAAAACAGCAGCGCCACCTGGTAAAAAATGTAGTGGACTATGGTGTATGTTTATAGGTATTTTCCGCCTCCAAAAAAAGTGTCGTTAAATGCTTCTATCTCTCTATTTCTTCCCTTTTTGTCATAATCTTATATGCGCACCAATAAAGCTGATCAATATTGATAATAATGAGTCATGAACTTACTAATTATCAAGACATTCGCGATGAAAACAACACAAAACGTCTCCGCCTCCGAAATCGGAGGCGAATGCGTAAAATCGGAGGCAAACGCCACCTAACCATATAACATTCGGAGGTGTATGAGTACTAAATGCATGTATATATATATATATATATAAAAATCATCAAAACGCAGTTCTGTGAACATAATAAAATACATTTCATATTCCAACATATATATATATATATATATATATATATATATATATATATATATATATATACATATATATATATATATATATATATATATATATATATATATATATATATATATATATATATATATATATATATATATATATATATATATATATATATATATATATATATATATATATATATAGGTATAGACGGTATATTGTGTAGCCCGATATATCGACAGGTCGTTCATAAGCCCGGCATTTCCCGAGTGTATAAATGAACAAATTTATTAAATATGGCGATTGTTATGAATCTTTTCTAATAGGAAGCCACTAGGGGTAGCTAATTATTATTTTTCTTTCAATTATATATACATGGCATATTTCAGAGCCCGGATATATTTACTGATCCTTTCAAAGCCCGCTGTATATAAGAATATAGCTAGCGTTCGTTCTCCGTCCCAGCGATGTTGCCAATGTAATCGGGCCTCAGTAGGTTATATTTTTATAATATATATTTCTTTGATGCATGCATCGTCACGAAGCACAATATAATAGGAGTACTTGCTATACTGCGCCACTACTATTACTGTTTACAGTAGAGACGCTAATGGAGGGCCAGTTATTAAAGGAAATATATTCATTCTTTGAACGCCAAAATAATATAACAGTTACGTTTTTTATTATTCATTGTTACGAATTTGAAGATATATTAGAAGAACCTAATAAAATATTAGGTTATTTTTTTATGCAAATAGACATTAATTATTAATAACTGATAATGTAATTACTCCGTGGTAGGCCTATAAGTATTTAAATATTTTGAATTTGTCCTCATTTTTTGTTTTCCACTTTTAAAGTATTGCCTTATTAACAGTAAAATAAAAATATGCAGGGGTAGAAATTAAATTACGTTTATTTACCTAACATAGATATATAAAACGAATTGTTTTAATAGTACAGTAACATCAGGTATAATAGTAAAAGGATCCCTTGATGCAATTTTTCTTTTGAAAATATACTTATTTTGAGATAGCAAGTGACCTTTGTGTTTCCGAGTATATGGATCAAATATGAGCAAAAAATAATTGCCATCAAATAACAACAAAGCATGAAGTTCTCTTTGACGTATTTATAAGTTTTTATTTAATTTTATTTCACTGTCACTATAATACTTATAGGCTTAATTTTGAAAAAGTTATTACAGTGACCTTTACTACGTACCAGCTGTCCCAAGTTAACATCAATTGAAAGTTGCATTATATGAAATAAGATTTCAGATTCAGTTTGTCCCACTGTGCAAACAATTTCTTCAAAAATTAAAAAATATATGTTTACAGTGTACAGATAAACGTATAGGGACAAAAAAGTGTCTTCTTTACAAGAGCTTTCAAACAAAAAAAAAGAAAATAGAAATCGAACCATTAGGAGCTGAGATAAAAAAACATTCATTGTGGCTAATGGCAGCCATCTTTAATGGTCGCCATTTTGGTGTTGCACGGATTTTAAAGTGGCTCCCTATCTGGAAAGTTACCTTTTGGCATCAACTATGACCACAGAAAGTGGAACATCCCAATCAAAAAGTGCAGATTTTTGGCTTATATAGCCATGTACCCGACGTACTATAAAGCATAAAGTTCCCTTTTAAGTATGGCAAGCAAAAATTTAATATTTTCTTTTATTGATTATATGTTATATGCTTGCACTAATAAAAATAATAATTATTATTATAGTACAGTAGCTAGAGCTAAAAATATGCAAAACTTCGGAATAATGTCATATTGAATGGATTTCGTTCATTTTGGAAGTATAAGCTTCACAGAAAAGTTTCTATATTGTGCGGGGGCTTGCTAATTTATAGGGGGTAGATGCCACCCCCTCTCAGGGGGTGGCACTTAAAAAATATATATATTTATTGGAGCTGAAGTAGAATCAAATTTTAAGAAGAAAAGGTTCTATGCAATTTTTCACACAAATTTATAGTTTTTAAGTTATAACAACTTCAAAATTGCGATTTTAGCTTTAAAAAAACGGCTTTCGTCAGGTATCTCGAAAAGTATTACTTTATCGAAAAAATGTTACAGACCAATTACATAAAGTACAAACTGGGAATTAATTATATTTTTTGTTTATTGATGTAGGATTAATAATTTCGGAGATATTTAAGTTTACATTTGGCGTCCAAATGTTCATAAGATAATTATTTAGAGTGAGAGTTAAATATCTCAGAAACTGTGACACATACGTCAAGGATGCTAGTAAGTAGAATTGGTTATTGATTAAGCTTTCAACTGTTTTTTTATTTGTTTCTATAGCATAAAAAACAAAGAAGTTATGACCGAAGCAATGTGCGTCTACACATTTTTTTTTAAACAACGTCGCCATTTTGTTACTGTAATTAGCCAGTAATTAAAAAAAGGAATTTCAAACACTGTTTCTCATTAATATATAGCATGACGTAGATGTCAAATTTTTTAGTTTGTATACAGCACTTGCCTTAGAAAAAAATACAGTTTAAACTATAAAGGTATTTTCGATAAAAAGATATTTTATTTTCCTTTTCCAAATAGGTATCTCAATAAATATTAGTTTTATTGAAAAATGGGTAGAGACCAAAAATAAAGCTCATAAACTGCTAATGAATTTAGCTTGTTTATTTATTTACATAGATTTAATAGTTTCGGAGATATGAAAGTTTACAAATGGCGTCCGAAAGTTTATAAGTCGTAAAATGCAGTTTAAATGTTAAATATCTCAGAAATTGAGACACCTATGTCACGCATACTAAGAAATGAAATTAAAGACAATTAATTGCGCTTTCAAATTATTTTTTACTCGTTCCTGTAGCATAAGAAGTAAAGAAGTTATGATGTAAAAATGAGCGTATTTATATTCTTTTATATAAAAAGGTCGCCATTTTGTTACTCTAATTAGCCAGTAATTTAAAGAAATTATCTCAAATACAGTTTTTCGTTGGGATGTAGCATTACCTAGATGTTCAAATATTTTTGCTCATTTAATGCACTTGCTTTAGAAAAAAATGCATTTTAAACATTAAAGGTAATTTCGAAACACTTGGATACCAAATATAAACTTAAATATCTCCGAAATTATTAATCCTACATCAATAAACAAAAAAATATAATTATTTCCCAGTTTGTACTTTCTGTAATTGGTCTGTAACATTTTTTTTTAATAAAGTTATACTTTTCGAGATACTTGACGAAAGCCGTTTGGAAATACCTTTTTTTAAGCTAAAATCGCAATTTTGAAGTCGTTATAATTTAAAAACTATCAATTTATGTGAAAATTTGCATAGAACCTTTTCTTCTTAAAGTTTGATTCTATTTCAGCTCCAATAAATATATACAGTGTGTCTCACTTTTCATCGCTACACCAATTCTCTCGGCCATTTGTTGGTCGATTTAGATCAAATTTGGTATACTTCTTTTGCTTCAGATTGTAATTAAAAAGTTATTTAAAAATTTTTTTTTCGAAATTAAATACGCCTACTACGATCAAAAAAATTTGGCAAAAATTAGGAATTTATATCAAGAAAATCATATCTAAGATTTCAATAATAATCACCCTACTATTCGAGTTATTTATTGTCGGATATTTACATAACTTGGTAGTGGTGTAATAATGACGTTAATTAAGCATTAGGACACATTTTTTATCCAAAACACTATTATGAAATGAATATTTGAAAAATGGTGGCTATTTTTTAAAATACTTAGAACTCGGCATACCAATATCTTTGTTAACATGGAGTGCTTTGGAATGATTTGATAATTCTTATTATTTCAATTTTATCAGCAATAGTTAATTGTTGTGCAGCCATGTTTAAGTTTAATTTGACATTCGATGCAATTGTCAAATCTATTCCAAAGCACTCCATGTTAACAAAGATATTGGTATGCTGAGTTCTAAGTATTTTAAAAACCGCTGCCCAAGGAATCACTACTTCCACATTCGGATTTTCTATCCAAGTCACACAACGAAAAAATTTTGTATCTGGAAATAATTGTTTATGGAATTTTAATAATATAATATTTGAAATCCTCTACTCCAAAAACCCATAAAACGATACCCCACATCGGTAGTGGGGTGAGGGTGGTGACAGGGGGTGGGAGTGGGGAGGTGGATAAAGTAAAAAAATATTTTGAGGTTTCTGGTTCTTATACATACACTAAATCAATTTTTTTTTTCATTCCCTTTAATAATGGGGTGGGGGTGGTAATGGGGGTGGCTAATGCCAAAATTTTTTTTGAGACCTTAGCTTCTTTTGTCTATACTAAATATCAATTTCATGAACTCTTACCTACTTGATTTACCTATTTACTCCAAATTTACCCCAATTTACCCCCCAACCCTTCGACGGAACAAGATAAAATATATCCTAGTTCTAGATCTCGTTAAAGTACATATGTGTACCAAATTTCAAGTCAATATCTCAAACGGTTCCAGAGTAAACGTGCGCACAAAAAAGTTACAGACCGACAGACCGACAGACAGATAGACAGAAATTTTTTTTCGCTCAAACTTGAAATCTCGACGTTTCATGACATTCTAAGCCTATTTGAACAATAAAAATTTTTAAAAATTTTTTTGTCGTTACTATACTTCCACTGGATGTGGAAGTAAAATAGCTACAATTTTTCAAATATTCATTTCATAATAGTGTTTTGGATAAAAAATGTGTCCTAATGCTTAATTAGCGTCTTTATTACACGACTGCCAAGTTATGTAAATATCCGACAATAAATAACTCGAATAGTAGGGTGATATTTATTGAAACCTTAGATATGATTTTTACTTCCACATCCAGTGGAAGTACAGTAACGACAAAAAAATTTAAAAAATTTTTTATTGTTCAAATAGGCTTAGAATGTCACGAAACGTCGAGATTTTAAGTTTGAGCGAAAAAAAATTTCTGTCTGTCGGTCTGTCTGTAACTTTTTTTGTGCGCACGTTTACTCTGAAACCGTTTGAGATATTGACTTGAAATTTGGTACACATATGTACTTTAACGAAATCTAGAACTAGATTATATTTTCATCTTGTTCCGTAAATTGGGGTAAATTTGGGGAAAATAGGTAAATCAAGCAGATAAGAGTCCATAAAATTGGTATTTAGTATATACAAGAGAAGCTAAGGTCCAAAAAAAAATTTTGGCATTAGCCACCCCCATTACCACCCGCCACCCCGCTACCGATGTGGGGTATCGTTTTATGGGTTTTTGGGGTAGAGAATTTCAAATATTATATTATTAAAGTTCCATAAACAATTATTTTCACATACAAAATTTTTTCGTTGTGAGTGACTTGGATAAAAAATCTGGATGTGGAAGTAGTGATTCCTTGGGCAGCGGTTTTTTTTAAAGGAATGAATATTTTTTAACGAAATTTGGTATACAAGGGTTTTAGGTCATGCCGAACAAGATTCTGTAAAAACAAAAACCCTATCTCAATCGCTAATATAAATTCCCAATTTTTGCCAATTTCTTTTGATCATAGTAGGCGTAATTAATTTCGAAAAAAAAAATTTTAAATAATTTTTTAATCACAATCTGAAGCAAAAGAAGTACACCAAATTTGATCTAAATCGATCAACAAATGCCCGAGATATTGGGGTGTAGTGGTGAAAAGTGAGACACACTGTATATATATATTTTTTAAGTGCCACCCCCTGAGAGGGGGTGGCATTCACTCTCTATAAATTAGCAAGCCCCCGCACAATATAGAAACTTTTCTGTCAAGCATTTACTATTATACCTCCAAAAATGAACTAAATCTAGTAACTGTACTATTAGTGCAAGCATATAAAATACTTGTGCCCGACATTAATTAGTCTTGGCAGATCATGCTCTTAAAAAGGAATTTGTGTGATATTCTTTTCTTTTCTTTCTTTTCGGGTTCAAAAGTTACTAACAGTAATTGCAACAAAATATGCTTTTTCCTTTGAAAATTAAGCAAGATAGGGCAAAACAATATACGTAACTTTTCGGTAGAGCATAAAATTCTCTCGTATAATGATTATAATAAAAAACGGTACATTTGATAGTTAAATTATCGTTATTAAAGGTAATATAATATTTATATTTTATTTTATATAATTATATATAATTGTATAAAAATTTTGTTTAATAGTTTTCTCATTCTAATGTAATACTGCGTACAGTCATAATATGTTTTCTTAATGTATATGGGGAAGCTAGTTTAGGGTGACCTCTTCCTTTTGTGTGTAAACTCTTTTGTGCACCTTTTTTTCTTACATTCTTCTACCTACATTCAACTTAAATCTGGTGACAGTTGCTTTCTTGCACAGAGCAATAAAACAATTAAAGCGTCTCAAATGCCAAAAGAACTGTTGCCAATGGTATACAAAAGCTACACAACGCCTGTTTAAAACAAGATAGAGTTATATTACAGTATTTAGCCATAAATCGAACTAAAAAATTATTAGTCCTAAATTACTATGACGAAAATAAAATGTATAAATGAAGTATAAAGAATTATTTTAGAATTTGTTAAAATTAATTAATCAAAACATTAGAATACATTAAAACAAATTAACTGAGCAGTTGGAAATTTAAAATAAAATGAAAGTCATTGTTTATAAGAAATGCTCTAGTACAGAAAAAATAATTTTCAATTCCGTAAAAATACATGGCGAAAACTGCAGTCCTAGAGATAATGACGTATACTTCACGAAAAGAATTATTTGTAAATGGTACAAATTTTGTTCTTTATTTTTTGAATAGACACGTGATATTTTTAACATCAATATTTTATAAACAACTCGAAAAATAAAGCAATAAAAGATATAGTTTCACTCACTTTCGTTACAGATTTATGCATTATTACACTATATTTCTTAAATTATACAGACAGTAATTTTTATTGGTTTTTATTTTCTTGCTAGTTAACAAATTATCAGAAAGTTTTTTGTCTATTTTTATTCAATGCTTAGATTTAGTTCAGGACTTCTTATTGCACTTGTTACCACACCAAAATCAAAAACAAACTAAAATAATAAAATCGCGGCAGAAAGAATTCCTTAATCACCTTTTTTGATGCTGTCATAAAGTTGTTTAGGGCAAACGCTCTGCTCTTTTCCCACTAATATTTTCGTTAGTGTTTTCTAACTGTGATTAAAATATACCTTTTTTTATCTAAATATGTAGGTATATTATTTGCCTACATGTAATAAAACAAGAATAGCAGTAGGCTATGTTTTGATTCTAACATGTGTTAAATAAAATGGACATTTCGGACAGAACGCTTTGGTTATGCAGACAAAATTAATGTTTTGAATCTAGTTTTTGTCAATTTCCACGGTATACTTGATACGAGTATTTTCTCGATTTTTAAATTATTATTCACAAAAGAATTTTCATGTTTACGTATACGGTTGTTTTTGTTATTTTTTTCTATCTAAAAAAAAATATAAACACATTCGGCGATTGTTAATAACAAATTGTTTATTAAATAAACAAATAAATTCACAACAAAAAAAATATTTTTTCCACCTTTTGAATAATTGCAAATAATAAATTTAGGAATAAATTTTTTTCTTAATAACATGTTTAAATAATGAAAAAAGACAAAAGTGATTATAAACAATTAAAAACAATTTTTAAGAATTTTTTTAAATCTAATATTCTATAACAAATAAAATGGCAGAAAAATATTTTTCAAAAATACGTAATTTATCTATTTGTTTGTAAAATTTGTTTAAACAAATAGCAATAAAAATTTTAAGTTTACGTAATCTTATAGTATTTTTGAATATTAAAAAAGTAAGAGTAATTAAAATTAATAAAAAAAATTTTTTTCCTTTAAGTTTTTAAATAATAACATAACTTTTATGAATTTTAAAATTAATATCTAATAACAAAAAATATTTTTACTTGTTCCGGACGGTTTCAGAGCATCGTAACGCCTTAGTGTTCGCTGCGCGGAGCTCTATTTTCAACATTAAATTAATATTATTAATAATCTCGTTAATAATAGATGTAGAGTTTCGGGAGTCGGGACTATTTTATTGGAAATTTCTTCCTCTTTAAGAATCTTTCTTTCTTTAAAATTTTTAATAGTTTTCGAGTTATTTGCAAAAAACGGAACTCGTTATTTTTTCAATTTTCATTAGTTTATAACTTTTGCAATTGTTTATGTGCGGGTTTGAAACTTTTGCACATTTTTCTAGACGTCATTCCGAATCTAATGCAATCAAGGTAGGTGCATGACGTCAGATGCACCATGCAGGGAGACCGACTACAAATATAAATTCAAATAACCATCATAAAAATATGTGTGTTTATTAATAAAAAAAACCGCTGCCTAAAAAATCACTACTTCCACATCTAGATTTTCCTGCCCAAACCTTTTACAGCAAAAAAATGTCGATACTATATTTGCAATCCACTGTGTAAAAATAATTGTTCATAGAACTTTGATAATATAATATTTGAAATGGTAGTGGAGGTAGTAGAGGGGGAAGCTGTTGGCAAAAAATTTAGAGGCTCTTGTACACATAAATCACAATTTTATTTTTTTATTCCCGTTAATAATGTGGTAGAGGTGGTGGCGAGTGCCAAAAAAGTATTCAGGCCTTTTGTTCCTTTATACACACTAAATCACAATTTTATCTTTTTATTCCCTTCCATAATCAAATTCAATAATTTGAGCAAAAAAATTTTTTGTACGATTACTATACTTCAACTCCACTACGTGGAATAGAATAGAATAAAACGATTCAAGTTAGCCCATCAAAATTGTGTTTTTTTAGAGACCAGGTAGGCTTAACAGGGAACCAAGACAGATCACGTCATACAGTTAGGTGCACCATACAGTAAAGGGAACCTGACTTAAAAAACCGCTGCCTAAAGAATCACTATTTCAACATCCAAGTCTCTTACAAAGAAAAAAAGGTTGATACTGTATTTGCAGTCCATTATGTGGAAATAACTGATCATAGAACTTTAATAATATAATATTTGCAATCGTCTACCACAAAAGCCCATGAAACAATATGCCATATCGACAGGGGGATGGTAGTGGAAGGTATAGCTGATGCAAAAAAAATTTAGGCCTTTGGTACTTATACACACACAAAATCACAATTTTATTTTTTTTCGTCCTTTAATAATGGGGTAGGGATGGTAATGGTGGTGATAGTGGAAGTGGCTGATGTCAAAAAAATTTTGAGTAGGTACTACTACTTCTCGTACATACACTAAATCCCAATTTTATAAACTCTCACTTGCTTGCTTTGCCTATTTATCCCCCCATCCCAAACTTCAACGGAATAAGATCAAAACATAATCTATTTCCAGATCTCTCTATAATACACAGGTGTCCCTTTTGAGTTAACATCATAAACGGTTCCAGAGTAATCGTGCGCACAAAAAAAAATTTCACACAGATTTTTTTTTGCTCAAACTTAAAATATCGACCTTTCGTGGCATTCTAAGGCTGTTTAAAACATTTCTTTTACCTTTATTATACGTTCACTCCACTATGTGGATGTGGAAGTAGTACCAGCTTATAGTGATTATGGACAATGCCTATCTATCCTTATAATATGTAAAACATCATTCTGCATAATAATAATTATTGTTTAATGACCGATATTTCTCCATGAAAATTTTAGTACTAAAATTATAATAATTAAATATAGTATTATTGAATACTGAATGCAAAAAAACACAATCCTAATTTAGGAACATTTATTTGAATTTCTGTATTACACTTCAAAAGACATTTTAAGATGTTTAAGATGCTAACAACTATTCTTCTTTCATAACACTGTACCATGTATTTTATAATTCTTAGTAGGCATATGAATTTTTGAATTTAGATAAATTGTTCGAATATGATACAATACTTGTGTGTAAATTCTTTTGTACACAATAAATGTTCATTTATTTATTTATTTTATTTACTTAAAACTGTACCGGCCGCCAAATCATAAAAAATGAGGTACAGAGACGCTTGTAATTTTTTTAATACTCTTCTCAGTCATTTAAAATGCAATTAAAAATCTGAAAAAGCACATCATCTGTAGGTTCCAGAAAACATTTTTCAAAACACAACGGATTTTTTAAAATTTATGTTGCTATTTAAATAAAAATGAAATGTTTCCTATTGTCACCGCATTTTGCGGTTTTCGGGTCTTGATATAATCTTATAGAAATATATTTCTAACCATCATCCATCAATTTATAAAAACAAATATGTTTACTCACGTAACGGGGTCATAAAATTATGAACAATCCAAAAAAAAATCCGCGAATTTACTAGCCGATGAGTTTATGCATTCGTCAATTAACAAATAGAGCTTTTGATATGAAATTGGAACTGGCAGAATTTTTATTTTCACATGAAAAATAGTTACAATGATGTTAAAAAATTGTTTATATTTCGGTGAGCACGTGGTCATACGCTACAAGCGACCTGTTTTATATTTATTGCCGTACGCCCCGCTGAGTTAAGCGGGTGCCTTTTCTCTGGTACCTTTCTACATTCAACTTAAATACATCTTACAATGTCTGACACATGATGCTTTCTTGAATACAGCCCAATAAAACAATCAAAGCGTCTCAAGTGTCAAAAGAATTATTGAAATTATTGGCCTGTTTGAAGCACGATGGAGTTATATGACAGTATAGTACCTAACGGTAGGAAGAATCATGCCAATATGCACCAAAAAATTATATTTTGTAAACTAGTGCCTAAAGATTTATAAAGGAAACTACGGAAATAGCAACAAGAAAATATGGGGACAAAATAAATTGAGAAATATAAATATATCATATTTTTGATGATGTATCTATTTTATTGATTCCAAAAAATATATGTTGTGATAATATGATATAGTAGTTAAAGATTGTACTAAAGACATGCAGTGAGTGTGTCAGAACAATGTGATGTGAAAAGAGAAAAATATATTAATTTTTTATTTTAAATGTTCCCATTATCAAATGTCTTTTTTAATTATCTATATCTATTGAGCATTTTTTCGAATTTAAATCGGCCCAGCCGTTCAAAAGATATACATTATTTTCGAAATATTGGTATTTTTGATTACCCCTAATGGTGGAGTCACATTAAGCATCAAAATAGGTGAATAAGGAATTATCTGGCTGCAGCAGTCTTATTGTTTGAATTTGTTGCCAGTATATATAACAGCAAGTGTATGAGAAGTTTTACATTAAATCGGTCCATTGCTTGTAAAATTTTAACAATTTATTTTTAAACAGTGAAATTTTCTGCTATTTTCTTTATTATCTCCGGTCCTAGCAATCGCATCGCAATAATAAAAAGAGCCATTTGTTCGCAATAAAATTTTAAATAAGACTAGGCCTATGAAAAACTTTCTGATAATTTGTTAATGTATAAAAAGTAATAATCACCAAAAAATTGCCTTTTTTGGTTATTTAAGAAATATAACATAATAATGAATCAATTTTAACGAAAGTTGGTTTAACTATGCCCATTACTGAAGTAAACCCTCGTGCCACAATATTTATTCAAACGGTTAAAAACCAATAATAATTTCGAAATTTTCATCGCGTTTAAATGCATCGATTTGTAGGACAATTTATTTTTAAAAATGTAGGTTTTTAAATGTATTTTACAATGGTATTAAGAAAAAAAATCTTCATTTAAACTATTTTTTTGAAATTTGTTTATGATTTTCAAAATTATAGTTATAAACAAATTCAAATAATCCTGTGGATTTTTTATAAAACTAAAAACGCAAAAGAATTACGAAAATAGATGAAACATTTAACATTTTTCTAAAAAAAAAATTATCTACTTGCATTTGGGGCCAGGATACGTCAGTTTTTGTAACTAAGTCGCTTATAAATAAACAAATTAATATTTCTCCTTAAAATTGGGACCTGTTATTCTTCAATACCTGTATTTTTGTCTCATTTAGTTGAAAACAAACCAGAAGCACAATTTTTAAAAGATAATGTATAGAGGCCCCAAAGTCGGGCCTTTGGAAATTATGTTAGAGATCCGATAATTGCCAATTAGCTCTAAACGTTATATTACTGTTTTACAAATTAGACTTTAGTATTTTAGACGATAGCACGTTTTTACCAAGATGCCGACGTTTAGGGTTCAACTCCTAACCGCGAATATTGTTTTTTTTTTATTGTATCAGTGATATTAAAAGTTTTACAAAGCTGTGTCCACGGACATAAGAATATTCGTTCAGATTAGATTGGTTCCTCCTTTTCGCGACAAAAATTAAGAAAATTATAAAAAATAAATGTGGTTTATGTTTTCATAACCACTCTATTCAATATTATTTCAAAAATTGCAATTTTAGATTATTTTCAAATATCAGAGACAACGATGTAAGCTTTGAAAAACAACCACTCCAAATTTCAAAAAGAAATATTTTTTGGTTTATTTATAAGTGACTTTAACGCAAAAACTGACGTATCTCGACTCTCGACCTCAAATGCAAGCAGACCATTATTTTTTTTTAAAGAAATGCTATATATTTCATGTATTTTCATAATTCGTTTGCCGCTTTTAGTTTTATAAAAAAGATCACAGGGTTATTTGAATTTGTTTACAACTACAATTTTGAAAATTATAAACAAATTTCAAATAAACGGTTTAAATGAAGATATAATTTTTTTCTTAATACCATTGCAAAAAACATACAAACATCTACATTTTGAAAAAAAAACATTTTCTCCTACGAGTCGATGCCCTTAAGCAGTAAGCGATGGAAATTTCGAATTTATTATTGGCTTTTAGCCGTTTGAAAAAATATTTTGGGTTAAAATTTCGCAAGAGAGTTTAGTTCAATAAAGGACTTTCATTAAAATTGATTCATTATTACGTTGTTTTTTAAATAGCCAAAAAAGTACTTTTTGTGATTTTTATATATTTATTTTTAAATTAACAAATTATCAGAAACATTTTTCATACACCTAGTCCTATTCAAAACTCATTGCCAACAATTCCCTATTTTTATTTTTGTGACACGATTACTAGGATCAGAGATAATAAGGATAATAGCAGAAAATTTCACTGTTGAAAAATAAATTTTTAAAATTATACAAGAAACAAAACTGCCTATAGCACTTATACACAAAACAAATTAAAACAATAGAATAGCTACAGCCAAACAGTCCATTCAAAATTTATAAGCGATTTAATACTAAAGACTAATATTTTATGAAATTGTAAGCAGTCAAAAAAAAAATTTTTGAGAACTTGACTTCTCGTACATACCCTAAAACCCAATTTTATCGACTCTTGCTTGCTTTACCTATCTACCTCCTTGTACCCCCCAAAGCTACGGAATAAGATCAACACATAATCTATTTCCAGATCTCGTTGTAATACACAAGCATACCAAATTTTGAGTCAACATCATGAACGGTTCGAATTGTTTGCACAAAAACAAATTGCAGACGAAATTTTTTTCGATCAAGCTGAAAATATCGATGTTTCATGACATTCTAAGCCTATTTAAAAAAAAATATTTTTTTTACCGTTACTATCCACTAAACTACGTGGATGTGGAAGTAATACCAGCAGTCGTCATGAACAATGCCTATCTATCCTCATAATACGGTAAAACGTCATTCTGCGTAATTATTGTTTAATGTCCCGATATTTCTCCATGAAAATTTTAGCACCAAAATTAATAAAAATGAGGAATATTATTGAATCATGAATGCAAAAAACCACAAACCTAATTTAGGGACATGGAAACATTAATTTAGTACAACAAATGGACAAAGCCAATGTATTTTATACTCGATTTTATATTTTGTTCTTATTATAATTTTTCTCTTTTGATATAAATGCTACCTACTTCTTTTATCGCTCTATTTGAAATTATGTATTACAATTCAAAAAACATTTTAAGATGTTTAAGATGCTAACAACTATTTTGCTTTCATAGCACTGTACCACATAATTTATAATTATTAGAACGTATATACCAATTTTTGAATTTAGAAAAATTATTCGAATATGAAGAAAGAACTTTCATTCAACGATTGTGACTTCATAAAGAAAGTATTTAAGAGGAAATAACAATCGAAGGTTATCGAGCCACTGCAACGATGCCAAATATCGGGCTATATAACGAGCGATGGATATCAACTGTATAAGAGTCTTGGATATACAGGAACAGCGCCGCCTGACTCAATAATGCTGAACTAAAAGTGTATCTCGGAACATGAAAATATGACTTTTTGAAGCCCACCTCAAAATTTTGTAGGGAGGAAACAAACATGATCTCTGACCATTTAGTGATGATATACACGGGGGTACGTTGATGAGCCCGACCCCGGGCTTCACAGGGTCAAATCGGGCTGCACTACAACCGCTCAGTGTATGAAACGGGCCTGTATATGACCGTGCATATCTCTATATATATATATATATATATAAAAATCATCAAAACGCAGTTCTGTGAACATAATAAAATACATTTCATATTCCAACATATATATATATATATATATATATATATATATATATATATATATGTTGGAATATGTGTCCTTTGTCATATAGGAGTTCCTTATGGGTTAAACCATCTAGTAGTTAAAGATCTTTGGTAGGTAATCTACTGCAAAAGGCAACACTGCAAAGAAACTCTCGAGAGTTCCTTTGCGTTGGCGTGACTAAAATCATTCACCTTGAAGTCGCCATTTCGGGTTAAAAGTCAAAGTTGGATTCCAAACAATTTAAATGTTTCCGACAGGACCGTATTATCCAATTCAAATTAAACAGTCTGTGTGCTTGAAAATGTAGGCTAGAAACTACGAAACTGTACTTAGTCATAAACAGAAAAAATATTGTGATATTTAACAAGAAAAATTTGTGTTCGTTACCTGTTATAATGGAATATCACAAAGTAACAAACAACTCTATTGATTTCTTTAAATACACATTAATTTTAGATAGCTAAAAAAGTCATAGGTATGTAATTTTTTTTTTCAACTTGTAAAAATAGGAAGTAAAAGCATATGAAACAGAATTTTATTTTATAAAAACATGCATGATATAATTTTTTTTAGTATTTTTTCAAATAAAAATAGCTCAAAAAAATAGAACAACAGTTTCTTCATAGCTTCATTTGGGGTTCTTTATAACAGAAGGGCCTTCGTTATTTGAGTTAACAACCTGTTATTTTATAACTGTTATTTGTAAATAGCATTAGCAGCCTGTTATTTCTGTACGAAAATAACAGATAAGAAACACGACCGTTGAGTGAATAGACTCTTCAATCAACGACACGACATAGTAAAAATGTTCATGCTGACTGCTATTAAACTGTTATTCAGAAAACAGCAGTAGCAGATAATGAAATCGCAACGCAACCGCTAATGTAGTGAAGTTGAATATTATTGTGGGTAACTTGAGTCATCGGCTTTATGTATACACTTCTTTATATTCAAATCTTTTCGATTTTTTTCTCCGTGTGTATATATTCGATTACCCGCATACCAAGTTTAAAAATGAAGGAATACCAGAGTTGAGTTGAATATTTTTGTAGAAATCTCGAGCCATCCGCTTTATGTACTGACTTTTAGCTGTTTTTTAAATCATAATATGTTCAGAGCTTTTATATTTTCTTCTCCATATGTATATTTTCGTTTACTTGCATCTCCAATATTGTCATTGCATACGCTGTGTTTGGCGTATTTCTATGCTCGTATTTCTTTATTAATTTAACATAAAATAATAATAATTAAAAGTTGAGGCTTAAAAAATGATTTATATAAATAAAATTGTTTATATTTTATTTATATGTATATGAACGTAAGAAAAAATCAATTAATACCTCTATAAAATATAAAAATCAAAGAATTTTTTATGCCCGTCGGCCAGCGGCAGCAGCATAATTATAAGATAACATCTATGAAATAACAGTTGCAAACTGCGCGCTGTGGTATACCAATGTCAGTACTTCTCAGCGATCTGTTATTTCTAAACATTTACTTTAAACTATTATTTCAAAATAGCAGTAGCACGTTAAACCTGTTATTAAAAAATAACAGCTTTTATCCATTACTACTAAACAGAGTAAAAAGTAAATAAACTAAATACATAGAACAGAATAGAATGGAATTTATGTAATAATTTATAATTAAGCAATTTTATGTAAATAAAACAAAACGCATCGAAATTTTTCTACCTGCCATAATTCCTTACTTACAGGTAAAGGAGTACCCATATATTTTTTTGCTTTGGCAATATATGCATTTAAATTCATTCAATTAAGCCACACTGTACGCTTCCTGTGCACATAAGTATTAAAAAAGATACACAGGTATGCACTCACATTCTTTTTTTGTAGAAAATTTAATTCTCTATACAAGTATGTGTTACTAAATGTTTCAGTTAATTTTACCTACCTATTATTATGATCAGTAGGGAATCTAAAAAAGACTTCTTGCACAAATAACGTTTGTTCTGGCAATATTTTGCAGCACAAACAGAGCCCATACTTGAAAATAATAGAGAAATGTTAAACAATAAATAACACAATAACACTAAGTACGTCTATGAACTAAATAAATTGTACCCAAATTGTACCTACGTCGCCCGCACTGTTTTCCAAGGTTTTGACCCAAAATGGTTCGTGCGCGACGATCTGCGCAAACCGCTCTGCCGTCCTAAGCCAAAAAGACGTATCTCAAGTTTTGGCCGAAATGCATATTTTATACCTTAGGATAGCTGGAGCTATTTTATATATATTTCCATAGCGAAATAAACGTATTTCAATCGTTAAGTATTTTTAAAGTGCTAGCAAAGTTTGACGTATCTAAAAAAATATGAGGAAACCTAAGCGATTTAGCCAATTAGACGTATCTCATTGTAAAAAAAAACTAGTAACCTAATTAATATAAATTCATAACTACACCACTATTAACCTCTACATTAGTACAACTACAAAAAAAAATATTAGTAAATATTTGAAAATATTGACGCGATTTCGAAAATTCAAAACATGCCTTATATCTCAAAACAGTGAAACCTTGAGATACGTCTTTTTGGCTTAGGAGGGCAGCGTTCCCGCCATTCAAGTTTCCCTGCTATCTCTCTTTCTCTGCTGTGACTAAATTACTAAGCGACTCGACTAGAGATGGGTCGTTATCTCTGTAACGCTATTTTGTCGCGGTATTTTTAGGTAACGTTCCGTCGCGCCAAGATTAGGGAGTTATTGGACGCGTAATAAGGGCAAGCAGTATTAAAGTCAGCGTTATTTTGGCATCTACGCCTGCGCAGTTTGATCCGCAAATAAGGGATCTCTTATTAAGTAGTGATGCAGATATTCGGATGATTTCGGTACTCGGATTACACGGAATCGGATGACAAGAATATTCGGATTAATCATCCGATGTCGAATTAAATTTTCACTATAGGTATTAGTGATGTGATATCGCGATTTTTCAATCACTCTGTCAACAGTAATTGTGTTGTGATTGTGGTTAAAGCGAATGCAAGTGGCACTAGGGTTGGCTAACCCGAACTGGAACTGATACTTTGGAACAGGTCCGGTGGGTTGGACTAGTGGAACTGATCTCAACTAATAAATACGGCAGGTACGAATATTAGTCCGAGTACTCCGAGTTCGGCTGAACTTTTTAGAGACCCGGTGCGGCGCGCGCACTTTATAGACGTATGGACTGGTTGAACTAAACGAGTACGACTAGTACAGTACAAGATTCCCACTAAACAATGCATTATTACTTTAATAGAACCTCAATATTACAAAGTTACATGTAATGTTATGTAAAACAGATCATGAACAGTGTCGTAATGTTACTACAAAGTAATTTGTCATACTATTAAATGTTACTCTGTTACATTGTTAAAAAGGTAACATTGTGAAAATATTACTTAATGTTCATAACATATTGACGTAATAATTTATCAATATAACTTGTCATATTACATACTTATTTAACGTGTTACATTACATACTTATTTATATCTCACCATGAATATCATTGCAGCAATGTATGCTTAATATTCGAATCATGCGCGGATCTAGAAATTTCAATAATTTTTTTCTCGTCTGTGGCGCATGGGACCCATACGAAATATGGGAAATAACATCTCGAGAAGCACTTCTCTAACGACCCCTGTTTAAAATTATTTTTTTTTGTTATATGCATTTTACTTTTCATAAAAATACAATTAAAGAAGCGGCTATAATACTCTATTGAATGAGGATAAATGCGTGTCGAATTGTTCCGTAGATGTTTGCACAACCTGGCTGCTGATGTTAAAAGAAGAACTTAACAAACTCATTTTTATGAAAAGTAAAATGCATGACAAAAAAAAATTAAACAGGAGTCCCTAGACCTGGGTAACCGAATTTTGAAACAAATTTTCGCAAACTGCTTTTTCAAAATTTTTTAGGGGTCGTTACAGAAGTGTTTCTCGAGATGTTATTTCCCATATTTTGTATGGGTCCCATGCGCCACAGACGAGAAAAAAATTATTGAAATTTCTAGACCCGCACTTGATTCGAATACTAGTAAGGCAATGTAGTATCAAGATAAATGTAACTATTAAGGCAACATTTAGTTCTGAATTAATATTGATCCAAAGTAACAACTTTGGTTGAATACTATTATAGTTGTCCCAGTGCCAGTTAGTATTAGAGGATTACGGACAGAAATATTGTGTCAAATTATGTGTTTCTACTCATAGGAAATTGTAAGATGTACTGTACAAATGAGTGGGGGACACATTCGACAGGCTGTCCATAATCCTTCAGCACTAACTTGCATCAGTTGCAGTGGCGGCTCGTCAGGGGAGGCAAGGGTGGCTCAGCCTCCCTTTGGAAGAAGCAGCATATCTTCCAATATTCCAAATTAATATCTTTTTCTTGTAGAAATTTCTCTAATTGTCTTTCAAAATATCAAGCCTCCTCTGCAGACAATATCACGAGCCGCCACTGATCAGTTGAGGCATCTATAGTATTTAATAAATAATCACCTAAACCTAAAATAAAAAGAAAACATTTAATCAAAAATATATTTTGTTAAAAATATACATAAAAATATACAATGTATAAAAATAAATAAAAATAAAAATGCAAATTCTCAACAAGTGTTATAAAAAAAATCCATATTATTCCTTGCCTCTCTCGCTGTTTCCTTTGTTTGGCGAAACGCAGCCATTCAGCTACCACATCTTCGAATTGTTTTGCTGTGGTGGCTGAGAAGGTAATTTTGACAGCCTCTGTTAAAAAATGGAATATATTAATATCTGATCGAGAATACAGTATAGAAGTATCGTAGTTACTGACATAACATAGTTAATCATTTTCTTTATTATGGTACAAAAACACGAGACCATAGGTCGAGTGTCTTTCAGTTATCGAGTTATATTATCAAAATGGCAACCAAGCTTAAGTGCAAATAAAAATGTATGCTATTCAAAATAGAAACCTTGAATGGTGTTTGGTAATTTGTAAGTTTTTATATCCATTAGCAGAGAAAAACATTGGCTGACGTGTACGTTGCTGATTTTCAGAAATATTCTCAATTTACTCCAAAAAATGTCAAAGTAAGACAATCAGTCGGGAATTTGACAAAAAACACAAGTTTTCAACCTTGGAGGTGGGGGAAAAATGTTGAAGACAAAGTTGAAGAGGACAAAATTTCCTACATTTTTTAAAGAGATACAGCGTTAGACAAATGAATTTAAGAAGAAAAATTTTTTTTATTATGAGCATTTTTTGAAAAAAAAATCGTTAAACTCCATTTTCCCACCGCTGTATCTCGTTACCTATTAGACTTACAATAAAAATGTATATACAAAAAATGTATGCAATTTTGTCCTCTTCAACTTTGTCTTGAACATTCCCAGCAAACATTTATCTGCAGGATTTTGTTGGCCCTATGTCGTACACCCGGCATATGAATTGCTGGCCTGTTACTGGCATACTTCATTGGGCCGGCATATATAGGTCACTACGGCCGGCAACCGGGCACAGATGATTTGCCATCACTTGCCGACTTTGGGCCGGCATTGTGCCATCACATGGAAATCACAATGTCGACACTTCTACTATGGGCCGTTAAATAAAATTTGACCTTACTTCAGTGGCCCAGCATATGGCCTATACAAGGTGTCCAGTATTATTATGTTCAAACTTTGGGAGCGTAAAGTAGACTTAACTGCAAGACTAAAAAACACAAAAGTGGTAGCTCAATTTTTATGTTTGGAAGTTACAGGACTATAAAATGTTTGACCAGTAAATAAAAAAAGCATCAGTCATCCGTGGGAATAAATAAAAAAAAAAAATGGTTAGTTTTTTGTCATTTATTCCCACACGACTAAGTTTTTTTTTATTTACTCTTCATAAATTTAATAGGCCTGTAAATTCGAACCAAATAAAAATCACACTACCACTTTTGTGTTCTTTAGTCTTACAATTAAGTCTACTTTATGCGCCCAAAATTTGAACATAACAATATGGGACACCTTGTATATACCTGCAACTTAATTATAGGCCATAAGTAATGACCAATTACCTTCAAGAGAAAATTTTGTTTAATTTTATTTTGCTAGTTTGAAAATTAAATTACCACCATATTTATATTCAAAACTTCTTTTACATATTACACATGTACGTCAATAACCACGTGCATTACGTAACACAGTATGTGTTACGTGATGAGCGTGGCATGATTATAATTATAATTGTCAACTGACATATTTGGAAACGTCTAAATGAAAGTTTGATTAAATAAATATACCCATATCTTTGTTTTTAAATTTGCCCCTTCTAAAAAATTTAAAACCGGTACATTTCTAAGAAGTCTTGACACAATATTTCTTAAGAACTGAGTCCAAGTTACTAAGAAAAAATTGAAATTTATTCAATATGTTAACATTAAAAATCATCAAAACGCAGTTCTGTGAACATAATAAAATACATTTCATATTCCAACATATATATATATATATATATATATATATATATATATATATATATATATATATATATATATATATATATATATATATATATATATATATATATATATATATATATATATATATATATATATATATATATATATATATATATATATATATATATATATATATATATATATATATATATATATATATATATATATATATATATATATATATATATATATATATATATATCACGTAACACATACTGTGTTACGTAATGCACGTGGTTATTGACGTACATGTGTAATATGTAAAAGAAGTTTTGAATATAAATATGGTGGTAATTTAATTTTCAAACTAGCAAAATAAAATTAAACAAAATTTTCTCTTGAAGGTAATTGGTCATTACTTATGGCCTATAATTAAGTTGCAGGTATATACAAGGTGTCCCATATTGTTATGTTCAAATTTTGGGCGCATAAAGTAGACTTAATTGTAAGACTAAAGAACACAAAAGTGGTAGTGTGATTTTTATTTGGTTCGAATTTACAGGCCTATTAAATTTATGAAGAGTAAATAAAAAAAAACTTAGTCGTGTGGGAATAAATGACAAAAAACTAACCATTTTTTTTTTTTATTTATTCCCACGGATGACTGATGCTTTTTTTATTTACTGGTCAAACATTTTATAGTCCTGTAACTTCCAAACATAAAAATTGAGCTACCACTTTTGTGTTTTTTAGTCTTGCAGTTAAGTCTACTTTACGCTCCCAAAGTTTGAACATAATAATACTGGACACCTTGTATAGGCCATATGCTGGGCCACTGAAGTAAGGTCAAATTTTATTTAACGGCCCATAGTAGAAGTGTCGACATTGTGATTTCCATGTGATGGCACAATGCCGGCCCAAAGTCGGCAAGTGATGGCAAATCATCTGTGCCCGGTTGCCGGCCGTAGTGACCTATATATGCCGGCCCAATGAAGTATGCCAGTAACAGGCCAGCAATTCATATGCCGGGTGTACGACATAGGGCCAACAAAATCCTGCAGATAAATGTTTGCTGGGAATGTTCAAGACAAAGTTGAAGAGGACAAAATTGCATACATTTTTTGTATATACATTTTTATTGTAAGTCTAATAGGTAACGAGATACAGCGGTGGGAAAATGGAGTTTAACGATTTTTTTTTCAAAAAATGCTCATAATAAAAAAAATTTTTCTTCTTAAATTCATTTGTCTAACGCTGTATCTCTTTAAAAAATGTAGGAAATTTTGTCCTCTTCAACTTTGTCTTCAACATTTTTCCCCCACCTCCAAGGTTGAAAACTTGTGTTTTTTGTCAAATTCCCGACTGATTGTCTTACTTTGACATTTTTTGGAGTAAATTGAGAATATTTCTGAAAATCAGCAACGTACACGTCAGCCAATGTTTTTCTCTGCTAATGGATATAAAAACTTACAAATTACCAAACACCATTCAAGGTTTCTATTTTGAATAGCATACATTTTTATTTGCACTTAAGCTTGGTTGCCATTTTGATAATATAACTCGATAACTGAAAGACACTCGACCTATGGTCTCGTGTTTTTGTACCATAATAAAGAAAATGATTAACTATGTTATGTCAGTAACTACGATACTTCTATACTGTATTCTCGATCAGATATTAATATATTCCATTTTTTAACAGAGGCTGTCAAAATTACCTTCTCAGCCACCACAGCAAAACAATTCGAAGATGTGGTAGCTGAATGGCTGCGTTTCGCCAAACAAAGGAAACAGCGAGAGAGGCAAGGAATAATATGGATTTTTTTTATAACACTTGTTGAGAATTTGCATTTTTATTTTTATTTATTTTTATACATTGTATATTTTTATGTATATTTTTAACAAAATATATTTTTGATTAAATGTTTTCTTTTTATTTTAGGTTTAGGTGATTATTTATTAAATACTATAGATGCCTCAACTGATCAGTGGCGGCTCGTGATATTGTCTGCAGAGGAGGCTTGATATTTTGAAAGACAATTAGAGAAATTTCTACAAGAAAAAGATATTAATTTGGAATATTGGAAGATATGCTGCTTCTTCCAAAGGGAGGCTGAGCCACCCTTGCCTCCCCTGACGAGCCGCCACTGCAACTGATGCAAGTTAGTGCTGAAGGATTATGGACAGCCTGTCGAATGTGTCCCCCACTCATTTGTACAGTACATCTTACAATTTCCTATGAGTAGAAACACATAATTTGACACAATATTTCTGTCCGTAATCCTCTAATACTAACTGGCACTGGGACAACTATAATAGTATTCAACCAAAGTTGTTACTTTGGATCAATATTAATTCAGAACTAAATGTTGCCTTAATAGTTACATTTATCTTGATACTACATTGCCTTACTAGTATTCGAATCAAGTGCGGGTCTAGAAATTTCAATAATTTTTTTCTCGTCTGTGGCGCATGGGACCCATACAAAATATGGGAAATAACATCTCGAGAAGCACTTCTGTAACGACCCCTAAAAAATTTTGAAAAAGCAGTTTGCGAAAATTTGTTTCAAAATTCGGTTACCCAGGTCTAGGGACTCCTGTTTAATTTTTTTTTGTCATGCATTTTACTTTTCATAAAAATGAGTTTGTTAAGTTCTTCTTTTAACATCAGCAGCCAGGTTGTGCAAACATCTACGGAACAATTCGACACGCATTTATCCTCATTCAATAGAGTATTATAGCCGCTTCTTTAATTGTATTTTTATGAAAAGTAAAATGCATATAACAAAAAAAAATAATTTTAAACAGGGGTCGTTAGAGAAGTGCTTCTCGAGATGTTATTTCCCATATTTCGTATGGGTCCCATGCGCCACAGACGAGAAAAAAATTATTGAAATTTCTAGATCCGCGCATGATTCGAATATTAAGCATACATTGCTGCAATGATATTCATGGTGAGATATAAATAAGTATGTAATGTAACACGTTAAATAAGTATGTAATATGACAAGTTATATTGATAAATTATTACGTCAATATGTTATGAACATTAAGTAATATTTTCACAATGTTACCTTTTTAACAATGTAACAGAGTAACATTTAATAGTATGACAAATTACTTTGTAGTAACATTACGACACTGTTCATGATCTGTTTTACATAACATTACATGTAACTTTGTAATATTGAGGTTCTATTAAAGTAATAATGCATTGTTTAGTGGGAATCTTGTACTGTACTAGTCGTACTCGTTTAGTTCAACCAGTCCATACGTCTATAAAGTGCGCGCGCCGCACCGGGTCTCTAAAAAGTTCAGCCGAACTCGGAGTACTCGGACTAATATTCGTACCTGCCGTATTTATTAGTTGAGATCAGTTCCACTAGTCCAACCCACCGGACCTGTTCCAAAGTATCAGTTCCAGTTCGGGTTAGCCAACCCTAGTGCCACTTGCATTCGCTTTAACCACAATCACAACACAATTACTGTTGACAGAGTGATTGAAAAATCGCGATATCACATCACTAATACCTATAGTGAAAATTTAATTCGACATCGGATGATTAATCCGAATATTCTTGTCATCCGATTCCGTGTAATCCGAGTACCGAAATCATCCGAATATCTGCATCACTACTTAATAAGAGATCCCTTATTTGCGGATCAAACTGCGCAGGCGTAGATGCCAAAATAACGCTGACTTTAATACTGCTTGCCCTTATTACGCGTCCAATAACTCCCTAATCTTGGCGCGACGGAACGTTACCTAAAAATACCGCGACAAAATAGCGTTACAGAGATAACGACCCATCTCTAGTCGAGTCGCTTAGTAATTTAGTCACAGCAGAGAAAGAGAGATAGCAGGGAAACTTGAATGGCGGGAACGCTGCCCTCCTAAGCCAAAAAGACGTATCTCAAGGTTTCACTGTTTTGAGATATAAGGCATGTTTTGAATTTTCGAAATCGCGTCAATATTTTCAAATATTTACTAATATTTTTTTTTGTAGTTGTACTAATGTAGAGGTTAATAGTGGTGTAGTTATGAATTTATATTAATTAGGTTACTAGTTTTTTTTTACAATGAGATACGTCTAATTGGCTAAATCGCTTAGGTTTCCTCATATTTTTTTAGATACGTCAAACTTTGCTAGCACTTTAAAAATACTTAACGATTGAAATACGTTTATTTCGCTATGGAAATATATATAAAATAGCTCCAGCTATCCTAAGGTATAAAATATGCATTTCGGCCAAAACTTGAGATACGTCTTTTTGGCTTAGGACGGCAGAGCGGTTTGCGCAGATCGTCGCGCACGAACCATTTTGGGTCAAAACCTTGGAAAACAGTGCGGGCGACGTAGGTACAATTTGGGTACAATTTATTTAGTTCATAGACGTACTTAGTGTTATTGTGTTATTTATTGTTTAACATTTCTCTATTATTAGTAGGTATGCTTTTAGAGGGCAGAATATTTACTAGTGAAATATTTTCGTCGAACTCCTCTATACGTTTCCTTAAATATATAAGGAATTAAAACCAGACTGCAACCAACAGCTATTCTCCGGACTAAAGCCCCGCCGAGCGCTGAATTACGAATTACAAGCCTGGCCGCGTTAAGTGCAATAACTGTGTATTGCCACAAAACGCAAAAGTTTCGATTTTAATAGACACCAGCCGAAAGACTTATTCCTACTTAAAGGAGCTCTCGTGCCAGCCACCCCATACCACTTGCAGACTGCAGTTTCGAGCTATTGGCTCTCGTCAGTGCAAGGTAGGTCTGGGATGGCTGGAACGAGGCATTTGTTCACTCTTGGTACATGACGAGATTTATAAAACCACGACATGCAACAAAAATGGCAGGCTCCATCTAGCGGCTAATGTCCATTACAATCGAAACAGCAGTAGCCCTGACATGGGCATAGTTAGTAGGTATGCTTTTAGAGGGCAGAATATTTACTAGTGAAATATTTTCGTCGAACTCCTCTATACGTTTCCTTAAATATATAAGGAATTAAAACCAGACTGCAACCAACAGCTATTCTCCGGACTAAAGCCCCGCCGAGCGCTGAATTACGAATTACAAGCCTGGCCGCGTTAAGTGCAATAACTGTGTATTGCCACAAAACGCAAAAGTTTCGATTTTAATAGACACCAGCCGAAAGACTTATTCCTACTTAAAGGAGCTGGCACGAGAGCTCCTTTAAGTAGGAATAAGTCTTTCGGCTGGTGTCTATTAAAATCGAAACTTTTGCGTTTTGTGGCAATACACAGTTATTGCACTTAACGCGGCCAGGCTTGTAATTCGTAATTCAGCGCTCGGCGGGGCTTTAGTCCGGAGAATAGCTGTTGGTTGCAGTCTGGTTTTAATTCCTTATATATTTAAGGAAACGTATAGAGGAGTTCGACGAAAATATTTCACTAGTAAATATTCTGCCCTCTAAAAGCATACCTACTAACTATGCCCATGTCAGGGCTACTGCTGTTTCGATTGTAATGGACATTAGCCGCTAGATGGAGCCTGCCATTTTTGTTGCATGTCGTGGTTTTATAAATCTCGTCATGTACCAAGAGTGAACAAATGCCTCGTTCCAGCCATCCCAGACCTACCTTGCACTGACGAGAGCCAATAGCTCGAAACTGCAGTCTGCAAGTGGTATGGGGTGGCTGGCACGAGAGCTCCTTTAAGTAGGAATAAGTCTTTCGGCTGGTG
This sequence comes from Rutpela maculata, assembly GCA_936432065.2. Classification (NCBI taxonomy): domain Eukaryota; kingdom Metazoa; phylum Arthropoda; class Insecta; order Coleoptera; family Cerambycidae; genus Rutpela; species Rutpela maculata. The sequence goes on along the minus strand of OW386287.2, from coordinate 124,626,949 downwards.
TCTATTAAAATCGAAACTTTTGCGTTTTGTGGCAATACACAGTTATTGCACTTAACGCGGCCAGGCTTGTAATTCGTAATTCAGCGCTCGGCGGGGCTTTAGTCCGGAGAATAGCTGTTGGTTGCAGTCTGGTTTTAATTCCTTATATATTTAAGGAAACGTATAGAGGAGTTCGACGAAAATATTTCACTAGTAAATTTCTCTATTATTTTCAAGTATGGGCTCTGTTTGTGCTGCAAAATATTGCCAGAACAAACGTTATTTGTGCAAGAAGTCTTTTTTAGATTCCCTACTGATCATAATAATAGGTAGGTAAAATTAACTGAAACATTTAGTAACACATACTTGTATAGAGAATTAAATTTTCTACAAAAAAAGAATGTGAGTGCATACCTGTGTATCTTTTTTAATACTTATGTGCACAGGAAGCGTACAGTGTGGCTTAATTGAATGAATTTAAATGCATATATTGCCAAAGCAAAAAAATATATGGGTACTCCTTTACCTGTAAGTAAGGAATTATGGCAGGTAGAAAAATTTCGATGCGTTTTGTTTTATTTACATAAAATTGCTTAATTATAAATTATTACATAAATTCCATTCTATTCTGTTCTATGTATTTAGTTTATTTACTTTTTACTCTGTTTAGTAGTAATGGATAAAAGCTGTTATTTTTTAATAACAGGTTTAAACTGCTACTGCTATTTTGAAATAATAGTTTAAAGTAAATGTTTAGAAATAACAGATCGCTGAGAAGTACTGACATTGGTATACCACAGCGCGCAGTTTGCAACTGTTATTTCATAGATGTTATCTTATAATTATGCTGCTGCCGCTGGCCGACGGGCATAAAAAATTCTTTGATTTTTATATTTTATAGAGGTATTAATTGATTTTTTCTTACGTTCATATACATATAAATAAAATATAAACAATTTTATTTATATAAATCATTTTTTAAGCCTCAACTTTTAATTATTATTATTTTATGTTAAATTAATAAAGAAATACGAGCATAGAAATACGCCAAACACAGCGTATGCAATGACAATATTGGAGATGCAAGTAAACGAAAATATACATATGGAGAAGAAAATATAAAAGCTCTGAACATATTATGATTTAAAAAACAGCTAAAAGTCAGTACATAAAGCGGATGGCTCGAGATTTCTACAAAAATATTCAACTCAACTCTGGTATTCCTTCATTTTTAAACTTGGTATGCGGGTAATCGAATATATACACACGGAGAAAAAAATCGAAAAGATTTGAATATAAAGAAGTGTATACATAAAGCCGATGACTCAAGTTACCCACAATAATATTCAACTTCACTACATTAGCGGTTGCGTTGCGATTTCATTATCTGCTACTGCTGTTTTCTGAATAACAGTTTAATAGCAGTCAGCATGAACATTTTTACTATGTCGTGTCGTTGATTGAAGAGTCTATTCACTCAACGGTCGTGTTTCTTATCTGTTATTTTCGTACAGAAATAACAGGCTGCTAATGCTATTTACAAATAACAGTTATAAAATAACAGGTTGTTAACTCAAATAACGAAGGCCCTTCTGTTATAAAGAACCCCAAATGAAGCTATGAAGAAACTGTTGTTCTATTTTTTTGAGCTATTTTTATTTGAAAAAATACTAAAAAAAATTATATCATGCATGTTTTTATAAAATAAAATTCTGTTTCATATGCTTTTACTTCCTATTTTTACAAGTTGAAAAAAAAAATTACATACCTATGACTTTTTTAGCTATCTAAAATTAATGTGTATTTAAAGAAATCAATAGAGTTGTTTGTTACTTTGTGATATTCCATTATAACAGGTAACGAACACAAATTTTTCTTGTTAAATATCACAATATTTTTTCTGTTTATGACTAAGTACAGTTTCGTAGTTTCTAGCCTACATTTTCAAGCACACAGACTGTTTAATTTGAATTGGATAATACGGTCCTGTCGGAAACATTTAAATTGTTTGGAATCCAACTTTGACTTTTAACCCGAAATGGCGACTTCAAGGTGAATGATTTTAGTCACGCCAACGCAAAGGAACTCACGAGAGTTTCTTTGCAGTGTTGCCGTTTGCAGTAGATTACCTACCAAAGATCTTTAACTACTAGATGGTTTAACCCATAAGGAACTCCTATATGACAAAGCTGCAAACATCTCAACGGAGAAACCAATATTAACACGTCTAAAAAAGCGAGATAGCAATGCTGGAATTGTCGGACTTTACCATTGCTACGTCGGATCAGTTCGAGTTTGTTAAACAAGATTTTTAGCTCTTACAGCGCAAACGCAATCAAATATCAATCGGCACTAAGAACTAACTGGAGCAATCAGCGGTGTTGCCAAACTGCCACCATTTTCTCTACATTCTCCGATCGCACAACGTTATTGCATTTGACCACTTCAAAATTCCCCGCTTTAAACGACTTTTGTCTCTGATCTTTGACAACGTCGCAAAAGTTTCCGACTAGAAGCAACTAGAAATGAGGCATGCGCATAGACAACATGCGTATTTGGAGTTGGGTCCAAAGTGGGAGCAGAGTGGGAGAGATAATGGGCGGTTCTCTACTTGAAAAAGTCAGGATATGTTGTACGCAGAATTGGGATAGGGTTGAGCGATCTAGGAGTTAAAACATCTTTGTTGCCTACTACCCAGCAAACACAGACCTCTCTGAGACATCGCATTAGTGCCCATTTACTAACACAATTTGATTTACATTTGTTAAGTCAAAGAGATGCCAATTGAATAAATGTATCACCCAACGAGATCGCATTATATAATTTTATTGGCATCATTTAAAATTATTATTTAACTCACATGAATAGCGCAAAAGCGTCACGGGAGGGATAAAAATGTAACTCGCATTTGCCTATTCAAAATAACTCTCATTATGCTTCTTCTACCAAAGGAATAATATGATTTACATGTGTGATGCTAAAGAGACACCATTTCAAGAAACTAATGGCTTCAGAGTAGATCACAAAGAGCAATTGCAATTGCAAATTAAAAACGGTGAAGGAGTAATGAAAGTAGATTAAAAAAGCCAACTTAAAAAAAATTAATGCTCTACTTGCATTTTTGGAGCTGAGATACGTTAGTTTTTACGTTTAGGTCACTTATAAATAAACAAATCGATATTTCTTATTTAAACTTGGACTGGTAATTCTCCAATGTCTATTATTTTGTCTCTGCTACATGAAAATAATCTTAAGTTAACAATTGTTAAAAGATACTGTATAGATTCCCGAAAGTGCGGTCTTTAGGGATTTTGTTAGAGATCCGAAAATCATCAAATATGTTTAAATGTTATATTATGTTCTTACAAACTTTACTTTAGTCGCCAGATAGCTCAGTGGGTAAGGCACTTTCTATTCAGGAAGCGGACGTCTCGAGTTCAAATCCTGCTCGCGAAATATATTTTTTTATTGTATCAGTAATATTAAAAATTTTACAAAGCTGTATACATGAACATAAGGGTAGTTGTTCAAGTTAGATTGCCATTTTCGTAGCAAAAATTAAAAGAAATATAAAAAAATTGCATTATATTCTCAAAGCTGCTTTATTCGATGTTATTTTAATAATTGTAGCTTTGGGTTGTCTTCAAATAAGCATTGGAGAATAACCAGCCCAAATTTCAGAGTTACTTGAATTTGTTTATAACTCCTTATAACTACTAACTTTATAATTTCGAAGACTATAAACAACTGCAATAAAACGGGTTTAAATTTTGAAAAAAAAAAAATGTTTTTCTCCGTGATCTTAAAGTACTTATAAAATGGTACAATTTGAGCCATCGTACACATTTCTTGGTCTTGATGGCAGGATTTCACAAGAGTGCAAAATTTTATCAACAATTGTATATTTGAGCTCTTTTAGTAATCATTTCGATTTGACTGTACTTCATAAGAGCTATAAAATTTCATTAAATATTATCCATTATTAATAAACGACTTTTATTCCTCATAATCTCATTAATAGTATATTACGTAATGAGTGATGTAAGAAGCAAATTACGCACGAATGGAAAAGTTGCGCACGATGCTGCGTAGCGGCGAGTGCGTATTTCCATGAGTGCGTAATTGCCTTACAACTCGAATTATGTACTATACTTTACCTACGATCATATTTATTTAGTTATTTAATAAAATCTGGATTTAGTTTACTAATCAACAATATTATTCAACAAATATTATGTCAGTTTTGACAGCGTTTGAAAATTATGTAGGCGCGTTTGTTTTTTTAAACCTCACGTCAGCGATATAAGCCACCTATAATTGCGTGTCCCGTGCGTTTTGTTTACCGTGCGATTTGTTTACAGTGCGTTTTATTTACAATACGTAAAATTCAACTTACATAGATGGCAGGTAGTGTGTTTTTTACTATTTACATTAATGATCGTAGGTAAATACATTTCCCACACATTACTATACCACTTTTAGCATCCAAAATAACGGACACCTAGATAGCTTAGTGTGTATGAGCGTCAGAACTGTAATCGAGACAACGGATCTATGCAGGTTCAATCCCTACCGACCGCAACTAGTAAAAAGGTAAGTAAAAATGAATTTTAATAATTTAAGAGGAATCTTGACAATATATATATAGATATACAAAATAATGCAAACAAACTGATCTCTAGCAGCTACATTTTTACAAATATTTCAACGATTTTTTTTTTCAGAGAAAGGCAATAACTAGTACTAGAACCGGATCAAATCTTTTAAAAATCCATTAACGCAATATATTTTTTTTCAAATCACAAACTTTGGTATTGGACTATTTAAATATTTATTTTATTTTCACATACTTCGGGATAATATTTTCGAATAAAAGTTGGGCATTTCAATCTGTGATCTTTTCTTAACGCGTTACTTTAACTAGAATTCAAAAATATTAATTTTTGAAGGAGATATGGCTCAGCAAAACTATACATGCACTCAGAAAATGTAAAATAATATTTCTCAAGGCTTTCCCATCTCTACTCACGCAAGAAGGCGGACCATATATGCGTTGCGTCTTTGTCCAACTCGAAAACCTGTCTCACTCTCTTGACTCTCGATATTTTTTGCATGAATGAATTAAAGTGTTATTGGGAAGGTATGTACGTAATATACAATTTTGGTGTTTTTACGGATTTGCAGCTTTACAGGGTGTATAAGGTTGAATAATTTATTTCATTTTAAATATGTGTTCAATAATATAATTTTTAACTTCGTTAATTGAAAACAGTGCTTGTCTTATAAAATATAATATCCATTATTTTTTTGTTAAACTGTGCATATCTATTGTATATATAGAAGAATACCCTGACTGACTGACTGATCTATCAACGTACAAATCGCTGGGTCTAGAAACTTTGCATAGAAGTTCCTCGAATGACTAAGAAGGGATTTTTCGAAATTCGACCAAGAGGGTAAAAAGGGTGGTTGAAATTTTATACTTTTTCGGAAACGGTTAGATCTAGATGCGTGAAATGTGACAGAAATATTTTTTGTTGAAATCTATTAGATACTCGTATAAAACGAAATTTAGTTTTCACTTTTTGAAGGGGTGAAAACGGGGTGGTAGATATGGTTTAAGGCGCACCCGTATTTTTGAAATCGCGTAAGTCAGAAACGTGATTATTCGAGCGATGGACTCTTTTGAGGAAATAAGAAGACACGTATACGACGGTTTTCAAAAAGAGACCCCCGAAGGGTGAACGGGGAGAGGGAGATTTTTAAGCTTTTCGGAAACGGTTAGACCTAGAAGCGTGAAATTTGGCAGAAATATTCGTTATTGGAATCTATTAGACACGAGTAAGACGAAATTTCGATTTTCACTTTTTGCAGGGGTGAAAACGGAGGTGGTAGATTGTCTAACGAGTACCCGTATTTCTGAAATCGCGTAAGTCAAAAACGTGATATTCCAGCGACGGGCTCTTCTGAGGAAATAAGGAGACACGTATTTGACGGTTTTCAAGAAGAGACCCCCCCGAATGGGTGAACAGGGAGAGGGATGTTTTTAAGCATGAGATTTGACACATACTCGCCCATATGTGCTCTATTGTCGATTAAAATAATTATTTTTTCGTTCAACTTGCTCTAACACAAAAATAGAATAATGAATTGTACTATGGATGCGCAATGGGTTTTCCCGAGTACTGTGGATGCTTAGTGGGTTTCCTCGAGGGCCATGAATGCGCAATGGGTTTCCCCGAGTACTATGGATGGCAGTGGGTTTCCTCGAGTGCAATGGATGCGCAGTGGATTTCCCCGAGTACTATGGATGCGCAGTGGGTTTCCTCGAGTGCAATGGATGCGTAGTGGGTTTCCTCGAGTACAGTGGATGCGCAGTTGGTTTTCCTGAGTACGATGGATGCGCAGTGGGTTTCCTCGAGTGCAATGAATGCGCAATGGTTTTCGCCGAGTACTATGGATGCGCAGTGGGTTTCCTTGAGTGCAATGAATGCGCAGTAGGTTTCTCCGGACATAATAGATGCGCAGTGAGTTTTCTCGAGTGTACTTCCTGAGTACTATTGGAGTACTCATGTAGTACTTCTTTATAGACATAAGTTAGTGTGTCAATGTTCTTAATTCCACCCGGACGAAGTCTTTCACGCGAACGATGTCGCGGGCATCAGATAGTTAATATATATTTGTGAATATCGACAAGCGAATTGTTGCTAGAAAGGAGGTTTATAACTGTAGAGCAAAAAAGAGGAAGCATTGTAAAAAATAAAATACTATTAGGATAATTAAATTCGTACTTGAAAAATGTTTCGGTACTCATTTTTACTTCCTTCGCTTACCGACGGGAAGTATTGTAATCGTGAAAAATTTACCGCCCGAGATTTCTCCGGATTTTCACGTTTTAGAGTGCGTTGATTACGAAAATTAAAGTCATTTAATTCCGTCAGTCCGTCTTTGTGTCTATCTATCTTGGCGCTATATCTACAAAACCACTTGACGGGGAAGGATAATATTTGGTAGGTAGTTGGCGCAGGTGTCAACGAAGAACTGGAAAAAATTCAGTTGGAAAATATACAGGGTGGGCCCCGTAAAAAGAATAATTAAGGAAAAAAAATGACGGAACACGGTAATATTTGACATACAGTTAACGCAACTGTGAAGGAAGAAAAATATGAAAAAAAAATGCAGGGTGGTCACTCAAAAAAAATTTAAAAATGTGAGGGAGGATGATAATATTTCGCATGCAGTTAATACAGCTGTCTAGGAATAAAAATAAGAAAAATATTCAATATTAAAATATAGAATAATTTATGAACCAAAACGCCCGGCAAGATAGTGAATGAATTTTTTTTTCAAATAGGCTTAGATCATCATGAAACGTCCAGATTTTCAGTTTAAGCAAAAAAAATGTCTGTCGGTTGTCTTGTCTATAATTTTTTTTTTGAGCACGATTACTCTGGAACGGTTTGAAATTTGGTATACCTACCTGGAACTAGATTATATTTTAATCTTATTCCGTTAAAGGGTTGGGGCAAGGATTCGGGGCAAATAGGTAAAGCAAGCAAATAATAAAAATTGAGATTTAGTATATGCTCGAAATTTTTTTCGGCATCAGCCACCTCCATTATGACCCCTACCCCATTACTAAAGGAGGGTGAAAAAAATAAAATTGTGACGTGTGTACTAGAACCAAAAGCCTCAAAATTTGTTTTTACCATCCCCACCCCTGTGCAAGAAATGAAATTGTGATTTAGTGCAGATGATACAAAGGCCTCAAAATTTTCTTTGGGACCACCGCATTATTAAAGTGGGTAAAAAATAAAATTGTGATTTAGTGTGTGTATAAAAACCAAAGGCCTAAAAATTTTTTTGGCATCAGCCACTCCCACCCCATTACTAAAGGCAGTGAAAAAATAAAATTGTAATTTAGTGTATATGTACAAGAACCAAAAGCCTCAAAATTTGTTTTTTTATCAGCCATCCCTCCATTACCAAAACCCACCCCCATTATTAAATTAAAAAAATTAAATTGTGATTTAATTCATGCACAAGAACCAAAGCCGAAAAAAAATGGTATCAGCCACCTCCACCACGTCATTAAAGAGGGTAAAAAAAATTGTGATATGGTGTGTGTATAAGAACCAAAGGCCTAAAAATGTTTTTTGGCATCAGCCACCCTTACTACCACCCCAACCGAAAATTTGAATGTGGAAATAGTGATACTTTAGGCAGCGGCTTTTTCTTCAGGCCAGGTAATTATTGTTGAAGTAATTCAAATTCTATTGACTTTTATGACCTAAATAGTAAACTCATAAAATATACTATATTGACATCATAGATCTACCAAATATATATCAAATTATATTCTGCTGAAAGTAAATCTTCAAAAGCCTTTAAATACTAAAGTAATAAGTACCATAATTTTAAAATGACGATTCGTCTTTGGTAGATAATTACCGTCCAATATCAATTGCACCCATTTTCGGTAAAATTACTGAAATTATTTTAAAAATCGCTGCTTAAGGAATAACTTCACTAACAGCCAGATTTCCTATACAAGGCTCATACAAAGAGAAAATATTTACCCTATATTTGCACTCCACTATGTGAAAATAATTGTCCATAGAACTTTAATAATAATACATATTTGAAATTATTCTACTCCAAAAACTCATAAAACGATTTGCTACATCGGCAGTGGGGGTAGTAATGTGGATGGCTGATGCCAAAAAAAAAAAAGGTTCTGATACACTCACTAAATCACAATTTTATTTTTTTACCCCATTAAATATTGACCTTGGCTACTCGTAGTACATTAAATCCTATTTTATGTACGTTTGTTTACTAGCTTTACCTATATACCTCCATTTATCCTACCCCCCTTCCCTCTCCCCCTCCAAACCCTTCAACTATCTAATATCAAAATATAATCTAGTTTCAGATCTCGCTATAATACATAGGTGTTTCAAATTTCAAGTCTTTATCATAAACCTTCAAGAGTAGTTGTTTCTTGCTCAAACTTAAAATCTCGATGTGTCATGACATTCCAAACCTATACGAACAACAAGTAAAATTGAACATTTTTAAAAACCCCCGATCAATGTATCTAATCGTACCAGTTTCATATGACCGAATCAAAATGAGGCCTAAATCATGTTCGGCTACCATAATTGTCTGCACATTTTCAATTTTACTTTAATGGCACAATTTCTAGAGAAGTTCAACATGGCTACCAAACATCAAAATCTAATATGGCCTATAACCTTCTCGACAAAATACTCTTTCCAATAAAAAAAATGCATCAAAATCGGATCACCCATTGAAGAGTTATGAAGCCACAGACAGACAGACAGACAGACAGACAGACAGACAGACAGACAGACAGACAGACAGACAGACAGACAGACAGACGGGCAGACAGACAGACAAACATACACGTCAAACTTATAACTGAGTTAAAAAGAAACAAAATTTCAAAATTTGTGTTTTATTCAACCGTTACTATACTTCCACTCCACTACGTGGAAGTAAAAATAAATGACCGAGTCAAATTCATTTTTATATATTCTACATCCATATATAGTAACAGTAAAAAAAAATAAAAGTTTTGCCTATATTCAATCTCTAACTTCCACTTCTACGTAGTAACTATATACGTAGTAACGGTAAAAGAATTGGATTTTTTTTTGTCCAAATAGGCTTGGAATGTCATGAATGAACCGTCGAAAAAAAAATTATATCTGCCGTTCTGCCTGTAATTTTTTTTTGTATGCACCATTGCTATGGAACCGTTTACGACATCGACTTGAAATTTGACTCACATATGTATTATAATGAGATCTGGAACTAAGTTTATATTTTGACCTTATTTCGTTGAAGGGTTGGGGTAAATAGGTGAAGCAAGCAAGAGAGATTGGGAATTAGTATATACGAATAATTATTTTGGTAACAGCCACCTCACTATCACAGCCATTAACACCCTGATCCCATTATTATAGGCGGTAAAAAAGTAAAATTGGAAAGAAGTTATGTTTTAAATTTTTTCTTTCTTATTTAACGATTTTAGTTCTTATGTCTTGGTCATTTTTTTCTTATTTATGTGTATTTTACTTAAATATATTTTTGACCAGATAATATCTGTGATAACAACACATTTATAGTTGACTGACATACTGTAGATTTACTATATTTTTTCATATTTTTCTGACCTGCTTTATCTGTTTATTTATTTTTTTTTTATTTAAAAAAAACTGATAATAAAATATTACTATGTTTATTTTGAGATTCACAGCCGACTTTTATATTTTTTGTCGAAAATTACTTTTGGTGTAACTTTATTTTTATACATTTACGTTGTTTTACTTCAAATAAAATAAGAAGATATGTATTGCGTCAGTAAATCTAAAAGTTTTATTTTTATAACTTAAAAACGTTCTGTGTCATTAAAACATTAAATTTGTATCATCAACACCCTGTAACTAGAAAGGAAAATATTATAATATAGCATTACTTCTAACAAGTTAGATAAAAACGAGAGTAGTGCAGGTGCAGATCCCCAGACAAAGACGTGTGTTTGTCTGGTGTTCCATTGAATTGAAAGAACTAATGTATTCTTTCTCTCTCCTGTAACGAACCATACCTAAACATCGGCGATAACATTTCTCCTACAATTGTTAATAGGTGGGGGTAAAGTGGCTTGTAATATTTGAAACGTCGAAGGGGAACTCTTAAGGGGCAGTGTTGCCAATTGCCGGAGAATTCTCCGCTTTTCGGAGAATTTGACTGCCTGCGGAGAATCTGGCGGAGAATGCCTTTTTGACGGAGAATTGGCGGAGAATATAGGGTGACAGAATTTATAATTATTTCTTTATTAACCCTAGAACGGTATCGATATTTTATTGTACTGTATTGGTATCGTACGTAAATTTTACGTACATATTTTTTCTATAAGCTTCATGCTAAAATGCGGTTAAATAAATTAATAAAACGCAATTAATATTTTGCTTAAAGGTTTATTTTGCCAAGTATACATACAATATACATGGTAACTTAAATTAGTAATGAACAAAGTAAATTTACTAGCTTCCTCCAAGTCTTCATCTGTTAAACCTCGTTTCGACATTGTAAACGTTTATTGGTATCGGACACGTAAAAATTATAAACTAATTAGCGGATAGGGGCCGTTCAAAAATTACGTAACGCAAATTTTGATCAAATTTGCCCCCTCCCTCCCCCTTGTCACATGTCACGTTTGAAGGTACCCCCTAAATAAATTACTTCACAAATTTTACCCCCCCCCCCCCTCCCCCATCAAAATATAATTTTTTTTAATGTCATATATATTAAAGTCCTGTGTAAACTTGGTTTGTCTTGTGACTAAGGACAAACCTTGTACAGTTTATACAAAAATAGCTGTTTTCTTTAGATCAGAATTTTTGTGGAAAAAAGAATAACATTACGTTACGCAACACTTGATGCAACTCCCCTGCCCCCCCATGTCACAAGTTGTCACGCCTAAAAGCGTTACGTAATTTTTGAACGGCCCCTTATTGGTAACGATCCCAGTGAACACACATATGGCTGTTACGTACCAAAGAGAGATTGTCAAGGTAACACACACCATATTACCAAATATATCTCCATTATATAAACCATCTTCAAATGCTATATACATTTAAGTTATTAACAAACATGCCTGTTTGTTAAATACAAACATTATAATATGTGATTTTTACATAACTGCTGCATTACAATAACAAGTATTTTGTATATTTACATGCCATATAATATTTATGTATGTCTGTTATCACCATGTAGATTTTAAGTTATATTGCCTGTTTGTCAAATAATAACATTAAAATATGTGATTTTTACGTAACTGCTACATTACAATAACAAGTATTATGTGTATTTATCAGCTATATAACATTTATGTATTTCTGTAATCAGTATGTACGTTTAAAGTTATATTGCTTGTGTGTTAAATAATAACATTAAAATATGTGATATTTAGATAATTGCTACATATTACACATCAACCCATCTTATATGTTTACAGCAGATATAACATTTATATATTTTGGGATCATCATGGACATTTTAAGTTTTTCTACAATTACATTACACATATATATTTAATCATGTAATTTGGTAAACTACAAACGTGAAACAAGCTAGCTTACATATGGAATGTCAAAAAAGTTTGGTTAAGTATATATATTATGTATTATGTATATTGTTTTGGTGTAGTAGCGAGTGTGCTGCTATAGTTAGGTTATAACATCAGTGAGCAGTGTAGTTTAATCACCATAATAATAGCATGCCCAATGAAAATAAGAAGCTCTTTTACCAATTAACGCTTGTGATATTAAACAAAAATGTCTTTAGTTGCCATTAAGTGGTAATGAAAATGTAATTGTGCCTATATAATACTTGATGACTTATTCGTTTAAATAGGTACTCTATAAATTTATTAAAATAGTGATTAGTGTTACCGGTCGTTTTATTTTTTTATGTATTTAATAACAAAAAATAAAACTCGCCGATCAAAAAGTAGTTTGATAATCCCGTATCTTCATACAGTTGGATAACATTTTAATATTGTGATGTTTTAAATTTCCCGGTAAATCTGGTTATAAAATTATTATAGGACATCTCTTTCGCACTCTGTATTACATAGTTCGTGCTAGAAAAGGATACGAAATTAACTCAAATATCCCTAACTATACCCATGATACTATGAACACTTTAAGTAGTAGTATCATGAACTATACCTAACAAAATAACCTAATCCTAATATTCTAACCTAACACAAGTGACCCTGAAGGAGGTGCAACGTGACTTCTAGCGTGCGTTTTAACATGTTAAAAATACTGTCTTTGTTTTTGTGTGGAATGAAGTTCAGAGATCAAAACTATTGTAGGTAAGTACGTAGAAGTGTAAATCATTAGCACCTCGGTGCAGTGTTAAGTCGCTTATTAGGTACCTACTTATTTGTTGGAGTTTTATTGACATGTTTCCCAGTCTTGAAATTGAAATTTAATAAAATTTAACTAAGCTCAAGCCACAGAAAAATTATAGGTGCTTTATTGTAGCTTAAATTGTATAATCGCAATCATTAAAATTACACATTTATATAAGTAATAAATGGAAACAAAGTCCTTGGGCAACGATGTAACATATTGTAGGTACCTATAGGTAAAGACAAAGAATTTCTAAAAAAGTTAGAAATTGCTTTTAAGTAAATAATACACAAAAAAGTTATAAAATTTTGTCATTTCTAGCTGCTGTTAACGAAACGTTCCCACATTGTGAAAAAGAATTTGAGAACATCGCTAGTGAGTGGTTCAGACTGTCAAAGCAAAGGCTACAGAGAGAAAACAAGAAGCTGGAGCAGTTATTGTACCATAATTTATTGAGATATGTATGAAAAAAGGAAACCAGGCGGCAAAAACTAGTTTTAAGATAATTAAGTTTTAAGTATTAGTCTGCTTGCAAATTCATGCTGACAGGTTTGTCTGTAAGTAAAATTTTTTTTTATATAGGAAATTTGTTTTCATCATTATCTGAGTATTATTGTCACGTTTGTTGAATTTTTCTTGTTTCTAATAAATTTTTAGCTCCTTTTTGAATAATTGAAGAATTCTTGTTTTTTCAATATTTACGTTCAGAATTTTAGTTGATATTTGGTACAATTAAACTTGGATAACCATACATTAAACCAAACTTTATTCGGATGTTAAATATATAGTTCAAAAAAGCATTTATTCAGTCACTAGAGTAAATAACTAATAAAAATAAAAATTACCTGTGTTTAATATATAGTTAATATAATAATAACTCGACTGTCAAAAATAGTATATTTTGTGTATGTAGGTGTATAGACACTTAGAAAATGCAAAGTGTTGTACTTCTCATTAATATGCCTGCGATTTTCGTTTCTACTGTTCGTTTACGTCTATATCAAAATCAATAGTGTTATTGTAGCCTTCAACGTCACCCTCAAAATCCACAGTTTTTAAATGTTGTAAAAGTCCGAGCATCTTTTGGAACAAACTTCATTAAGCTTTTAATGTCCACCTTTTTCCTTGAAACTTCTTTTAATGTAAGATAAAGCTGTTCTGTTTTACCAAAAACTTATACACTTTTCTTGTCTCTATAGTAATCATGCTAATGTTTATTTCTTAATTTATAGCGGAATGAAAATGATTCATGTATACTGTCAGGCTTTTCTTTATTTTTTTTACCTATTACATAGCTTGCAATCAGCTAACTTTTTCTGTATATGTTATTTTTCTTCAGCTATTTTATCTTCTATTTTTCTGTAAACCAAACTGTATAGTTTAGAGAATGTGCAATTTGGCATTTAGTTCCTTTATTAATTTGGCAGTTGGTTTATTTTTGATTAACTCATTATATAAATGAACGTATCCTTCTTGTATGACTATGATTAATATATTATTATGATATATGTATTTTATGAATATAAAAATTATTTATTTTAGATTGGCCTTTTTTTACATCTAGTTTTTCCTTACTTGAACCATATTGTAACAGTAGTACAAGGTGTCCCCGGATGGGATTAGCTATACAACAGATGACCTAAATTTTAATTTTTGGACAAAAAGTCACTATAAAAATTTCCGCATTTAAAAAAAAATACGATTTATGTTAAAAAAAATTTTTTTCTATGAAGGAGCAGGGCGCTTAAAAATTCCAAAAATATGAATTTTGCTTAAGAGTAAACTACCTTTATTTTTCATTTTTAATAAAAAAGCCATTTGAAATACTTTTCTTTCATCATCCTAAATTTTTTAGTATCCGTTATGGAAAAATATGAAAACTGAGGTGAGGCATTGGGGAAAAAGACGTATTAAACAAGATTTAATAAACAATTTTTTCAAATTGCATTTTCCTTAAAAATGAGAAAAATAAAGGTAGTTTGCTCTTGGGTAAAATTCATGTTTTTGAAATTTTTGAGCGCCCTGCATAAAAAAGTACATTTTCTTAACACATCGTATTTCTTTAAGAAGCAAAATTTTTTATAGTGACTGTCGAAAAACTAAAATTTAGGTCCACTTGTGGTATAGGTAACCCCATTTGGGGACACCCTGTATATTATTTGCTACCACCTTGTGCATATACCACGGAAATTGCATGTTATATAGCACACATGTAACATCAGAACATACTTTAAGGTAAATATTTTGAAATACAATATATGTCTTTTACATGTATGTTATATATTTGCCACATATGAGTATGTTTACAAGTTATGTTGCCATTACAAGGCTATAACTTTTTTTGTGGCTGAAATTTTAAGGTCCATGTACCTTACATTTACCATACATCCAATATCCTTGGATATAACATGTTGAATAGATTACGTAAAAGAAACATACCAGGTATGTATCCGTGTTCACTGGGATGCGTAATATTTACGTATAGAGCTCCAAAAAATAATAAATGTAACCTCTAGTACGAGCACTTGCGTATTGGCAATGTAAACAGCCTATCGCCAAGATATTTAGGGAAGCATATCTGGAAGGTCGAGAAAATTTGCGGGCGTATGGATCTGTAAATGCAAATTATTAATCTTGCACACGTAAATTTTACGTACGATACCGTTCTGGGGTTAAAACAAATAACAAAATAATATACCTCAGGGTCTCTATTCTTGACGGCAGTAGAATAGAACAATCGAGATAAAGTGGGCGTGTCTCTATTGAAATTCACAAAACCGTATTCTTGAACTTATTTCGATCGTCGCTTCTATCAAAAACTGATCCCCGATGCTTCTCTTGGTTATTTTCAGGGAACAGTCGGGGAATGCCGCCATTTTCTGTTTTTCTAACCTAGAAAAGTGAATGTTGTCAAAAACTAAATGTTTTATTTCACTTTTGATTAATATTCTTGTGATTTTGGATTTATTATAAAGATGAATCTGCCTGAAGTAATATATTGGGACGAAATAATCCACAACGTGAACGATTCTCAAGAACTAGAGGTTGAGAAAGAGATTCTTCCTCAGAGATCAGTTTTTATTATCAAATGAAAAATGTATGACATTGTTCTGTCTGACTAAGCCCGTTTGCCAGGATATAATAGAGATCTTAGAGATGTAAAGCAGTCGGTCCCTTGTCTATTAAATGTTAGGCAAGTAAAAGATCCCTACTCTTCTTACGAGAAGAGGTTCGACAAAATTTCCAGGATGGGGGTAGCTCGTCTCCTGGCATAGGTGATAGGCCCTGGTAGCGGAAATAGGCCGACATTAAATAAATAAAAATCTTCCCTGTCTGTACAAACTATGTACAAAATATATTTTATAAGTAATAATAGGTAGCATTATTTTTTTTTTGTTTATTTAAAAATACCAGATCAACAAATTAATGTTATACATGGTAGTGTGTAGTAAGACAATAGATAACAATTGAAAATAAAATAAAGAACAGAAACAAAATATTTGGTTTAACATAACAATAGAAGAATATTGATATTAATATCAATCGGAATCGCTACTAGAAGTAAGATATCTTGTGGTAGTATTTTTCTTAACCCATTATTACGAGTCTTTTCATTTAGGTTTAAATTTCTGGCACTTGCACAGTTGTTTATAGTTTTGAAAAATATCTTAGCACATGATTTCATAAAGTTTTCAATTTGTGGCACGTCAAGCTCTCGATGGATTTGACTGTTTCTTATAAGCCAATGGGCATTTATAGCAGATCCCAACACTTTAGTTTGAAATGTTTGCACCTTTTTAATATTAGTCTTTCTAGCAGTTCCCCTTATCACACAGCTGTAAGTTACCGATGGTCTTAAGATCGATTTATATATTAATGTTGTGCACTTAACTCTGAGCTTCGATTTTCTATTAATAATGGGATATAGCATTGATAACCTTGCGTAACCATCATTAAGTTTTTTATTGATGTGGTAACTCCATGTTAGTCGTTTATCTAAGTAACTCTTAGATATTTAATTGCACTGTATGCAGGATTCCATATTATGATAATATTATTGGGGTTTTGTGGTCTTAGGATAAGCATTATTTTTCAAATAATAATACCTACTTTGGGCTCAACTCTGTTCTTAACAATACATATTGGTACCCCGGCACATATGACATTCTCATCTCTTTTCAAAATATAATAATTATATTGCTGCTTATTTTTTATTACACCGAATCTTTCAAAACACTGCTTCATTTTCAGGTTCTAGCAGCTCTGCGGGTCTTTGAATATGATTGTTAATATTATTGTTATTGTTATGAACTATGGTTATGCAGATAACCGCGGATGTCGATTGTCAGACATGACAGAAATTGCTCGTCTATGATTGGTGAATAAGTTTGGCAACGCTGCGGTTCATTCCCTAATATTTTGTTCCCTCCTTTCTGTTCAAGAATACAGTTTAATGCTTGCAATAGAATGGCAGTAGAACAAATCCGGGGAACACTCCCCGGGGATCGTTCTATTCTATCACGGTCAAGAATAGAGGCCCTGTTTTCTTGCAGTTTAGGAGTTTATGTAAATGATAACAGATGGCGATATGTGCGTATTCAGTTTCATTAAGGGTCAACAGAGGCCGGTTGTCGACCAATGATCTCAAGTAGTGAGCTCGATAAACACCACCTAAAAGCAGGTGGTGTTGGCTCGATACTATATTGGAGTGAGGACCGATAGGCTAGAGCTGGAAGAAACTTTAGAGAGAGAAAGCCATATTTGAAGGTTACCTGTCTCAGTTTCCTGAATAATTAGTTTACAAGTGAGAGGGAGCCAGAATGCCTCCAAATTTAGCTTATCTTTAAAGTTTATTTGAAAGGGAACAATAGGTTTCTAATTGGTCATACTCATTCCAGTATGTATATAGAGTTCACAGTTCACTAATCTCAAGCGTGCTCCAAACCTGGTTGTGCTGATTCATCACAACCAGGTTTTATTAATTCATTACTGATGAATTAAAATATCAATTTGTGCAAATTAGTAATGGACTAATGGATTCCATATTGAGAAGCAAATGAAGATCAATATATTTTTTGTTGTAGAGAAAATTTTGATATTTTATTTTTGGCGGAGAATTTCTTCGATTTGCGGAGAATTTTAAGTCAGTAGGCGGAGAATTTTAGAAAGCTCTGTTGGCAACACTGTTAAGGGGATTCCTCTTAATAAACATTATAATTTGCAGGCATCCCTTATGAGAGTAAACTGGAGTGCGGTAAACAATATTAGATATGTTAATGTAAATAATATACATATGGAACTACAATATAATTATATTTTTTATTTTTCTTCCATCCGAAAGGAAATACGACATAGTTAACACGCATGAGAGTTCAATTGATGTCGAATACATAAAA
The DNA here is from genome assembly GCA_936432065.2 of Rutpela maculata. NCBI lineage: Eukaryota > Metazoa > Arthropoda > Insecta > Coleoptera > Cerambycidae > Rutpela > Rutpela maculata. The sequence goes on along the minus strand of OW386287.2, from coordinate 124,608,618 downwards.
AATGTAGGTCGCAATGTCAGTACTGCGAGTCTCTTATCTCACAAAGTGATGCTGTTGTGACTTACATCTAGCAACAAACGGGATTTAGCATATAAACTTTCATATGATGCCAATGTGAGTTAGTTTTTAATTCACAGTGCGATGTTTCCAATGTGGACATTTGGAACTGTTTGAGCTATCTCAAATGCAGATATGTGAGTCGCAATGACAAGCGTCTAGGGAGACCAGGATACTTTGGCTTCGAGACTTCCGCATGCGCACTGAAATGCGACATTTGAACAGTGTAATGCTTATGCGGAAGTCCTGAAGCCTATACAAAACAAAAAAAAAACATACCTAAGAAAAAGAAACCATTTGCCAAACCAGATGCCAAAGAGGTGAATAATATAGCTTTAAATCTCTTGTATCCTCCCAAACCATCTTCATCTTCTGTATAATGACTTTGTGTATTAAAAATATATATATATCTAACTTTTAGAAAGTTGTATTATTTTTTACGATTTACCAAGAAAAATATCAAATCAGGTGTTAGCATTTATGTGTAAAAATTAATTTCAAATCCAAATTATTTCGCAAAACAGTAATATTATTTATAAAGATGCATCTTTATACCTAAACTTGCCAACTCCTTATGCAAATCTACCCATGGCAGTTTCTGGAAACATAAGTTCAACAAATTTGATTTATTTGTTTATTTGCAAACTAAAAATTTCTTATTTTTTTTAGATTAGGGTAAGTGATGTAATAGGTAATAGGCTAATTTGCAATTCGGCATTAATAAAGTGTGTATTTTAAATTTTTGTGCTCAAAACTACTGTCTAGGTTTTACTTATTATTCTTTTTATATTACATACATTGAAGTAGGAAATATAACTTAATAAACAATTTGGCTGTTATATGAAATAGACATAAATTTCTTTTCAAGTTAACTAATATATTGTGTATTACCGGCTACGGCTGTGTTAATATGATACTAATATAAACTAAATCACAAAACATCTGTTCAATTTCGAGCAATGTAAGAGTTACTTTCATGTTACAGCTTAACTTTTCTGGAGAATAATTTTGTACATTCAAAGCGAAACACACCCATTTTTATTATTAAAATACAAGAGAGAGTTAAACAAATAAACTACAAACTAATAAAACAACAAGTTGCAGTCAAAGATGTTTGAGGTTAGAAACAGAAGCACGTCACGGCACGAGATCACACGAGATGCTCAATTTACCGCCTTCTACTTTTTAACAGTGTGTAATGCGCATGCGGAAGTCTCGAAGCCAAAGTATCCTGGTCTCCCTAGACGCTTGTGTCGCAATGTAATTCCCAAGTGTGACGCGGTACCTAGATGTGACTCTGGATTATGTATCAGAGAGGTATTTGTGTTTGCTGGGTAAATTAGTAGATTTTCAAGAAAAATGAGGGTGGGCAGTAGAATTAATAATTTTAGTAGATTTTCTGAATACCAGTTTAGAAACTATATTTTATCGCCATCTATAATAATTTAAGCTAGTAACATAAGTGATACTAGTGTTGGGCGAATTCGAATTAAAATACTCGGTTAATCCGAGTATCAAAATACTCGCTTGATTCCGAGTATTAAAATTTCATCCGAATAAAATATACTCGGATTAATTTTAAGTACAAAACAGAAAACAACTGTCAATCGTGCACTTGGATAATAAAATAAAATGTTTTTTAGATTTCTCCCCCCCGCTCATCGATTGTGAGATCTGGGAAGAAAAATTACTAACATCAGTGCCACTTGCAGTCGCTTTAACCACGATCGCAATATTCGCAATTACTGTTGACAGAGTGATTGAAAAATCGCCATATCACATCACTAATACCTATAGTAAAAATTTAATTCGACATCGGATGATTAATCCGAATATTCTTGTCATCCGATTCCGTGTAATCCGAGTACCGAAATCATCCGAATATCTGCATCACTACTAGTGTTGGGCGAATTCGAATTAAAATACTCGGTTAATCCGAGTATCGAAATACTCGCTTGATTCCGAGTATTAAAATTTCATCCGAATAAAATATACTCGGATTAATTTTAAGTACAATACAAAAAACAACTGTCAATCGTGCACTTGGATGATAAAATGTTTTTTAGATTTCTCCCCCCGCTCATCGATTCTGAGGGGAGAAAAATTACTAACATCAGTGCCACTTGATGGCTGATCCGAATATTTTTACGGATCAGTTCGGACCAGGGTGTAATACACCCTGGTTCGGACCTATATAATCCAGTCCAGAGAAGAACCTAGTCCAAAGATCAGTTTCAGTTCCTAGTCCATGCTAACCAACTCGCACGGTGAACGGCTGAGCGGACCGGCAGACAAACTGGACTCAGTGGACTGGACTGGTGCAAAGGGACTCGTAATCTTGTACTGTACTAGTCGTACTCGTTTAGTTCAACCAGTCCATACGTCTATAAAGTGCGCGCGCCGCACCGGGTCTCTAAAAAGTTCAGCCGAACTCGGAGTACTCGGACTAATATTCGTACCTGCCGTATTTATTAGTTGAGATCAGTTCCACTAGTCCAACCCACCGAACCTGTTCCAAAGTATCAGTTCCAGTTCGGGTTAGCCAACCCTAGTGCCACTTGCATTCGCTTTAACCACAATCACAACACAATTACTGTTGACAGAGTGATTGAAAAATCGCGATATCACATCACTAATACCTATAGTGAAAATTTAATTCGACATCGGATGATTAATCCGAATATTCTTGTCATCCGATTCCGTGTAATCCGAGTACCGAAATCATCCGAATATCTGCATCATTAGTCTTCTGTGACCCTGCCTCGAATCGCCACATCGCATCGCCAGTCAATAAAAGACATAAATATATTTATATAAATATCTAAATAGTGTGAAATGCCTATCTAATAACGCTAATAAGGCACGGGATCGCTTGCTTTACGTGTTAATACATACGGCCGCAAACAATAATCGACTCAAAGTAAATATCGTGAAAGATATATTGGTCTTGGTTAGATCACGGCAAGGGAACGAAATACGGAAAGTCGTGATCACGTCACGCTTTTCTGCCAACTTTACTAACAGTCGTTACCTGTGATTTCTTAATATCAGTGATTAAATCACAGTTCGTGATATATCGCCCATCACATCACTATCACTAACAAGCTAGTGATGGGTAAAAGCAGTTATTTTTTAATAACTGTTTCAACTGCTACTGCTATTTTGAAATAACAGTTTAAAATAACAGTTTAAAAATAACAGATCGATGAGAAGTGCTAGCATGCGCATACCGCAGCGCGCAGTTTGCAAATGTTATTTTAGAGACGTTATTTTATACACCATGCTGCTGTCGCTGCTGCTTATCTGTTATTTTCTCACCTGTTATTTTCGAACGGAAATAACAGTCTGTTAATGCTATTTACAAATAACAGTTATAAAATAACAGGTTGTTAAATAGCAACTCATCTCTATAACAAGCACGAACTTCATAAATAAAATTAAATTAATTTATGAAGTTCGTGACATAGATTAAAGAATATTATATGTTCGTGATAACAAGAGATGAGATTATGAGAATGCAATTTCATTTGACGCGATAATCGTGACTCATGTTTTTTGATAATTGTTGGATCTTTTGTTTCACCTGTCAGGGCCTCAAAATTGTAAATTCATTGACATCCCATCATTCCCATTCGCATCCTCAATAGTTCCACTAATCTGATAAGTAAATCTACAATCACAATTTGATCAATAATTATATATATCGTTACACAACAAATAAAATATTTATTTTGAACCGTCATGCTGCCGTGCATCATGAGTATTATGACTTATGAGTAACCGAAAGTAGATGATAAAGCAGATATAACACATAATTTGTGTTGGATCTTAATTTACAGTTTAGCTGAATTTTTACGATATGGGTGAAAATGATGTGAAAAATTATGAAAAATGTGGGTGGACAAAATTTTCTGAAAGTAAATTAATTGATCTGGAGAAGAAAATTTTGAAAGGTAAGTTTGACTATTGCCAATATTAAAAATGTACATTTTTTAAAAGAATTTTGTAATGAAATAGATCATAGCTTGTGACTGGCTCGTTAAGATCTATGCCTAAGCTTTACCTCCACCTTGAGAATTTTTTTTGTAAGTGCATTTATATCTAATGTACCCCCCAGTCCCAGACGTCTAAAGGACCTTTCTGAGTGCCATTTCTTCCACTTCCGAAGTTTTGTTTTAAGTGTTGCCTTTGATGAATTAAGACAAGCATATGTTCCATGGTGTTATAATACTTATAAGTTTTACTTTCAGTTTCCCCGATTTTCTTGTAAACAATGTTCTTGTGCAAAGCCCTCCCAGATAGAAAAGATTTAGAAAGTACCACCAGTGTGTGGTGTACTACCCAAAACCTAATACTCCAGCAAACATCGTTATATATTTAAAATTATTTGTTATATAACCCTACCAACTTTAAATGTAACGAGTTATGTAACACAAACAAAATAATGGTATACCTAACGCTAATGTTACTATTTCCCACTCAGACTAACTGAGACATTATATAACATTAATATAACTAGTTATAATAACAGTTAGGTACGTTTCAGCAGCATAATATTTATACTTTTATAATGTTATTATTATATAACAAATATAACAATTTTCTATGAATGTTATATAATGATTTTATCAAAAGTTATATAACTGTGTGTACTTCCGTTACCAAATATACAGTGTGCCACACTTAAGAGTGTAACACCCTTATAAACTTCTTTCCTCCAAATTGTTGTGTACTTCAATAATAACACAATAGTTTCTATTTATGGTGTCTTTATTATATGTATCGTTACAGGTTATACAGGAGCTTTGTGACGTGTGACTAAACTTCGCGATGGCTAAATGTAGACTGCCGGTTCCAGCCTATCCGCATGTGCAGTACGCTAATGTTGCCAACATAACAGAGATTTGAACCAAGTTTTACTCAAATAGAGAACAAATTAGGATCTACTTATGGCAAAAACACATTCGCTGTTGTCTTTGCATTTATTTGTAGGGTATGTTTTTTTAGCCTTAAGTAAATCCTAATTTGTTCTAATGTGAGCAAAATTTGTTTCAAATCGGAAAAAAGTTATAAGGGTATTTGTTACACTCTTAAGTGCGACACTCTATATACTCAGTTTTAAATACACAAATCGTTAATTTGAAATACTGCCAACACATTTTGTACATGATTTTTGGCATATTTGAAAATTACTTTAACTCCATAAACACACACATATAATTTAAAAGTAAATATTAAAAAAGCAGTGATAGTTATAAATCTATATTTGGAAGAGACAACATGTTACCAAAACTATAAAAAAATAAATAAAATAAAAATCATCTGCTACACAATGGTGGAATGGATTTATTATTCACTTGACTTCATACATAAACAATGTATTAAATAATATTCAGTGTATCTAAATTCGTGTAATTATCTAAGTTCGCCATATCTCACTACTGAAGTATGGAACCCAAACAAGACTTTCAAGACATAGCTACTCTAAAATATTAATTTTCAGAATAAGAGCGAAAATTCATCAAAGGATTTCACATCTCGTTAAAAAATTTTGATTTTTTACGAAATTACACCCTATTGAAATTTTATAAATAAAAAATTCAAATTTCTCAACAAAATTTTAAATCTGCAGATATGCCCTTATTCTGAAAAAAAGGTTTTTAAATTATTTTAGTAGTAGCATTTTCACAAACACATAGATTATGTGAGGCAGCTCATTTTTTAATTTTTTGTCCCAAATTTAAATCGCAAACTTTTCTGAAAAACTTCTTAATTTGGTTTTCATAGTCATGCCTTAAATTATTATTTAGGTCCCATGCTTCAGTACTGAGACACGATTGACCTACGTTTCACCGGACGTCCCTGTCTGCAGCTTAATTTGGAAGCATTTCAAACTCTTGTCTATATAAACTTTTTAAAAATATCTTGGGGCACAAAATCACATCTCGAAATTTATGACATGAATTTAGATATACCCGTGTAAAATATACAAAACGAAATTTTTAAATATTCGTCCAATCTATGTAACAAAAAATATGATACCTGTAGTAGCATAACATTAGTTTTTTTATTATTTATGACAAAAAAAATATTCAAGATCAAGATAGCATTGTCAAAGCAGTCAAGATGGTAGGACATTTTATAAATGTATCGACAAACTTAGACTAGTCATAAAATTCACAAAAATTTTGTAATTTTTTTTCGAAACTTAATGAGTTCCAAGATACAGTGCTTTTAAATTTACTATATGTAAATATCATCGAAATACAATTATTCATGTAGAACAAAATGAGCAAAATGCATAAATTTTTTTGACATCACCGAATAATAGATCACTAAAAAGCGTTATTTTCTATGTATTTTTTATTTTTTTTTTATCGGAATTAAAGGATAAAAAAATAATTTAGTTTCGCTGAGAATTTAGACACGTTCAAACGAAGCAAGTTTCCCGCCATTTGCGTGTGACGTCATCCGGCATTTAGCATTGGCAATGTTTATTAGTATTATTTTCAACAGATATTTAATCTATGTACTTAGTGGTGGCAAACTATTTAATATAAAAAAGTTATATAATCTGAGACGAAAAACAATAGTTAATGTTGATAAAAATATTAAAATAATGCATTATGTTTACATATTCTGAGGTTAGGTATCTAAATCTAACTACAGTAAAAGGGTAAAAGTGAGCGTAAACAAATTTATTGTTACGAACAATGAATGATGCATCCTTGTCGCTTTTCCACCTCCAATTTCTGCACTGATATAATCGGTATTATTACCAAAAAATTGCTCATCATAAACACGTCGATTTTCGGCAAATTGTCACTTTGAGCTTGCATAAAGTCGCTGTTCGTCATTTTTACCACTTAGATAAATTAATACACTAATAATTTTTACAAAAAATAAACAAATCGATATTTAAAGGTCAGCAGACTAAAATTTAACATTTAATTAACACACAATTTAATATTTCAGCACTAGCAGATGTAAACTGTCAAAGCTATCAAACTTGTCACTTGTCTCCGTACTTTTCTAAATTTACCGCTGGGTGGATAAAATACGAAGCTGATTGGCTGTGTTTTTCAAATTAGCCAATCATATAATGTTATTTCTTACTGATGTGCTCCACCGGTGAATTTAGAAATCTGCGGTCTATGGATGAAACTAAAACGTTATGCCAGATGACATCAGTACCGTTTATAGTCACGTGGTTTTGTTCCGATAAAATTTGAATTTTAAAATGATTTTTTTTTACAAAATAACTTTTTTTATAGTTTCCTTTCATTATATACTCGGCTTATATAATATGTATAATGAAAAAATAATAAATTAATGCATTTTTAAAATTCATGCATCTTGCTCAAAACTAAACAATATTAAAAAAACAATAAATTGAGATTACTTTTCATTGATCTGCTTAATATGCGTCTTTGAAATTACTTAGTTTCTAACAAAGGTTTATTTAGATGTTTTTATTAAATTGGTAAGTTCTATTCTTTGTCATTTCTAAGAATACTTATGCAAAAACCTGTATAACAAATGGCCTCTGCCGAATGCCCGAGTCTGCCGCCCTACCACAAACGCTTTTAAATATAAATTTACGAAACTTTAACATAATAGTTATACAATTTTTATTATTTAAGTTATATATTCATTATAAGAGTTTTTATGTAACAAAAATATTATTAAACTATACATTGTTATATAACTTTGTTATATTGGCTGAACTTTAAATGTTACAATATTATTATATTACTAAAACATAACAACATATTGTAACTTGATTACGTTATTATTTTATAACAAATGTCATAATATTAACATAACATTAATAAATACTGTAACTCATTACTATCAGGTTATATAATATCAATAAGTTTTGTTTGCTGGGACATCTGTCATGTCACTGTGCCGCAAATTTTTAGATGCAAAATCCTTTACATTTGGAGTTATTAACAAGTAAAGTACGGGTACCCTACCAGAATACTGTGCTTCCATGCAGTATGTTCCAGTGCAGGCACGTTATAGTAGTAAGACTGTGCAACGTTCGGACAGTATATACTGGCTTAGATTTAGAAAGGGAGGAACTGACTGATTGGCTTTGACCACTGCAATCCCCTGTGGATCTATTATGGCACTTTTTTATGATTTTCGTTAGAGTGTATTCAGCTTTGTCCTTTTTCTCAGGCTCCTTCACTGGGCCGGATTATCTATAATGCTAAATAGGCTATAGCCTAGGGGCGACAATGCGTAAAGGGGCGCTAGGTAGGCCATGAGGGGCGTTTCCCCGCTAATCAATTTTCGTTTTCTTCTCCCTGGTTATCAATTTTGTTTTATTTTTTTTTTCATATTTCTCCCCCCCTCCAGCTCATTATTTTTTTTCCATTATGAATCAGAGGACGCAAATACATGATTAGCCTAGGGGCGCACCAATCCTTAATCTGGCGCTTTTCCTTCATAGGAGCCTCTTAGTAAAGTTATCAGCCCTTGGTTTTTCCTCACCAAGTAGATGAAATCTCACTAGGCCTTCGCAGTGGCAGAGCACATGGATGGGTTTCCTCTTCTTCTTGGCAGAATCTGCATGTTGCGTCCTCTGCCAAGCTCATTAGATTCGTATGTTTATTAAGCCTACAGGAAGTCAGAATAAAGTGACAACTTTATTCTGACTTCCTGAGTTTCCAAGCAGTCTCAAATCAACCTGCATGAAATCTTCAATGGGCTCATTTAGTGATATTTAATTTACAATTTAATTTTGCATTTTCTGTAAGTATTTAACACTTTAAGTATATAGTGAAAAAATTAGGCCGCTAGCGTTAATATTAACTGTAATATTTGATTTTCAATTCGTAACATATTTGAAACGCCCGATAGCGCGCGGATGATGTTACGGCACCCGCACGACTGGCTTTATGAGCAGCGTTGCCAGTGTCAGTACATTTGTACTGAAATCAATACTTTTAGAGCGCAATCAGTACGTCCAGTGCTGCTTTCATTGTATCGCTACATTTTTTTGTATGACGTCCTATTTACTTATTTTGCAACTTTGACGACAAATTTTAAAATAATTTATCATGATCCCTGAAATGAAATACAGCAGGATCAAAAGAACACCATGTTTTTGTTAGCAAGTTAGTTCCGGATTTTCCATCACTTTCGAAGATTCTGTTTCTCTGTATTTCGCTTGAATAAGGTGTTATCTTTGCATTTAAAAAATGTCTAATGGATGCATGGCAATAGGGACCGTGTATAGGAATTGTAAAAATGTTTGTGGTCCTTGAGAAATTATAGTGCACTGAGGGACATTTAAAAATTCAATATCTATTGCATACGCTAATAAAAATTTAACATGTGATTACAGGACACTGAAAGTATTTCACATAGAATATGCACTGATGCTCTTTTTGTAGTAACAGTTTAAGTGGATATTGCGAACATATTTTTTATACACAAAACAAATAAAAACTATCTATCTGAGAGGCGAAGTATTTTTTATATTCATTAAAATTCCTAGATATCGTATAAAAGATTTAATTACTTTTTTCATAAGATCATTACTTTTTTTGTTTCGATATAAGTACGTTAATTTTTTATCCACTGGCAACGCTGTTTATGAGTTATTCGGTCTGTGCTGCTACAAGGTGTACTTTTGAAATATGAATTAAAAAAAAAAATGCTAAATGAGCCCATTGTCTTTAGCACTGCTTGGTTATCGAAAGAAATAGTAATCGACTGGTTGACAGTTCCTTGCCTTATATTTTATAATACTATAATATAATATCCTCCTAGACTTATCAGGATCTCTATCTTTGACCTTTATCCCCTAAATTCCAACTCCAATTTCATGTACTGTCTATAGGTGAGTATAGATTAGGCAAACGGAACATGTAATGCAACATGTTCGTGTACTTGAGAAGTGTTTGCATTTGCTTTGTACGTGCAGTAATCAGTGCGAAGTTGGTTTTTAGTGTGAACACAAAGGCATTTCCAGTTGCAGTTCAAAGCCACTGATTTCCTGAAATTTTAAATATTTCAACAAAGTAGAACCATTTCTTCTATTATATACATTTGTATGCCACCACCATCGGAGTTGTCTTGTATACAGATTTGCTAATATTAATAACGCTAGCTAAACTTAAATCAATAAGCACCTCCTCTGTAGGCATCATCGTATTGTTCGTAACTTGTTTGCCAGAATACTACCGCGGATTAAACCAAGGTTGCTCCTAAGTGTGAATGAGGCGCACAAGACATCCTAATAGCCAGCATTGTATTACAGTTTCAGTTTACCTAACACTGGCGGCTGGTGAAATTTCAATATTTCTTTTCTCGTCTGTGGCGCATGGGACCCATATGAAATTTGGGAAATAACATCTAGAGAAGCACTTCTCTAATGACCCCTGAAAAATTTTGAAAAAGCAGTTTGCGAAAAAATTTTTGAAAATTCGTTAGCCTCCCCTAGGTCTAGGGACTCCTGTTTATTTTTATTTTTTTTTGTCATATGCATTTGACTTTTCATAAAAATACAACAATAGATTTTGGAGTTTGTGAAAATATTTTCATTACTAACTGAAATACAATGAACTGAAATTTTGTAATTTACAAGTTAACAAATTACAATATTTCATTTCGTTGTATCTCAGTTAGTAATGAAAATATTTTCATAAACTCCAAAATCTGTTGTATTTTTATGAAAAGTCAAATGCATGTGACAAAAAAAAATAAAAATAAACAGGAGTCCCTAGACCCAGGGGAGGCTAACGAATTTTCAAAAATTTTTTCGCAAACTGCTTTTTCAAAATTTTTTAGAGGTCATTAGAGAAGTGCTTCTCTAGATGTTATTTCCCAAATTTCGTATGGGTCCCATGCGCCACAGACGAGAAAAAAAATATTGAAATTTCACCAGCCGCCACTGTTACCTAATCTATATGCACCTATATATCAGACTATTTGTGCTATAATTTGGAGAGGGGGGGACGTCTTCCAGCCTTCCCTATCTGGTTTTATAAAATATAATAGAATAGAATTTATTGGTGCTTTTAATTTAAAAATCATTACATAAGTCGAAAAAAAAAAAGGTATAAAATATAAATACTATACCGGGTCTAACACGAACATGATGGTATGTCTCCATTTTTTTTTACAATAGCCGAATTTCTTTGGCAATTCGCCACGGAAATATCAGTTTCAAATCACTTACTATCACTTAGAGCAGATCATAAATATTCGTCAAAGAAACATCATTTTGATTTAGTTCAGGTGCCAACTGCAAACACTGTAACCATAAGCTGTGCATTTTTCTATATTTCTATTTTTATTACAATTTAAAATGGATTTTAAGATTGTTTCTGTTTGTATACTAAGATTTTAAACTTCAACCATAGTTAATTACACTAGATACAACCATTGAAATAATAATTATGGAACATAACAAATCCGTAGCTCTATTTTATGACGTACTGATTTAAAAGTGATATATCTGATTCAACTAAAAAGCTAAGTCACATAGAAATTAACTAGATCATAAACTCTTATGGAAACAACATTGGTTCACTTGGATCGAGCGGGATCGATTCCTGAGTGCCAAAGAAATACGCCTATTGTCTGTACTTGATAAACGTCATTTTTTGACATCTAAATTAATTTTGTTCTACTTACGGTTTCAGCGGAAGTGGTACCAACTTTTGATTTTAAAATGGAATGGTCTTATATTATTACATTTTTGGATTCTACACCATACAACATAAGTGACATTTCAAAATATAGCTTTTTTTAATTCAATTCTTATTTTTAGGTTCGTGTGCCATTACTGTTCCAATTTATTCCAATCAACCCATGTAATGCTACAAAAATCGAAATTACATCGAAAATACTAAATTATGTGATTTGTAAGTAAACAAAAATCTTCAAAATGGTTTTTTTGTAACGTCACTGCACGTCATAGCTTTAGGTTTTCAAAAGTTGTAATGGGAGTTGTGTAAATGGCATTTTTTAAATAAAGCCAAAGGAAATATCCAGGGGAGTTGGGTCAGGTGACCTTGAAGGCCATAGTACATTAGTTACTTTTTACCATTTAATTAGAAGAAAATTTAATTTTTCATCCAAAAAAAACATTTTGAAGATTTCTGTTTACTCATAAATCACATAATTTAGTATTTTCGACTTAATTTCGATTTTAGTAACTTTACATGGGTTGATTGGAATAAATTGGAACAGTCAACTTAAAAATAAAAATTGAATTTAAAAAACGTTTGACATTTGAACTGTCACTTACGTGGTATCATTAGGTGCTTCCCTTTTGCACAAAACTGAGTGAGAGTAAAATGTGAATTAAGTGTACTCATCGCAGTGAATACTACTGCTCAGTTGTACAAAAGAAACAATCTTGCTGAATGAAACATATGTGCTCCTAAAAACCTAACCTAATATATTTGTGATTCTTTCCTTTGCACCAAAGCTGCTATAAATTTTTAAATTATGCATAGAATCAAAAACAATCACTGAGATACAATAACATTTATAAAATAGTTATGAGTTTCGGGGATAAACAAATGAACAATATTCATTGTTCAACTGAGTACAAAGGGATCTTACCCCCGAGCTAGTTCAGTTGGGTTAGGAGTGGGGGTAGAAAATCTCACTTTTTCCTGCAAAAGGGAAGCTCCTACTGTATTCAGAAAATCATGTAGAATCCAAAAAGGTAATAATATACAGGATGTTCTATTTTTAAATAAAAAATTGATACCACTTGTGCTGCAACCAGAAGCAGGAAAAAATTCATTTCTGTCACTTTTAGTGACGTTTATTAAGTAGACGATGTACCAAGTTTCAATAATTTATCTGCAAAAATAAAGAGAAAATTTGGGGTATACCGTGTTTGTGTTACACCCGGTGTACTAAATATATGAACAAACATTACACGTAGACACAAACAATGAATAAAATTGAAAGGCTTAATTTTGAAATTCATTTAAGCTATAGAATGCTTTAATTTGAAGAGGTAATTTATTATAGAAAAGAGGCCCATAATAATCTGCAAACCTCGGCTGCCAGGTAGTTATTCCAGAGATGGTCTTCACAGACAGATAAATAAAATATTGTGAATCGAGAATCTTATGCTTCATATAAGCAAATAAATAAATTCTTTATATAAAACAAATAAGAGATATTCTGAAGGACCAGGGGGGTTAGACGGTTCATTAAAAAGCTTGCCAGTAAAGCAGCCAAAACTGATAAAAGCTACCTATAAAGGCTACCACTACTCTCCTTACTACTTTAAGGTGACCATATGTGCGGAATTTCGCTGTATTTTCCGAAATATTAATGGCATGTACAGCATGCTTGGACGTACAGCAAAACGTACAGCATTACGTTTGCCTAGAATCATATAATTTTTAATTCAGTTTGTTTTTCTGAAAAATGGTATTTTGTTTTGGGATATATTGAGTTTTGTTATTGGATAATCGGTCAATTAAGGGTATCTTAGAGTACCTGATGAGTGCTGAAAGTGTGGAGCTGTGTGTTAATAGGTTTTTTTATACGGTTATTGGTAGTGTTGAGATTCGCCTTGTATCGTGCAATTTTCTGAGTGGGGCAAACCTACCCTGACTCAAATTCTTGAGACAGAAAGAGACTTGAGCGATGATTGAGCTGTGGAGATAGAGGGAATAACTTGGTGATCGCGACAGGTTTCTAGGAATGTATTCAGGATCACATAGGAATCTGGTTTTAAGGAGGAGTGTACAATGCGATTTAGTTAGAGTATGAATTTCCTTCCTTAGAGACAAATGAAATGTTCCGATAGATTTCTGCGATTGTCAGTATGAAAATTACTAGATTCACTGGTTGAACTGCGTTTGAGGTCATTGAAGTATTGATGTTGCGGTTCCTGCTTTGGAATCGTTTTCAAAAGAAAAGAGCATGATGGATCGACTACGGATCCTTCATCTCCCATTCCCTCTTTCCACACAATGCCGCCTCTATAAATAACTTATCACACATGTATATTTCACATTTTGCTACACAGCGATTGGCATACAAAAAAAGGCCCCACTTCACTCCACAATCCAAGTGTACAGCGTTCAAACTGCAAATATCTGGTCACCCTATACCACTTCATTCTATTATATGTATTTCTTCAACTATCCTTTTGTAATAAGAAATAAAGAGTTTGTCAATTAAGTAGAGAGTCATGTCTAACGTTCTCGAAATATGTATCTAAAATGATTTCGGATATTTCCACAGCCTTAAAAATATTAAAATTTCTAAATTTCATATGAAGGCCGATCACCGATCACATATGGTTTGTTCCGAGGAACCGATTATTTTATCATTAAGTAATGCAATGAAATGCTATCTAAAAATGCCATGACAATATAACTTTACTGACGTAAATCTATTGTCTAAGAGAAACTTTAGCTATTTAGAATATGCGCCTGTTACCCCGACAGACGATGAACTATCCTTTTCACAGAAAAGGTGGATATTTAGTGAAGGTATCGGAGTTTAACTTTGGACCATTTAGAATAAATGCAAATCATATATTTCTAGTTAAACATCGCCTATACGTATGTTGATTCATTAAAGACGTTTATTATTTACCTTCTCAAACACTTAACTCCCAAGCCAGGTCCAGTAACACTAAATATAACCAAATGCAAGGTTGTAACTTACTCACGAAAAGATGAACTCATTGATTACGACTATCATATCGACACACAATCTTTGTCCCGTACCGACTCAACCAGAGATCTAGGAGTATTCTTCGATAACAAATTATCATTTGCCAAGGATATCGAGTTAACAGTTTCCTCGTCTATGAAAGCCTTGGGATTTATTTTAAGACTAAGTCAAGTCTTCCGAGACAATGGTGTCTTAAACTATTTTATTGCTATATTCAGTCTAAACTTGAGTACTGCTCACTTATTTGGAGCCCTATCTATGATTATCAAGTCAAATTAATCGAGTCTGTTCTTAAAAAATTCTTAAAACTACTCTGCTTCCGCACTGATGGTAGATATCCAAACAGAGGTTCAACTTCGACTCATTACAATTTAGAAGACAGTTTTATGCTGTAAAATTCCTGTATTTGCTCATACACAACTAAGCCAGTTGAACTTTTTGGTTCCAAGAGCCGCCAGTCGCAACCCTCTCACATTTTATTGTCAACCGGCGCGAACCAATATAATGCTGAAGTCTCCTATATTCGTTATTTGCGCTAACTACAATTCAATTTGTGATACTTGTGATATATTCAACTGCACGGTCAATACAATTCATACTTCTCTTAAGAATTGCAGCGTCCCATAATATTAATGTTAAAATGATATAAACATGTAGGGCAGTTGTAATTAATTTTATATTGTTTGTCACTTATATGTATGTATGTAGCTATGTATTTTTCTTTTTTTGTCGCTTTCTTGTCCTGTAATTGGTTCTTTTGTACTGTTGGACAAATCTATTGAATAAATAAATAAATAAATAAACTACACACTACACCAAATGCCATTAGAGGAACAAGAAAACCAGGAAACTCAAAAATGTCTGCAGCTGTTATTCCTCAAAAAGCCACAATCTTTTTTGACAAGGTATTAAAGGATATCTCAGTAAACGACATGCAGGATTATCTACAGGCCCATTTTAATAACGAAACATTTGTTATTAAAGAATTATGTGCAAGATCTGGAGAATGTAATAGTCTAAGAGCCTTGAAGATCAACTGCTAAATGCAGAATTATGGCCAGAAGACCTAATGATCCAAAAATTTGTATTTTTTCAACACAGGCCCTCTTACGCAAATAACAATGATCCTATCAATTTATCGAGTGCTAAAAATAATGAACCTCGACATTATAAACAAGTGATAAATATCTTCCAATTAAATATACAGTGCCTACACAATAAAACTTTAGAGCTAGAAGCGTATCTAAATGATAGAGTCTCTTATCACTTCCTCTGTTTAAATGAACGTTGACTGAATGAGGAAGAAATGATTTCTATAAATGTGGAGGGCTACACACCTGTTTCTTCCTTTTGTAGATCGCATAGAATACACGGAGGTGTAAATATTTTTGCCCAAAACCACCTTAAATGTTCACCGTTAACCTTCGATATGTATGGTTTATTTTGTGAAATTCACTGTTAGATGGCTGACTCAGTGGCGGTCTGGGTGTCTAGGACTTAGTCGGCATTTTACAATAAACATTCAAACTCAGTTCGTCAGCGATTTGAAACACCACCATAGTAAGCCTCTAACAGCAAATGAGTTCAACATTTATTTTACTGATATTGCAGATAATATTAGCGAACTCCCAGAAATCAATCAAAATCACCGGAAATATTTTAAAAAGACGAACGATGCTACAAATTTCAAATTTACAGAAATTACAAAGAAGTTCGTGATATAATCGATAATCTTAAAAACAGTAAAAGTCGGGACGCTTATGACATCAACGTAAAACTTATCAAAAGTATAAAAAACTTAATTACAATCCCTTTAACCAATTTGATAAACATGTGCATAAAAAAAGATCTTGTATTTCCCAACATTTGAAAACTTGTAAAAGTAATTCCCATTCACAAGAAGGGTTCATACGAAGACGTTAACAATTATAGACCAATTTCACTGGTACCAATATTAGCCAAAATTTTTAAAACGGCATTAAAAACCAAATTAATGAATACTTTGAACATAACAACCTATTTCACCGCACTCAGTATGATTTCAGAAATAAGCGATTCACAACTCTCGCAATAAATGTTGTTCAAATTGTCCTTGATACATTTGAAAACAAGAAATATTGTAGATCGTTTAAGAGGTCGCTTGGCCCTGGCACAGTGTGCGAAAAATACAAGTCGGAGGTCAAAATTTTGAAACTCTCCATACCTTCTCGGAATATCTAGAGACTATTGGGAAAATAGTGGAAAAATTTAATCTGTACTCGGGGTAGAGATATAAGGGTTGAAAGAAAAAAAGTAGAAAAATTTCGAAACTTATAATATAAACTAAATAGATTTCGAACACTTTGGGAAAAATAGTGGAAAAATTTAATCTGTACTCGGGGGTGAGATATAAGGGTTGAAAAAAAAAACAACGTAGAAAAATTTCTAAACTTATAATATAAACTAAATAGGTTTTGAACACTTTGGGAAAAATAGTGGAAAAATTTAATCTGTACTCGGGGGTGAGATATAAGAGTTGAAAAAAAAATGGTTTTACTCTTCAAAAGTGAATATTTAAAGGCTCTGATATTACATAATATATTATATGTTTACTAAAAAATACTGTAAAAATAGAATATTATTAGTAATCGTGCAAAGATGTTTCAATTGATAGATTGCTGGGCGAGCGAGTTAACCGCGCCTGGCGATCCATGCAGTTACATGAATAAGTTGCAATTACATATAGATGCGCAAGTAGGTGCAGCTTATGTTTATGCAGGCACACAGTAGACACTTCACTTAACGTCATTGCGAAAAATTACGGCACCCAGGCGCGCCTGGCATTTTGTAAGTCTACGCAAAGTGGAACTTTGTCTATAACACTTATATTTTTACACTATTATAAACAATGTTCTTAAACTAAATAATTCTCTAAATAAATTCAACAGCGTATGTGGTATTCTTCACTATATACACATGTCTTATGCACAACACAACCATTCACGGAATAGTCAATTTGTAAAAGAATTATCTCAATGCAAACTTTACTAGTATTTCACCGTATTCGAATCTTGGAAACAAAGCATTGACTAAGGGCTACTTCGACTTTCGACATCGGAGGGTAAAATGGGCCCAAGGTCGTTATTGTTTCCATTCCAAGAATGATAAATTAATCTCGGGGGTAGATTGCAAAATTGATCATTTTGAATTTTGGCCGCTATTTGTGAAATTTTACACACTGTGCTGGGTTGGCCTTTCTTCACCTCGACCTAAAAGGTCTTTTAGGAATTACCCTGCAACTAGTTGTTGCCCAGGATTCCAAGACTTTTTGGAAAGCTTGCGATTTTCCTGGAAGCTAATTTCCCTATGTCTTCAGGGGTTAATTCCGCCTGTTTTAGGTATTTTAGCCTAATGCGGATTAGTACCTTGCATTCACAAAGTATATGTTCCGCAGTTTCAGTTGCATCTTCACAGTATCTGCATTTGTCATCTTCTCCTATGCCCATGTTCTTGAGACGATATCTCAAAGGGCAATGGCCAGTTAGAAGGCCTGTGAACAGCCTTAGGTCAGACATATCCAGTTTGAGAAGCCTTGTGGCAGTCTTTGTTGAATAAGTTATAATCCTTTTCGCTTGTCTTTGGCCTGGAGTATTCCTCCAGTAGGACTTTTTTTTTTATTATCTATTTATTTAACGTCGGCCTGTTTCCGCTACCAGGGCCTATCACCGACGCCAGGAGACGAGCTACCCCCAAACTGGAAATTTTTCCGAACCTCTTCCCTTAAGAAGAGTAGGGATCTTTTACTTGTCTAACATTTAATAGACAAGGGACCGCCAGCTTTACATCCCCTCCGAAAGATGGTATATCCACTACGTAATCCTCGTCTGAAATTACGTAGCTTCCGCGTATACACTGATATACAAGCATGTAGAAGGCGGGACGAAAACGCTGTATTTCCCAAGATGGGTCACCCATCCAAGTACTAATCGCGCTCGACGTTGCTTCAACGGAATATCGACTGACATTCACATTGAAGTCGCCTCTACGCTCGCCCGTGTCCAGTAGGACTTTTTTTGTTCCTTTTCCCATTTTAGGACCTCCTCCATTATGTGTCCCTTAGATAAGCCATAGAACGGTTCGGGTCCAAAAAATGGGGCTTCAGTTCCTTTTCTTGCGAGGCTATCAGCTAATTCGTTGCCTTCTATTCCCTCATGGCCTGGCACCCACATCAAGGTAACTTTGTTGTTTTTTGCCAGTTGCTTGAGGGATTGTCTGCATTCCCAGGCAATTTTTGACTCAAAGGTATAGGACCTGAGAACCTTTAGTGCTATAATAATAATAATAATACTTTATTAATCCTTTAGATCATTATGCATGATATAGGATAAGTTAATTTTACAAAAATATGTATTTAATACGTCGATAACGTAAGTACCTGCCTGGCTATCTGAAAGTATATAGATCTTTGCCCTTCGAGTCCCTCTATTTAGACAACAAGAAATATACAACTGCTAGTTTTTTGACTTATCTAAGGTTTTTGATTGTGTCTCACATGAAATTCTTATAGACAGATTATTAGGTTATAATTTTCATCCTGACAGTTCTTACTTATCCAATAGATTTCAATATATTAACTATAATCTATGCACTTCCCAAAAACGTAGAGTTACTCATGGTGTTCCTCAACGTTCTGTTAGATCCCATACTGTTTACGATATTCACCTAGCCAATCCTGATGGTACTGTTTGCAGATGATAGCAGTGTACTAAACACATTTCACACCTGATGAACTAAAACGGACTGTCACAGAAACTGAAGAACATATTTACGAATGGTTTTTAATCAATAGATTGAAACTAAAAGACGACAAGACACAATCATTAACATTATGAAACAGGGATCCAAAAGAACAGACTAATGCATCCGTAAAATTTCTAAGTGTGTAGTTAGACTCAATATTATCCTGGGAAGAACATATTTCAAAACTATTGACTAAACTCCTTGTCAACACATTTTCCCTTAACTACCTACTCACGGCTTATTATGGTTCTTTTCATGCCAATATGTTGTACGGGGCACTCAGCCCATGCTTCCAACATTTTTGGCTTACAACATAGATGCATTCGCATATTATCTTATTTTAGATATAGAGGTAATGATTGTAAAGATCAGTTCATTAATCTCAAGGTATTAACTATGCCTTGTGTTTATATCCTCGAGTGTTTACTTTATCTTAAACAAAATGAACATCAATATGTGACGCACAGCCAAATCCATGAATATACCACAAGGAGTTGCGATCAAGTTAATGTCAATTTTCTTCGACTTATGAGATCTAGAAACGGAACAGGTTATTATTCTGCTAAATTTTACAAGTCTCTTCCTCATTCAGTAGAAAACTTAAATTTTTTGCAAATTAAAATTAAAGGTTACTTAAAAACTAAGGCCTTCTACAGTTTTGAAGTGTTTTTTGAGGCACTGTATATTGCTTAATTTGTTAATTGGTTTAGATAATTTTATAATACTTTTAATCTTGTTTGTCCTTCATTGTGTTATGTATCTCTGTGGTTTACCTATTTTTTATAATTTTTATACCCCTCCTATATTGTCTTAATGTTTTGACGTGAGTAACCATTATGTTTTACGTATTTTGACACCAATAAATTATTATTATTATTATTATGTTTTTAAAATCACAGCTTTTTGCTGGCAGTTTGTACATTCCAGGGAAGAATTTCATCTTATCCTGGGCAGTTTAAAAATTTCCTTGTTAAGTGGCATGTTTGGAGGATAACACTTTTCTGAATGACTTGTGCCAAATACTCGGGCAAGTCTAATTGTCTAATGTTCTTTTTTAGGTGTTTTGACATAACTCCTTCCACTGAAATTATAATTGGTATTATGTGCACCCTGTTAAGTTCCCAGATATGCTTTATCTCTATTGATAAGTTCTCATATTTAGAGACTTTTTCAATCTCAGTTTTAACAAGATTGGCTGTTAGGGGGCAACCGATGTCGATTATGAATGCCGTATTGTGCTGTTTGTCTATGAGAACTATGTCAGGCCTATTATAGTCTACTGTTCTGTCCGTTAATATAGGTCTGTCCCAATAGAGTAAATAATCTGTAGATTCCAAAACTGGCATGGGCTGGTAGCGGTAGTAAGGAGGAGGATTATCTGTTAGCTTTAACTTTTTCGCAAGTTCTACGTGAATTACTTTTGCCACTTGGTTATGTCTACCCAAGTAGGCATTATCGGCTAGAGCTGGACAGCCGGCTGTAATGTGCTCGATGGTTTCTCCTGGTCTGTGGCACTTTCGGCATACATCTTCGACGCTCCTCTTCAAAATAATCCTCTCGTAATTTCTTGTTCGTACTACCCGATCCTGAATAGCAGTTATTATTATTATTATTATTATTATTGTTATTATTATTATTTTTCAAAGATGGATAAAAGAAACTCAATTTGAAAATTTCCAGAACGAAATTTTGATAAAAATGAAGGTTTCCAATAAAATATTTGAATATTTGAAAGTTTCCAAAATTCCGAGAAAGTTTCCTTTGGGAACTTTCGGAATATTCAAATATTTTATTAGAAACTTTCATTTTCATCAAAATTTCGTTCCGGAAACTTCCAAAAATTTCCTTGAACTTTCATTGGAAAGTTTACTCATCTCCGCTATTTTTGTTGTTCTAATAATATGTGTTTATGCTAGTGTTACATCCAACAATAAATACATCGCCCAACTTTTAGGAGCCATATACCTTTAACCATTATGAAATTTATTAAATACAATTACATGTTAAACAAGGTTGAGCTGATTTAAATCATTTGATTAAAATCATAATTTTAATCAAGCAATTTTTGTTTTAAGAACTTTTTTCTTTTTCATAAATGTTATAAAGAAAAAAATACAAACTATATTACTAAAAGTTTTAATTTGCAAAAATAAAACTTTAAAAAGTCTTTAATTTAAAGGCTTAAAACATTAACTTAACAAACGTATGGACATATAAAATGGAAGAAAAATTGAGAGGTGGGACCGGCGCAAAATAGAAAAAAGATGATAAGCGAAGAAGCGCCTTCTGAAATTTTCACATTCCCTCACATTTTTAGGCAACTGGTCACTATGAACCCTGCGTCAACATGTCAAATAATAACCCTTATTAGTGCTTAATCGTATATCAAGTTCCATTGCTGTAGCAAGAGTTCTTAATATATTTAAGGGCTATTTTTAAAGGATCCCAGTTCCTTTAGGGAGCACTTCCGCACTCTTATTTATATAGACGTTTTTCACATTCTTGAGTGTTCACCTCCCGAAATCTTCCGAACACCTGTGTACCACAGTTAGAAAGCTCTGCCTGTGGATTTATGAAGTGTGTAACACATTATAGCGGGGATACAGCGACATATTGTATTTATTTTAATTCTTGAACTGTTTTAGAAATTGTTAGCAATCGAGATTGCAATATTATATTTATTTATTTATTTATTTATTTACACTGTCCTACAGGTTACTACCCAACTACAGGACAGGAGGTATAGCAAAGTATTATAATATTAGATAAATTCAGTTTGCATATTGAAAGTCGTAAGAAAAAAAAATATACAAATATACAAAAATATACAAAATATATAAAAAAATATACATCGAAATTTAAGGAGAGATTAAAAGAAAATACAAAGTAAGTTAACGTAAATTACGTATGCACAAATAGTACAACAGAAAAAAAAAACACAAAAAAACACAATTAAACACAGTTAACAAGACGCAAAAAAGAAAATACAAATAAATCAAACTCTACGATAATAATAAGTTTTTAGAGCAGTGAGGCTACAGTTGAAAATGTCAATATCAGTACAGATTGCGTTGTGGTTGTCGCAAACTACATAAATTATATAATTGCTTGAAAGAATGTAATTTATTTTTATTTCATAACAAAAATTTAACATTTTTTTAAAGTTTAAAGTGTTTTAAATAACTTACTGTCCAGCTCTTTTTCAAAATTTTATGCCGTTAATTTATAGAGATTTTTTTAACTTACCTTTTCAAGGAACAAATATAACTAAATAAAACTCGCATGGAAACTCATCTCATGCACATGCACGCTGCTGGATTTATCACAAAGATGGTAAGAGCTCCACAGAGATTTATCGAAATTTCTCGAACTTGCTTGTAATTCCTCAGATTTCTTTATACTTTCTCGAACTTCTATGTAATTCCTCGGAATTTCTCACAATTTATCTGAATTGCTACCGCCTGTACACCATAATTCATTTGCAGTTGGCCCCTCGGGAATTCCCGATATTTGAGAAAGCAAACCACTGAATAAAAATGAATTGAAAGAGGCGATAATTAATGCTCACAAAGAAGCACCAAAAATGTGCGTTCATTAAATTTAAACAAAGACTTTCAGCTCTTAGAAAACGCTTGGAAAAAGCGAAAGAGTTTTCTCTATGGCTGGTAACTTCACTAGAAAAATTAGAAATAGGCTGTCCCATACATCATTAAACGCCTTAATATACTTAAAATCTTACTTAAGCATTAAACATAGGTTTTCATTACTTTTTAGCATTTGAATTGTTTCAATAATAGCTGTTGCTGTTATACCGGGTGTCAACTAGATCACTTTCTGGCCCCCATTTTTTTTATTTTTTAACGGATTGAGATGAAACTAGTCACGTGTCACATGTTACCCATACGAAATTTTGTTATCCATCTGTCCAATTTCTACGAGAATTTCTATTGATTTTTAAATGTATATTTTTATATTTTTGGAATCGGTCATTCTGCATATTTTATGACTCTTCCACCATATTGAGTTTGTTCAGCCAATTACTTCCACGTCCAGTGGAAGTATAGTAACGACAAAAAAAATTTTAAAAATTTTTATTGTCCAAATAGGCTTAAAATGTCATGAAACGTCGAGATTTTAAGTTTGAGCGAAAAAAAAATTTCTGTCTGTTTGTCGGTCTGTCTGTCGGTCTGTCTCTAACTTTTTTTTGTGCGCACGTTTACTCTGGAACCGTTTAAGATATTGACTTGAAATTTGGTACACATATGTACTTTAACGAGATCTAGAACTAGATTATATTTTCATCTTGTTCCGTCGAAGGGTTGGGGGGTAAATTGGGGTAAATAGGTCAATCAAGCAGGTAAGAGTCCATAAAATTGGTATTTAGTATATACAAGAGAAGCTAAGGTCTCAAAAAAATTTTTGACATTAGCCACCTCCATTACCACCCCCACCCCCTTATTAAAGGGGATGAAAAAAAATTGTGATTTAGTGTATGTACAGGAACCAGAAACCTCAAAATATTTTTTTACTTCATCCACCCCCCACTATCACCCCTCTATCACCACTCCCCACTACCGATGTGGGGTATCGTTTTATGGGTTTTTGGGGTAGAGGATTTCAAATATTATATTATTAAAGTTCCATAAACAATTATTTTCACATACAAAGTTTTTTTGTTGTGAGTGACTTGGATAGAGAATCTGGATGTGGAAGTAGTGATTCCTTGGGCAGCGGTTTTTTAATTTTCAATCCAATGTCCCTTGACCAACCAGAAATTGACACACTAGGATGTGTTGTGATACATTGTTAGATTGGTATTGAAAAATTACATTTAGCTGTAGTATGAAAGTGAACTAGTTTCATTTGAAAATTTTTAGTAATTTCGAAAAAGTGATTTTATCAATTTTCGACCTCTCTGCGACACAAATTAACAACAAAAATATTCAATACATATTTTTCTTCAATTATTTGTGAATATTAGAACAATTTCTGGTGGGTCGTAGGACACTAGATTGAAAATGAAAATTGGCTGCAAAAATTTCAAAATGGCGGACGGCCCATGAAATTAGCAGTCATATGCAGAATGACCAAAAATGCAAAAATATACAGAATGTTCCATTTAAAAATCAAAAGTAGAAACTTGACAGATGGATATAAAGTGTCGTTCTGGTAACATGTGACACATGCCTAGTTTCATTTCGATCCATTAAAAAATAAAAAAATGGCGACCGGAAAGTGATCTCATTGACACCCGGTATAATAATTGGATAGGAGTTTCTGTTATTTGTTATATAAGAGTTTGCAATATTTGTTTTGACAATACAAATATGTACTGTTTAATAAACAAAAAAAACTGAATATTTTTTATTTCATTTATTGCAGCAATAATAGCTTAATCTTGTTGATCTTGTTCATTATAGATATATGTATATATAAAATGCCGTGTAAAAATTAAACTTCTAAATCTCCAAATACATATTTTATGAAATTTAGATTCCCGGGAATGAAAAAACCCGGGAATTGAGAAACATTGTCTGGAACCCACTTTCTTTTTCACCTTTTACTTGTTTCGCATGTACCTACTCTTTTTGATGTATTAGTGATCGCAAAATTCTTAATGGAATGCACTCTGTATGTGCTGAGAGCTGCATCCTTTTTTTTATAAAGCGAGTGCAGGTCAAACAAAGCTTTGAATACTGTTGTAAGGCAGGTGCACATTGTGCCTGAGATTCTGAGGCATATATATAATCATTATTTTAATGACCTTTCTTGCTTTTGTTTTGTCTTGCGTTTGTTTCATTTTAGCAACACGTACTGTGTCAACTTCTGTTTTTGACCACCTTTCCAATGAAGGATAGGTGACCTTGAGTCTGAGAACCATCACATAATTATCATTTTCAACTATGACTCTTTGGGAAAGTTAAGATAACTTAGGTTGCTCGTTCTACAACCTACGCAAATTTGTATTTCAAGTGAATTTTTTGTGTAATGTAACATTTAAATATTTTACCTTATGGAGAACTTAATTTGCTAATATTTCATGTTTGGATCTTATTAACGAAGGCTTCCTTTTTGTAAATGGTACTATGATTGACATTTATACGTTTTTTTGCCTATAAAATCCAAAGTACGTTTTATTTATTAACGGACCTCAACGGATACATATGTTTATTGTATTAAAATTTCAGCTGTTATTTTCATTAATATTTAGACCAGTGCCCCGCAATCAATGTACTGTGAATACCTAACGTGTGTGCCTTGACTCTAGGCAGGCACGCAAATTTTTATAATGTAATCATGATTACACATTGCAATGACTCTATTCAAGGATATAATCTCACATACATTTTGTTACTATTTTATAAATATTTCAATCAATATAATGTTAAAGGTATAAACACCTAGTAATATTTTTTACTCCCTAGCATAATATATCTCGAATAAAATAAATTGCTTACCAAAAAAATATAATAAAATGTATTTTGTAGAGAATGCAATTAAAACAAGCTAAAAACGTACTCTTCGCCAATTTACTGAGCTTTTTATATATAATTGTTACACATTCTATAGGATACTCTTCGCAGTTCTCTTGTAAATAATGTTAGTTTTTGGACATCCTAAATTTTGTGATACCATCTTTGTTGTGAAAAAAATTATATGAAAAAAAAATATCCAACCTGCGTGGGATTCGAACACGGGACCTTTGCGAAACTTTAGCCGCTGCACCACCACATATTGCTACGAAAATTGATTGTCTATGATGTATATATTTTTCGACAATCATACATATTTCAACTCGTACTTCTATGAAATATATTAGTAAAATTCATAAACAAAAAAAAATGTATTATGAAAATAATATTTCGCAAGATTCCCATTTTAGTACAAGCGACAAAAATTAAGAGAATATATTTTTTTTAAATTAAATAATTAATAACTTTTTTATTTACTGATCGATTTTCTTCAAAAACAATAGGGTTCTTCCTCTAGCTAACATTAACTTACTTTCTAAATTTCAGACTTTTCTTTCTTAAGTTATCGTGCTTACAAGATACGTGACGGACATTTTGAAAGCTGTTCAGAAATCGTTCACTAACACAATGATATGAAAATTTTTTCTTTACGAGCGATATTTACGATTTTAGAAATGTGCCGATCAAATACAATATACTCTTCGTTTTTGCGAAGAGTATAATAACAATAATAATATATAATAATTTCTTATAATGTTTACCTTGCTACCCCAATCTTAAACATTACATTTAAAAAGGTTTAATTCTGAATTTATGCCGGGAAAATTCATCAATTATATTCTCGTAATGTAAATAAAGTCGAGAAAAGTCATAATCACGTTGTGTTAAATAGGTATCACTTGCGTGACCTTGAAGTGCCTGGTTCAAAGTTAAAAAAGTGGCGGACACTGGTGCCTTAATTGCCTATGCAGACTCTGCCCTATTTTTAAAGATTAAAATATTATCTATAATAATTTCTTTTTTTTTTTTTTTGAACGGAATTTCACAAAGGGCAGATCTGTATTACACGATAGGAGTGATGCACATGTAAAAATGGACGAAGTACATATTCACCTAGACCGTAAAGGCCTGAGGAGAATAGAACTGAACAATGATGATTTGGTAATAAATTCTGTAACATTACTTTTGTGGTAGGTTGTAGACTAATACTAAAGTGATAACAGTTGTTATATAAGTTAAGATGTAGACTTAATAGATCACTAGCATAAACTAATTAATAGTTCGTAGTATTTTTATTAGTTCAGGTAGAGGTAGATAATATATAGACCAATCAAGTTATTAGATAGTCAAATAGGACTAATTTATTATTGGTTGAAATCTTAAATAGATAGTAGTGTTGACCTTTAATAACATACAAATTTCTCCACCAATATCTTGTGTCTATCATTAAATATTTTTTAAAAAATTGAAAAAGGACAATTGCCTATTTTTTTCTGCAAAAAATGCCTATCCTGACAAAAATGCAGAAACAGTGTTTTCCGACTAATTTTTGGTCGCTGAACACACTTCTGGCATTAAAATTTATCGAAAATGTTGGGAACATAGTCGAATTGGCAATTTTTAATCGAATATTGCCTAATATTAGCACATGGTACATAATAATATTGTTTCTTCCACTTGTGCAAGTTATTTTGTGCTACTTTGATAACTGTCAAATGCCAATACTGATTTTTAGACCACTCAAATGGGGCATTTGACATCTGTCAATCAGTAGTTATTTTTGACACTGAGCAATGCAGTATTGCCCGGATATTATTTGCTAACATGCAGTTTTATTATTTCAATAATGTTAATAAAAATCATGAAAGTATAAATTACTGACAGAATTTGTCAGCTGTCAACTGTCAATGTAAATTAATTTGCTCATGCGAAAATACTTCTAATACAGTAATATTCATAGTATCAGTAGACCCTACGCTTCTGTCAACAAAAGACTCTCTATATACCTTCTTACTGTTTCACTCGTGGCATTGACAGCATTATGACAGCTGTCAACTGTCATGATAATCCTATTTGCAGATAAAAAATGTATACAGCAGATTTAGAACCGTCTATTGACCCTCGTCTTAAATAAAGGGTTAGTTGTGTGCCTATTAACATTGTAAATGGCCATTTGCAGACCATTGCGTATTGCAACTGTCAAATTGTCAAAATAATCTTACTGACTTATGAAACATTATATAATTATACAGCATAATTAGTAGCCTCTATTGCCCCTGAGCTTCGGTCAGTGAAGGACTATGCATGTGTCTACTAACGTCGTCAGTCATCATTGCTAGCATTAGGACAACTGTCAAAATAATGTTACCGATAGAGGATAAAATGACCCTTTATTTAAGACGAGGGTCAACCCTGTCAAAAAATCCTATTTCAAACTTATAGAAACCATTTCAAACTTTTTCAAACTTATAGATAATTATACATTTTTTATGGGTAATCAATGATTATCTATAGGTTTGAAATAGGATTTTTGGACAGGGAATAGACGGTACTAAATCTGCTGTATTTTTTTCTGCAGATAGGTTTGTTATGACCGTTGACAGCTGTCATAATGTCAATGTCACGAATAAAACCCTAAGAAGATATATAGGGCCTTTAGTTGACCAAAGCATAAGACTTACTGATACCATAAATTCGGCTGTATTAGAAGTATTTTTTCATGAGTAAATTATATTATTTTGAGCAGTAAAATTCTGGCAGTCATTTATATTTTAATGGTTTTTATTAACATTATTGAAATAATAAAACTGCATGTTAGCAAATAATGTTATCCCTGCAATACTACAACATTATCTGTCAAACGTAACTACTGATTGACAGATGTCAAATGCCCTGTTTGAGCGGTTTAAAAATCAGTATTGGCATTTGACAATTATAAAAGTAGCATAGAAGATAACTTGCACAAGTGGAAGAAACAATATTATTATGTACCATGTGCTAATATTAGACAATATTTGATTACCGGATAGAGGCATTGACAGTTAAATACTGCCGATTTGACAATGTTCCCATTATTTTCGATAAATTTTAATGCCAGAATCGTGTTCAGCGTCCAAAGATTAGTCGAAACACACTGTTTCTGCACTTTTGTCAGAATGGGCAAAAAATGACTATTTTTTAACATTGTTCTTTAAATGTTTATTTTAATCAAAAGTATTATTGTAGGGATACATTTTTTAACATATATTACATATTATAAATGTTTCACAAATATGTATATAAGCTGTTTGATTCGTTCACTGGTTTCGATATAATAATCCAAACTGTCTTCTTGAATGCCGTTATTTATTAGTTCTTTTTAAGTTTCCATTTTTTAAAGTCTCATGACAGATATTTCCTTCAGATTACATCAACTTTTCTTTCAATAATAATTTACAAGCATTCAATTACTTCCACATACAGTGGAAGTATAGTAATGATGAAAAAAATTTTGAAAATTTTTATTGTTCAAATAGGCTTAGAATGTCATGAAACGTCGAGATTTTAAATTTGAGCGAAAAAAAAATTTCTGTCGGTCTGTAATTTTTTTGTGCGCACGTTTACTCTGGAACCGTTTAAGATATTGACTTGAAATTTGGTACATGTATATACTGTCGTGTACAAAAAAAAATAGGACAACTATTTTTTTCTAATGTAAATCTGTCTCCTATTTGCACACTCGCAATGAATTTTGACAAATAACTGACAATGTCACAAAAATTAAGGTTAGATGTACACAACTAGATTTTAGCAAAAATACGTTATAGATTTTTTTTTGCGCACGATAGTACTTTATCGGGATCTGGAACTTGATTATATTTTCTCTTATTCCATCGAAGGGTTGGGGGGTAAATTGGGGTAAATGGGGGGTAAATAGGTAAATCAAGCAGGTAAGAGTCCATAAAGTTGATATTTAGTGTATACAAGAGAAGCTAAGGTTTCAAAATTTACCCTATTATTAAAGGGGATGAAAAAAAAATGAGATTTAGTGTGTGTACAAGAACCAAAAGCCTCAAAATGTTTTTTTACTTCATCCA
This sequence comes from Rutpela maculata, assembly GCA_936432065.2. Lineage (NCBI taxonomy): Eukaryota > Metazoa > Arthropoda > Insecta > Coleoptera > Cerambycidae > Rutpela > Rutpela maculata. The sequence goes on along the minus strand of OW386287.2, from coordinate 124,578,554 downwards.
GAATTCCAATTTGTGGATAAATCTGCCTAATTCGACTTTTAAAAAAAATTTTCATAAGTATCAACTGGTATCATGCGGTAAAAATTACAGTAAAAAAATTATTTTCTTCTTTCAAAAATTATTAAATAAGACAGCTAATTATACTCGTAATTATATTAAACTACTTCTATTTGAAGCATTGAAAAAATTTATTAGGAAAACTAAAACAAATTTATACAGAAATATTATTCAAACACTTCTCCACCATGCTCCATGTATTTTTGAAGGCGAGTGTAAAGCTCTTTGTAAATGTTTCTAACCTCTTGTAAGGATATTGACTGAACAGCTTCCCTAATGCGATCTTTCAACACATGAAGTATTAAATGGTATCATTTCATGATACCATTTGATACTTTTTATTTTTTTAAAAATTGGAATTCGACATAAAGGACACCGCACTTTTGTAGGTAAGTTGGTGGCCTGTCAGATTTGATGAATTTTTGATATGTCATAGTTCAGCTGATTCTGAACAATAAGTTCCTTTGGCAAAACTTCAAATTATGGACAGTTTCTCCAATAGACTGGACCTACCCCTCGATACTATACCATGAGTTCTCAAAACTACTGCAGTTATTGAAATGATAACTGCTAGAAATGGATGACCAGACTATTTACATTATTTGGTTTGAGATTGATGTGCCTGAACTTCCGGTTTTGCCAGAAATGACGTCAAATCACATTTTTTCAACTGCACAACACTACTACTACTATAAATAATGATATATATGGATATATATACATATATATATGTTAGATCACGGTTCACATGAATGACTTTTTAAAAACTTTTATTTAGTTACATGGAGCCAACGTTGGCTCTTGGAGAAGGAATATAATAATAAAATTAGAAGTGTTGCATTCTAACTGAGTTTAATAACTGATTCAACAAAGCGTGTTTAGTCATATTTATAACATACAGAACCTGAGTAAGCAAAATATATAACAAAGGAATTGCAGTTCTGCAGTCTGCACAAGTTATGAGAAACAAAGGTGTAATATGATATCTTGAAAATAAGCAATTAATAAGAGAAGTCGTTATCATGTAATATGATATGCCTGTGAAGGTTTGTTACGACTAAGTCTTGGTAATAAGCGTATAATTTTATATAACATATATATATATATATATATATATATACACGTTTTCTATGCAAGTCGAGATTCTTTATATTTTCTAGACAACCCGAGATCCACTTGAAACAGTTGTTATTTTAAAAAAATATATATACACAATACATTTGAAATATATTCTTATTAAGGGTATCCAAATAGGGGAAACATTTTTTTCTGTTTGGTTATATAGCATACATATCATGATACTATGAAATATAAGATACGCTCAGTACGAGTACCAGCTTTTGACCTGTTGTGCGCATAGCGTCACCCTCTAGTCAACTTCAAATAGAGCCCGCGCCCGCGACAGTCGCGTGTCCAATATCTACTTAAAAATACATCGAAAACTGCAATATACGACCTAGAAAGCTGATTGCAGGCAATTTTACTTTTTAATATAATAGAATTCTATGACTGTTTTTGTCAGCACTTTTCATTTTGCATAAGGCCGTTGTGGATTTAAATGTTTGTGAAAACAGCTCCAAAATAATTGATGCAAGTGCATATGATCTTTTGCACCGTTGATTTTTCAACGTGTAAGCTTTTGTTTTTATTTAATATTAAATTTGAATTCATTTAATTAAACACAATAAATAGCAGTAGTAAATAATGTACTACTTTAATTAGTTTAATTATGAAACAGTGCATTTATCTAACGTTATTGGAAAGTAGACAAACAGTCAAGAATGAAAAATATTTATAGTCCAATTAAATAAGCAGGCAAATCAAAATTTTGAGGTAAATACTTGAATTTTTGATATAACTTACTTTGATGTATTAGAACACGATTAATGAAAGAATTTTTTTTCTGAACCCCCGGGGAGGGGTGAAAAAAAATAAAATAAAGTGTTTTTTCAAAATTACTTAAAATGTGTTAAAGCTAGTAAAAAAAGTTTCAAACAAAAATTGTAAAGCATGAAATTATATATAAAAATGATCTCTAGACTTTTTTTGGTATTACTAAAATTAACGGAGTTAGGCTGGTTAGAAATTAAGGGCTGATATGTACAACTTTAAAAAATCATAGCCTGCAGAAAAGTTAATGAATTTAAAAATTTTTTTTTTCTATTTACTCAGAAAAATATGAACATTCGTTTCAGAGAAAGGGATTTTTTTTTAAATTGTTAATAAAAACTTTAATTTTTTTATTTTCAATTAAAACCACTTTGAACGGTGAAACGATTTTTTCTTTATACCATTCTGTTCATTATTTAATATATTGAACATTTGCTTTTGAAATTTTTTTTTACCCTTCATTTTCAAGAAGGTATGAATTTATTTACTTGCTTAGTTTTTTTCCAAACGTAAGACACTGCTCTTGTGACGTCACGATAACTGAAAAGAAATAAAGAATGCATACGACAAAGATAAAATTGTTTCGTAGCTGCTGCGTTGCTTACAAGACGCGCATGCGTCACATCTATAGGGCATCTGCACGTGACGTCACAGCTAACCTCAAAAATATGTGTTTTTTAAGATTTAAGAGTATTTCGCAGCTATTATTAAAATTTCTGCCTAGTTCCCGTATTTTCAACTAAAATCTAGTTCAGTGTAATGTTTATGAAGTTCTAAACACTTTGTACTAATAAAATAGGCCTCTTTTTGTAGGTTGGAAATCTAACCTGTAATTAGCAGTCTATTTCTATTAATCAAGAATATTGAAAAATTATTCATGTGAATTTTTAAATATTTGCTTGGATCCAGTACCGGCTCCAAGCTAAAAATGCGTACACAAACATTAAAAATGAGAATAAACTTGAAAAACTTAAAATTTAAGGTTATGTTAGTTACATGATGCAGATGCAGACTAGTTTACAAGTTCATGGCCGTGTTAATGCTTGGTAAAGCTCGTAAACATATTAGTGAGGGCTCATTGAATTCGGAATGACGTCTAGAAAAAGTGTAAAAGTTTCACACCCGCACATAAACAGTTGCAAAAGTTATAAACAAATGAAGATTGAAATATAACGAGTTTCGTCTTTTGCAAATAATTCGAAAACTATTAATATTTAAGAAAATTGAAAGAACGATTCTTAAAGAGGAATGAATATCCAATAAAAAAGCCGAACTCCCGAAACTCTGTCTCTCAGCGCTCTGCGCGGCGAACACTAAGCCGTTACGATGATCTGAAATCGGCCGTAATAAGTAAAAATATTTTTTTATGTTATTAAATATTTATTTAAAAATTTTAAAAAATTATGGTATTATTTAGACACTTAACGGAACAATATCCCGTTGAAAAAAAATTGTTTCAACGATTTTTCATAAAATGAGCAGCCTATTGTTAATTAATGAATTTTTTTGCGTTTATATTTCAAGTCGGATAATTGTTAAACAAAAGCCACTAAAATTATTTCGCTTCATGGAGACCTTATAAAAATTCTTTTGCCATTTTATTATAAAATATTATGATTAAAAATTTAAAAAATTTCTTAATTTTTTTTAATTGTTTATAATAATGTTTTTCTTTTTTTATTATTTAAACAAATTATTAAGAAAAAAATTTATTCTTAAAATTTATTATTTGCAATTCTCTACAAGACGAAAAACAGAAAAATTTTTGTTGTTAATTTATTTGTTTATTTAATAAACAATTTGTTATTAACAATCGCCGAATGTTTTTAGATAGAAAAAAAAACAAAAACAACCGTATACATAAACATGTAAAAAGAAAAATAAATTTAACATGTTTATGTATACGGTTGTTTTTGTTATTTTTTTTTCTATCTAAAAAGAATATAAACACATTCGGCGATTGTTAATAACAAATTGTTTATTAAATAAAAAAATTAATTAACAACAAAATTTTTTTTCTTTCTTCCATCTTGTAGAGAATTGCAAATAATAAAGTTTAAGAATATTTTTTTTTCTTAATAATTTGTTTAAATAATGAAACAATGGAACAAAATATTATAAACAATTAAAGAAAAATTTTTAATTTTTAATCACAATATTTTTAGGCTATTGTCTATGTCCAAAAAAAGGAACTAAAACGTTAAAGGGTTTTTATTGTTTCTTATGTTCAATTGACCTCAAAATATGAGAAAACCGCTGAGTGCTACCATTTAAAGGGGTGCGTTTTTAAGATCGAAGTAAAAAGGTCCACTTTTCACATTTTTGAGTTTTACTGGAAAAATATGCATTTTTCCTATAAACACGTCAATAGAAAAGTTGTAGAGAATTAAATTTCCAATCGAAATGGTACCTTCAGAAGTCATTTTTTTTTACAAAAATACGCTCAGAAAACAAAATAAAAAAAAACGGAAAAATGCATTTTTTTTTAATTTAAGCCTGTAACTTTTTTTCGGGTACATTTAGGCATAGATATTCTGCATAAAAAAAGCTGAAGTTTTACCCGTTAATAATCATTTTAACGGTAAAACGCCAGCTTTTTTTATGCAGCAATGTCTATGCCTAAATGTACCCGAAAAAAGTTACAGGCTAAAATTTAAAAAAATAAAAAATTGCATTTTTTCGTTTTTTTTTGTTTTGTTTTCTGGGTGTATTTTTGTAAAAAAAAAATTATGACTTCTGAAGGTGCCATTTCGATTGGAAATTTAATTATCAACAACTTTTCTATTGACGTGTTTATAGGAAAAATGCATATTTTTCGAGCAAAACTCAAAACAACAATAGGCTCATTTTATGAAAAATCGGTGAAACAATTTTTTTCCAATGGGATATTGTTCCTTTAAGTGTCTAAATAATACCATAATTTTTTATAATTTTTAAATTAATATTTAATAACAAAAAATATTTTTACTTATTACGGCCGGTTTCAGAGCATCGTAACGGCTTAGTGTTCGCTGCGAAGAGCTCCATTTTCAACATTAAATTGAAATTATTAATAATAGACATAGAGTTTCGGGAGTTGGAACTTTTTTATTTGAAATTCATTCCTCTTTAAAAATCATCCTTTGAATTTTCTTAAATGTTAATAGTTTTCGAGTTAATTGCAAAAAACGAAACTCGTTATTTTTTCAATTTTCATTTGTTTATAACTTTTGCAATTGTTTATATACGGGTTTGAAACTTTTGCACATTTTTCTAGGTGTCATTCCGAATCCAATGAGCCCTCACTCATATTTTTACAAGCTTTATTAAGCATTAACACGGCTTTGAATTTGTGAACTAGTCTATATATCTCAATGCAGCGGTGGTGTATGTTTTGGTGAACAAATGCTCCTAAAAATTGTTAACAAATTTGTTTTTAATAATTCTTATTTTAACTTTTCATAAGATTAATTTAATATAGAATGGATCATACATTTTGTTTTAACAATGAATTATTTTCTTCTAATTATTATTATCCATCCATCCAAAAAATGGTTCAATTATTTATTATTTAATTTATCCAATTTTATTTTTTAAACTGTTTATTTTTATTTAGATTAGGAATAGAATAATATCAATGATCTATTTTAATGGAAATGTATCGATCATTTTTTTTTAAATGTCATTTTTTTTTCATTCAAAATTGAAATTAATGATCCAAAAAAAATGTTGATTAATATATTTCTGTGTACACAATTTTTAAAATATGTATACAATTATAATAATTTTTATAATAATTTCTTATGGTCTTAAAAAATAATAAATTAAAATAATTGAAATTTTGTAATTTAAAAAAATAAGTAATGTAAATATTTGTAATTGTCAATTTTTTTGAAATTAAGAAGAAAAATTATTTCAATTGTTAAATGTAGAAAAAAAAATAATTTTCACTATTGCAAATATTTATTTTTGCAAATAATTTTTTACTTCTACATTACGGATTAGTTTATTAATTTAATCGAAAATGCATAAAAAACATTTTTTGCAACCTTGGTTAAAATACGCGAATTTCGACTAATTTAAAATGATGTTTCAAACAATTATTTCCAATACTCCAATAATTCGTCTGCAAAATTTTCTCGCAAAAAAAAATTATATTGTGTACTTTATTTTTAATTTATATCAATAATGTCAAAGAAATTATTCTAAATTTAGTAGAAATCAGCAAGTATTGGCAGTAATAATAATTTCTTTCATTACAATTCAAAGATTAATTTTAAAAATATTTAGATCATGAAAACAAAATTCCACGTGTCTAATACCTATAACCAAAATGTACATAAAACGAAGCGTGTATAAGTATGTAGATTTCGCAAAACAATCTTATTATACTTGACCACAATTAAAAATTTTGTTAACAATTTGTAGGAGCATTTATTCACCAAAACATTCACAACTGCTGCATTGAGATATCGGGCCTCTGCATCATGTAACCAACATAACCTAAAATTTTAAGTTTTTCAAGTTTATTCTCATTTTTAATGTTTGTTTACGCATTTTTAGCTTGGAGCCGGTATTGGCTCTAAGCAAATATTTAAAAATTCACGTAAATAATTTTTCAATATTGTTGATTAATAGAAATAGACTGCTACAGGTTAGATTTCCAACCTACAAAAAGAGTCCTATTTTATTGGGACAAAGTATTTAGAACTTCATAAACATTACACTGAACTAGATTTTAGTTGAAAATACGGGAACCAGGCAGAAATTTTAATAATAGTTGCGTAATACTCTTAAATCTTAAGAAACACGTATTTTTGAGGTTAGTTGTGACATCACGCGAGGATGCCCTTACTGCCGTCATAAGGTGAAAAGCCGCATCTAGATATTTGTCATAAATGAGATTCTAATGATATATGAGCACCCAAGAGTTCTGCATTTAAAAATATTATTAAAAAATTATAAAGTACAAAAACATAAGTGGATAAAAAGCAGCTACATGATTTTCTTAATTAATATTTACTAGTTGGGGAAAAACAAACGCCTTTGTTACTTTCCTCGCCAACCGACAATTTACAGATGGGCTCTTCTCCTTATGACTTATGACGGCAGTAGATGTGACGTATACGCGTCTTGTAGGCAACGCAGCAGCTACGAAACCATTTTGTCTTTGTCGTACGCATTCTTTATTTCTTTTCAGTTATCGTGACGTCACACGAACAGTGTCTTACGTTTGGAAAAAAATTAAACAGGTAAATAAATTCATACCTGCTCGAAAATGATGGGTAAAAAAAAAATTTCAAAAGCAAATGTTCAATATATTGAATAATGAACAGAATGGTGTAAAGAAAAAATCGTTTCACCGTTCAAAGTGGTTTTAATTGAAAATAAAAAAATTAAAATTTTTATAACTTTTTTATTAACAATTTTAAAAAAATCCCTTTCTCTGAAACGAATGTTCATATTTTTCTGAGTAAATAGAAAAAAAAATTTTTAAATTCATTAACTTTTCAGCACGCTATGATTTTTTAAAGTTGTACATATCAGCCCTTAATTTCTAACCAGCCTAATTCCGTTAATTTTAGTAATACCAAAAAAAGTCTAGAGATCATATAAAATTTCATGCTTTACAATTTTTGTTTGAAACTTTTTTTACTAGCTTTAACACATTTTGAGTAATTTTGAAAAAACACTTTATTTTATTTTTTTTCACCCCTCCCCGGGGGTTCAGAAAAAAAATTCTTTCATTAATCGTGTTCTAATACATCAAAGTAAGTTATATCAAAAATTCAAGTATTTACCTCAAAATTTTGATTTGCCGACTTATTTAATTGGACTATTATTCTGTTATTTCGAAATAAATTGCCGGATTCTTTAATGTACGTATCTATTATGAAAAACATTTTGCATCTGCAAAATACTGCTTTTGCAGTATGACTTATTTCAATAGCGCAGGATATATCAATGTGTTCTCTCATGGTAATTATTACAAATATTTAATAACCCTCTATTGATTTGCTGAAAAATCTCAAGAAAATCTGAATTCGATTACATTAAACAACACTAACGTACATCATTAGTTCTCACACCGCATTCTCTGCGCTGCGGTATCGTTCGCGAGGGCGTTCCGTATACATAATTGCAATTTTCTCGAAAACTGTTACTCCTAGAAAAAAAAGTTTTAAATAAAAAAGTTAGCTCCATCCTTTACCTTCATACGTCCTCAATACACTTGGTATCTAATTCGAAAGATAAAAAAATTTCTCGCTTGGAGCCTGTAAAATTTCACAGTTTATCGACATGGTCTTAGAAAAAAAATAATACTTATTAAAATTTTATCTTCATATTAACACATTTTATTAACAGATATAGAGTCATGACTCAGTAAAAATTTGAAATTAATTCGTTGTCCCGTTTCTGAGTTAGGGCAAGTTAAACGAAAGAATAATTGTATCTATTATTTTATAATTTTCTCACATTTTTGGTTCTATCTTTTGTCTCGATCAACCAAAAAAATCGTAATTTCTTATTTCATTGAAGGATAAGCTTCCAAACACTTCGGTTAAGGTAATTCTAGTTTACATCTAAAATAAAAATTGACCGCTGAACTAGCTGACTTTTACGTGACGTAACAGCGGAGACTGCGGTAAGGGAAGGTATGCGTGAGAGCGTATCTTACTTTCTTAGTATCATGCATATATATCATGCAAGTAGAGATCTGTTATAAATAATGGTAAGATGAGATCTTCAGATGTATATTTAGTGATATTTCGTATAAGTCGAGATCCACCTACGTTGCCAGTTACCGTTACATATTTTTAATGCGTACTCGTGTTATTTAGGAGACTTTTGACTCGCTATTCTTGAACTTGTTTGGACGTTAAATTGAGAAATTGTAATCGAATTATTTGTTTTTTGCTTGTAGTAAAATTGTTATTACAGTTTCGACATTTATAATCGATTTCTTTAATGTTGATTAATTTACAAATATTGATGAGACATGTTGGATGTAAAGATAAAGGACAGCGGGTCTATACTTCATATCACAATTACTAAATAAGACAATAAGAATCGATACAAATTTAAATATTCAGGTAAATGAATTTACTAACGTCAGCTGTTGTAAGTGAATATAAAGTATGGTAAATTCCCGACGGTTTTTCTAAGAAACAAATAAGAGCAGAGTATGATTAACCCCTCTTTAATTTACAATTTAGCAGCGGAAAAGAAAGGTAAATTCATTATTCCCACGGACAGTTCTAGACTTTGTAGGCTTTTTAATATTGTGATTTTTTTCTTATACAAATTGTGAATTTTTCTAATGTAAATAAACTATTATTATCATTATTATTATATTATCACGTCTAACTCATCAGTTGTCATTTAATAAAATTGAATTTTCACAATGGTTATTATTATAAATTTCTAGAACGTCTAGTTTAACAAAACCATTGATTTTTAAACTTTGTTCTTTTGACGATTGTATTTTTTAATTATCGTATTGTGCTGCTGCACCACATCTTTTGTTATTGTTGTATTTTTACTTTTAGAACTTGTAAATAATAGAAATAAGCAAGATAGTTTATTTCTATAGGTACACTATATTTTCATATTTACACAGTATTTACAATTGGTAATTGAACAGAGAACACAGGTGGTTTTTACATGATTCTCAAAGTGAGTCTACATTAGAGCTAAGAATTCAATCTAACCTTATAGTGGAGTCAAATTAGGACTAAAAAATTCGCAATGTGAATTGTCTGGTTAGGGCAGTTTTTTTGTTTGAACGTGTTCAGGGGATCAACTTAAGTTCACATTTCAGTTTTGCAGTTTCTGCGAGGTCGGCATATTGTTTATTTAAACAATTTAATTTTTTAGACCGTGTTTTTCATCGAATTTCTTTGAATATCTCGAAATCTATAAGTCCTATGGAAAACATCAAATAGAAGGAAAATGTTCGTCATGAGCTGTACAATAAAAGCACATAAACTATAATTCATTAAAATTGTTATTATTATTTAAAAAAAAAATTGAATATTGCAAAATTATGCATTTCTAAACAAATCACTGTTCTTTCAAAAATAATGGATAAAATTCTATGAAATTTTGAAGAAATTTAGCTCTTATAAAGTACAATCACCACTTAAAATTTCAAATCAATATGATTATTAAAACGGCTCGAATATATAATTGTTGCTAAAACTTTACACCCTTGTGAAATCCTGCCATCAAAACCAAGAAATGTGTACAATGGCTCAAATTGTAGCTTTATATAAGTACTTTAAGATCACAGCAAAAAGGACCATACAATTTATAGTTGCGACGATTTTCAAAATTTAACCGCGAATGACAGAGCGGACTTTATAAAAAGGTCACGATTGTGCACTAACTGCCTGAAAGGAGGCCATTTTGAAAAAAATTGTCGGTTTGGTCCATGTAGAAAATGTCAAAGAAAGCATAATACCTTATTGCACATAGACACTAATCAAGAGCATTCGGCTAACACTAGTGCTAGCAGCTCGGCTGGCAATAATGAATCAAACAAAATAATTGCGTGTTCGTCAAAAGCCAAGGTTGATGAGGTCTTATTAGGTACAGCCAATATCCAAATACTAGACAAATTTCAAAAACCACATACAGTGCGTGCACTTTTAGATTGTGGAAGTCAGTCTAGTTTCATCACGGCAAATTTGGTAAATTTACTAAAAATAGAAAAATCCGAAATAAATGTCACTGTTAAATGTTTAATGAACATGAAGTTACAATCACAATATAGATGCGATGTTCAAATACGATCATCAATTAATGGTTTTAACACAAATTTATCATGTATTATTTTACCCCAAATTACAAGCCAATTGCCAAGTGTACGATTAAATTCAAATTATCTAGAAATATCAAGCAACATTAAATTAGCCGATCCAGGTTTCTATAAACCCGGTAATATAGATATATTGATAGGGGCCGACTTATTCTGGAAGCTAATTTGTGTTGGGCAAATTGATTTGGGCCGCGACAAGCCGGCTCTTCAAAAGACAAAGTTTGGGTGGATAGTATCAGGTCCATTCAAGGGTATTCAACCAAATAAGGTAAAATGTAACTTAAGCATAAATTCTGACCTGCAAAATCAACTTTCTAAGTTTTGGGAAATAGAAGAGTGTTCTACAACTCAATCTTTGTCCAATGAACTCGCTTGTGCACAACATTTTGTAGAAAATACTACTCGTGACACTGCGGGCAGCTTTATAGTCACATTACCTTTAAAAGCATTGCCAAGTTGTTTGGGCTATTCAAAGCAACGAGCTATTAATAGGTTTATGACTCTTGAGCGAAAGCTGGGAAAAAACGATAATTTAAAGGATCAGTACATGTGTTTATGTTTATACCGTGCGTGTAATTTCCCATTAGGCATGTACATTCACATAGCGCGAGAGATTTGACAACACCAACAGCCGTAAATTCGTCCGTCGATGGAGCATTCCAGCTCTGTTATTTCATTTCAACCAGCTGGCACGCGCGATGTTGTAATTCTTCTCCCCATGCCTAGCCCGCGACTACACACACGGTATAACACATGCTTATCCTGCTATGCCCTTTGGCAGGCCACCAATTTACCTACAAAACGTGCGGTGTCCTTTTACTTCTAAACAACTTTTCTTTGTGACAGTTTTTCACATTGTTATTGAACGTAGTTTACTCTTACAGACCCCACATCAAATCATGGGCCCTGGTACCAAATTCACAGATATTTTAAATTTTTATAAACACCCTGTACATGACTTGTTAACTTACTCCATGGCATATTTTTAACAAAAGCAAAACATTGACAGTTAAAAATTGTTCCCATCATATTATTTTTTTTAGTGTCTTGATTATACCTATGTCGCTTTACATTTGTAAAATATTTACATTCTTTCCTATTTTATTGTTATTTTTCCATAGTTGTTAAAACAGCTTATAAAACTTGGTTCGTGCCGATTGGACCTACCATTGGTAATGATGACAAAATATGGACCATACTTTTAAATGAAGATGCAAAGAAAACCCCATTAGTTCTGCTTCATGGATTTGCAGCAGGTCTTGGATTCTGGTGTCTCAACTTTGACTCTGTAGCTAAAGAGAGACCAGTTTATGCTATAGATTTACTAGGTAAGTTAGACACTTTACTTTTAAAATACTGCATAAGTTTTAAGAAGGAGAAGGTTCGCAATTTGATCTGTACGTATATTTATTTTTATATACAGTTCCTTCAGGCTGGGATTTTTAGTACGTGTTTGTTTACGTAGGACACGGCATAATACAAACTTATCTCTCGGGCAGAATATTAAATTAAATTTAAAAAACGTTACACACATAGTTAGTTAAAGCTTTGGAGTTTTATCTGAAGAAAAATAAAACTGAAATATCTTGAGAATCTTGCACAAATAATTAAATAAAGTACCGTATTCTCTACCATCCTATCTCTCACAAATCGATCACCAATAAAATACACTGGTAACATAAATCATCACACTGTTACTTCCAGTAATAGATTGGATATTTAGCATAATTTTCATGTAATGTTTATTTAAACCACATAAAACATACTTTTTGTAAACGATAAATTTACAAATTTTCTGTCAAATAATGCAATGTACTGTCGTGAGCAAAAAAACATAGGACAACTATTTTTTTATAATGTAAATCTGTCTCTATTTGAATGAATTTTGACAAATAACTGGCAATGTCACAAAAATTAAAGTGTACACAACCAGATTTTAGCAAAAATAAGTTATAAGACTTGTCCCATTTTTTTTGCACACGAAAGTACACGACGGCCATTCTAGCAGGGTTACATATTTAGTCGCAATCTGTATTACATTGATAAAACACGACTGAAAATTAGTTTGGACATTGTGTAATCGGTAGCAGGCCATAAAGACGTAAAAACAAACATATTTATATATATATATATGTTCGCGCAGAGCCGTAGTAGAATATTTGCGATATTATTTTATGACGAATTGTGAAGTAAAGATATTATTTAAATTGCACAATGAAATGTGAGAAGTTTTAGATAGTCTCAAGATAATTTGCTAAATCTGATTGAGATGAAGAATTAAACGAGTCAGGTTTAAAAAATTGTGGCAATTTTGTTAATTGAAAACCCCCTTTATCTATCTATACATACAAAAGAATACCCTGACTGACTCATTCACTGACTGATCTATCAACGCACAGCTCAAACTGCTGGGTCTAGAAACTCCAAATTTTGCATACAAGTTCCTTGAATGACGTGGGTAATCACTAAGAAGGGATTTTTCGAAATTCAACCCCCAAGAGGGTGAAAAAGGGAGTTGAAATTTTAGGGTTTTTCGGAAACGGTTAGATCTATATGCATGAAATTTGGCAGAAATATTTTTTGTTGAAATCTATTAGATACATGTAAGACGAAATTTCGATTTTTATTTTTTGAAGGGGTGAAAACGGGGGTGGTAGATGGTTTAAAGCGTACCTGTATTTTTGAAATTGTGTAAATCAGAAACGTGATTATTTGAGCGATGGACTCTTTTGAGGAAATAAGAAGACACGTATTTGATGGTTTTCAAAAAGAGACACCCTAACGGGTGAACAGGGAGGGGGAGGTTTTTAAGATTTTCGGGAACGGTTAGACCTAGAAGCTTGAAATTTGTTATTTATTATTTATTTATTAACGGGAGAGCCCATAGAGTACACAAAAAATACATTATAAAAAAAAACAAATAAATAGTAATACATTAAAAAAAAATAGATTAAGTAGACACACATGACTAGAGTGTAAATTAAACAAATAACAAATTGATTTGGCTAAAATAGAACAGTTAGACACAGAAAAATATAATAATTAATCATATCACAAATTGTTTTTTAATGTATATAATGAAATATTGAAAAAATCTAGACTTGCAGTATTAGCATTTTTCATTATCCTACCGATACCAAGATTAGAACCATATAGGATTCGATGATTTTGGATAAAATACGTATATGATTCTCTTAAATGTCTTTGTGGTACATAAAAATCTAATATGCCAGTAATTCAGGGCTGTTGACAATTCCATTGCGTAGTTTAAATGCCAAAATAATATCTGTATTGGTTCTTCGGTTTCGCAAAGTCTGAAGATTTAAATGAGCTAGAATTTCGTTGTAAGAAATTTGATTGCTTGGAATGTGAAGTTTATATGCTATACAGCTCAGAAATCTGTTTTGTACTCTTTCAATTTTATCTATATATATTTGAAAATCTGGAAACCAGAAATACTCTTTATTGGGATCTATTAGACATGAGTAAGACGAAATTTCGATTTTCACTTTTTGAAAGGGTGAAAATGGGAGTGGTAGATGGTCAAAACGGACAAAATATTCTAAATTGTACATGTGCACTTACTAGTAAAATGGGAATCACAAACAATTACAAGTTACAATTATTACAAAGATGTAAAAAATAATGAAACAATAGTAATTTAAAAACTGATAAATAAAATCAAAGCTTTGTATGTAAAGTTTAAAAGGTTTTCAGAAAGAGACCCCCCCCGAACGGGTGAACAGGGAGAGGGATGTTTTTAAGCATGAAGCTTGACACATTCCACTTATAAATTTCCTTAATTTTTCCGATTATAAACAATATAATTTCAACTTTAATGCAAACCAGAGAATACTGGACCTGGTATTGTCAAATAAATATTGCACCGTTGAAAAAGCGTTAGATACATTACTACCCGAAGACAATCATCATCCTGCGATCGTAGTATATTTCGGTCTTACTAGGGAGTAAAAGAACAATAGACAAAGAATTGACAATATATTTTACAATTTTCGAAAGGCAGATTTCATAGGGTTGTATGAAAGTTTAACTCATATAGACTGGAGCTTTTTAAATAGATATACCGATGTTGACAGTTCTTGCACGCTTTTTATACAAAATTGTATGAGTTGCTTGATACCTTTGTACCCAAAACCAAACCTCATAGACGAATGTACCCACCTTGGTTTAGTGCTCTCATTATAAAATGTATCCGTCTTAAATATAAAGCCTGGAGAGACTATAAAAAATATAAAGACCCTGTCGCATTACAAGAATTCCAATTTTTGAGGCAAAGAATTAAAGCTGACATAGAAAACTCTTATAAAGAATATTGTAGTCGTATCGAAAGTAATTAAAAAATAATCCTAAAGAACTATGGCTTAATAATAAAAAAAAATAATGGCATGCCAAACAATATGATATATAATGTAGTATGATAAATGACCCAAAAAACATTGCAGATGCTTTTGCAGACTTTTTTCAGAGTTCCTATATAGATAGCACTCATTTTGAAGTTACCTCTCAAAATATCCTAACAGATAGCATACATCTAAAGCAATTCACTGAAACTGAAGTACTTAACTGTCTTAAAAAATTTAAACCCAAAGGTACTGTTGGCCCTGACAAAATACCTGCTTTTTTCCTACGAGACTGCATGTCTTCTCGCAATACTACTTACCATAATATTTAATCTCTCCATTAACACATCTACGTATTCCTCTTCTTGGAAGTTCTCTAAAGTAATACAAGAAAGGAGGGAAAAACCAAATTGAAAATCATAGACCTATTACTATTATCAACAACTTCTCTAAATGCCTTGAAATGCTTCTCCATGATTTCCTCTTTTTTCATTTAAAAAACAAAATCACAACTAAACAACATGGTTTCATGAAGGAAAGATCCACAACTACGAACTTATTCTGTATAACGCAATTCATAGCTGATACATCTGACATCGGTCTGCAGGTGGACGTCATATACACTGATTTCTCGAAAGCATTCGATAGACTCAATCATGGTATTCTGCTTAACAAATTAGATCATTTTGGCCTGTCAAAAAATCTGCTATATTTTTTCAAATCTTACCTTTAAGATAGAAAACAGTTTGTACAATGTTGCGGTCAACAATCTACTGAGATATCTGTCACTTCTGGGGTCCCTCAAGGGTCTATACTGGGACCATTATTATTTAATATATACATTATTGATATTATAAATGAGGTGGAAGCAAATTGTTTATTGTACGCGGATGATATGAAAATATACACTGCTATTAAGTGCTCTGATGACTGTATTAAGCTACAAATAGCATTAAACAAAATAAATAACTGGTGTACATTAAACAGTCTGCCTCTAAATCCTACCAAATGTAACGTAATGTCCTTTTCTCTGAAACAAAATATCATAAAATATGATTATTCCATTGATGAAGTTTCCTTGCATAGACCTAACACTATCCGTGACCTTGGCGTAATTTTCGATCCTAAACTATCCTTTACTGACCATATAAATGATATAGTAACAAACTCCTTCAGATCTCTTGGCTTTGTGATACGGAATACACGTGAATTTAATGATATAAATACCATCAAGTTATTATACTGCGCTCTTGTTAGACCTCGTATTGAATATGCTTCCATCATATGGTGTCCTCACTATAATATTCATGTGCAAAATATAGAAAGAGTTCAGAGACGTTTCCTAAAATATCTCAGTTTCAAGGATGATAATTTATATCCACCAATTGGATTTCCACATAATGAATTACTGTCTAGACACTCGTTCGATGCTCTTGAAAATCGCCGTATTATAGCCCAACTAATTTTCTTACGCAATCTAATAACAAATGACATTGACAGTGAGGAGATTCTCAGCCAGTTGAATTTCTCAATTCCTCATGTAATCCTACGGCAATCTCCTACTCTCAATCTCCAAACACCACATATTAATGTAATGAAATTCTCACCGCTTCATCAAATTTGTAACAATTATAACTCTGTCCAAACCAAGTTTGATCTGTTCAACTGCAGTATAACCTTGATAAAAAACCTAAAATTATAGTGTGTACCGATGTTTATTATATCTGAACTTCTAATAATTTAGCGACACTTAGTTTTTAGTCCTTAGCACTCTTAGTATTCTTTTTTAGTATTTCTTTTGTTACTGATTATTAGTTATTAGTATTGTTAGTATTGTTATAAATATCACAACTCTGTATTGTACCCATTCAGTAATTGGTGTTATGCTGTTGAATGGTGTAAGTTAAATAAAATAAAATATGTGCTCTATTGTCGATTCAAATAATTATTTTTTTGTTTAACTCGCTCTAACACAAAAATAGACGAATTGCGATGCGCAGTGGGTTTTCCCGAGTACTATAGATGCACAATGGGTTTCCTTGGTTACCATGGATGCGCAGTGGATTTTCTCGAGTATCAAAGATGCACGGTGGGTTTCCTTGAGTACAATGGATGCGCAGTAGGTTTCCTCGAGTATAATGGATGCGCAGTGGGTTTCCTTGAATGCAATGGATGTGCAGTGGATTAATATGTCAATGTTCTTAATTCCACGCAGACGAAGTTGCGGGCATTAGCTAGTAGATTATAAATAAATACAGTAGTGCTCCATTTTATTAGAACTGACATATGTGTAAAAGTAAAATATATCTGTTAAATAATACAAAATAGTAAAAAAAAGTAAAAATAAATAAGAACAGTACAAGAAACGTATTATGATAAAATGTATAACACACCGTAACACAAAATTATTTAACACTAATAATACACTGTGTACTGTCAGAGGTGTTGACTAATTTTTTAGATTTCAGGGATCAAAGCAACAAAGATTCCAAAATAAATTTTTTCATGAATAAAATTCTAGTTAATATAAAAGATAAGTAGAATTTTTAAAATTTTAATACCTTTTAACGTTTTAAAAAAATCTACGTAGGTATTTACACAAAAACTTCCCTCTCTGTTTGGCATCCTTCATTTATAAATTATTATTTTTGTTGGATGATCACCGTGTGTATTTTTTTATTCAAATTATATCAGTTTTTTTCTGGAAATAGTGACAACTACATTTCAAATATCTTTTTCTCTGTCTCTCTCTCTCTCTCTCTGTGACTACCCTGTATATTTTCACTAAAATTATGTCAGAATTCTTCCTCGATAATTGTGTCAACTACAGTCCAAATAATAGTACCACCATAGTTTCTCAATTAATTATTTTTTAGTGACCACCCTGTACATATGAACAAATATAGGGTGTTTCATTAATAATTGGACATACGCTGGAGAATCCTTAGTAAAAAATATGAAGATTTAACCTGAAACACTTTGCAGATGATACCTTGATTTATGTAACTGGTGAGGATATTGATGTTATAATTGAAACTCAATAAATGGTGCGGGAGCTAAGTGGCTTTTTCGGACACTCATCGTTACAAGCATTTTCTATGTGCTGATTAATTCTATCGAACTTAAATAACGACAAAATACACTTCTGGCATATGTCAGCCCGTCGAGTTGGCCATGGTTCAAGATATAAATATCAGTGAAATTATATCTTCGTTACAAAGCCAATTTTTTTTGTGTGTACACATTTTATGTTTAGAATGAATAAAATAAGATCGCCAGAAAGTGTGGGCCATCAGGGGCGCAACCAGAAAGGTCAAAGAGGTAAAAAAAAACGGAGTTATATAACATCATCATTACAAACTTTTTTAAGTTTGAGCATGTTTATTTAAATGTTTTGAACACAGAAAAAAATTCCCAGAAAGAAACTCCCGTCAGTAAGGCTAGCCAGAAAGAAAATTAGGATTTTTGAAGAAAATTAGGATTTTTGAAGAAAATTGGATTTTTTTTTCGTATATTTCATCTCAGAACTCTAAACTCATCGTTACAAGTTCTGGCTCCTTTTTAAAACGTAAATATAAGCTCCTTCAACAATAGAATAGTCTCCCCCTAAAGTTCTTAGTGTCAACAAAAGTACCATAAGCTCTTAAATATACAGGAATTTAACACTTTCGGCTACCTTGACTCCGTACCGTGCCTCAGATGTATTGTATCATTATTACGTTTCTGGCTGCGCCTCCTGACGGCCCACACTTTCTGGCGATCATATTTTATTCATTCTAAACATAAAATGCGTACACACAAAAAAATGAGCCTTGTAACGATGACATGATTTCACTGATTTTTAAACAGTGTTCATGACGCTCCTGGCAGGAGGTGCCCCGCCAGAAGTCGACTTTATGAATCGTTATCATCCATTAAACCATAAAAACATCTCAAAGTTCATAAAACGATGAGCTGCCAAAAAAGCCACCTAGCTCCCGCTCTAAAAACTTTAGGACATACATACAGGCTTACAAAAAATGATTTAACCCTTAATACAGAAAAATCGAAGGTAATGCTCTTTAGTAATCAGTATTCCCCAATAAATACCTATAATAGAAATGTAGAGATAAATAAACAAAAAATTGAGATAGTTACAGAGTTTAAGTATCTTGGAATTATTATAGATCAGCATTTAACATTTTCTAGTCAGGCCAATTATGTAACAAAAAAAGTTTCCAAGAAAGTTTATTTCCTATGTAGAATAAGTTATTTCTTAAGTGAATGGTCAAAATTATTGGTGTATAAGACAATTATAGCCCCTCGTTTTGTTTATTGCCCTACTATATTATTTATGCTTAACAATAGTGAATTTTATAACCTGCAGAAAATACAAAATAAAGCTCTAAGATCCATATAATTGTAATTCATATACAAGTATACGTTTCATGTTAGATCAAGTCGAATTATTATCCGTTAAACAAATTATTATGTTAAATGTATTTATATTTTTGTTTAAGCTACTAAACAATATGTTACTAATGGATTAGCAGGAATAAAGTTATCGGGATCTCCTTATATATCTACTCAATTATTGTTCGTTTGTTAATGATATACATGATCATAACTAGTGATACAACGATTCTTACTTTTACGATTACGATTCCGATTATCATTAGTGATAATCGCCGATTACGAATACGATTACAATTATCTATAAAGCTTAGTTAAAATTTATAGTAAAACAATAAAAAGCAATTGTTTTTATTAAAACCATTTTATTATTAATTATTAAAAGCAATTACTTGTTGTATAAAGTCAGTTTACTGTTAATATCTTCAAATTGAGGGATTAAGGTAAATAATGTAAATAAATATGCCCCTCTTAAAGATCATGGTGGATAAAATAAAATATAATCAAATAATTATTACAAAAAAGAAAGTCAAAGTAGAAATTTTTTATTAAATGCTTCCAAAACTGAATTGGAAATTATTATAACCGCAAGCATGTAACCATATGAAACACAAATAAATGTTCTTGAAATTAAAAAAAGTAATCCGCCTAATAGTCAAAATTTATCTTAGCCAAATTTTTATTTAAAAAACAATAATTGTAGGTTTGCTCGGCCCAACCTATTTCTTGTAGTTGTTTGCATGAGACCAGCAGTGGAAAACAACCTCTCTGAAGGAACACTAGAAGAGAGAAAGGTTATATTTTTTATTTCCAGTATAGAATGGCATCTTCCATGTTAAATGGCGCAGCGTAGAAATTAAAATACATAAATCGTAAATAATCATTTGCAAAAATTACGATTAATCGTAAAATGCCAATAATCGGCGATTACGGTTAATCTTAATCGTAATCGTTGCATCACTAATCATAACACACGTAACAATCAAAACTTCTATGTACAAAGAGTTGATACAAACTATGGACAAAATCACTTGTTTAATAAAGGTTTACGATATTATAATGATTTGCCTCAAGAAATAAAAAATTCCTGCAATATTGTTATTTTCAAAAGTAAATGTACAGAGTATGTAAAGGAAAAGTGGCCAATATAACAGAATTGTATTTTTACATCTGATTTGTGTATTACTTGTGTTGAATGATTTTTTATTACGTTGTGTGTTATGATTTTACAATGTACATTTCTTGTACTGTTCTTATTTATTTTTACTTTTTTGTACTATTTTGTACTGTTTTGTATTATTTAGCAGAGCTAATAAAGATATACTTTTTTTTTACTTAGATGAAATGTGCCTCCTTACTGAGATACAGAGTGTAATTTTTTTTCTTTTTTTTTGCAATATCTCAACTACCTCTTGACCGAATTCACCCAATTTGGTAAGGAAACATTTTTTAAGCTAAGAAACAATAATTTATGTATTACACCACGCCAGCCCGTGGAGGGCGTCTCATGAGCTATACCTGATGATGAATATTTTTCTCTTTTTTTTTACGAAATGTAGTGGCACTTTTGACTAGGAAATCTCATGCAGGAGTCATTTCTACGTAAAAAAGGTACACTTGATAGAACTTGATAATTTCAACCATTTTCGAGAAAACTGACACATAGATCTCAAAAATTCTTTGAAAACAAACCCAATTTGAAAAGAAAAAATTGTATTTACTGAAAAGTGTGCTTTGGTGACGTCTTAGTTCTGTCAAAATGTCAAACTAATGAAATTATATGTAAATGACAGAACTAAGACGTCACCAAAGCACACTTTTCAATAAATACAATTTTTCCTTTTCAAATTGGGTTTGTATACTGTGTCAAGTATATAGACGGAGAGCCGGCCGTCAAATATCCTATGAATAAGATACATGAAAAACTTTTTGTGAGTGATTAGTACTACCACAGACTTAAAGGGAGCCACCTTTTATACGAGCTAATTTTGCCCGCGTCACGGACTTTTGACCTCACTTCCGGTTACGATTTTTAATGTTTCTTAATATATTCTTCAAGCTTTTCCGGGAAAACCAATGTGAAAATCGAAAAAATGTATAGGACCTTTTTTGTAGGAAATTATATTCTGAACAAGTTTACTCATGTTCATTTAGCCCTAAAATCGGGTACTTTTCGAGATATTTGCATTCGAAATAGAAAAAACGCGAAAAAACACATATGTATATTTTTCAAGTCGCTTTTCCGGAAAAACCAATGGGATAATCGGAAAAATGTATAGAACCTTTTTTTGTAGGAAATCGTATTCTGAACAAGTTTACTTATGTTCATTTAGCCCTAAAATCGGGTAATTTTCGAGATATTTGCATTCGAAATATAAAAAACACGAAAAAACACATATATATATATATATATTTTTCAAGACGCTTTTCCTGAAAAACCAATGGGATAATCGGGAAAATGTATAGAACCTTTTTTTGTGGCAAATAGTATTCTGAACATGTTTACTTATGTTTGTTGAGCCTTAAAAACGCGTACTTTTCGAGATATATACGTCCAAATGAAAAAAAAAACACGAAAAAATATATGCAGTGTGTGCGATTTAGGACCACAACTCCCCGTTATTTTGGAACGCGTTGGCAGATTTTAATTTTTTTTTTTTTGAGATATAGTGCTCGATGAGTTTTATTTGACTGTTTTGAAAATTTTGTAATTTTCATATTTTCAAGGCCTACTATGCTCCTCTAAATGAAATTTCGAGATCGACTATTAGGCCATTTTTTATCAGCAAATTGGATAGCGTATTCGATTCGCAGTTGTCTCAAATACCTCTATACAAAATTTTAGCTCGATAACTCATATAGAGTGTTTGTTATTCAATAGCCAAATTTAAAATTTCTCACTTTTCGACTGGCCTTGTATAAAAGTCGGTTAGGTTTACTAAAAAGATAAAGTAGTCATTCGACTTAGGAAACATCAGACACTAAATGAGGAAGAAAAAAGAAAAGTTATTCTTTAAATAAATAGTGCTTCCATGCATTATTCGGTTGCTGTACGTAGGTGCCTTAATGAAAATTTTTCAAACAAATGAATTGGACGAAATATCTTCTTTTTCTTCCTTATTTATTGACATCAACATCAGATACTAAATAAGGAAGAAAAAAGAAAAGCTAGGCCGTCTAATCCATTTAATAATAGTAATAATAATAATATCTATATTTACCATAGAAATATAATCTACATGGTAAATAGGCACCATTTCACCTAGATGGTGCTCTTCCAATGGCCCTAAATACAATACAATACCATAAGACAATAAAAGTGTTTGTTTGAAAGTTGAAGTTTGAAAAATTTTCATTAAGGCACCCACGCGCAGGGTTTCCTTTGTGGGTCTACTTCTGTTTATTTGTCGTTTTCTATATACATTTCTTATTGTATTTTTTCCCGTAGATTTAGGATATCCTCCTGGGACCGGGCGTCCATTAAATTGGACATTTAGTTTTTAGCATCTAATTTCCTACTCCACAAAATTATTGCTTTAAGAACCTACTGTCCACTATTATGAATACATATTAGAGAGCCATCTATGTAAAAAGTTGCCAACTTTTGGACCTTTTAAAACGAATTGGCTGTTAACATAACCTTGTTTAGACGTGTTACGATTGACGGTAAGTAAAGGGTGTTTTATGTAGTTTTAGTCCATTTTTAAACGATTACGTGTTTGGAGCCATAGACTTTATCATTAAAATACACGATTTTATATAAATTACCTTCTCATCTGAATATTTGTTCATGTACGGTTTAAATACAAGTCACGTCCATTTCAATGCCCACTGAGGACTTTCTCAGTATGTTTTTTTTCTAACCTCATTTTTTATTGTAGCTATTTTCAAAGAATAATAATTGGGATAATTTAGATTTAAATAAAGTGTTATTAACGTTTTGCGTTCTTATTGATGCTATAATTTTGACAGAAGTAAGTACCAATGTCCATTCAAATGGACTTAATTTTTTTTGTAGAAAAAGTAATTAGAAATTTTTTTAAACCCTATTATTATGCGTTAGGGACCTCAAATCTCGAAAAAAATAAGTTTCAGTAAATTCGCACATTCCTGTTTTCCTCGGGTCTCAGGAGGATATCAACTTTAAATGTTATGTATTTGTAAATGTTATACGAGATGAATAAACATTATTATTATTATTATTATTATTATTACGTCAGCAACCGAATAGAAGCGCTATTTATTTAAAGAATAACTTTTATTTTTTTTTCCTCATTTAGTGTCTGATGTTCCTTAAGTCGAATGACTACTTTATCTTTTTAGGAAACCTAACCGACTTTTATACAGGGCCAGTCGAAAAGTGAGAAATTTTAAATTTGGCTATTGAATAACAAACACCCTATATGAGGTATCGAGCTAAAATTGTATAGAGGTATTTAAGATAACTGCGAATCGAATACGCTATCCAATTTGCAGATAAAAAATTGCCTAATAGTCGATCTCGAAATTTCGACCCATTTAAAGGAGCATAGTAGGCCTTGAAAATATGAAAATTACAAAATTTTCAAAACAGTCAAATAAAGCTCATCGAGCACTATATCTCAAAAAAAAAAAATTAAAATCGGCCAACGCATTCCAAAATAACGGGGTGTTGCGGTCTTAAATCGCACACACTGTATATGTACTTACTTATATATCTCAAAAATCATGTCTTTTTTTTCTGCGCACAGCAAAAAATTGTTCTAAAGATTGAGTACTTACTTTCTATGCAGAGAAACTGCTGTTCAAAATTTTTCTCTAAAACGGCGTTTTTTTTTTCTAATTTGACTATAAGTCCTAAAATACATGAATAAAATTTACGTGAAAATGTGGGTTTTAAAGTATACAATGAGATTATAATGGGGTGCCAGGCCTAAATCACCCGCATCCCCGAGGCAGCCACAAAACCCGTTTTTACTTTGATTGTCTATGGAGTCTGTTTATTATTATTTTTTTTTTTCATAGTTACCGGCCTCTATGGCATTTTTAATGTGCACAGATAGACTGGTTCATGCATAATTTTCTAATTGGTACACGAAGGGGTATAATGACCAGAATTCCCTCATCATCCCTGTGGGATTAATTGATGGCATTATATACCAAAAGTCACCCATTTAATGTTCATATTGTTTGTTAGTCGTATATAAATATAATTAATAGTTAATAAAAGTTAATAATGTTTTTGTTTTTGTAAATAATTGTTTTTTTACATACAGAGTGACCCATTTAAAAGCTGAACACCTCTAAAATTTTTATTTATTTTGCGATTTGAATCAAATTTTACTCAAGCATAGAACAAATTAGGATCTAATTATGACAGAAAAACATTCGCCTACTACAAACGCAAAGCCACCTGCGGTACCAAAATATGTGGAGAAAAACAAAAAATCATATTAGCCATTTTTTTATCAGAAAATTTTGTTAATGCAACTTGTTCAGAATTGTCCAGAAATCTTAAGTCCAAAATTTATTCAAAATTAAAACATTGAAAAATTGAAATTTTAAAAATTTTAAAAATAATTCTGTATTTAAAAAAAACTGCAAATTACTTGACAACTACCTGGCAGCTTGGCTTTAATTTCAAACAAAATTATCATAGTACAGTTTTCCAAATAAAAAATCCCATTAAAATGATATTTTCGGACTTGGACATTATTTTAATCAGTATTTCAATATTATTTTATTTTGATTAAATTTGGAAATTAAGAATTTTGGACAATTCCAAACAAGTTTCATTAACAAAATTTTCCGATAAAAAATGCCTAATACGATTTTTTGTTTTCTACCTCATACTTTGATACCGCAGGTGGCTTTGCATTTATATGAGGCGAATGTTTTTCTAATCATAATTAGATCCTAATTTGTTCTATACTTGAGTAAAATTTGATTAAAATCGCATAATAAATAAACATTTTAGAGAGTTGTTCAGCTTTTAAATGGTTCACTCTGTATAATAAAATCATATTTTTATAACTCTATGTTTATTTCTAAATGTTTTTTCTTCCTTATTTTGTCTATCTTATAAAATTAATAAGACAAAAATAGAAAAAAATGTCTAACTATATTTTAATAATAAATATCGAAATATACCAGTATTAAAATAAAAAGATAACCTTAATAGTCTACTTAGTACATTGGAGTAAAAACAGCTGCCAAAGGAATCACTACTTCCACATCGAGATTTTCTGTCCAAATCTCTCACAACGAAAAAATTTTGTATGTGGAAATAATTGTTTATGGAACTTTAATAATATAATATTTGAAATCCTCTGCCCCAAAAACCTATAAAACGATACCCCACATCGATAGTGGGGTGGGGGTGGTGATAGGGGGTAGTGGGGGGTGGATGAAGTAAAAAAATATTTTGAGGTTTTTGGTTCTTGTACACAGTATACACACTAAATCATAATCTTTTCTCATCCCCTTTAATAAGGGGATGAGAAAAGATTATGATTTAGTGTGTATACTGTGTGTATACTTTAATAAGGGTGGGGGTGGCTAAAGCTAAAAAATTTTTTGAGAACTCTTGTATATACTAAATACCAATTTTGTGGACTATTACCTGCTTCATTTACCTATTTACCTCCATTTACCGCAATTTACCCCCAACCCTTCGACGGAACAAGATGAAAATATAATCTAGTTCCAGATCTCGTTAAAATACATAAGTGTACCAAATTTCAAGTCAATATCTTAAACGGTTCCAGCGTAAACATGCGCACAAAAAAAAGTTAGACAGACCGACAGACAGACAAAAAATTTTTTTCACTCAAACTTAAAATCTCGACGTTTCATGACATTCTAAGCCTATCTGAACAATAAAAAATTTTTAAATTGTTTTTGTCGTTACTATACTTCCACTGGACGTGGAAGTAAAAGTATACTTGTTACTAATTACTAATTATAACATAATGTGTATATTATATTATAATATGACTAAAATTGTGGAGCATAAAATTTTTTTGACCAATTATATGTCAAATAAAGGATTAATTTAAAATGAATTGAATTGAGATTATTAATAAAGATTATCCCATTGGTTATATATATATATATATATATATATATATATATATGTATATATATATATATATATATATATATATATATGTATATATATATATATATATATATATATATATAACCAATGGGATAATCGGGAAAATGTATATATATATATATATATATATATATGTAGGTGTTTCGTACAAAGTTGAGCCATTGATAGCAATCTGTACATGCAGTCCTGAGCCAGTTTGACAAAGTTGAGCCGTATATGTGGCTCAGGTTTGATTTACATTGATTACTCGTGCACTGGACCTATAAAGGCCTGAGTAGATCAACTGCAGGTCAGCTCCATTTGTTATTTCACCTAATGTAGACTAAAAGTCATGTATTTCCTAATTGGATGAGCTGTAGGCGCCAAATTACAATGGCTCAAGTTGGTATGAAACTTGTAAATTTTAGTTCAGTGATCCACCTATGATGGCGTCACAGGCATATACAAATATATATAAAAGTAAATACGTTTACTAGTACACAAACTTGAGCCATCTCTGTTTGGCAACACTTTCTAGTTTTTAATTTCTAAAGTAGAATCGGTTATTCGGGTATTCGCAATTTAAAATTGTGTTTAATGGATGTGTTATCTGCATCAAATTGTGAAATATAATTGGCTTGTTGCACAAAATATAATTTTAGCATTTTTAGAATCTTAATACAAAACACAGTGTGTAAAGGATTTTTTTTTATTTTTTCTTTTGCAGACGATATTCAACATTAAAGTTTGAATAAATCAATTAGGCGCGCAAACAAAGCGTGACGCCAGCAGCAGAAGCCACAGCGCTAGCGTACATTTTAAATTAATTCCATTCATGGACGTTGCTCTTGTGATAGCTTGAAAGTGGAGCGAAATAGACCATAAAAATCTCTCCGTTCTCGAGAAAAAAAAAACAGTGTAGAACCAGACCAGACCTTATAGTTTTTATAAAGTGAACAATTCTACATAAGAAATGGCTACTTACGATATTTTTTGTGGTACAGATGTTTTTTATTTCGAAAAAACTAAATTGATTGATTATAAAAATCGTGGTTTTTAACATTTACACTGCCATACCTTCAAATCTAATTGAGCTATCGATCTGAATTTTTAAAAATTTAAGTACACAAATAAGTGCTTCCAATGATCTTTTTGTTTGTATCGATAATTGTTTATTATTTTCTTTAAACAATAATGAACTTATTACTCGACTATTTCTTCGCTGAAGATGTACTCATATTTTGACTAAGCGACAAACGTTTTTATTTTTGAAAATTTTCATATACATGTAGCGAAGCGATTGAAGCCAAGATACAGGAGAGGTTTTTGAAAAAAAAAAAAAAATCATCTAGGACTCAGCTAGCATATGACATATCCCGGCTGGTGTACGGCGTAGATTATCCGATTGACAGTTGAAATAACCTTTTTCTGTCATGTTTAAAACAATTTTAAATATGGTACACTTAAATACACACTATAATTTAATATCACAGACCAAATACAACTAAATAATTTTAGGAAATAACCCCAAACTGCACGAATTATATTCTGTCTGTCGATTTGTAAATTTTTTTGTGCGCACGATTACTCTGGAACCGTTTAAGATAATTGACTTGAAATTTGGCACTCGTATTATATATATTTTAACGTGATCTGGAACTAGATTATAATAATAATATTAAAATTTATTCATGGAAAGAAAACATACACGTTTACTTTATATAAAAAGGTCATGGAGTCAATTTAAAATTGGTTTTCATCCTGACCAAAACGAGAGAGTAATGTGGATAACTACGGGACAAAATAGTTTTAATTACAAAGGTAAGGCGTTACCTTATATATGGATATAATTCAAAAAAGGATATTGGCATACTTTTGTGCATGAAAGAAAAATAAAAGTGTACTGAATGAAATTGTTAATATTTAAAAAATTATTTGAAATGATCCATTTTTTATTATTAGTGCGATTTTCCTTTTTAGACTAGCGACGCTATTATTCTTCAGCTCTTTGGGAATTTGGTTATATATATTTTAGTTGCCTGATAGGTAAAACTTCTTTTGTAGTACTCTGTTTGATGTATAGGTACACTTAATGTAATATCTCGAGCTCTTGTTTCCACTGAATGGGCTGTTGATCTTTTTTCAATTTTTTGATTAAGATATATTTGCGTATTAAGCTGAATTACACTATATATATTATGCAACAGAGATAAATACATCTTGTTTTCATATTTAAGCAGTCTAATTGCTTGAGATAAGCACTTATATGTTCTCTATATGGTAAGTTTAAAGAGTAGCGAATACATACATTTTGAACCTTTTGTAGTCTGTTTGACAATTCCACCATTGGACAGTGACCATACATTGCATCACAATAATTTAACCGCGACAGCACCAGTGATTCATCTTATTCCGTTGAAGGGTTGGGTAAATGGGGGTAAATAGCAGGTAAGAGTCCATAAATTGGTATTTAGTATATACAAAAGAAGCTATAAGGTCTCAAAAATTACTACTCCCACCCCATTATTAAAGGGGGTGAAAAAAAATTTGTGATTTAGTTGTACAAGAACCAAAAACCTCAAAATATTTTTTCCTTCATCCAACCCCATTACCACCCCCTATTACCACCCCCACCCCACTACCGATGTGGGATATCGTTTTATGGTTTTCTGGGGTAGACAATTTCAAAAATTATATTATTAAAGTTCCATAAACAATTATTTCCACAAACAAAATTTTTTTATTGTGAGAGACTTGGATGAAAAATTTGGATGTGGAACTATATTGATTCCTTCGGCAGCGCAATAACCCCGAACATTTAATATGGTGTCTTCGATAGTTGACATGTAGAGAGGTCGATAATTCTGACATAGTTCTCCATCGCCTTTAATATTGAGTACAGAAAAAAATGTTTCAAAATAAAAAAATATTCTAATTTATTTAATCTTCTAAAATATTAAATTAAGAAAAATTGCAGATGCAAAATTAAAGCTTAGAATATAAATGATTCAAATACTACAAATTCTAGATTCTGAATATCTTAAACATTTTAGGTTCAAATTCAATAATTTATGTTTAATTTGTGATAAACGATCAAATGGGTGTTTATGTAATTTTGAGACAGTCTGTATAGCTGAAATTAATTTTACTTCATATATAAAATCAATACAAAGCTATTTTTCGAAAAATATTATGTGACTATCATATTAAAGGCAATAGATAACAAATCTAAGCTTGGATTACATACATACACCTAAATCAATGAAAATGAAATATGGTATTATCCCATAACAGTAAAGTAATTCCTGAAACAACAAATATATATGTCTCTCCTTCTCCCTTTATGTCTAAAAAAACCGAAACTAGTATGTGAATCATTATAATATCTACTAATACTTGGCAACGTTGCCTGGCTCAAGATTGTTGATACAACTATATGAATTTGTATATTTGGGCTCAACTTGGATAGAAACTACTGTCTGGCTCAGGAAGATATTAATAATACACATATACAATGAAATTTAATTTATTTTACAAATATTTTAATGTAAAGGAATTTACGGTGTATATTATAATGGTTAGTAACAATTAAGGCTATAGATGAAATATATTTTGTTTGAAATTATATTCTATCAATAATTATTAATGGCTCAGAAAGTACGAATTGTCTTTTGGCTCAGCTATGATAGGAAGATGTATATATATATATATATATATATATATATATATATATATATATATATATATATATATATATATATATATATAAAGTCAAATTCTGTTCAGCTGCCTAGGGTGCCCAAGGCACCCGCCCGAAAGTTCTTCTCACGGCCCAATGATTATATCACTTTACCCGGGGTACCTCCTCTATCCTCCCAGCTGCATTTGGGTATCATTGGATTCGTACAAGTGGGAAGAGAATCATGAGTTTTGTTACATCAAAACTAAAATGACGATCTTGCCCCGTCCAACTGTAAAGCTAAGCAGCTGAAAAGAATTTGGCTTAAAAAAACATAACAAAATTGCTCTCATAGATGTTCAATATTAGTATTATAAGGACAATAAAGAAGTAAAATTAGTATTAAAATGAAACTAATTTAAAAAAATATATATATATTTTTCACCAATGGCGTAGGCGTTTTATTTTTATATTTGCGATATATATCATGATATTTATGGTGATATTTATGGTGTGATATTTTCCATAAATATCATGATATATATCAAGTGATATATATTCTCGATCCCTGTTGGTGAGTATCTCGTAAACTATAACACATAGGAAGAAAATGAATATAAACATTCTTGTGGAAAATTTAATTACGTTTAATTCATAGATTACCTTTTTCCATACGACGCATCGTTTCCGAGTTATAAGCGAAGAATCGAAAAAAGGAACCTTTAAACCCCTATCCCACCCCCCCCTGAAGCGGCGGGGCTAGGGGTGGGGACTTTTAGTATGTTTACCTCCTAACTACCCCCAACACATCCCTGAAGAGGAAAATTCTCTCCTCCTAAATGTTCTCTACAATCCCCTTTTGGGCATTCATTGATTGGACTATACCAAGGCCTCAATTCCACAGGAAAGTAGAAAAAATATTAGTCTTTTTTGTAATGAAAAGAATTGCAACAGTAATAAATGTGCCTGTAAAAATGAGGGAATGCTTTGTTCAATCGAATGAAAATGTAATATGAATTGTAACAATATTACCAACTTTTCAGAAGAACAGGAAGAAGATAATATACCAGAATAAGCTTTATTAAATAATTAAATCATTTTAAACATTCAGAAAGCTCCTTTTTTAGAACGCCAATCAACCCTCCTT
Organism: Rutpela maculata; assembly: GCA_936432065.2. Classification (NCBI taxonomy): domain Eukaryota; kingdom Metazoa; phylum Arthropoda; class Insecta; order Coleoptera; family Cerambycidae; genus Rutpela; species Rutpela maculata. The sequence goes on along the minus strand of OW386287.2, from coordinate 124,547,150 downwards.
TATTATTATAAATAGGTAGGTACTAAACGAAAATTACAAAAGTATGTTGAAATTACGTCTATAATTGCCTTCTAAAATAAGCTTATTGTTTTATTTATAATAAATTATCATTCAATCCCAATCTAAAGTTAAAAATCTATTATATTTAGGACGACATTCTCACTGCGAACGCGTCTAGTTTGATGATGAGTAGTGCGATCGGACTGTGGGGGGAAGCCTCATGGCTCAGCCGCGTACCGTGCCTCGCTGTGTTTGAACGGCCATACCTTCTTTATTTTTAAAAATAAATCGAGACAAAATAAAGCCTATAAAATTTGTCAGTTTTTGAATAAAAAATCATTTAGGTACCTCTTTTTATAAGCGAATTACGGTAGGTTAAAGATAATAAAATATTTAAACATTTATGCAATTCCTAAAATAACGTTAATTTTTAAAGGTAAATTTTTTTATCTGTGCAAAACATTATAAAATTAAATAGAAATGTTTTTTCTATAAACCTGTAAAAATTCAGGTTTCTGTCTCAAATATTTTTGAAGCTGTATGAAGTTAAATGTTAAAATTAAACTTTCCAATTTTTTTACGTTTTCTGGCTATGACATAGGTGTCGACCAACGGAGACAGTCGTCCATTATGATTCTTATGTAAAAAAAACATGCTCAATCGAATGGTAAGGGTCCCAATAAATTATACCTCGATATTGGGTTTTTGAACGCAAATGCCAGGCGACCGCCGCACTATTTGGTAGTTGACTTACTGCCAACGAAGAACTGGGATATATATACAGGGTGGACACCTAAAAAATAATTAAGGAAAAATGTGACGGAAGACAATAGTATTTGGTATGTAGTTAACACAACTTTTAAGAAAGAAAATTTAAAAAAAATAAGTAAAAATGTTTAGGACAATAATATTTCACATGTAGTCAAAGAAGAAAAATATGAAAAAAATACATAAATTAATGTAAAAAATCGGCAGCTACTGGAAGCGGCTGGAACCTCCCCACACGGTGGATCCTTATCAGCTGTATTTGGATATTACATCGGAAATCAGAGCACTGAGCAAACAGATAAATTACACGTGACTTTGGAGCCATTTATTTCATCAACAAATATCGAACGAACTGAAGCGGACTACAAGCAATCTGTTAAAACATAACCTCTCATGTTTGTTTATGTTGCATGTTAATCAATTGCCGGATATTATAAGGGTATTAACAGATAACGTTTCGAAGATTTTGTAAAATATTGGATAATGAAAAAAAAATAATAACACAGAATTTAGCCCAAATGACACTCTAACTTCAACAAGTCAATAACATTATGGACTGTTCAAGCAGACTACGCATGCATCAAATTAAAATCTTCCTGCTCGATCAAAAAGGTTGAGCAATTCGAGCTTCGTCCGAGGCCTTTATTTTGTAATATTCGAACGTTTAAGATTTAGCTCAGTTAGCTCGATTTGCAATGAACGATTGTGACGTGTCGCATCAATCAGACGTAATATCCGAACACGGCTATAAACAATTATTACCTTAAAAAAAAACAACTAAAATAAGTTTTGACATTGTCAAAAATATTTGGGTTGGTAACCTTTACGAATGTTGATTTTTAGGTTATGAAATATATTTAGGGACATAACATGTTTAAGTTTTTCAAGTTTATTCTCATTTTTAATGTTTGACTACGCATTTTTAGCTTGGAGCCACAGTGACTCAGAGCAGATAGTTAAAAAACTCATGCAAATAATTTTTCTATATAGACCATCTTAGGATGACGTCACGATAAGTCGACCATATTGCCTGAGGGATAACCAAACTTTTTATTCCAATGTAAACAAAGAAGTAATCTCAGTTTTAAATGTGAAATAAAAATAAAACACCATCTTTTTTTGCGACAAGGTGCGATTGTGAGATAAGGTTTATTTTGAATGTAAAAAACCTTAGAAGAAAGGTAAAGAAATCACTTTCTGGCAGAGTCTATTGAATACTACATACGGATAATATATCACTGAAATCTAGCACTTAAGTTATTTAAATGTAAACTTGCCTTGCCCATAACAATGAATACATTTGAGTTTATCTTTCTTGCACAAACTTCTTGCACAAATCCAGCCTCATAATATTTATATGCTTGTAAAGATTTGTATGCCTTTAACTGCTGATCTGCGAAGAAGCTGTGAGTCGACACTAAGTAATTTACCATATTAATTACGGACACACAAGGTAAAATAGACAAATCTGCAGAAAGGTCTCCAGTCTCCACTCCAAGGGTGTATGGGTCAATATTGTCTATTATTTTGATTTTCTCATCGTAGCGACACTTTACATCACCCATAAGGATTGGATAATATTCACTATATGACATTATTACGAAAATACACACAGTTTCTCAAGAAAATCAGAAAAAAATATATAAAACCACGCAAACTGCGTTTTGTTGTCCCTCAAGGAAAATGTCAAAATTGTCAAAACCATGTGACCTAAAAATGATTGATTAATAACAAAATAGATTGCTAATTACAGGTTAGATTTCTAACCCGCAAAAAGAGTCCTATTTTATTAGGACAAAGTATTTAGGACTTCATAAACATTACACTGTACTAGATTTTAGTTGAAAGTACGGGAACCAGGCAGAAATTTTAATAATAGCTACGTAATATTCTTAAATCTTAAGAAATATATATTTTTGAGGTTAGCTGTGACGTCACGTACCATAAGCTATAAATCAACATTCACAAAGGTTACCAACCCAAATATTTTTGACAGATGGCAAAATACGTTTTCCCCTAACAATAATACCAATAATATTTTTTGGATGCTGTCATATGTGCGCATATAACGAATTATTTTTAATTTTTTTAACGGAAACCAAATCGAAAGGGTGCAAGTGTGATATATCGTTGAAATTGGAATTTATACTGCTTTTTAATGGTTCAATTACAAATTCTAAGTAATCATAAAATAAACAACTTGTGCCAAAATGGCACTAAACATAATCCGATCTCAACCAAAACCTTTTCAGATCTTCTGGAGCACTAAAGAAACCCTCATGTAAAAGTTTCATCCAAATCCGTTTAGTAGCTTCGTAGCTATCGTGCTAACACACAGGCATTAGTTACAAACCACTTTTTTGGGTTTCCGGGACCTCGAAATCGTAAAGATTTGATGTTATCTCAATTTTCGATTTTGGATTAATTGTAGTAACCTCCCGCAATTATTGTGGGGAGGTTAATAAACACAACACTATAAAAACTAAGTTCGTAGGCAAGAGCACTTAATAATTTTGATTATTGATACGGGAAACAACTAAACGAAAACATCCGTTCGTTGGTAATGGGTGGTAGGGATGGCCATCTTTTGGAAAAACCATATAACTCTTGGTGGACAGCTTCCCTGCCAGATGTGGCCGGAGTAGTATTCATGGTGGATCGTTTAAGTTTGAGTTGATATATTTTGTTTTATCTTCTGGCCTCGGCCGATTTTTCACTAAATCGGTCGGGGAAGTAAGCTGTCAAATTTTTGGTTTCAATGTTTTTCTGGGGGAATTTGGTTTTTGACAGTTTTCGAAAAAATATTTTAGGTTGGTACCAATGTCTTAAATTATTTTTAAGTTATGTAGCACTATTTTTAGGTTATGTTGCCGGAAGAATTTCCGGTGGGATGGCGGAAGTAGCGGAAACAGTTTTTAAAATATAATGTCACTTTTAAAGTTTTATTGGAAAAAACTCACCGAAAACGTTCCGGTGAGATTGCTTATACTTGTAGGGCTTGTGAGCGGTTCACGAAGGCTTCTCACACCTTCCGTGGGCTTTATGAACGTCGTGTAATCTCGATGCACTTGACACTCGAATTTATTCAGCATACAGTCTGCACGCTTTAACACACTAGTCTATTGAATGTTAGGTTAGACCACTGAGTACAGTAACTATACAGAGGCGAAGGCTAGCCTTCCCGCCAAAACCAAATTTGTATACTCATCGCCATTTCTTAATTGTTTAACAATCAACCTCACTTTTATCTTGACACTGTTGATGTTTATCGTGTTAAGTTTGGATTTGTGAATTTTTTTTTCCACTCATTTTGGGATATTGAAAACATTAAGCGAGAATTAAAATTCTCATAAATAAAACCTAGTGTACAACTCAATTGAAAATAGGCGCCGATTATAAGCAATTCAAATCGTAATATTTTTCAATCCAACTCGAAATACACTGTCTTTTCAGTGTATCCTTAAATGGGGATCTGCACATGACGTCATAGCTAACCTCAAAAATATATATTTCTTAAAATTTAGTACTACGTAGCTATTATTAAAATTTCTGCCTGGTTCCCATACTTTCGACCAAAATCTAGTTCAATGTAATGTTTATAAAGTTCTAACTAGTTTGTAATAGATGGCAGGACCAATAAGTTCTCTCATTACTTACGCATAGATAGATAATTTTACAGGTTCTGTGCATACGTACATACAGTGTTGCATACATTCCCGGCTTCTTGTTTTTGACAAGAGTCCAGTGACATCTGACATTAATTAGCTAAATTAAAACATTGCAGTATTGCACGTGTCGTCACAGCTAACCTCAAAAATATATATTTCTTAAGATTTACAGGTATTACGTAGCTATTATTAAAATTTCTGCCTGGTTCCTGTACTTTCAACCAAAGTCAAGTTCAACGTAATATGTATGAAGTTTTAAATAGTTTGTCACAATAAAATAAGACACTTTTGCAGGTTAGGAATCTAACCTATAATTAGCAGTCTATTTTTATTAATCAACAATATTGAAAAATTATTTGCGTGAAATTTTAAATATTTGCTTGGAGCCAGTATGGCTCCGAGCTAAAAATGCCTATACAAACATTAAATATGAGAATAAACGAAAACACCTTAAAATTTGAGGTTGTGTTAGTTATACGATGCACATGCCCAGGTAATTGTAGGACCTTATTGCTCGCACCATCTATTAAAGTAAATAGAAACTATGCACTTACGAAGCCATTATTATAATAGGAAAGTGCCGGACCACCTATTTAATACACCGTGGTGTAGACGCAACTGGTACGCAAGGTCACAGAAAACGAGCCATCAAAACTGAAAGGAACCGCCAAAGACTTCGCCTCTGTGCAGTTACTGTATTCTGTGGTTCCACTATAAAATATATTTTACACAAGAAGCGTGTTATTTGGTTTTTAATTTTTTTCACGGAAACCAAAGCTAAAGAGTGCAAGTGTGATATATCGTTGAAATCGGAATTTTTACTGCTTTTCAATGGTTCGATTACAAATTGTAAGTAATCATAAAATAAACAGCTTGTTGTGCCAAAACAGCAACAAATGTAATCCGATCTCAACCAAAACCTTTTCAGATCTTCTGGAGCACTAAAGAAACCCTCATGCAAAGTTTCATCCAAATCCGTTTAGTGGCTTCGCCGCTATCGTGCTAACAGACATACACACACACACACACACACACACACACACACACACACACACACACACACACATACACACACACAGACATTTTTCAAAAACAACTTTTTTGGGTTCCTGGGACCTCAAAACGTAAAGATTTGATGTTATCTCAATTTTCGATTTTGGACTAATTGTAGTAACCTCCCACAATTTTATTGTGGGGAGGTTAAAATGTAACGGAGAATGATAATATTTCGCATGGAGTTAACACAGCTGTCAAGGGAGCAAAATATGAAAAATATACAGGGTGGTCACCTTTAAAAATTAATTTAAAAAATGTGATGGAGGACGAGAATATTTCGAATGCAATTAACACAATTGTCATACATACAGGGTGTTTCATTAATAATTGGACATACGCTAACTGGAGAATCCTTAGTCCAAAATATGAAGATTTAACTTGAAACACTTCAATAAAATGTGCCTCCTTACTGAGATACAGGGTGTCAAAGTTGTATTTTTTTTTCTTTTTTTTTTGCAATATCTCTTGACCGATCTTCTCCCAATTTGGTAAGGAAACATTTTTTAAGCTAAGAAACAATAATTTAAATATTTTTTTCTCTTCTTTTTTTACGAAACGTAGTGGCACTTTTGATTAGAAAATCTCATGCAGGAGTCATTTGTACGTAAAAAAGGTATTAGTCGGAGAGCCGGCCGTCAAATATCCTATGAATAAGATACATGAAAAACTTTTTGTGAGTGATTAGTACTACCACAGACTTAAAGGGAGCCACCTTTTATACTAGCTGATTTTGCCCGCGTCACGGACTTTTGACCTCACTTGCGGTTACGATTTTTAATGTTTCTTAATTTATTCTTCAAGCTTTTCCGGGAAAACCAATGTGAAAATCGAAAAAATGTATAGGACTTTTTTTGTAGGAAATTATATTCTGAACAAGTTTACTCATGTTCATTTAGCCCTAAAATCGAGTACTTTTCGAGATATTTGCATTCGAAATAGAAAAAACACGAAAAAAACACATATGTATATTTTTCAAGTCGCTTTTCCGGAAAAACCACTGGGATAATCGGAAAAATATATAGAACCTTTTTTGTAGGAAATCGTATTCTGAACAAGTTTACTTATGTTCATTTCGCCCTAAAATCGGGTACTTTTCGAGATATTTGCATTCGAAATAAAAAAACACGAAAAAACATATATATATATATATATATATATATATATGTGGTTTTTCCGGAAAAGCGACTTGAAAAATATACATAATATGTGTTTTTTCTATTTCGAATGCAAATATCTCGAAAAGTACTCGATTTTAGGGCTAAATGAACATGAGTAAACTTGTTCAGAATATAATTTCCTACAAAAAAAGTCCTATACATTTTTTCGATTTTCACATTGGTTTTCCCGGAAAAGCTTGAAGAATATATTAAGAAACATTAAAAATCGTAACCGCAAGTGAGGTCAAAAGTCCGTGACGCGGGCAAAATCAGCTAGTATAAAAGGTGGCTCCCTTTAAGTCTGTGGTAGTACTAATCACTCACAAAAAGTTTTTCATGTATCTTATTCATAGGATATTTGACGGCCGACTCTCCGACTAATACCTTTTTTACGTACAAATGACTCCTGCATGAGATTTTCTAATCCAAAGTGCCACTACGTTTCGTAAAAAAAGAAGAGAAAAAAATATTTAAATTATTGTTTCTTAGCTTAAAAAATGTTTCCTTACCAAATTGGGAGAAGATCGGTCAAGAGATATTGCAAAAAAAAAAAGAAAAAAAAATACAACTTTGACACCCTGTCTCAGTAAGGAGGCACATTTTATTGAAGTGTTTCAGGTTAAATCTTCATATTTTGGACTAAGGATTAGTCCAGTTAGCGTATGTCCAATTATTAATGAAACACCCTGTATGTATGACAATTGTGTTAATTGCATTCGAAATATTCTCGTCCTCCATCACATTTTTTAAATTAATTTTTAAAGGTGACCACCCTGTATATTTTTCATATTTTGCTCCCTTGACAGCTGTGTTAACTCCATGCGAAATATTATCATTCTCCGTTACATTTTTACATTAATTTATGTATTTTTTTCATATTTTTCTTCTTTGACTACATGTGAAATATTATTGTCCTAAACATTTTTACTTATTTTTTTTAAATTTTCTTTCTTAAAAGTTGTGTTAACTACATACCAAATACTATTGTCTTCCGTCACATTTTTCCTTAATTATTTTTTAGGTGTCCACCCTGTATATATATCCCAGTTCTTCGTTGGCAATAAGTCAACTACCAAATAGTGCGGCGGTCGCCTGGCATTTGCATTCAAAAACCCAATATCGAGGTATAATTTATTGGGACCCTTACCATTCGATTGAGCATGTTTTTTTTACATAAGAATCATAATGGACGACTGTCTCCGTTGGTCGACACCTATGTCATAGCCAGAAAACGTAAAAAAATTGGAAAGTTTAATTTTAACATTTAACTTCATACAGCTTCAAAAATATTTGAGACAGAAACCTGAATTTTTACAGGTTTATAGAAAAAACATTTCTATTTAATTTTATAATGTTTTGCACAGATAAAAAAATTTACCTTTAAAAATTAACGTTATTTTAGGAATTGCATAAATGTTTAAATATTTTATTATCTTTAACCTACCGTAATTCGCTTATAAAAAGAGGTACCTAAATGATTTTTTATTCAAAAACTGACAAATTTTATAGGCTTTATTTTGTCTCGATTTATTTTTAAAAATAAAGAAGATACGGTCGTTCAAACACAGCGAGGCACGGTACGCGACTGAGCCACGAGGCTTCCCCCACAGTCCGATCGCACTACTCATCATCAAACTAGACGCGTTCGCAGTGAGAATGTCGTCCTAAATATAATAGATTTTTAACTTTAGATTGGGATTGAATGATAATTTATTATAAATAAAACAATAAGCTTATTTTAGAAGGCAATTATAGACGTAATTTCAACATACTTTTGTAATTTTCATTTAGTACCTCCCTATTTATAATAATAAAGGAGGGTTGATTGGCGTTCTAAAAAAGGAGCTTTCTGAATGTTTAAAATGATTTAATTATTTAATAAAGCTTATTCTGGTATATTATCTTCTTCCTGTTCTTCTGAAAAGTTGGTAATATTGTTACAATTCATATTACATTTTCATTCGATTGAACAAAGCATTCCCTCATTTTTACAGGCACATTTATTACTGTTGCAATTCTTTTCATTACAAAAAAGACTAATATTTTTTCTAATTTCCTGTGGAATTGAGGCCTTGGTATAGTCCAATCAATGAATGCCCAAAAGGGGATTGTAGAGAACATTTAGGAAGGGAGAATTTTCCTCTTCAGGGATGTGTTGGGGGTAGTTAGGAGGTAAACATACTAAAAGTCCCCACCCCTAGCCCCGCCGCTTCAGGGGGGGTGGGATAGAGGTTTAAAGGTTCCTTTTTTCGATTCTTCGCTTATAACTCGGAAACGATGCGTCGTATGGAAAAAGGTAATCTATGAATTAAACGTAATTAAATTTTCCACAAGAATGTTTATATTCATTTTCTTCCTATGTGTTATAGTTTACGAGATACTCGCCAACAGGGATCGAGGATATATATCACTTGATATATATCATGATATTTATGGAAAATATCACATCATAAATATCACCATAAATATCATGATATATATCGCAAATATAAAAATAAAACGCCTACGCCATTGGTGAAAAATATATATATATATATTTTTTTAAATTAGTTTCATTTTAATACTTATTTTACTTCTTTATTGTCCTTATAATACTAATATTGAACATCTATGAGAGCAATTTTGTTATGTTTTTTTAAGCCAAATTCTTTTCAGCTGCTTAGCTTTACAGTTGGACGGGGCAAGATCGTCATTTTAGTTTTGATGTAACAAAACTCATGATTCTCTTTCCACTTGTACGAATCCAATGATACCCAAATGCAGCTGGGAGGATAGAGGAGGTACCCCGGGTAAAGTGATATAATCATTGGGCCGTGAGAAGAACTTTCGGGCGGGTGCCTTGGGCACCCTAGGCAGCTGAACAGAATTTGACTTTATTTTAAATTGTTAGAATTTATGTTTTGTTTGTTACATTTTCAGAGCCAAGACATAATAAGCTTAAAAAACATTGAATAAAAACGATTTAAAATATATGCACTGTTTTAAATTCAATCGTGGTTTTATTAAACGTTACATGAATTAAAAAATAAAAATAAATATCATAAATATCAAAAAGTGATATATATCACGTTTTTTGTGATATATATCAATTTGTCTGATATTTATATAAATATCATGATATTTTCGATACCTGCTCGCCAACGAAAATCGATTATTAATAAAAAAAAATCAATTATGTACCTCGAATATTTATATCAAAGCGGTTTACTAATAAATCACAGTCACAAAACAATCTTTATTTTACAACACTCAACGTATTTACTAACGTAATATTTTGTCGAAATCTATACATTTCCTTAAATATACAGTGTGACTCACTTAAAATGAAGATACCCTTATAACTTTTTTATTTTGTTTCCGATTTGAATCAAATTTTACCCAACTTGTGGTGGCTACGTGAATCAATGTGATTTTTATTCTTTATCATATTTTTGTACCGCAGGTGGCTTTGCCTTTATAGCAGGCGAATGATTTTCTGGTTATAAGTAGATCTTAATTTATTCTATAGTTGGGTAAAATTTGATTCAAATCGGAAACAAAATGAAATAGTTATATGGGTATCTTCATTTTAAGTGAGTCACACTGTATATTTAAGGAAATGTATAGATTTCGACAAATTATTACGTTAGTAAATACGTCGAGTGTTGTAAAATAAAGATTGTTTTGTGACTGTGATTTATTAGCAGACCACGGTAAACCGCTTTGGTAGAAATATTCAAGGTACATAAATTATTTTTTTCTATTAATCATCGATTTTCGCTGGCGAGTATCTCGTAAACTATAACACATAGGAAGAAAATGAATAGAAACATTCTGGTGGGAAATTTAATTACGTTTAATTTTGCATAGATTACCTTTTTTCCATTCGACGCATCGTTTCCGAGTTATAAGCGAAGAATCGAAAAAAGGAACGTTTCTACCCCCTTCTCTCTCTGAAACGGCGGGGCTAGGGGCGGGGACTTTTAGTATGTTTACCTCCTAACTACCCCCAACACATCCCTGAAGAGGAAAATTCTCCCCTCCTAAATGTTCTCTACAACTCTTTCATTGACTGGACTAGTAGCGAATTTGGGGATTAACATATCATTTTCGCAGACCCAGCCATAGTTCTTGGGATCTGGCTTTTCCACTATGCCAACATGACTCATTATCCAGAGGCATACTTGGTAATAACATCTGAAAGGGTAAATGGGAATATGTACTAGTATGTGCTAGTGCTGCAACACGGATATTTTGTAACATTTTGTATAAGACTGTCAACATACACAAAAGTAAAACTTATTTCTCTTCAAAATCGCATAAAACACCACACAGCAAATTATAAAACACGCATACACATAAACTAAACGACACAAATCGTAAACAAATACTGTACTGTATGTAGCTCGTCGCGAGTTGAGCGGGCAAGAGGGAGTCTTGCGGCTCTGCCGCCGCCCCACGTTTCGTCGTGAATAGCAGGCGCGCAGCCAGGGGGGGGGGCCATGGGGCCCGGGCCCCCCCCAAGCCGTCTTCCATGAACCAAAAAATAAAGAAGCATAATCACTATTGGTACAAATAGTCCCTTGAAATTAGGAAATATTTAAGAATACTTTCCCACAGTTATGAGACCTGTAAAAAGTTAAGTATTTGAGTTGTCTAAACATGATTTTTACCTCTCGCAGTTCTAAAAAAGAGTGGTTTTTGAGAAATATATACGAATTTTAGCATTTTTTCGTCTTTTTCTCTATATTGAGGAAGAACTATGCATTTTGGTGAAAAATATCAAAAGAGCAAAGTAGTAGAGCATAAAATTTCCTATGGCTATTGCCTTTTTTTCGAATTCCGCTTAGTGTCGCCGCTAGAGGGCGCGAAAGAAATAAATATACATATAGACTTTTACGCCTTTTTTAGATTTTGAGCCAAAATTATGAATTTTTATGAAAAATTACATGAGATCAAAGTTGTAGAACATAAAATTCACTATCTTCAGTTCAATTTTTTTTTCCATAAAAATTTATATATTTTATGTTCTACAACTTTGATCTCACGTAATTTTTCATAAAAATGCATAATTTTGGCACAAAATCTAAAAGAAAGGCGCAAAAGTCCATATGTATATTTATTTCTTTCGTGCCCTCTAGCGGCGAAACTAAGCGGAATTCGAAAAAAAATGGTAGAGGCAGAACTTATAGGAAATTTTATGCTCTGTTGATATTTTTCACCAAGATGCATAGTTTTTCCTCAAAATAGAGAAAACGACGAAGAAACGCTAAAATTCGTACAATATGGATATATTTCTAAAAACCACCCTTTTTAGAGCTGCGGGGGGGGATAATCATGATTAGACAACCCAAATACTTCATTTCTTACAGGTCTCATAACTGTGGGAAGATTTTCCATAAAACAGCAATTTTTTTACTAATTTGAAGGGACCAAAAGCAGTATCCAAATATCTCTTGAAATTAATATTTTGTAATTAATGCCAATATTTCTAGTAGAGGAATCTATACACATCCGTTTTCAACCATTTTCTGAAAAGTTTTCATCAACCTCTGGGGAGGCCGGTTCTATTGCCCCCCCCCAGATGAATTTTCTGGCTGCGCCACTGGTGAATAGAGCTCTGTATCTCCTTTATTTTTAAACATAGACCCATTATTAATCGAGACAAATTAAAGTCCATAAAATTTGCCAGTTTTTGAACTGAATAAAATTTAATTTCCTCTGTTTATAACCGACTTATATCAGGTTTAATATAACAAAAACATTAAATATTTGCGCAATTCCTAAAATAACATTTATTTTTTAAGGTTACTTTTTATATTTTTGCAGCAAATTATACATAATTTTAAAGGCCAATGTTCTGCCTTTTAAACTGAAAAAAAAACATTTCCTTATCTTCCTTGCTTTCAAAGTTGTATAGAGTTAAACTTTAAAATTCATATTTTCCGTTTTTTTTAAGTTTTCGGCCAATAAAATAGGACACGACCACTATACACAGTCGTCCAGTTAATTTTGTGTATAAAGTGACCTAATAAACAAATCTGTAAAGGTCTCATAAAATTATACCGCAATATTGGGTTCGCCTTTAAAACGACTTTCGAGGACTCGGCCGCCGCTCTAAAATGGGTCGCGTGCGCCGACGTCACAGATTTTGAGACCTTAGGAAAAACAAACAGCTGTCATTGAATCAGAATATTTTTCTTTAAAGTGAATTTTGCTGTGTTTGTACCATTTAGATTTAGAAGCTTAATGTTGGATTATTTAACATCTGTAACTATTATTAATACTCTTATATCCTCAATTTCGTTCGCCAGGATGACGGTTAGTTCGTATTTTGCAGAATTGTCTCATGATAGGTATTCTGCTGCCATCGAATTAAATCCTTATATTTTGAGAAAAAAATGCTTTAGTAAAAATATTGATGTATTTCCAAATATTACACATAGAGATACTGCGAATTACTTGGTTTTTGAGAGAAGTGCATAGACAGAAGGATGAGTTCAAAGCTTTCAAAAGTCATGAAGTTGTTTGTGGTTAGGTGAAAGAAGTACTCTGCAAGAAATTTACATAATAAAAGCTTGTTGCAAAGGTAAGAATTGTTATCAATGATCAACCATTCTTTTCATATATATTTGCCTAATTAAATGTTGCTTTATAAATAATTGCTAACATACAAATTCATTTTTCAGGTTATGAACTCGTAGCATCGTGAACAAAAGCAATTGACTCCTTGGACTATTGCAGATTCAGATGGTTCCTTAGTACTTATGTGAATGCGTTGATAGTCTAGGCAAAACATGTTCACTACTTAGTGACAAGAAACATTTCCTTTTAGATTTTTAGCAGAAAACATGGCCAATGGTCAAGGAATTAGCCGCTGTAAATTTTGTGAAAAAGACACCGTATAAATGCAATGAAGATTGAGGTGCTATAAACTATTTGAGGTACCCATGTAATAAGACGTACACAATTGCTTCCAGATTGGACTATATAATCCATTGTAATTTCTGATTTTTTTTTCATATATTGTTATGTAATATGTCTTATAATTTTATTATTTTATTAAATATTCCTTTTTATTATGTTTTATTTATCACTCCTACTACTATATATTGTTATAGTAAATTGAAATAGTTAATTACGTCGAACTTGTACTTAGGTACGTGCATGTAACTGAAAGCAAAAGAAAATATCTGTATTAATTAAATAATATATTATACAAGGTCTATTAGTACTTTTAAGAATGATCGAGAAGAAAGTTATGAGTTATAAAGGTTTATATTGTAACAAAAAAATAAATGATTGCAACATATCATAACATATACACTTTATATTAATATCTATCTAAGCAATAAAAGTAACGTTCATAGTTTATATATAAGGGCTTTTATAGCTACAATTCAACACTTTCATAGCCCATTCAAGCTGTTTGTGTTCACTGAACTTAGACCACTTCAAAGTTTTAATTTTGTACTTCTTCAATGTTCAATAGTCCAGCATTGAGTTTTTAAACACTACACGATATGCTTTAAAAGGGCACATTGCGGGTAGGTACTTTGGAATTTCCTTTCTTAATTTATGTACTTCATCAAATATCTTTATGAAGCCTGCAAATTTTCCTCTTGTGGTGTACATTATTTAAAACAATTTCTGCCATTGCACTTTTCTCTAAAATTTAAACAAGAAATAATTATGAAAAATACTGACAGACCAATACAAAATGTTAATTTTCTTTACCATGAATTGTTTATTGCTTGCTTGAGCAGCTGTAATTATTATCATAAGCAGTTTCAGTTTCACATGGGTTTTAAATTATATCCCTTATTAAGAGAGGATACCCAACTGGATGTCATCATCATGGTCTTGTAACACGGCTGTTTTTCCTACAACATAAACCCACATTAAAAATCAAATTCTTACATTAAAATGCAACAACGTACCACTAATAAAATCCTTGGAAGACTCTTGTAAAATCATTTCTTTTAATTGTTTGAAATCAGTTGCAGTCTTTTAACCTCTAACTTCTTCTGGTTGTAAATGCAGGTTATTTCATGAAAAATGGCATTGTTTTGGATTGTCACACTTCCACAATTAGTAATAAACCAAAGACTTGTCATTTTGTATGTATAATATACATAAAAACAATAATATTACGAAAAGTTAAATCAGTTGTCATTTGACAGTTAAACAATTTCAGTTTGTTTTTCCTAAGGTCTGAGACTGTGACGTCACGCGCACGCGGCCCATATTATTCTTCTCCGTCAAATGGTCTTGTAGATATAGCACCCACAGACAGATAGAGAGACTGACGGAATGAAGAGACTTTAATTTTCGTAATTTACATAATCTGAAACGTGAAAATCTGGAGTAGTTTCGGAGGGTGATTTTTTCACATTTACAATGCTTCCCTTTGGTAAATGAGGGAAGCAAAAAATTAAATTGTGAGAGTTAAGAAAAGTATGTTCTTTTCATCTAGATATACTGTTCACACGTCCTGCCTAAAGTAGTAGGAGAAAATAGTTTTTTAGAATTGATCTTTATGTAGCGTTCCAAACTAGGTTTCAAATATTAATCATTGTATGTTCATTGTTTTAAAAAATGTTATCCCAAAAATGACAAATGTATGATTTGTTTAAGGTGAGCGATGCCGTGAACGTAATTTGACAATTTCTCCTATAACCCTGAACCGATTAAAAAAAATTTTGATATGCTTTTAA
The DNA here is from genome assembly GCA_936432065.2 of Rutpela maculata. Lineage (NCBI taxonomy): Eukaryota > Metazoa > Arthropoda > Insecta > Coleoptera > Cerambycidae > Rutpela > Rutpela maculata. The sequence continues at coordinate 124,531,805 of OW386287.2, read as the reverse complement.
AGACAAATTCATAGAATGGTACTAGGCGCTATTGAAGACTAAAGAAAGAAAAAAATTTTTTTTCTTGTGAAAATTTATTTTTTTTTGTTAACTTCAATATTCCAGCATCAGGCACTGCTACAACTTTAAAGCTCTGCCAAGCTGCCTTTTCCGAATCTGACATTGTAGTGATGAATCTCTTGTCTCTTAACATTTTCCTTATTTGGCTTCGCTTCGATCGTGTTCAGCGGTCAAAAATACATCGAATACATGTCTACTTATTTAAAATCTTTAAACCCTATTCTGGCCAGTTTTTTTCGTGGTTAACAAAAAAATCCTGACCTACTTTTGTAAAACTGACATCGGGATCGTGTTCAGCGGTCAAAAATACACGTGCAATACATGTCAAAAATATATTGGACTTTTTTTTGTGTGCCTATGTTAAGGCTCAAAACATTTTTAAGCTTACACATTGATTATAATAGTGATTATCATGGTACAAAACCAAAACCCATTCAGATATAGTATTTTGAAGCTTATATAACTGAAAATAGAAATGTGGTGAAAGTTTTTACAAAGTTTTGGCTATCTATCCCAAAAGTTATGTGAGAGAAAAGTGAAATTTTAAGGTGCACGTCCTACGCTTTTACTTTTAGTCATATAACCTGAAAATACTGTGATCACTAAAACAATTATTTTCAACTTTTAAGTACATTTTTGATAAAATGTGTTTTTAAAAAGTTTTTTTTACTTCATATTTTTATTTTTTTAATTATTACTTATTAATAACTATTACATTTTTTCTAGGTTTTGGCCATTCTTCGAGACCAACATTTAGTAATGATAGTGTAGAAGCTGAGCAGCAGATGGTAAATTCCTTAGAAGAATGGCGTAAACAAGTGAATTTGGAAAATTTTATATTACTGGGTCACAGTTTTGGTGGATATTTAGCAACCAGCTATGCTATAAACTACCCTCAAAGAGTAAAGCATCTCATTCTAGCTGACCCTTGGGGATTTTCTGAACAGCCTGCTAAATTAGAAGCACCTTTGTGGATAAAAACCCTTAGAGTTTTGTTGTACCCTTTATCCCATTTTAATCCATTAGCAACAGTTAGAGTAGCTGGACCTATGGGTATATATTTTTTTCTGTTACTTAAGTCAGTGACGGCTTGTCTCACGAGGCAAGTTAGACAGTGCCTCACCAGTAAATTTACAGTAAATCTGTACCTAATTTGTAATTTTATAAACTGTATTGTTTCTTCATCAATTTATCTTTGAATTGGAATTAGTAAATTTTCGTTAGATATTCCCATTTAAAACAGCGATCCGCAGTCTGTGCAACAGGCCGTGGCAGCTTAGCGTCCGCTGGGTACCTACCGCTGACAGTGGCACATTCAAACGTGCCTCTCACACTTGCTAAAATCAAGCCATCAAGCCATTCTAATATTTCCAACTGCATGTAGGTAGGCTTTCTGCAATGCACACTTAAATTAATAATGTGCTGAAAAAAGGCTGATCTGAGGCATGTCCCATACGCATTTAATCTCTAAGGAGCAACAGTGGTAGACATATAGTACAGTAACTAGAGGTTTTAGCTTCGGAATAATGTCATATTGAACGGATTTCGTTCATTTTTAGCAGTATAATAGTAAATGCTTCACAGAAAAGTTTCTATATTGTGCGGGGCTTGCTAATTTATAGGGGTGGATGCCACCCCCTCTCAGGGGGTGGCACTTAAAAATATATATATATATATATATATATATATTTACTGGAAATGAAATAGAATGAAATTTTAAGAAGAAAAGGTTCTATGCAATTTTTCACATAAAGTGATAGTTTTTAAGTTATAACGACTTCTAAATTTCGATTTTAGCTTAAAAAAAAGTATTTCCAAACGGCTTTCGTCAAGTATCTTGAAAAATATTACTTTAACGAAAAAATGTTGTAGACTAATTACAGAAAGTACAAACTGAGAATTAATTACATTTTTTGTTTATTGATGTGGGATTAATAATTTCGGAGATATTTAAGTTTATATTTGGTATCCAAGTGTTTCGAAATTACCTTTATAGTTTAAAATGCATTTTTTCTAAAGCAAGTGCTTTAAATGAGCAAAAAAATTTGAGCATCTAGGAACTTCTGCTCTACAGTGCGAAACAATGTTCCTGCTCACCGCGTGGTTTTCTTCCAATTCATATTCTAACTAGAGGCCGCTACTCGCTCTTTGGATTATCGTTACAGGAAGCGGCAACACAAAATACAAATTTTTGAAACATTTGAACTGGCCTAAACATCCTGCCGGGCCGGGTTGAAAGGTAATTCAACAAAACAAGCAAAAGAAAACAAAAATGATCATTCTAGACTGAATAATATATCTTACGATTAAAGTAACTTAACTAATTTTATAACTATAACTATTACTAACTAATGGATACATTTCTATATTTAAACAGTTATTGGTTGGGAAGTGGACATAACTTCACAACCGGACGCAGATATGAACTAATTTTTGTTCTTACGGTAGCTACTCGAGCAACACCATCCTTACCGATATGCAATTTTTCAATTATAGCTAAAGGCCATTGTAAGGGGGGAATGTTGTTTTGCATAATAACTACCACAGTGCCTACTTTCGCGGGGTTACTCTTCAAATTCCACTTCTACCGAGCTTGAAGTGTGGACAGGTATTCCAGATGCCAACGCTTCCAATAATGTTGGACCATAGAATCTAACAATTTGTATCTATTTAGGCGATTAGGAGGTTCTGCAGATAAATACTCTGCTGGGAATGAATTTAAAGGAGACCCATACAAAAAATGTGCGGGGGTTAGTGCAACTGGGTCGTTAGGATCGTTTCCAACGCAACATAATGGTCTTGAATTCAGTAGGGCCTCGATTTGTGTAAGTACCGTACTGAATTCTTCATATGTTAGTACTTGACTTCCAATAACCTTAAAGAGATGAGACTTAACCCTTTTTATATTGGATTCCCAAATCCCGCCAAAATGAGGGGATGAAGGGGCGTTGAACTTCCAGTTAATCTTGTGAATATTCACGCTGAAAAGCGTCCTTATAATCAAGGGATTGCGTGAGTTGATAGATATCATTTAATTTTGAACTTGCGCCTACAAATTAGTGCCACAATCCGAAAATAAAGTGGCGCAATTACCACGACGAGATAGAAAACGCTTAAAAGCAGCTAGGAAGGAATTGGTAGATAGATCTGAAGCTAGTTCCAAGTGAACCGCTTTTGTCTCTAGGCAAATAAACAAACAAACATAAGCCTTTTGGCTTTTTGCACCTCTACGTCGACCTAGAGTTATATGGAAAGCTCCCGTAAAATCAACTCCGGTTGACACAAAGGCTTTAGCTTGGTTTACTCTCTCAAATGGTAAGTCTGCCATTATAGGGTGGCGAGGTTTTGGATTACTTACTAGGTAAACTACAAATTAAATCATCCATATACATATCTCGATCGATATATACAATGACTTGGGGATATAGTTTCGATTCATCAACAGCTAATTGTTTCACAGTACGGAGGCTTAAGAACGAAGAAGACTTAACACCGAAAGTGACGGTATTCAATTCGAAAGTGGAAATGGGTTCGTCTATATTAAAACGCCACAATATTCTTTGATAGGGTCTATGGGCTTTAGTAATATTAATTTGTCTATACATTTGTCTAACATCAGATGTCATGGCAATGGCATGCAAGTGAAAATTTAATAAAATGGTAAATACATTATTTTGCAATTTAGGCCCGGTATATAAAATATCGTTTAATGAAATTCCATTTTCCGTTTTCATACTGGCGTCAAAAACAATACGGCATGGAGTAGAAACGCTATCCGGTTTAAATATACAATGGTGGGGAATGTAATAAGACGGAATGTCAAGTTGTCCTTTTGGAACTATAGACATATGTCCCTGGTCCAAATAGTCTTGGAGTATGGAGCTATACATTTTTCGAAGAACGGGAGATTTATCTAATCATTTTTCCAAATAGCAATCGTTTTTCTCCTAAAAAATACGAATTACCTAATTTGGAGGGGTCATCTTTAAAAGGTAACGCCACTGTATACCGGCCATAAGGATCTCTACCGACCGTTTCCACAAATAAATTTTCACAAAGGGCATCCTCACTAGTAGGAACGGGTGGAGTGTAATTTTCTAGTTCCCACATTTTTTCTACAAGAGGGTAATCCAGTCACACGTTGAGAACTCACTATTTCGGCAAATATAGACGCTCCTAAAATTCCATCTATTACACCAGGAGTGTGAAAATTAGGGTCGGCTAAAGGCAAATTTTCTAAATGGTTAAACGAGTTGGTGTCTATAGCTACATCTGGTAAGAAACTAGTTATTTTATCTATAAGTAACACTTCAATCGGATATTTAATATTTGGATTTATATGGGAACAAATTGTTAAATTCGTTCGGCCGATTATCGGTTTTTGTGCTCCCCCTATACCAATGATAGATAGATAGATAGATAGATGTCTTTATTTGTTCACGTAATAAAAAAAATTACAAAAACCCAAAGGGTGTAGAACTTGTCAAAAAAAAAAAGAAACAATGCTACAGTTGAAATATAGTATACACATGTATATAGTAAAAAAACTAATGTAATACAGTAAAAGACTAATGTAATAATATATAATGTATAACACGAGACAGAACAATAGTTATAATAACAATACAATTTAAAATATATTACAAGTAAAAACGGAATAGAAACTATTTTATAGTGTATCATCGAGGTACTCATCTAGCGTATAATATGCTTTTTCCACAAGTGTGGCTCGCAACTTTGCTTTTAAATGTTTTAGCGATAAGGTTTTATATGTGTCTGGAAGTTTATTATAGACTTTGATTATTGTGAAAGGCACGTTTTTCTGTACATATGCATAGTTTGCTTTAATATTAAGTAAGTCATTTTTATGTCTTGTATTGTAAAAATGAACTCTATCATGGTCTGCAAACAGAGACATATTCTTTGTTACAAATATCACAGCTTCATATATATATAGACTTATTAAGGTAAGAATTTGTAGTTCTTTAAATATAGGTTTGCAGCTAACAGTTTGTTTTATATTCAGTATATTTCTGATACATCTTTTCTGCAATAAAAATATTTTGTGAATGTGATTTGTGCCTCCCCAAAAAACTAGGCCATATCTAAATCTAGATTCAACATAGGCATAGTATGCTATATATGCTACTTCAGCATTTATATTTAGCGATATTACTTTTAAGGCATAACAGGACTTGGCTATATTAGTTGCAAGCTTGTCAGTGTGGGACTTCCAATCGAGCCGAGAATCTATAGTAATACCCAGAAAGCATATTTGGGACACAGTATTCAATGTAATGTCACCATTTGTAAAAGTTTTCTCCACACTAGACTTACTATTTGAAAATAATATGGCTTGTGTTTTATCTTTGTTTAATTTCAGATTGAGAGGATTATAGTATTTTTCAAGTATGTCTAGTGCCGAGAAAACTTTTTGCTCCAAGACTATTGGATCTGCCGAGTTAATGATTAAAGAACAATCATCTGCATATTGAACAGTAAATTCATCAAGAACCATGGGTAGGTCGTTGGTATATAATATATACAATAACGGTCCCAATATAGATCCCTGTGGAACACCTCTCTTTATTACCAGAGTTTGCGATTTTAGTAGCTCACCATTACTATCTGTCTCTATGACACACTGAATTCTATTATTTAGGTAAGATGTTAGTAGTTGCAATGTGTTACCTCTAATTCCATACTTTTCGATCTTCTCTATTAAAACGTCATGGTCCACACTATCAAAAGCTTTTGATAGGTCTAAGCTTATCGCAACTGTGTGTTCTTTATTATTTAGTGAATGTATTATTTCACAGAGTGTCTGGTAACCGGCTCTAATTGTAGATTTGTTTTTCCTAAAACCATTTTGTGTGTTATTTAATATCTCATGCTTTTCTAAATAATTTATTATTCTGGTGTAGATTATTTTTTCAAAGATTTTGCTAATGTTAGAGAGCAACGCTATGGGCCTATAGTTGTTTATCATATTTTTGTCACCTTTTTTATACACTGCTTTTACATAAGCAATTTTCGAATAACAAAAACCTAATTTTTTGCAACAATCTAGAGTTAATAAATTGGACATTGAACCACTATCAGTTAAGAACCTAACGTTTTGTTCTCGATTCCATTTATCTACAATTTTTACCAGGGCTGTACTTAACAATATAACTTGTTTATTAACTCCGGCTGGAGCTCCGGCAGCATTAATTTTAGTGCATAAGCTAAGACTATTTTCGTTTACTGGGTTATTACTTTCTCGACTCGTACTGGGAGTTGATATAACAGTGGAATTTGGGGAAATATTATTTCAATTATCATTATCACATAGCTCACCTCTATGTAATAAAGTGTGATGTTTCGCCTTACATATTTGACAGCTAAATTTAGACGGACACAAAGCTACTTTATGCTTTGACGAGAAGCAATTAAGACATATACCTTTCTCTTTCACTAATTTAAATTTTTGTTCGTGGGAATTATCCTTAAAATGTTTACAATCTTTTAACAAATGGACAGCTCTATTGCAAAAAATACAATTTTTTCTCTCGGTACTGCTCATATTGGATACAAAAGTTTTGGTAGTTTTAGGATTATTATGACTAAAATTATGATTCCACTGATTTGTACGAGGTTTTTCACTTTTAACTATGATTTTACTTTGCTGACGAACAAATTTAATTAATTCATCATAGGTCGGTAATTCTAGGCTAGCACGAACTAATTCAAAGGCGTTCAAGGTTTCCTGTGATGATTTGGACATGGCAATGTAAGTCAAAATATAATCACCTAAATTTTTCAAATCTAAACGTTTCAAAGCAACAATATTAGTACCAAATTTTTCCAAAAATATTTGTAGATACTAGGGTTATTATTAGGAACAGTTTTAAAATTTAACACTCGATCTAAATATATGCTAGATAAAAATTTCTTATCATGGTACGTTTCTTCTAACAATTTCCAAATGATCTCGTAATTATCGGGGATCGCTGTGACTGCATTACAAGTCTTCAAGGCTTTGCCAGTTAAGCTACCTAATAAATATTGTAACTTTTCGGCTTTAGAAAATTCTGGTTTTATATGTACTAACTGTTTAAAATTTTCGTGAAATAATGGCCATAGTGTCAAGTCACTACCATCAAATTTGATTAACTCAATTTTTGGCATATGAATTCGAGGTCTGTCATTACGGCTCCCATCAACATTATTATTATTACTGGACGCGGTATTATTTATATCTCCCAGTAATTGGTCGGCCATATATTTAATATGATCACACAAATCTTCAAAGGCATCCATAATACTATAATTCGGAGGTTCTTCAGGATTAATTTCCTGTTTCACGATAATTATTTGTTGAATGACCTCTTGATAATCTAACTGTGTTTTGGCTAGTGTACCATAACGAATTTTAAAATTCTCTAGTTTGGCAGGATTTTCCCTATTTTGCTTTAATTCCTCACCAGCTTCATAACAGCGCTGTACACGTATAAAAAGGTTTTCTCGTTTTGCTATTAATCTATTTAACTTTAACTCAGCTTGAGTAGCAGGCATTTTTTTACAATATTAAATACTTATGGCAAGGAAATAATTGATCAATAAAATACGAATTTATCAGAGGGTTAAACAAGCGAAATATCAACTATAATTGAGTTTGAAATCGGTAACCAAACTGCAGCGGTAAAATCGGATGGATGGTATGACTCGGTATTAACGTTTGCTAAAACTAGGTAAATAATATAGAAACTAAAATGTATTCAATCTAGAATATCAAAATATAAGTTTCAACTTTATTGAAACCGACTATATCTACTATAACTTCACAAAAAGAGCGGAGGCATTTATTCCTGATTTACTGTAAAAACTGTCAACCGACAAAAACTCGTCGTTTCTCTCTAGCACGTTAATATGCCAGAGATTTATGATTTTATTTTAACTAGGTAATTTTATTTATCTATGAATTTTAAATAATTATGGCAAACAAATTATTATACTAACTAAAAAGGTACGGCAATAAGTTAGGTACGTGATAGGATGCAATTTCCTATTACCAACTAAGTTTCCAGTAACTCAACTAATCAAAATTTTATATTGGACATGGACTTGAATCGGAAAACTACTACTAAAAATGATTCAATCCGGCTCGAAGGACCAAACAATGTTGTGGCTTTTTAAGTAGACTAATTTGGTGCTAATTTAATAATAATTGAGTCCTACCTTTTTTGCTGCCTTTTTGTCGCTTCTGTTGCTCCTTCCTAGGGAGGAAAAGGAAAGAATGTAAGGATTAGGGAAGGGGCACCTCAAGCACAAAATTTGCACTAACTCAAAATTATTATAATATTTAAACTAATTACTAGTTATTAAAATTTTGATTAATTGGAAACCGGTATATTAATCTATGGCAACTTCTGCTCTACAGCGTGAAACAATGTTCCTGCTCACCGCGTGGTTTTCTTCCAATTCATATTCTAACTAGAAGCTGCTACTCGCTCTTTGGATTATCATTACAGCAAGCGGCAACACAAAATACAAATTTTTGAAACATTTGAACCGGCCTAAACAGCTACATCTTAACGAAAAACTGTATTTGAGATAATTTTTTTAAATTACTGGCAAATTAGAGTAAAAAAATGGCGACCTTTTTATATAAAGAAATATAAATACCCACATTTTTCCGTCATAACTTCTTTATTTCTTATGCTACAGGAACGAGTAAAAAATAATTTGAAATCGCAAATAATTGTCGTTAATTAAATTTCTTAGCATGCGTGACGTAGGTGTCACAATACTGAGATATTTAACATTTAAACTGCATTTTTCGTCTTATAAACATTTGGACGCCATTTGTAAACTTTCATATCTCCGAAACTATTAAATCTATGTAAATAAATAATCAAGCGAAATTCATTATCAGTTTATGAGCTTTATTTTTGGTCTCTATCTATTTTTCAATAAAACTAATATTTATTGAGATATTTGGAAAAGGAAAAAAATTACGTTTTATCGAAAATACCTTTGTAGTTTAAACTGTATTTTTTTCTAAAGCAAGTGCTGTATACAAACCAAAAAATTTGAGCATCTACGTCATGCTATATATTAATGAGAAACAGTGTTTGAAACACCTTTTTTTTAATTACTGGCTAATTACAGTAACAAAATGGCGGCGTTGTTATTAAAAGAATGTATGGACGCACATTGCTTTGGTCATAACTTCTTTGTTTTTATGCTACAGAAACAAATAAAAAAACAGTTGAAAGCTTAATTAATAACCTATTAGCATCCTTGACGTAGGTTGTCACAATTTCTGAGATATTTACTCTCTCTCTCTCTCTCTCTCTCTCTCTCTCTCTCTAAATAATTATCTTATGAACACTTGGATGCCAAATGTAAACTTAAATATCTCCGAAATTATTATTCCTACATCAATAAAGAAAAAATATAATTAATTCCCAGTTTGTACTTTCTGTAATTGGTCTGTAACATTTTTTCGATAAAGTAATACTTTTAGAGATACTTGACGAAAGCCGTTTGAAAATACCTTTTTTTAAGCTAAAATCGCAATTTTGAAGTTGTTATAACTTAAAAACTATCAATTTATGTGAAAAATTGCATAGAACCCTTTCTTCTTAAAATTTGATTCTACTTCAGTTCCAATAAATATATATATTTTTTAAGTGCCACCCCCTGAGAGGGGGTGGCATTCACCCCCTGAGAGCGGGTGGCATCCACCCCCTATAAATTAGCAAGCCCCCGCACAATATAGAAACTCTTCTGTCAAACATTTACTATTATACTGCCAAAAATGAACGAAATCCGTTCAATGTGACATTATTCCGAAGTTTTGCATATTTTTTACCTCTAGGTACTGTACTAATACTTCGGTAATGCAGTATGTAATGAATAATAATATGATATTCCGCTAGAGGGTACGCCTGTCCTTTTTTCGCACGTGTATTCATTATAACATAACCACAAATTTCTTAAGTCAAGTTCCTTTATTGTTTCGTCTAAAAATAGTTTTTTTTTTGTGTAACAGATTTAAAAAAACTGACATGTTACATTACAGAAACATTTTGAAAACCATTTTCAATATCTTCAAGAGTGAAGAAAGCATATTTGATTAAATATTGTTTAATAGTCGATCTGAATTTAGTTGTGCATTGAATAATTTTATTCCATAGGAGTTGATGCCAGTTTGAGCTCTATTAATTTTGATATTATTAATTCTAAGGTCATCATTGTGTCTAGTTAAGTGATTGTGAAAATCCTTATTTCTGTTATATAGCGCCATGTATCTGTAACACCTTTGCTAAGATTCTATAAACACAAAGATACTGCATAAGTATACTGACCAACGTTTCAACAATCAAGATGGTATTATCGGAGATCATTAAAATTGCAAGTATGGCACTTAAACCTACAATCTTATCAAAGATTGCAACACTTCATGTGTATATTTTTCATAAAATGTTTCATAACCTTTATATTTAATGAACGATTTTTTAAAAAAACGCTGGCTTTCTTTCTCTACTTTCTCTAGCTAATACTCATTTATTTTACAAATTTCAATAAAATCGGCCTTTTCCCTTTTAAGTTATTTAGTCTAATAGAAACATGACGGATGGAGAGGCAGACGGACAGGCGAACGGACTGACAGAAAGATGATGATGGATATTTTGAAAGTTGTTGCGAATTCTATGACAACACAATGATATGATATATTCTTTCTCTATGAGTGATATTTACAGTTTTTGAAATGTGTCAATGAAATGCAACATACTCTTTGCTTTCGTATTTCTAAAGAGTATGATAATAGATACGAATAAAATGCATATAACACTTTTTGTAGAAAATGTTATAAGCTTTGTTTTTTATATAAATATAACCTCGATATCGCTAATGGTTAGAAAGATATAAGTAAAAAACTGAATCGGAGCACCATTTTTGCCAGATGGTGGCTTGAGCGCAATAGTTTGAGCTGGGGACTTTTAGAATATTTAATGGTAAACCTCATTGAATATCTTTGCCAAGTTTCAAAACTATATCAGTTTTTTCCGTCAAACGTTTAAATTTGTTCTAATTTGACTGGGGTATAACAAACCTAACTAGGTACCCAGATATTATCTGAGTATCTAGAGCCCTGTCTCATCAGCTTGTCATGTCACGAGCCGCCACTGTAGTCACTGAAAATTAATGGTAACTAGGAAAAGCACCTCTAAATATTTGAAATAACTCAAATAATAATTGTTCTAAGTAGAGGCTTACAATATGTATGTATTTTTTACGATTCTTAATATAACATAGAGGGTGTTCCTTAATGACGTGCTAATATTTCAGGGTGTGATTCCTTAGGTTGTTTTATGAAGAAAAGTTCATATGAACATATGTCCGCAACAGATTACATTTTTTGCTATTAATCCAGTCAAAAAATGACCCAACCTCCTGAAAAATCCGAAAGTTTTGAAACTTCGCACACCCATTTAGAGGTACCTAAGAATGAATATACCGAAAGTCGTCATGAATATGAGGCGAGCTCTAGCGGCAATTAGCGAAAATAGGGCACTTTCTTTGGTTTTTCGTTAATATCTCGAGAATCGTTGGTCGGAGGCAAAAGTTGATTATATACATAATTAAGGCTTATCAAATTTGCTACAAAAATGATTGTATACATTTTTCTCGTATTCCCAATGGTTCCCAAGTTATAGGCGCTAAAAGAGAGCGTTTTGTGAAAAACCACGCTAGGGCGGTACAATATGGCATTTCTAATAATATTTGACATATAGTTTACCTACATTTTTGTATACTAAGGATAATTGAGGAGATAAACTGCACAACTTTTTATAAAAAGCACATGATGTATGTTACTTATGATGTATATTGATGAGGCATATGATGTATGTATATTAAACAATGAAATATATGAGCAAACAAAATCCTGAGGTTATTCCAAGGAAAATTTTGTACAGAAAAATCAATCAGCTCCGAATCGCTTCTTGGTAGAAGGCCCTGCAATTTCATTATCTTGACCAGCTTCTACACTTGCTGCCTGAAACAATAGGTAAGTATGCATGAGATGAAGGTGTGAGAGAACCATTATACAAATAAAAACATGTAAATAAAAGAAAGTATATAAGAAATAAATAAAACAGAAGAAGTAAATATAAGAAAGCAGTAAGCGACAAGTAAAACAACATATGAACATGACAACCGATTTATGTATACTATTGCATAATAAAAAAAATACAAATGTACAATCTCACCTGACTTCTGGTTCCAGCAAGCACATTGCTTTGACCTTTATGTACCAAATGTTCAGTGTTTGTTATTTGCACTGAATGATCTGCTTCTTCAAGGTTTATGACATCGGGATCATCAGGGTCATCAAAGTCTTCGAGGTTGGAAGTAACACCATTCAAGCATTCGCCATGGCAGTTGTGACAAATGCTTGTACACATTATTCCTGCCTTTCGACAGCCACATCTGTTCCCACATCCAGTTGTACATGTTAAGGACAGCTTCAGGTGCTGCTGGATCCTCTGTTGTCACAGGGATTAGCCGATCGCTTTCCACCTTCCAACCCCACTGTACAGGAGGAAGTTCATTCCCAAGCCAAAACTGAATTTGGTGGTACACTCGAAAAGCATGCTGTCTTGCTGCTCCTTCTGTGGGGGGCAGAGCAGAAAGGTCGGGTTTAGCATTGGATACAGATTTGGTGAAAGCATTGTAACGGTACATGTTAAGAGAGGTTTGCTTTCTGGGCGCATTGTACAATGCAAGGAATATTTTGTTTCCAGCAGCAGCTACAGCCCCATGGGATGAACTTGAGCTGTTAAGTATGTCAGCAATATATATTTAGTAACTTATTATTGTCAAATATTATTAGAAATGCCATATTGTACCTCCCTAGCGTGGTTTTTCACAAAACGCTCTCTTTTAGCGCCTATAACTCGGGAACCATAGGGAATACGAGAAAAATGTACATAATAATTTTTGTAGCAAATTTGATAAGCCTTAATTATGTATATAATCAACTTTTGCCTCCGACCAACGGTTCTCGAGATATTAACGAAAAACCAAAGAAAGTGCCCTATTTTCGCTAATTGCCGCTAGAGCTCGCCTCATATTCATAAGGACTTTCGGTATATTCATTCTTAGGTACCTTTAAATAAGTATGCGAAGTTTCAAAACTTTCGGATTTTTCAGGAGGTTAAACATTGTTTTAACTGGACTATATAGTGTGTTGAATTTTTTTTTTAAATTGTTATTTTTTATTACCTCAGAAAGTACCTTGGATATTATTTTCCAGAGATGTGCAGAGGAAATTTTCCATATTTGATAAAAGTCTGTAAAAGTCACGTAAATAATATAATTGTATGCACTTATTTGGTATCACAATGAAGCTTGCATCATCACGATCAGATTTCACCATATCTCTGTTATTTTCAATTTTGGTATGTGTTAATAGGATATAAAACCACATATTTTAGTTAGGAAAGTTATTTTTTCGCTCCACCAGTGGCGTCCCTGCAAACATGCCCAAGGAACAATTTTGGTTTCTTAAATATATACAAGGGTGCTAGAAAACTATTTATAAATTGCCTTGAAAAATCTATTTTGCTGTAACAATATCCTTAATACTATCATAAAGCGACTTGTAGACTAAAAGGGCCCACTCTTATGAAGGTTGTTAAGGCCTTTTTAAATTCCATCATAAAACTCCTTAGTGAGGCATAGTGCCGCTCTTGAAAACCTTGTTAGGGCCATTTTAAAACCTATTTTAAAGCTGTCGGAAGCTTTTTTATTAGCTTCCTGCTTTTCTAGAAAACACCTAGAAGGCTACCTTAAAACTGGTTTTTAAAACTCTTATAAGTCCATATTAGAACAGAAGCTATAAGAATGTCCACGAAGGAATCCAAATAATTTTATTATTGCATTTATTTTTTCTAAACTGACTTAAGCAAACACACCATCAGACTTATTGAAGATAAAATGGAATTTGAAATTTATAAAGCGTAGAGTGGCAGTATAACCTCTCTAAGGCCGATTTAAAAGGTAATAAAAATACATCAGGTACGACAAAAAAATTAAAACCAACTGCAGTTTATCTTTAAAAAACCACAAAAGAAAGGCCCAAAAAACAAAGGGGCCTCAGAAATAATAATGATTTTAATATTCATACAAAATTTGCATAGACTTGTAATCAGCAAATTTAAAAAAGTAGGCTACTTCTCGGTTCCCACGGTAATTTTCAGTCGTTTCTTGTAATTCTACCTTAATTTGCTAAAGAAAAAGTGATAATTATTGTGAGATTGACCTTGAATATTTTTATATCAAGAAAAACATGGCCGACCAACTAAAAACCTAATTGTCATTTTACAGTCCTCTCATTAAACTATATATTCTAATAATGGTAATGACCTAGAACATTTATTCTAAATGAAGTCCTTTTAGTCTTTTTGTATACTATCACAAAAAACTTAACCTCAAAATAATTTCTTCCATAAAAGACATAATTACACATCAGTAAGTCATGAAATGCTTTTAATTAACACACACACACACACACACACATGCATCAACGACAATTCAGGCAAACATTTGTTTATTATTTTTATAATGAATGTTTTATTGAGGTTTTAGTTAGTGTTTTATGGAATTAAAATTTGCCTTTTAGATTTATAGAGGCTTTTTTTTCTTCATAACGGTTTCATCACATTTGTCAAGGATGTTTTAAGAGTCTAGTTTTGTAATGGCCTTTAATAAGAACTAATACTCAAGCAGCATTTAAAGTGATGGGAACTGGTATCTGAGGCATCGGAACTTTAATATAGTAGGAATAACATAACTGTTACTAATTTTGCGACTTCAGGGTAATATTCACTTTGTGGTATGCATTTGTAGTGACAATTAAGTAGATTCTACTGAATTTAGGCACTGTATAGTTATAACACTTTCAAGTAACTGCTGGAGAATCTGCAACGTCGCGGGTACTACTCTGCATTACTTTGAAGCATCCTCAACTGCAAAGTGAAAATTGGTAGTAATGCCGACTGCACAGCTTTACCAAAGGACCACTTGAAAGTAGTCTAACTTATTAGTGACATCTCGAGTAAAAATGAGGTTATTTCTACGAACATAGGGGCTTTGAAGTTATCTTTACTACTCCCCACTAATTGAAAATGACTTAAAAGTTACATATACCTTGAAAATCTACTATAGAGTAATATTAACTTTTAAGACAATTTATATAATTATTGGCATTGAATAAAATGGCGGCATCTGAAATGCTCAGTGAAAGTGAAATAAAGTTTATCAGCACTCATCCACGTTTTATAGAAAACTGAAGAAACAGTTAAACAGTAGTAGAGAAATAGTGATTCTTCAGAATATGATGCAAACATGAAAGATTATTTCGCCACAGCAAAACCATCATCTTTGGCAACAAGTGCAAAAGTTCTCCCATCAACACAAGAAGAGTAATCGAAAACTATAACAGTTGTAGTGATTTATGATACTGTGTACTGCTCGAAAATTACAACTTGTCTTTAACACACAGATTGACCCGTAGTTCAGTTAGTGATCCACTGAGCATATTAAATGAATTTGCCGATTAAAAACTCCAAATTTAATAAATATTGTGTCGATGGGGAACGGACAATGTCGGTATAACGGCATAAGACATTATTTATGTACAATAAATTGAATTGAATGAAATTAAATGTAGACTGATCACTAAATAAATATGAAAACTGTTATGTATTTTTTCCATTATTACTCACCTTACGTTAATAAATATATTTATCCAACACTTTCATATAAAGTGATCTTTATTCATAAGACTTTGAAGGTATAAAGTGACCCATAAGTCACTAGTGAGATAAAGTAGTAAGCTAAAGTGAGGTAAAGTGATTTAGTCACTAAAGAGTAATTTTAATATAAAATAAAGTCCAAGGAATTTATTTATTGTCTCCATTATATGGAAAATTAACAAAACAAAGAATCCATGCACTAACACTTATTTATATTTATGTTAACATTTATTGTCATCATATTCGATTTTTCACAAAGAAAACTGCTCTTCTGTACACAATTTTTCTCTATACTAGTAACGACGTCTGTATTGCCTGACTCGTGCTGCTCTCCCTGAATTTTTTTAGCAATAACAATCTTGTTGAGACTGAATCTTCCAAATAACCCTCCGCCACGGTGGATGATTTCCACACACCTTGAGGTTTAAGGGTGGTAATGTCACCCCCAGCATTGGCCAAGAGTTGATGAGGAACGGCGCATGCTATGGCCAGTATACAAATCTGCATCAGGCAATTGCAAATAATCAGCTACAATTCTTGGAATTTTTGAGAGCTTATTTAATCCAACGCATTGGACAGTGCACTTTCCCTTTTGAAAATTTACGAAAAATCTTTTGTGAGACACATTTTGCGGTCTTAAAGACATATTTCCTAATCGAATCAAGTGGGTTCGCCGAAAATCCTTCATTTAAATCTGTGAAACTACTTGATTTATTCGTCTTGGTATCTGGTATGGATATATATAGATATTATTCTTTATCTCATATCTTCGACGCTTAAGAAGGTCAGTTCACCGCAACGGCAGGCACCGCAAACTCCCAATATCAATGCAACCTAAAAAACCCAAACATTTAAATAGGTATATAAAAGCAAGATCATAAAAAACACCTACCTCTGACATAAGATGCTCACCGTCAGGGGCATCCATCAAATATTGTTCAATATGTGCTCTTTCCAAATAATATCAGATAATAAAAAATACTTAAAAAGTATAATAATTGTTATTTTTAATAATCCACATATTCCCATCGCACAGTGACAGTGACATTTACAGTTATTACCGCGTTGCCAATTTAAAAAAAAAAATTACCTATATCGATTCTGCCAATTCTACCAACATGAAAATAAGTTGGTAGCAACACTTACTAAGATCTTATAGCGTCATTGGTCCCATTTGCTACATCTAGGTAAATATAACTACACAGTGAAATTGTTGCAGTTGCCGTCACCACTTTTAAAGTAACAACAACTATAACGTTGGTGGCATCTACTACTTTATAGTAAATGTAACTTGTAGGGAAATAATTTTGGTTTTTTCAACCACTAAGTTACTGCAATTAAAATCGTTATTTTTCTGTTGTTGAATGAATACGCCATATTGACACGGATAAAAATATAATTCAATAAAAAATTTCTTTTTATTATAGTCATTTACAAATATGTTTTCTAAATAGATTATTACTTTATAGTATATAAAATTTAAAAAAAAACGTTTTCCATAAAAAATTTTGCAGTTTTGCTTGTACACATAATTTTTGCAAAAATTTTTTTTCCGAAAAAACCATTTTTTCGAGGGGGCGTCTTTTTTATCGAAGCATCATGATAACATTTTACAGAAAACAAGTGGTGGTTTTAATATCCACACCCAGGGTAAATGCAAAACATCATGATTTATAATATATGCTTATGCATGTTGTATATAATCACCTTAACTTGGACCTTGGACATATCATGTGCTTAAACTCAGTAAGTCATTAATTTGCTATTCGAATAACAGAGAGCCAAATATATAGTTTGCGCTCTCATTTCGGTCAGCTGAGCTGTTCCAAAAGTTAGTCATTTCTACTACTTGGTTACGTCCCGTTTACGTAATAACCTAGTCTTCAACACGGTAATAGTAGAAGTACCGGAATAGTAATTTGCTACGTAATTATTATTCCCCATTTTGGTGAATACTTGGTAGAAGGATGGTTCCCATTACGTAACAGTCCTTAGTTGCGGAAACCTTTAAAGTTCCCCCAATGGCAACTATTACGTAGAAACTACTGAAATTGCTGCTTGGGTAGGCATTGAAAATGTCTAGTTTTAAAAGGGATTTAAAATGCATTTATTGCAATTATGTTAAAACCATAAAGAATAATTTAAAGCCTCCTTAAATATAAATGGAATTTAAGACGTTCATAATTAGTTTTATGGAGAGTTTTATGTAGGTATGAATAACCCATTACAAATACATATTATCCTAGAAGCAAATTAGCTTTATAATTAGGTCTTACAGAATGCTTTAAAACTTACCATATAAGAGCAAGTATACTTGAAGCCTAAAAGGCCTTAACTACAGCATCAATAAAGCACAAGACTATTTCCTAACACTGACAAACCTTTTTTAAAACCTCCTCAAGTCCAAATGACTTTAAAATTGTTCCTTGGGATGTCCTCTGATATTTTTTTACCAAAACAGTGGTACGCCACTGACATTTTTCCATGTGGATATTTTTTTTGATTAGCCTGGTCAGTTCTACATAAAAACGGTCTCTTGCATTTTTGATTAAAACAATTAAATTCAAATTGAAACTAATTATTATTAACATTGATAATGATAAATTTTGTTTTATAAAAATTGTTGGAAATGGCCACCTTCACTTAATATGCTTGCTTCCGCCCGTCTGCATTGAATTGCGCACTAATTCAAATATTCCCGACGTATTCTGTATTGTCTCACACGAGGCAACTATTCGCTTTCTTAAATCTTCTAAAGTGTTAATGGGAGTTTTATACACCAGGGTTTAAAATGACCCCACAAAAAGAAATCCAAACTGTTGAGATTGGGGATCTTACTAACCATTGCTGAGGTCCTCCGCGACCTATCCCACGATTAGGATAAACCACATGTAAATGGTCGCGACTAATTACACTAAAATCACCAGGAGCTCCAACGTGCATGTACCACATTTGATTCCTTAACGCAATTGGTACATGTTCAAGCAACACAGGTAGTTCTTCTTGGAGAAAATGCATTAAGGCGTCTTGGCAGAAAAGAAGGGCCTATAAGATTATTACCAATAATTCCTACCCTTAACCGAAAATTGCTCTTGGAAATGGGTTTTGGTTATGGCATGGGAGTTTTCGTCCGCCCACACATGATTATTATGGAAATTTTGAATAGCATTCCTAGAAAAATTTGCTTCGTCTGTGAACATAATTTGTAACTCAAACTGCAGATTTAGTGTAACATTTTGAAGGTACCACTGACAGAAGTTCACACCCTGTGGAAAATCCCTGGGAAGTAATGCCCTGTACTCTTAGAATATGTTACGGATGCAACAAAAAATCGACCAAAATTCGCCAAACAATTTGATGACAAATATTCAGAGCTCTAGCAATCTTCCTCGTACTCGTCTCAGGACGTTCGTCAATTTCCTGCAGCACCGCTTCCTCAATTTCGGGCGTTCTGATAGTTCGAAGTCTAACTTCTAACGTACCTTTTTGGAAACTACCAGTTTCACAAAGACGGTGATGAATAGTTGAAAAGAATCGGCTATCTGGCAAGGTCCGATTAGGATATCTTTCCTGATACATACTTTTGGCTTTTGTTGCCATTACCATCTGCGAGACCATATACAGTGTGTCCCACTTTTCACGGTAACACCTACGTAGCTCAGTTATTAGTCATCCAATTTCAACCAAATTTGGATCGGTATCAAAGACCATTACTGTATCCTTTTTGAATAAGACAAAACTTATTTCAGTCATTGGCATGCATTTTCATTAAGAAAAAAAGTGTCTATTTTTCGAGAAATCATATTAGGCATGCTTTTGTTGAAAAACTAATGCAATATTATTGATCGGCATGCTGTGGAATCCCTATATTCAGATTTTAACAACATTTTGATTTTTGGTTTTCGAATTACGGCCCACTTAAAATTGCCTATTTTAAATATTAAATAATCAATAAATTGGTAACGAGTCTTTTTTCGAAAGAAAGTCACTCTTTATTTTCTCTTTAAATTCATTTTTTCTACCACCCTATATCATCAATACCTTCAAATTCGGTAATTCTTATAGCCCGAATAATTTACAGGTCTGATTACCCAAAATTTTTCAATGAAAATTCGTGGCCTTCAAAATTTGAAAGTTTCGATAATATGGGATAGTGGAAAAAGTGAATTTAAAGAGAAAATGAAGAATGACTTTTTTTCGAAAAAAATTTCGTTACCAATTTATTGATTATTTAATGTTTAAAATAAGTAATTTTAGCATAGTAATTCGAAATCCAAAAATCAAAATGTTGTTAAATTCTGGATATATTGGTTCTACAGCATGCTGATCAATAATATTGCATTAGTTCTTCAACAAAAAAATGCCTAATATGATTTCTTGAAAAATCGACCCTTCTTTTCTTAATAAAAATGCACGCCACTGACTGAAATAAGTTTTGTC
Organism: Rutpela maculata; assembly: GCA_936432065.2. NCBI lineage: Eukaryota > Metazoa > Arthropoda > Insecta > Coleoptera > Cerambycidae > Rutpela > Rutpela maculata. Next base: position 124,511,493 of record OW386287.2, on the reverse strand, counting down.
TTACTCAAAAAAGAAATATTAAAGATCTTTGATAAAGATCCAAATTTGGTTGAAATTGGATGACCAATAACTGAGCTACGTATGTGTTACCGTGAAAAGTGGGACACACTGTATGTAATGCATTGTCGTTATTTCCTCATTCGTAATTCACCATATTTACTGAGATATTCGAATAAAAACAGCGAAAGAAATATCAATGAACCACTAAAAATCAAAGAAATAATACGATGAGATGGTTTTGAACACCAACAACTTACTTTATGTCAACAAATATTGTTTTAAAAATGATTTTTGTAAAAACGTCATTTATTCCAGGATAACTAGATTTGTGTTCACAAATTATTAGTCAATACTGCTAAATGAAACAATTTGAATTTAATCGTTTTAATCAAGAACTGTAGCGACTAACGAGAAAAATGCAAGACACCGTTTTCATGTAGAAATGATCAGGCTAATCAGAAAAAATATCGACATGGAAACATGTCAGTGGCGTACCACTTTTTTGGTAAAAAATATCAGAGGACGTGTTTGCAGAGACGCCACTGGTGGAGCAATTAAATAACTTTTTTAACTAAAATATGTGGTTTTACATTCTATTAACACATGCCTAAATTGAAAGTAATATCTAAAGTACTTTCTGAGACAAAAAATAATGATTAAAAAAAAAATAACACCTTGTAGCAAAATATTTTAGCTATTGCGGACATACGTTCATATGAACTTTTCTTCATAAAATTACCTAAGGAATCACGCTGAAATATTAGCACGTCATTAAGGAATACCCTGCATGTTGTATTTTAAAAAGTTCCGTTGTCTTAGCACTCGCCTATCTCTATTACTCCACTTCCGTGTAGCAAGTCTTATATATCATAATTCCATTCGATCGTTAGTACATATTACATTAATAAAGTGGAGATGAGCAACCATCAACATTACATTATAGACAATTAGCTGTTTATTATCTTCATTTATTGTTGAAATGTACTTTTTTTAACAAATTTTTTGATATAAGTTGCTTAATTTGTAGGTCCTTGGTTAATACGAAAGGTGAGAAATGATATATCACAAAAATATGCAGAAGCCTTAGAAAATAAAGATTTAATGGCAGAATATATATATCAGTGCAACTCTCAAAATCCAACGTAATGATTATATTTTTTCATTATTAACTTCTTTTATTCAAATATGTTATTTTTACAGAGGTGAAACTGCTTTTCATAATATGCTCAAAGGTTTCGCTTTTGCCAAACATCCTATGGTTCATAGATTTCATAAATTAACAGCTGAGATACCAGTTACAATTATATTTGGTGAAAACTCTTGGATAACAAAAACACCTGGATATCTGTTAAAGGAACAACGACCTGACTCTGTTAATATTGAGGTAAATTAATTTTATTATGAAAATTTTAAGTTTTAAGAGGAACAAGTTTTTGGATAATTAATAGTCATCTGTACAAAGTACATTTCTGATACAAGACTTGTATTAACTTTGATGCAGATGTAGTTTTCGCCATTAAAAGCAGTCAATGTATGTAGTTTAAATTTACTTATTTTGTCTTTTTTTTTCCATTTAACCTTATTTTATGCCAGTCTCCAAGTCACAATAATTTAAGAAATTCAGGAATGAACAAAAGGTTTATTGTCTTAAATTGGTTATTTGGATTGTCATTGAGAAATCTTTAATTTATCCCACTCGAACGAGTCCCGGAACTCCCCTTCCAGAGGGGGGGAGGAGGGCGTCATGTGAATATCATTTTTCATGATTTCCACCTTCCTTGTTCAATTTATGACATAAATGGTTAAGTACAAAATTCAAGCTTATAAAATTATCTACAAGGTTAAGTGGTGGAGTAGCATTAGCTAAACTTCGCCAGGACATTAAAATAAATATGGCAATTAGAAAAAAAAAAGTCATATATAATTTTATCACCAGATGCATATTACTACCATTAGTGTTAGCATCCAAAGTTGAACTAAAATGCGTGGCTTCATATTTTCCAAGTTTCGTCTATGAAATTAAGTTAATACAAGCTGTAGTATTATAAAAAGAGGCTGAAAATTATGAAAACAAAGATTAGTGTTTATTTTAAAAGGTCAGGATTGACTTTAATAAGTAGACAATTTGAAGTTGTCGGTTGTGTATGTATATTTCTGATGTTATCTTCAATTTTTGTTATTTACAGTTCCATTGCTATTATCATCATCATCTTCACCGTCATCATCATCATTTTTTATTTATTTATTTATATATATAATCACTTGGGCTGTTACAATACAGATGTGAACGTCAATAAGATAAAAAAAAAATACAAAATTTAGTTTACAAGGTGAGACAATAAGTAGTAAATATAAAACACAATAAACATAACATATGACAAATACAGATTAAAATTCTTTGTATGAATATAAACATTTCTCAAGTAAAAATTGTTTGAGACTAGATTTGTATTTATTAAAATTGTTGACATTTTTAATCTCACTAGGTAATTTGTTGTAAAAACTAATACCAGAGTAATAAGGTGATTTTTCAAAATGAGACGTATTATGATGAGGAAGAGCTAACAAGTGGTCATGACGAGTATTATAATTATGGTAGCTAGCAGTAGTTTTAAATTGGTTAATGTTACTTTTAATGTACTTTAGCAAAGAAAAAAGATATATGGACGGTACCGTTAATATTCTGTGACTTTTAAAAGAGTTTTTACACGATGTGGTGACATCAAGATTAAAAATTAATCTAATTATGCGCTTTTGGCAGACAAAAACTCGCTGCAAATTATTCGCATTATTAAAATGTTGAAATTCAATTTCAATTGGCTTAGCATAGTCAAGCGAGTTCTCCCCTTCAACATTAATATTAGTACACGAACTCCATTCCAATGGATTTTTGAAGTTAACTACATCATTCTGGAACCTAGTGATAGGTTCATAAGCAGTATTGATATGCTGCTGCTTCAGTTGGCGGCACTGATGCAAGATCGCAGGGTTTTCTCTTCGGAGATTTAAAAAAAAATTCTCACCATTCTGATCACTAAGTGAAGTGATATCAGATATCACTCCATTCACAGCTTTCACGAATGATATTCCTGATTCAGAGATTAAGACTGGTGAAGCATTTGAATTCTTAAAAATTTTAAGTTTCTTGCATTGTTATACTTTTTTCAGGCTCTTTAATAAATTTTTATTTCCATTTTTTAAAAAAGGCTGAGGTTGCATCGCACCCACTGAAACTGTGAAGGAACAATATATGTTCTGCAATTGTTAAATATTTGAAACTATTAGGTGAATAAGGATGATCAACATTAAACTGACGCAGCTACACAAGGAAACGTATCTGCAAAGAGAGAGTGACGGGGACTCCCCTCCACTTCTGTTATTATAAAGACAGATTTTGCTATTGTAATGAAGCAAATTCCGAGGCCCAAACAAGTACCCCATTTTTACATATTATAAATATTTTTATTTAATTTTGTATTATTTATTTAAACCGAACCGGCTACAAAGCATTTATTATCGCGTAAAATTACATTCCCACACTAAACCCCCACCTGCACAGAAGAGACCGTCCGAAACTCGCGCTCACTGTGGCGTCCGGCAGTCGATCCGAAGCAGTAGCAGCGAGTAGAGGTGCCCACCCGTGACCAGCCGTCAAGCGTAAGTGAATATTTCTGTAAATTATTTCAAGTCCAACTTTTCGGACTCTGTCAATATTTCTTAAAATATACCATTTTACGAAACTGTGCCAAGTCCGTAGAATCCATTGTAACGAAAAATTCACAAGTGCCGTCTACACCGCTCGTGGCCTACACGCATTCACTTCTCCCACTACCGGACGAGAGAAGGGATACGAGCCTACTAGCTATTGAAAGCAGCACCGAAAGTTAAGTTCCTCACGAGCTTCGAAGCAGGTAGACGTGCCAGTCCAGAAGTCAGTCGGTGTACCGCCCCATATTCAACCAGACGCGCCAGGAGCAACTAGAGGATATAAGTAAGAATAATAGTAATAATTATAATAGGTAGCGGTTTGGCTGATACTGTGAACTTTTATTTGTCTTTGTATTTATTTTACTGGTTGTGTCCTCAAGGTATCCGTAATATTTGCTAGTGCTGTGGTCATAAAGTAGAAGTTCCTGGAGTCTTCGTAGTATCTGCTAATGCGGAGAAATCAGGGCCTTTAATTCTAATTGCTGTCTGGTAACTCTTATGTGCCCGGGGTGCGTGTAATATCTGCTAGTGCACGCAAACTGTGTCCATAGAGAGAGCGTTTTGAAGTCTTCGTAGTATCTGCTAATGCGGAGAAAGCAAGACACTCAGCCAATTTCAGGTCCAGGGTACAAGCTCACATCCAGGTGCCAACAGTCATGCTAGCGTGGCTGACTCCGGTGTACCCAGGGTATTCGTAATATGTGCTAGTGCGCTTACCCTGTGGGCACAGAGAAAGCGTCTCCGAGGTCTTTTTTAACTGTTTTCAGGTTAGGAGCAGAACGCCGTCTTGTCTTAACTAATCATACATCTCTTTTCAGTTTTAGGGTTCCTGGTATTAGCCAAGCCTGACACCTAGTAGTAGTAGATTTTTCTTATTGTTGCATTAGTTATTATTTGCTTGGTCCTTCCTGGTATCCGACGACTGTACATAACCTAACCGCTTTTCGTCACCTGCATCGTAACCCGTCACCTTGTCATTTTCGTGCCGTTAACCATCCATCACTGCCATTACCTCGAATCCACGTCATACCGCTGCTTCGCTCCCGCCTGCCATAAGTAACATCGCTGTAACCGCACCGTAACTGCACGATAGTCATATCATAGCCTGGGTACTGTCTGGTATATATTAGTAGATTTACACTAATTTAGAGTTGATATTGTAGCTTATAGGAAATAAATAGAAATTGTTTACTGAATTATGCGTTTTACTGTGTGTGTGTGTGAAAGTCTGATACATCTCAATTGACCCACTGGAATTTTCTGTTTTTCTCCACTGTAGCTACTCCAGCCCTACTGCAACAGGCTGCGCTAAGAGGCAAGTGTGGGACCTTTGCCCCCACGTAAAAATTGTAAAGGTGGCGCCCGAGTAACCGAACCGTTGCTAAGGTGTCAAAAGTGACCACTTTCTGGCCTCACCGGAAAGTATACGTCACACTATTACTATCAGTATGAGTATCTACCAACATATTATTATAAAGGAAATCAACACACTCACAGTATACCTGCTGCAAAAGGGCCATTACAAAGTAAATACTTTGAATTTGAAGGCAACTTAGCTCAACTTTGGATGCTAATTACTCGTAGAAATATGCATCTGGCGATAAAATTGTATACAACCTGTTTTGTAGAGAATAGGCCTCTTGCATTTTTAGAATCTTTACTTAATACAAAACACAGTGTGTAAAGGATTTTTTTCTTATTTTTTCTTTTACAGACGGTATTCAACATTAAAGTTTGAATAAATCCGTTAGGCGTGCAAACAATGTGTGACGTCATGTGTCAGGTTACGCACAGCGCTAGCGTACATTTTAAATTAATTCCATTCATGATCCATGATCACTGATTAGTTATTTGAATTTGAAAAAAATTAGACATGAACACAACATTTGTCTTATCCATTAACTTAAAAACCTAAGCAAACATTTTCTGTTTGTGCCGATTAATCGGAAGGTCATAAAAATGAACCGAGAAAAATTCAAAACAAGTGTACAAAATTAAAATATTATTAGCTATGAAATAAATCTACAACACATTAAAATAACTTTTCACATTTAAATAAAATCAGTATCTGAGATCAGTGAGATCTTTATGTATCGGAGATGTTTCTGTCATATTCAATTTGAAAAAATTCATTTAGATTATATAGAAGATGCTTTGTTAATATGTCTTTTAATTTATTTTTAAATTTCCGCAGTGATAACTTACGCAAATCTAAAGGCAGAGAGTTGTATAATTTAATGCAGATGTTTCCCGTTTTTTTCAATCTGGTTAATGGAGGGACGATATTCACATTATTGCGTGTATCGTGATGGTGTACGTCTGCATATGTTGGATAATGCGACGGATAGTGATAAATATTTTTCCAAATATATAATAGGTTTTGATATATGATTGTAGAGAAAACTGTCATTATCTTCAGAGATGTAAATATAGGTTTGCAGCTATCGTCCTGTGCAGCACTTACTATACTTCTCACAGCAGATTTTTGAATAATTAATATTTTTTCAACGTGAGTATGTGATGCGTTACCACAAGTCATTATACCATAACTCATTGCTGAATGAAATAGTAAATGGTAGGTAATTAGTGCCGCATTTTGATTTACTGAATTACGAAATCTTTTAATTGCTTATACGATCTTACTTAGTTTGCTAGAGGGTTTTTCAATTTGTTCTATCCAAATTAGGTTTGCATCAATTTGTACCCCTAAAAATTTAACACTGATCCGTTTGATTTGTTTTGTGTCTCAAAATTTAATGTCATTGTTTTGTTTTCATTTATCACAAGTTGATTTGGTATGAACCATGATTTTATTTATTTATTTATTTATTCAATACATTTGTCCAACAGTACAAAAGAACCAATTACAGGACAAGAGAGCGACAAAAGAAACAAAAAAATACATAGCTACATACATATAAGTGACAAACAATATAAAATTAATTACGAGTGCCCTACATGTTTATATTATTTTAACATTAACATTATGGGACGCTGCTATTCTTAAGAGAAGTATAAATTGTATTGACCGTGCAGTTTAATATATCACAAGTATCACAAATTGAATTGTAGTTAGTGCAAATAATGAATATAGGAGACTTCAGCATTATATTGGTTCGTGCCGGTTGACAATAAAATGTGAGAGGGTTGCGACTGGCGGCTCTTGGAACCAAAAAGTTCAACTGGCTTAGTGCAGGAGGGCAGTCAACCCTGTTGTGTATGAGCAAATACAGGAATTTTACAGCATAAAATTGCCTTCTAAATTGTAATGAGTCGAAGTTGAACCTATTTAACAGATAAGTCTGGTCGCAGCCTCTGTTTGGATATCTGCCATCAGTGCGGAAGCAGAGTAGTTTTAAGAATTTTCTAAGAACGGACTCGATTAACTTGACTTGATAATCATAGATAGGGCTCCAAATAAGTGAGCAGTACTCAAGTTTAGACCGAATAAAGCAATAAAATAGTTTGATTAAGACGCCATTGTCCCGGAAGACTTGACTTAGTCTTAAAATAAACCCTAAGGTTTTCATAGACGAGGAAACCGTTAACTCGATATGCTTGGCAAATGATAATTTGTTATCGAAGAATACTCCTAGATCTTTGGTTGAGTCGGTACGGGACAAAGATTATGTGTCGATATGATAGTCGTGTTCAATGAGTTCATCTTTTCGTGAGTAAGTTACAACCTTGCATTTGGTTATATTTAGAGCAAGGGAGTTTAAATGACACCACTGTGCTACTTTATTAAGTTCCCTTTGTAGCATATGACAGTCGTCTATGGAGTTTATTGACGCAAAGATTTTTAGGTCATCTGCGAAAAAAAGCTTTTTGCAGCAAAGAGTGTCATTGAGATCATTAACAAAAAGAGCAAAAAATAGCGGACCTAAATTGGAACCCTGTGGTACCCCTGATGTTACGGTATATGAGTTAGAAATAAAACCATTGTGAGCGACATAATTAAGGCGGTTTGTCAGGTACGAAGAGAAGAACTGAACAAGAGTGGTAGAGCAGCCATACAGTCGAAGTTTGGATAGTAATAGGCAATGATCAATTTTGTCTTCTTTAAGATTGTAGTTATAATCTGTTGAGTATTTTCGTCTTTGCTCACATTTTTGCTTAGTGTTGCGTCGTCTGCATATAATGTACTATATATACCATATGAACTGATTGCATGTGGCAAATCGTTTATATATATGAGAAACAGCAGCGGCCCCAGTATCGAGCCTTGGGGCACGCCTCTAATTATTTTTAATTTATCACTTCAATTTTGACCGCTTTCCACTAATTGATATCTATTTTCTAAATATAAACGAATAATATCTAGACTAACACCTCTTACACCATAGAAATATAACTTACTAATTAGAATTTGGTGATTTACACAGTCGAAAGCTGAAGTCAGATCTGTGAAAACACCTACATATTTTTCTTTGTTTTCAAATGCCTCATTGATGTAGTTTATAAGATTATGAATTGCATCAGATGTTGACAAGTTTTTCCTGAAACCGAATTGTTGAGGGCACAAGATGCTATTTGATTCTAAATATACCATTAATTGTTCATAGATTACCATTTCCAGCAGTTTAGAAAAAGTTGGCACGATAGAAATTTGCCTAAAATTTTTTGGATCAGAGTTTTCGCCTTTTTTATATACCGGAAGGACTTTTGCAATTTTCATCTCACTGGGAAAATGACCTTCAGTGATACATGTATTTATTATATCGGTCAATGGATAAACTAAATAAGCTATGCATTTCTTTATGACAAAAACATTAATGCCCTTTAAATCCTCAGTTTTTTTATTTTTTAATTTATGCACTAATAGTCTTAAATCGTCTGGAATTATAGGTCTCAAAAACATAGTCTTTTAATAGTCGGGTTGATAGCCACAACAATCGTTCAGTTTGTGATACTAACATGAGATTTGGCATGCTTATAAAATGTTTAGCACCAAATAGATTGTGATATAGTGCCAGTTTTTTTTTTGTCACAACCTTGAGAAAATAAAAAAAATAGGTGATTTATTATAATACGAGCAAAAACTACTGTTATAATATGTGTGAAAGATTGAAGGTAATGTATATTATATCTGTATAGTTAAACATTATGTATGTTAACTCGAGGGGTAAACTACCCTAAATAAAAGTCTAAATCCACCACAATCCATTTATTATTTTGATAAAGTATGATACAACACATACGCGTTCTCCGACTCAGTTACAGTATATGACTGGCGCTTTCGTGCATGCTCTACTAAGTACAGGCTCGGCCGTCCTGTTCACGTGACGTTCATGCCCAACTATGCTAAGGGTGAGGGGGTGTCCGCTAACACGGCCATCCTGCAATCGGAGCGTCCTCGCACCATCGTGTACTGATTGTCCACCTGAAACTGGAAAAAGGCGGAAACAGAACTATTGCAACGAAAATACGTTTTAGTGGGACTACCACTGCACTTTCATCTTTCAAGGTGGGGTTGCCACCTTCCTAGGCATAGTGGGGTTGCCACTACCCTCTCTTCTTTCATAGATAGATAGATAGATAGATAGATAGATAGTTTATTCATGTCAAAATACATAAAAATGTTTACACACGTCAAATATACAAGTAGGTACTAAAACATCTAGATAAATATGGTAGAATAATAAAAATGTATACTACAAGGGCAGGGTATAAGTTGACAAATAAAATTAATACAAAACAGGTAAGTACAGAAACAATGTATGTGCCTTAAAAACATGGATACATGGACATAGAGAGTCGCCCTAGTGTTTATAAAATTATGTTAAATCAGATTAAAGTCGCTAGATAAGAATTCATCTGTGGTGTAGAAAGCGCCGTTAAGTAGATAATTTTTTATTTTCTTTTTAAATTGAATTTCATTTAAGGCCCTTACCTGAAGAGGTAAAGCATTAAAAAACTGTATTCCTAGATAACCAGTGCCATCTCTGGTTCTACTTAGTCGTAGGAAATTATTGTTTAGATTATCTTTAATTCTTGTGTTATAACAATGAACTTGATTTCTGGTGCTAAATGAATCCTGATTTTTTTTTATATATAGAAGACACTGAAATACATAAGTACAGGGTACAGTCATGATTCTCAATTTTTTAAACTGTTCTTTACAGTCATCCCTAAATTTTAATCCGGATATTATTCGTATAACTCTTCTTTGGGCTGAGAATACGTTTGCACAGGTTGTTGCATGCCCCCATACTAGAATCGCGTATGAAATTGTAGAGTGGATGAAACTGTGATATGCAGTAGTTAAGGTAATTTCGGATACTTTACCAACGAGGTTTCGGAGCAGGTAGGTGTATTTCGAGATTTTGGTACAAACATAAGCTGTATGATTTTCCCACAACAACTTTGGGTCTAATTTCACACCCAGGAATTTAATAGATTCAGGGTTATTTGCTTCCTCCATGTTACGCAAACTGAATATCATGGTTTCCGTTTTTGATATATTCAGGCATAACTTGTTAGACATAAACCAGTTCTGTATAGTTGACTGGATTTGCGGTACCTCATTCAACAGGTATCCTAAATTACAGCTGGGAAGGGTCAAACTAGTGTCATCTGCGAATAATATGGCAAGTATATTATCCTGAACTGAAATTGGGAAATCATTAATAAAAATAAGAAAAAGCACAGGTCCCAGTACAGAGCCCTGGGGAACACCATGTTTTAACTTTTGTAAGGTGGATTTTCTCCCATTATAGATGACAAATTGCTGTCTATTACTAAGATAAGAACTTATAAGTGCTATACTATGCCCAGAAAGGCCATAGTAATTTAATTTATTAACAAGCACATCGTGGGACACGCAATCGAAGGCTTTTGTGAGATCTAAAAACAAAGAACCGATATATTTCCCTTCTTCAAATCCTGCATTGATAGCAGATGTTAATTTATCAATTGCCAGTGTTGTAGATAATTTATTTCGGAAACCAAACTGGTTGGCGTTAAGAAGTTTATTGTATTCTAGATAAGTTGTTAACTGATTTTTTAGAATCACTTCATAAATTTTACCCATACATGGAATAACTGAAATTGGTCTATGATTAGAGGGATCATCGATGTTATCTTTTTTATGAATGGGTACTACTTTTGAAATTTTTAAAGGCTCAGGAAATATGCTATTTGTTATACTGATGTTAATTAAATTTGTGAGAGGAATTAAGATGGAATGCTTTATGCCTTTTATAATATCAGTTGAGATATCATAAGCATCTTTACTTTTTTTATTTTTTAATCCAGTAATTATATCAGATATTTCCAGACATGTGACTTGAGTAAAATAAAATTGGTGAGGCTGGCTGAAATCGCTTAGATAATCAGTATAATCTACGTTACATGGAGGTAGCTCATCTATAATCTTATCAGCTACATTTACAAAATAGTTGTTGAATTCTTCACAGGAAATATTAGATATGTTGTTTGATCTAACTTTGTAATTGTTGAGAATTTTCCACATAGCTTGTTGGGGGTTACTATGACTACTTACAAAGTTATCATGGGAAACTTGTTTAGCTATGTTTATTTGACGGCGATAATCGGATTTGAAATTATTCATTATGACCTTGTTATTGTACGTGGGATTCCTTTTATAAAATTCATACAAGAAATGTAGCTGCTCACGCATGATCCGAAGGTCATCATTAAACCATGTTATTTTGGTTATGTTCGAATTTCGTACCTCACGTGATTTTAGTGGGAAAACAGCATCTATAGCATCAGTTATAATACTGATGAATCTTAAAAAGCGACTGTTTATATCTATATTATTGTCATTGATAAATTCCCAATTAACAGTATCTAGGTAGTTATTTAAATCTATAAAACCACGATCATGAATGGGTCTATAGATTATTGTCTTTAAAGGTGTTTTATAACTAATATTTGTCTCCAAGTGTATAGCTAGGTGATCTGATAGTTCGGTATCTACTGATCGCGTTTTGAAGTTATTAGCGCTGAGGTTGGTGAAAATGTTATCAAGACAGTGGTTATTTCTGGTAAATCCAGTGTAACTTAGCGTTAACCCAAAAGATTTAAAAGTGTTTATAAGCAGTGCAGTGCGCTGCTCTTTTACGTTATGGAAATATACATTAAAATCACCGGATACCAACATTATCTTATTACTTTTAGAAATAGCTTCGAGAGCAAACGTAAGTGTTTCTAAGAAAAGATCAAAATCTCCGTTGGGGGGTCTGTAAATTGTCATGAGTCTAATGTTATCATATTCAATGGCCGCTATCTCGCAATGCGATTCAATTGAATATTTATTTACCTGCTCCAAACTTGTATAATTTGTATAGTTATTGTATGCATACACAGCCACACCACCATGAGCGGAGTTGGTTCTACAAAATTTAGAGGCAAGACTGTAATTGTTGATACTTACATATGTCAGTTCGTCATGTGTACACCAGTGTTCATTTATTAATAAAAAATTATACTTAACGTCATTTAAAAGGATTTCTAATTAATTTGATTTATTTCGTAGGCTTTGTATATTTAGGTGCAATATTTTAAGATTACACGGCAGTTCTTCTTTATTTGGGCTGTTTATACCATTTGAATTAAACTCTTTTAAAATTCCTTTATTATTCGCTGCATTTTCTTTAACGCCTTCCTGTGATGTTGGGAAAGAATGTTTTAAGTTGTAGGACATAAAAAAGAATTAGGCTGAGAGCTAGCATCAGGTTCTATGCTAGTACGTGATGAGTCCAGGAACCGTTTACCTCTCTTAAAGTCGAAGCGATCGAATGCTATCTTTCTTGGCCAGAATTTTGGGTCGTATATAGTGGTCTGCAGATGGGGCAGCACACCTATCATAAAAGACTGATTATCAGGATTTGAGTTAAAAGTAGGTAGCTTTTGAACTTGTACTTCGGTGGTGTTTGCACGGGTTTTAATGTAGTGTCTGATCTTCTCATCATTGACATCGTCCGGGACCTTGGTTATAAATAACCAGATTTTCCTATCTTTTTCCTTTTTACCATGAAATGCACCATCACCTTCACCATTCCCAATGTTAGGCCTCCTTTTTCTGTAACGTACTTCCTGGTATCGCTGTTTTTCTTCATTAGTTTTTATAACGTTTTTGTTTTTTTCTAGATTTATTAGTTCATCCATAATGATTTTTTGCTTCTCTTCTAATTCTCTCAGGTTATCTTTTATTTGACTTGGTTTTGTTGAAGTTGCCAAGTTTGAGTTTTGAGTTGGGTATCCATACTTAACCATATCAGCACAAGTAGGTTTCGGTGGAATAGTTTGGTTTGGCATAATTTGTTTGACTGTTTCAAGTTGATCGGAAGATTTTGGCTTGGGGTCATTTTTTATAGTCTTGCCACTTATATCTGTTGTTGGGGGTATTAGTTGTACTGTGTTATTTTGGACTTGCATAGAAGCGAGTTTATTATTTAAGGCATTTTCTCTTTGTTTATAAGATTCCACATGTTTTTCTAACAGTTCGATAATCTTATTTTTACTTTCAATAATTGTGGTTTTGTCATTTACAGTGGATAATAATAATTTTATTGTGTTAGAATTAAGGCAATCTTTGCAGTAAAATTTCATAGTTCTTTCTTTTAGTTGCATTACTTTAGATTCTGATGCTGTGAGATTCGAGCATGGTTTGCATAGAAATATTTTGCATCCATCACAAGCAAAAACCGGTTGCTCATCACCAGTAATATTGCATGCATTGCACTCCATTATGTAGTTTTATTTTTATTTATATCATTGCAGAAATAAAATATTTCTACTCCACTGGTAGGTTTGTAAAAAACACAGCTGCTTTCACTTATCAATTTTAAATGTTTTTTATAATATGTCACTAGATAAGACACCTTTTTAGAATTGTAAATTAGGAATCTAAATTAATTTATTTATGCAATTTTACTTCTTCTTAGAGAGAAATTTGAGGTTTAAGGGCAGTAGAACTTTATGCACAAACTGGTATGGTTTTTGATTTTTAAAAACTTTTTAAACACTGCGAAATAGCACAATTTGTACACTCGCGGTTTTTGCTGCTTTTCTCTTATCTCTCTATAAACGCGTTCAAGGTGGGGGTGCCATGCACCTTCCTAGGCATAGTGGGGTTGCCACTATCCTTTCTTCTCTCAAGGTGGGGGTGCCACCTTCCTAGGCATAGTGGAGTTGCCACTACCCTTTCTTCTTTCAAGGTGGGGATGCCACCTTCTATAGGCATAGTGGGGTTGCCACTATCCTTTCTTTACTTTAGATACTCTGACTTAACAAACTAACCTACTAGCAAAATTTGCCCATTAAATAAAAAACCAATAATTGTTGTGTCAGGGTAAAAACAAGTTTAAACTTTTCCAACATCATTATCATAATCTTTATTGATAAATGAATTATTATTATTTATTGTGTAATGTACTTTTATCTCTGATACATTTGTCAGTTACTACATAATCATTTAATCAATTAAACAAACCTGACACAACATAAACAATCTCACAGCATTAGTCAGTATAAATGGAATCGGTACTCACATTTTTGTTTGTTTTTAATCTGTGGAAGGCCAACGTCTCAATTGCTCATAAGCAGCTACTGTAGTTCGCCGTCCTCTCTTTTGCAGCACATACCTCTCATTTTGAAGTACCTTGCGGACGGTATATGGTCCTTTATATTTTGGCTTTAATTTTCCTCCGCCAGCGAGCTGAGAATCTTCAACAGCAACAATGTCTCCTACAGTAAACAAGCTGGTGCTATAACGAGTTGAGTTGAATTGCTGAGCTTGCTTATTAGCACTATTTGTTATTCGAGCTCGAGCTTCCGCAACGGCCTTGTCTGGGTCGACAAAATTATCCGTCTGTGGTGCGTCTCCCAAAAACTGCTGAGTAGCAGTTAGCCTTGGATTTGTACCAAGCTGTAGTACGGTCGGAGTGTGTCCAGTTATCGAATGAATCGTTGAGTTTATATTATCTTCAATTGCGGTATTGCAACGGTCCAAGTAATTTCTTTGTCGGCGGTAAGGGTGGCTCGCATCAAATTAAATACAGTACGAATTACACGCTCGACTTGACCATTTCCGCGAGGCATACCAGTTGCAATATGGTGAAGCTACACATCATATTCACTATGAAAGTTTCGGAACACTATCGAAGTAAAGGCAGCTGCTCTGTCGGCTATAATACGTCTTGGTTTTCCTAATTCTTCAAATACTGGCAATAATGCACGAATTGAATACTCAGAAGTCTTCTTTGGTATTGGTTGTAAACGACAAAATTTTGAAAATGCATCAATTATTACCAGAATGTGTGTGCAGCCATTGGATTTCACTAAAGGCCCTGCATGATCGATGTGCCATGTGTCTAGTATATCATCGGGTTTCTCGCCATGTTGCCACAATCCTGATCGACGACCAGTGTGCGATTTTCCTAAGACACATGCTCTACAGTTTCTGATGTACTTCTTTAAGCATTGCCCCATTCTGGGCCAGTATAAATCTTCCCGCATTTTCGCAATGCATTTATCCCAACCAATATGTGATGACTCATCGTGGTACAGTCGCATCGTTAACAGACGGGCAGCAACGGGCACGAAACACTTGTGAGGTTTAGTTTTAATTACAATTACATTGTTTATTATGGTAAAGTCTGGATGGCTTTCTAGATACTTCGCGACAAAAACTGTCATTGTCTTGAAACTCTCGAATGTTTCTACATTCGATATTTTATTTATCTTCAACGTTGTTAAAGCGCATACTTTTGAAATGCATTATCATTTTTCCGGTAGTGATATGGTTCAGTGTTTTATTTTTATAGGTCACCAATAAGCTTTTCAATTGTAACATCAAGTTATCGTCTAGTCCGGTTTGATTTATTTGGATATCATTTGTACCCTTTATAGTGAGCACTTTTGGTATGTTGAGTAGGTTATGGTGTAATTCAAGACCATCAGCATTTTTCTCGACACGCAAGCAAGGTCGACTTATAATATCCCATCCAATAATAATATCAATGTCGTCTGGAATAACACTATCGGATACAACTGTGCAACTTATTTCTAAGGTCAATGTCGGCAAAACAATTATTAAATCACAAACACCAATAGTATAAACAACTCGAGTCCCGAGTCCTGAAAAAGCACGTACGTTTTCGTCCGGTCTGATCATACCATTTAATGTTTTTACTATAGAATGTTTTATTATTGATACGTCAGCACCACTGTCAATAAGATAGGTAAAGGAGGGAGCATGTTCTTTACACAATAATGTGGCTATTGGTGTGTCATTTAGGTGGCGTCATTTCTTTATTACAAAAGCTTTTTTCAGCTTTCCATGTTTATTCCAACAATTAAGTTCGGTATGACCCATTTTCTTGCAATAATTGCACGACGGAGCATTTGCAGACTCTGATGTGCCGGGAATAGCTTCCTTATTCGATGACTCTCCTTTGTGTAAACTACGGCAAGTATTCTGTTGATGGCCCTGACGGCAGCACATTTAAAACAGGCTCCTTTAAAGCTTTTGTTTGGCTTGACATACCCTGTGTCTCGATGCTCTCTTAGCTGACGTTCATTCCTTCCCCTAGATGTTCCCCAAACTTCCGAGTGTTTAGGCATCTTGTGTGATTCACCGCGACGTGCATCAAATTCGCTTAATAATTTCAACAAGTCACGTTCTGAATCTGGTTTTTGTATACGCAGAGCTGAGAGTGCTTCCACATGATCCATGCCATGTTCAACCATACTTAGAATTTTATTCCATGGCAGTTTGTCATGAAATCTGTTAATGCTGCATAATTTCTGATTGGCATAGTCACATAGTGACTCACAACGGAGACTTCGCAATGTAGCGGCATGATATGCACGAGCGCCAGGTGTTTCTCGGTCGGGAAAACCAATGCTGAGATCAGCACAAAAGTTGTTCCAACTTCGACCAAGGGGCCTCCAATCGCTATAATAACGATAGGCTCGGTTTTTTAATGCTTCTCCAGCTTTTGAGATCATTAAAATATCGCTCACGTTTAACTCGTCCTTGAGCTTTGTGGCGTCGTCCAGCCATTCTTCAATTGAATAGGCGCTCTTGTCTGGATCGTAGCTTGCTAACTTGAATGACAAGTGCACATGCCTAGACGCAAGCGCACTTAAACTTTCTGCTCCGGATGTACTGGGACTGGGCGTTGGCAATGGTGACGGCGCCATCTTGGCTTGGCGCGTTAATTCAGCAAGCTGTTGTTGTTGTGTTGTAATCAACTTAATTAGTGTCTCCTGCCACTGCACCTTTCGACGCTTTGGATCTGACGGAGCCCTTGATGCATCTTCTTCTTCAAGCTCTGATCCAACACCTTGTTCAGATGACTCACTATCGCGACGAAGGCGCGTTCCGTCCGCCATTTTTAACGTCCACTTATTTATTGTCTATTATAGTTTAATTAGCACAGCGCACGGATTAATCCCACTTCTGATGTTAACTCGAGGGGTAAACTACCCTAAATAAAAGTCTAAATCCACCACAATCCATTTATTATTTTGATAAAGTATGATACAACACATACGCGTTCTCCGACTCAGTTACAGTATATGACTGGCGCTTTCGCGCATGCTCTACTAAGTACAGGCTTGGCCGTCCTGTTCACGTGACGTTCATGCCCAACTATGCTAAGGGTGAGGGGGTGTCCGCTAACATGTATATATTTATACAGGGTGAACAAACTCAAGTCGGCAATATTGCCAACTTCTTTATTATTGAAGCTACGAGGTCGGTTAAATTAGTGAACTATTAGTATTTTTCCGCTGATTAACGTGGTGCTAACAGAAAAGAAAGAAGGAAAAAATTGCTAGTCGATTAGGGTATAAATATAAAGGGTGTCCCATTAAAAAAAAATACATTTTTTGAAATATATCGGAAAAGCGATATTTAATTGTTTTTCTGTTAATCAGCGGAATAAATACTACTACTACTACTAATTTACCAATAAATTTAACCTCTTAGCTTCAATAATAAATTAAAAATAATAAGCAAGACATAATACACGTGTTTTATTTTCATCCTTACCTTTATAATAATTTACACCAAAAATTGCTTAGCCCGAAAT
Organism: Rutpela maculata; assembly: GCA_936432065.2. Classification (NCBI taxonomy): domain Eukaryota; kingdom Metazoa; phylum Arthropoda; class Insecta; order Coleoptera; family Cerambycidae; genus Rutpela; species Rutpela maculata. Next base: position 124,493,716 of record OW386287.2, on the reverse strand, counting down.
CTTAGTAAAATGAATCATCTTGTTCTGCACAAACCAGATTTAGGAACAACGTCAATGACGTTGTTGTCGTACTCTCCGAGCTTGGCAACCCTTTTAGTCATGTATCATGCGAACTTGTTTCACCAGTATCAAGAATGTTAGCATCGGAATTTGTAGATAAAACATTATCAAACATAGAAAGTGTAGGAAAACAGCGATATAGGCAATTTATGGAAGATCAGTTAATTAATCATAGTCACCTCGTATCTGACGTAATAAAAAAAAAATTTCCTATGTTTGACTTCAAACCTCTAAAAGTTCTAACAATGTAAAAACGCTTAAAAATGACGTACACCTATTCGGTAGGCTTTATGTCGCTTGCCAAAACAGGAACGGCGACTTAGAAACATTTTTCAGTCATGAAAACCAACTATGTCCTCCGTCACTTTCTGACAATGGTTATATGAGACACGGTGTTAAGTCGGACTTAGTTGCTTGCTTAACAGAAACTATATTGCCTACAACAGAATCACCAATATTTACTGCCTCGATTTTTGATGGTCCTGTCATCGTCCAAATGTTGAAAAGTTGCAAATGCCGTACCTTTCAAGAGTATTATAAAAATGTTTTTTCCCCTACATTCTTGGACAGCTTCAAAATACCCAAAGACTTGATACTGTTTGGGATGTATACAAACCGAACAGTCTTAAACAACAGACCCGGCAAGCACGAGGATCTGGGACAAGATATGTTCAACACCTATTCCATCTCAGTGGCAAGCCTTCTTGAGGGAGAATAAAAATAAGGAAGAATTATTCTCATATATTAATTAAGAAATGCTAACGACTGACACCGAAAAAGAGATTATCGTAACTTCTGGAAACTTGGCGTATTCCACTGCTAACCGAGATCTAAAGTTAATTTCTCCCCGTTCCCATGAAGAGGCTGATGTTAGAATTTTCTTCATGCGTTTCATGCCGTTCAGGAGGGTCACGAATCTGTAATGATCCGAACAGTTGACACTGATGTTTTAGTGTTGGCAGTCTAAAGTCTAAATATTTATGGGTAGCATTTGGCACTGGCAAGAACTTTTCTTTCATACCTGCACATGAAATCGCCAAGGGACTAGGACCACGAAAATCAGTATGTCTACCAATGTTTCATGCACTAACTGGATGCGACACCACTTCCTCATTTCTTGGCAAAGGAAAAAAAAAACAGCTTGGGCAATATGGGCAAAATTTGATGATCTGACAGAGGCTTTGCTAGATATAAAAAACGAGTTTAGGGTGGATTCTAAAGCATTGAAATGTATCGAAAGATTTGTCATTCTGCTCTACGATAAAGCTACTCCTATCTGCGATATTAATGAGGCACGCAAATATCTTTTTACGAAAAAACAAAGGCCACTTCAGTCGCTCCCACCAACAAGAGAATCGCTTGTGCAACACGTTAGAAGAGCTGTCTTGCAAGATGTCTTTCTTTGGGGACAAAGTTTGATCTCAAGTCCGAATATTCCTGATCCTGAGCAATGGGGGTGGAAATTAAATGAAGGTGTTTATCAACCGCTATGGAGTACATCGCCAGAAGCTTTGGTAGCTTGTCAAGAACTTCTTTCTTGTAAATGTAAAATTACCTGCAGCCAAAAGTGTTCATGTGCTAGAGCCGAGTTAAAGTGCACAATATTGTGTTTATGTGATGGCGACTGTGATGGAACGGACAGTGAATAGTATTTTAAATTAAAATTAATAACAACAGTTCTTTTTGTTTACTAGTTTACTTGGCAGTAAAATTACACTTAGTACATGTATGCAGTCTGTCTAGATGTCCCATTTCCATACCAATAAATGAAAGTCTTAAAGATTTCGAGAACTCTGAGATATGCAACATTGAAAAGTTATCTTTATGACAATAACATTTTTTAGCATTATTTGTTCAGACAATAGCATTATTTGTTCAGACCTCGTCTTTACCTACAAAAAACATGCAAAAGGGGACACATAAAATTGACAATTACCTAAAATATCACTTAGAGTACGTTTTATAGTCATATATCTCAGAATTTTCGGAATCACTTTGGCTTTCGATAAATTGATGACTAAGATTTTGGAACACCCTGTATATTTATTTATTTTTTATATCTTCAAATTTTAGTTTTACCGTTTGTTTTTGTAAACACTTTATAAAAAGGATAAAAGTTTATGTTATTAAAAGTATTAAATAGACATTTTATGACTCAAGGTCACAACTGTCATTCTTGAAATTTTTTTGATTGGCACTATATCCCATTGTTTTTAGTACCTTCTGAACTGCCTGTCCACCAAATTTCATCTTAGTATCACAATCTGAACGATTCTTATGAATTATTGAACTTAGCAGGTCGACTATAAGTTTAAACTTTCATTCATAAAGCTAACAGCATTTTGTGACTTATTTGTAATTTCGATCATATCATTCATATTATTTACAAAGAAGTGATTCAATTGATCCAAGGTTAGATTTTCTGGGTTAATTGAAATCTTGTCTTTCCGGCCTGTTTCAGTATTTATTATTTGCCAAACCGTTTTACTGTAATTTTCTGTGTTATTCAATAGTCTGTGGTAATGGTTTTATTTAGCTACCTGTAACATGTTATGATATTCTTTTTTATTTTCCCTGTAAGTTTCCTTATTTTGTTCAGTAGGATTTCGGCATTGAAATTCATATATAAACCTTAAATTATTTTTTGCAGCTGTTACTTCAGGAGTTATCCAATTTATTCTACTTTTTTGTTTAATTTATCTCTTAACCAATGGAAAACAAATGTTATAGTAGTATATGAATGTATTTTCAAATGAATTATATTTATCTTCCGATGTTTTACTCGAGTATACCTCAGACCAGTTTACGTTTTTTAGGTACCTAATCATTCAAAGCCTCTATACTATTATAACTATAATTTTTAACTAATTTTGATTCGGGTATATTTATAAAACTATCTTTAAATTCAGCTATTATGCCGTTATGGTCAGAGAGACCTGATTGAATAACGCCAACATTTATACAGTCATTTTTAGGATTACAAAAAATGTTGTCTAGACAGTTTCCCTTTTTATGAGTTGGTTCATTTATTAAGTATTGTAAACCAAATGTCAGCATTAATTGAGTAACCTTTTGTGTATTTGGATCGTTTGCATTATTGAAGTGTACATTAAAATCTCCTGTAAGAAGTACAGTGGTGCAACTATCAAACGTCTCAGTGAATTTTAGGACACTTGTCGTTTTTTTCAAGAATTCATCTATTTTTATGTCCGGAGCTCTGTATATATTTATAATAACTAATTTGTATATTGTTAAATAACAAGCCGATATCTCACCGAAAGGAGTAAAAAAAATGAAAGTTTTTTAAAAAATGACCAAAGAAATTACCTTTGTAGAATGATAATTAATAAAACACTAATTACACCCAAACATACTTTAATTAATTAGTGTAATGAACACAAGAAAAACAGATAAAATTAGGAAAGAATCTCAAGCACGTATGACATTGTCCCGCGCGTCTAGTCACTTCTCTTCTTCTGTTGACAGCTGATCGGTTACGCGCACTGAGCAAGCGTTAAGCCCGCTTCACATAGGGAAATTAAATGAGGGGTTGCTACACCTTATTTTTTTGTAGGAATGCGCCGCCAATGACTTCAACTAATCTAACGTAACGCGGTACAACCATATCACTTTATCAGACTTGGGATTGACACTACTGACAGCAAAGCTGGATAATAAGATAGGAGTGACTTTTTGGTTTTAATCAAATCACACTACAAAAATACCGAAATAAATCGAAGATATTGATCTCATGCTGAAATGACAAGCAGATATACGAGATATTTAGTTAAATGTGTCAATGACACGGCCGTGTAACTATTGTTCGACCGGAAGCAAAAAACGCGGCTCTCTAGGGGTCTACACACGATCCAGCGGTACGGAGCCAGCCTTGTCGGCATGCTTTGAACTCATTCGTAAAAGTGAATTGGTCCGCTGGAATTCCAATTATCTTCAAAGCGTACCAACAATGTTGACTACCTGCCGCTGGATCGTGTGTAGACCTCTTTTTTGATCTCGCCGGCCGGCTTCACTTTTTATGCCAATTAAGGAAATGTAAACAAGTCGAATACGTTCTTTCACCAGTAAGTTCGTCGACCTCTTCAGAATTAGGTGTGTATCTTCGCAAATTGACTAATAATTTAATATACTAAATTACCTCAGAATCCTCTAAAATTTTGCAGGGGCTTTCCCACATTGAAGACTAGCACACCATTTTATTTTCCGCATTTCTTGGTAGATCACGTTGTAGAATTCTATCTCACCTTCATTCATCCAGTGCTCAGTAAAACATGCTATTTTTATTTTGGGGTTAAGCATCAGGAAGAGTTCCACCTTCAGAATTTTGTTTCTTAAACACTGGATGTTGTGGTAGTAGACAGAAACGTCACTGATATCATTTTTTAGAGTTTTTACATTATTTGTATCAGAGTCTATACTTGGATTTGACTTTACAAAAAAGACTGTGACAGATGACATCAACTCCAATATAAGTGTTTTCTGAAATTTGCCCCTTCTCCCGGATATTATTCGTTGATTTAAATACTTTCCAGTTGGAAATTATGAAAACAGATTTGATAATTGCTAATATTTAGTGACACTATATTGTTATATATAGATTAATTTAAAATATACGGCACATGCAAGAGACCTATTTTGTAAGCTTTAATTTTAGACAAATATTTTTGTTGTAAATACAGTGAGAAAGCCGGAAATCTTCAAAAACCATTTATATTCGTGACTTTTGTTGAGTTATTTCTGCTCCAAAATATTTGGCGCCTGGTCTGTTTCTCAACAAAAATTTTGCAATTTTATTCCCTATACTTGCTCAAAAAATTTTTTATCTGTACTTTCATGAAATTTTTAAAATTACGATATATAGCTATATTTGCAGAAAATTTTTGTGCCAATAAATTTCTTCCTTGCATGATATGAGAGAATAGGACATCATAATCATTTTATGTAGCTATAATAGTAACTGAGGTTTGCAGCATCACATGTTCAAAGTTGTCATCCAATGTTTTATGGCAATATTTATTCAATCATTCACCAACATGCATTTCAAAGTAAGCCTCTTACTATCTCTGCGAAATATAATTGGCTCTTATTTAGGTAATAAATAGGAAACAATTGCCTTAAAATTGCCACAAATTAGCTTATTAACACCCGGTTTTACAATCGCTGGTTAACTGCCAGTCAGAGTTAACTTTCAGGTTATTATAGAAATTGGATCTTACAATAGCTGGTCATTTTCAAGGTCGTAGTTATCTAGTAGTTAACTTTACTAGCAGATGAGGTGTGAATCAACTAGAAGTTGGCAGTTTACTAGCAATTTATAACCTATAAAATAACTGGTACAAAATAGTGTTTTGATATTTCGTTTAAAAATGGATATATACGAAGTAAACGCATATAGTAGTGATGAGGAGCCAAGAAGGCCCAAGGTAATCCGGTATAGACCTGACTTTTTTGAAGAATACATTTTTTAGTCTCTATAATATTTATATATTTTTCTATTAAATTTACGAGAATATCCTAGAGAAGAAAAATAAAAAAATTTGTGCACCTTTTATTGCTAATACTTAAAATAAAACACATGTTTATTGTTAAAATAAAGGTTTCTATCTTTTAAGCAATTAAACCTCCTAACTATAACGAATATATACATCCTAAATTGCGTTTGCTATGTTAAGTCACATCCTGATCAGTTTACACTTACCAGAGACCTAAATTCGCCCTACAATTTTAGACCTACACTTAATATAGAAATACCGAGACATAGTTTGTCTAGATCAGCAAATGGGCCGTTGATCATGGCCGTTAAGATATTTAATAAATTACCATTGTGACAATTTTGTCTTATGATTGATTGTACGTTTGTATTTTTGTATTGAATTGTATTTTTGATGTTTTACACTATTTTATTATTTTTTCCTTTTTAACTACTGTTAAACCTGAAATTTTTCTATTTTTGGCTTGTATTTTTATTAACAATTTTGTGACAATATTCTACACTTGTATCTACAAGTCTTATGAAAATAAAGTCTATTATTATTATTATTATTATTATTATTATTATTTTGTAGTAGAATATAGAATAAATTGTATAAATATGTTATTTATAAAAAATGTAAACATTTAAATAGGTACTACAAACTTATTTAGTAATAAACCACTAACTCATAAAACTTTGACAAAAATTCATACTTTTTATGTATATTATCCATTTTTCTACTATCAACATTATAAATTTTATTCACAACCTCTCGTTTACAAATCATGACTTAACTTTATATTGCAAAACGGTGTCGGTAAAGTTGTAGTTAACCTGCAAGTAAGAGTCAATTAACATGAAAGTTAACTTGCGATTGTAAAACCGGCTGTAATAGTTAGTGTAGTCAAGTTAGGTTTCTACCCTGGAAAACAGTTACCCAAAACCGAATTTGATGAGACCTTTTTTTAATGAGTTCTTAATTACATTTATACTACTTCTTTAATTGTTTAAACAACTTATTGTTAATGAAATTAACAAAATCTTAAAAATGAGGTAAACATTTTTTTAAAGTAGGTATTGATGCAAATGCTTATACCGTGCGTGTAATTTCCCATTAGGCATGTACATTCACGTAGCGCGAGAAATATGACAACACCGGCAGCCGTAAATTCGTCCATCGATGGAGCATTTCAGCTCTGTTATTTCATTTCAGCCAGCTGGCACACGCGATGTTGTAATTCTACTCCCCATGCCTAGCCCGCGACTACACACACGGTATGTTGATACTTGATGTCAATGCTTGATGTTATCACAAAAAAATTCAAAAAAGAATATTAAAAAATGCTATCAGCAAATTCTTATAAACAATTTAAAGCTTTTCTTAATTCTTAAGAATTCTGACTCAAAACTTACCCAGGATTTTTTGGTCGCTTATTTCAAATTTAAAGCTACTTTATGAAAGCATCTTATACAGATTTTTTACTTCATAAAAGGATTATTAAGATCTTTTATACAAATACAAACCAGGTATATTTTTAACAGATGTATGGACCTTTATATAACATTTGTACAATTGTTCTACAGTTTAGCCATTTCTCTATAGTTGCTATATAATATGAGATTTAAAAGCTTTTAAAGCAAGATTTTACATTAGTATAGTTATTTATGCCACACGTTATCTATGTCAGCCGGAATATTGGTTAATTATAATAGCGTTTTTTTTTACTATTTTATAAAGCATCAATACAACTGAAATTTTCTTTTGAAGCTAGGTAGCTGCAATCATCCGCCTTTATACAACTCTTTTATCTGAACTTACTTCGTCCCATAGCCTCTAAAAATAGATAGTTTTATGGAAGCTTCATGTGTATTCCATGTACCGTTTGTTGTTAAGCCTTACACAAAAAAAATGGATAACTATTGGAAAAAAATAAAGTGAAGTGGGAATTTCAGAAATAATTAAAAAACAACATACACACCCGTCACAACTGAGAAAGTCATACAAAAAATCTGAGAGCTAAATTATAAAGATTAAAGCAACAACCTGGCCTTTTTGATTTCACCTAATATACATAAACAAATTCATTGCTGTACTTGTTTTGGGGGTCCTAAAACCATCAAAGCCCCAAAATTTCTGTTGCCTGCTTTTTTGTCACTATTTCAAATACTTTCTAATTCAATTTTCTTTTACATTTAGATCATCCAAAATGCAGGACATCATCTTAATGCTGATCAACCAACACTATTTAATGAAGTAGTGATCAATGTTTGTAGGATGTCTGATATGTTTTTGAATAATAGAACCACAGAAGAATTGGAAGAAAATGAAGAAATATTGAATAATGAGAAAAATAAAAACAGTGAAAAAATTAAAACCAAAAAGATTAAAAATAAGATAGACGATGAAGAGATAATTAACCAGATAAATATAATTCGCACTGAAAAATTTAGTAACATGCAAGTTATCAATAACAGTTTGTGATAATACATTTAAATAATACATCTACTTATATATTAATGTTTATTATTTCAGTAGTAGAACTCGGTTATATTGGAAGTACTTTATATCCATTTTGTTAATTTTTCATTTTATGTGTAATCTTTTTTTTAACACATTTATTACACAGCCCAAAAATGATAAACATTAACAAAATGTTATTAGAGACAAATTTGTGCATTATTACACTCGTTCCACAATTTTGAGATTATGTTAGTTTACTATATCTCAGTAGAGGGTATCTTTAGGTTCATTGATGAATTATGTCCAATCCAGTGGATCGTTTCTGTTTAAGAAAAAAAAGAAATGATTTCCATCAAACTATTTCTAAATGTTTTGATGTGATTAAGTGCACTTGTTGCATACGACTATTCAAAGAGATTTTTTCGTATTAGTTTTATTTTTTCTGCCAGAAATAAACTAAACAAATATTTTCTCTAATATTTCTTACTTTTCTAAATATGTCAAGCCTTAAAACATACTGGTTTTCCAACCTATCTACGATTTCCTCAGGAAGATATTAGAAATACTTTCAAAATATTTCAATAATAAATTAAAAAATATTTCTACTCAACAGTATGCTTCGAGGACAGATATGTAGGAAAATAAAATGTATAATTGATTTTCCAGGTGAATGTTTTATATTTTAAAAAAAATTCGAGGGTTCAATAATTATAACTATGTGCTGCAATCCAGTGTTAATTGCATCAAAATTGATGAAATAGAAATAAAAAAAAAGTGTTGGATAAGAATTTTGGTTGAAATGTTCAATTTGTGTATTAATCAAAAATATTATAATGTGGGTCCATACATCCATATATTTAATAACCGAGTTCAACTGTATTTGTTTATTTGAGCTAAAGCTTTAATATTTATAATGTTTATTTATAACTAATTTTTATAAATAAAATAAAGCATGCCGAAAATTTACAAAATAGATAAATATATCTTGTCACATGTTGCCTCATGTGTACAAAAAGTGAATGACATATATCCAGGGCTGGCTTAAGCCGCTTAAGGAAAGGACCGAGTGAGCCAGCAAGATAAATTGAATATAAGTATAGAATTAATTCAAAATGAATTGCTTTCTTTTATTTCATTCATGGACAGAACATGTATGTATTAATCTCATTTATTTTGTATTTGAATACACAATATAAATAAAAATCTGGAATTATGTGCATTTACAACTGCAATTTGTAGCGAAGAAGCCACATGTAGCAGTGCTTAGAAGTTTGTTAACGTTTATTTATTTATATTAAGCTATTAATCGGTGCTATTACCATTCACCATCGTTAAAAATATCGACTATCGATAACTTTAATGCAGATAAAAATTTTTATCGACTGTCCTAAAAGTCAATTATAGAACCAACATAGATAAATCCCATCGAGAGCAATTAATTTATATTTACTCAATAATTAATGGAGTGAACTTAGCTCCAAATAGTATGTAAACAACATAAATATATTAGTACTGGCTACAAAGTAGAAGCAGATATTAGGTTATGTACGTTATATTTAATAATTATTTTAAATAAAGATCATTTTCACAGTTGCCATTTAAGGGGAAAGTTCATTTTATTTTCAGCACCATTATTTTTCAAACGAAAATGGAGGTGCAATTTATTTATTCATTTATTTAGACGGGGACCTGGTAAATATTTCTATTTTTATTTCTCCGCCATAAGGCATAGAACCCACACCAAAAGAGGTTTATGATTTGTAATGAAACATTTTATTTTCCAAAGATTTATAAAAGTATAAAGTAGGTATAATACCAATGTAAAACAATACCATACCATTGTAAATTTCATGAAAATATTTTTCTTTTAATATAGACTTGTGTTTAATAAATACAAAATTATTTGAACTTGTACCGTAATTTCTCTGTGTGTCCCCATTCTTCATTGATTAGTATTGAAAAGGAAGGTGGACGAGATGCCTCATCCCGAACATCAGAGCGTGGATGGAACGGAGGCATGGTGAGGTAAGCTATCACCTCACCTAAGCCCTGAGCGGACATGGGTGCTTCATGGAGTACTTATATGATATTGGCAAGACTGACAGCAGAGAATGTGCATACCGTGGAGAAGTCGATGACGTGGAGCACACCGTGTTCACATGCAACAGATGGAGGGAAGAGAGATGAGACGGTGGGGTGTCGTTATTGTCTCCGGAAGATATGGTAGAAAGGATGCTAGAAATGGAAGAGAACTGGAGAAGGGCGGAGGAGGGAATAAACCGCATTATCAAAAAGAAGGAAGAGGACCAAAGAGAGATGGGTTTTAACCTATGGGGAAACGCCAATTAACACCGACAAACTTAAATGACCTGTGGGTCGGATGAAAAGCGAAAGCAGTCTCAGGCCAACAGGAAACACTGAAGAGTGGGAGGAGTTTTAGCTGGTTGGAGTCCAGCACTACCCGTCCGCGATAGACTCTAAGCGATGGGTGTCCATGATGATTTCCCCTCACAAAAAAAAGTATTGAAATTCTACCAGCCGTCAATTACTTTTTGATATTATTGGTTCATAAGTAAGAAAATAAAAGTATAAATTATAAAAAATAAACATTCATTTCATTTTAAAGATTTTAAGTATACATGCCATTAAGTGGGTTTATTAACCCTTTCAGGCAAGGTGGTACACCGTTTGAATCATGCAAATTGCGTCGTTCAGTGCATGGTGGTACAAATAACGTACCGCATATTGTATATGCATAGTTGACTGTATTCACTGTATATACTATGTATACTGTAATGTATGCTATTGTAATATGTTGCACCCCTTAAAATTTAAGGTTATGTTACTAAAAAGTAGACAGACTTCAACAGATCGAATGTCTGAATGAATGTAGTGTATTTGCACCTACTCGAAAAAGAACCTACCAGAAGATTCCAAAGTGACATCTGGAATTCTCTAGAGAATGGTGGCGTCATCACAGAACAATCGAGATCTATCATTTTTAGGTATAAAAGACCAACCGCATTCTCGGCGAGTAGTTCAGAAAGTATAGAAAGTGAGGTTAAGAGTTCAAAAAGAAACAAAGTGATAAACATTGTGATTTTAGTCAGTAAAGTGTATTTAAATTAATAATAGTATTGTGAAGTATCCAGTAAATATTTAATAAAGTGTGTTAGTGGACATCTCTTGTTATAATTTTTGGAACCCACGGAATTTGCGAGGGTGGTTTCCTAAGGGTGGAAACACGCGACAATTGGTGTCAGAAGCGGAATTTTATGACAAGAGGAGCTCTGAAGTTGTGCTGGAGTGTTCGAGAAGGATTCTCGAGGGTTAGTGCTAACACAGGACTAATTTACTGGACATTGTTCGAGGGTTGTTTTCGAACAGGAAAATAGTGTTTAAGTGCATTTTTGAGACATTGTAGAACATTTTATTAGGACATTAGTGTGATAATTAAATCCTTTGAACTGAGAAGTGATAGAGACACTGAAAAAGACTCATTTAGTGCGTGAAAATTTCTAGAACTTTTCTATTTGGACATTAGTGGAGATTATTAAATTCTCTGAACTGGATAGTGACAAAAGACTCTGGATAAGACTTTTTCGTGCTATTTCGAGATTTGTCTAGAAAGTTCCATTACCGATATTGACGTGACAGTTAAATTTATTTTATTTTAATTTCATCGTATGCCCGTAACAACAAGAAGTATGGCATCCGATAAACAAATACAGGACTTATTCGAACAATTCCAAAAAATGATGGCGCAGCAACGGCAGGAAGACAAAGAAGAACAGGAGAAAAAACGTCAAGAGGAGAAAGAAGAACAAGAAAAGCGACGTCAAGTAGATAAAGAAGAGCAAGAAAGAAAACGCCAGGAGGAAGAAAAACGGCGTCAAGAAGAAAGGGACGAATTAAAGAAAATTATGGAAGATCAGGAAACAAGACGTCAGAAAGAAAAAGAGGATGAAGAAAGAAGACGTCAGAAAAAAAAAGAGGATGAAGAAACAAGACGCCAAGAGGAAAAAGACGCACTCAGAAAAATAATGGAAGACTTGGAAGAAAGACGCCAGGAGGAATTAAGGAAAATCCTGAGCGATCAAATAAAAATACAACAGGACGCAATCATTTCTGTCAAAAGTGAAGTCAAAGAAGAGATAAGCAAGGTAGAAGAAAAAGTAGATAAGGTCGAAGATAAAGTAGGTGAAGTCAAGACCGAAGTCGGTCAAGTAAAAGGAACAGTAAATCAGTTTGAAGAAAAGATGAGTGAGTTCGAAGAAGAAGTCAAGGGAGAAATAGACCGGCTTAAACGACAGTTGAGAGATAGAGGAAGCCAGCAGGTGGTATCATCAGGTCAGCGACTAAAACCTCCTTCTTTTGACGGCCAAAGTTCCTGGACGACGTACAAGAGGCAGTTTGAGGCAGCAGCATGTGCGAACAACTGGGATAACGAGGAAAAGGCCATGGCATTAGTTCTGGCGTTAAGGGGCCAGGCCTCAGAGTTGCTTCAGACTATCCCAGTGGATAAACAAAGGGACTTCAAAGTCTTGGAAGCTGCATTGGACTTGAGATATGGCGACCAACATCTCGCCCAAGTATACCAAGCCCAGCTAAAATCACGAACACAAAAGGCTGGAGAGAGTTTACAGGAATTCGAAGCTGCGATAGAGAGACTGGCACACCTGGCGTATCCGAGTGCACCTAGAGAATTTCAGGAACAATTAGCCGTAGGGGCCTTTTTAGATGGCATAAGGGACGAAGAGGTCAGGCGAGTTCTGAGGCTGACAAGACACCAAAGTAGTAGCGAAGCTTTGGTGCGTGCACTTGAAGTAGAAGCCGCCTACAGAGATACTCCAAGGTCGAGAGTGCGAGCTGTGACTCTCGAAGAATCGCAACCAGAAATGAACCAGAACCCCTTGCTGACTGAGATGCAGAAAATATTCACCAAATTATGCGATAAATTGGATGGCCTCGGAAAGCAGGAAAAACAGCAAAATAAAGGAAAGCCGAGTGGTGGTATTAAATGTTACAACTGCGGCAAGGTGGGCCATATGAAACGAGACTGTCGACAGCAGAACTCGGAGAGTCGAGTAAATGCTGTGAATGTTGAAGAAAAGCAGGAAAACTAGAGATAGCCAGCACCAAGGGGGCTGTGCTGGCTAGGGAATGCGGTGCCCCCAGAGAAATAAAGATTTCCCAGCTCCAAAGAATTCCAAGTAGTCTGTTGTTGCAAGGATATGTGAATGGAAGAAAATGCGTGTTTACGATTGACACCGGTGCTACGTCATCAATAGTGCGGCCAGGGTTTATATCAGGCTTGCAGATTAACAAGAAGCAAAATGGAGTAATTATTCGGACAGCCACGGGGGACAGGGCTGCGGTCCATGGAGAGGTCAGCTTGGAACTGCAGGTTGGACGGTTGAGGTTCAATTACAAGGTCATTGTGGCTGACATTATGGATGATTTCATTTTGGGTCTAGACATCATGGGAGAGCAGGGATTTATTGTTGACGTAGGGGAGCGAGTCTTAAAAATTGGAAATGAGGAATTTATTCTGGCAACCGCAGACGACCAATTCCATAAAGCGAGATTGTTAACAACACAGACGATCAAGATTCCTGCTCATTCAGAACAAATGATCGATGCTGCCTTAGAAGGAAATCCTGGAGGGTACCGTGTTGGCCTAGTGGAAGATGACGAATCGATTAAGTCCCTATCCAATATTATTGTGGCGAGAACTTTAACTCGGACTAAAGACAAAATCCCAATTAGAGTTGTTAATTTAAATTCCCACTCGGTGACAATTAAGGAAGGCAAACCGATTGGCTCCTATGAACCGGTCACATGGGTAGCGAGGTGCGAGGAACAAACAGAGGGGAGTTCGTCTACGAAAATAGACCAGGAAGTTTTGACCTTGCTGAGTACCCAGTTGGAGCATTTATCTGAGGATGAACGAAGGGAGGCAATCAAGTTCCTAGAAAAGGAAAGTTCAGTATTTGCCAAGAATACAGAGGCCCTTACAAAAACAGACATAGTCCAGCATCGGATAAATACTGGCAACTCACCCGCTATTCGACAACCACCTAGGAGGCTGCCATTAGCAAAACAAGAAGATGCCTCGGCAATGATAGACAAGATGCTACAAGATGGAGTCATTGAGGAGTCGACGAGTCCCTGGTCATCGCCAGTAGTTTTGGTTGCCAAGAAGGATGGAACATTAAGATTTTGTGTCGATTATCGAAAATTAAACAATGTCACGAAGAAAGACAGTTACCCATTACCACGAATTGACGACACGTTAAGCACGTTGGCAGGCTCACGATGGTTTTCTACGTTAGACCTTAGGAGTGGATACTGGCAAGTGGGGCTTCATCCTGATGATAAGGAGAAGACAGCGTTTTCAGCAGGCAGTGGTCTTTATCAATTTACCGTGATGCCTTTTGGACTTTGCAATGCGCCAGCTACCTTTGAAAGATTGATGGAATTCGTACTGCGAGGGCTAACCTGGAGGACGTGCCTGGTTTACCTTGACGACGTGCTTGTTATGGGACAGGACTTTACAGAACATTTGAAAAATCTTCAAGAAGTATTTGGGCGAGTCAGGAATGCCCATCTGAAGTTGAACCCGAAGAAGTGCCTGCTATTCCAGAAAGAAGTCAAATTTCTTGGTCACGTGGTGTCTTCGGATGGAATACAAACAGACCCCGACAAAATTTCTGCTGTACGAGATTAGCCAAGACCATCTAACGTTCATGAAGTACGGAGCTTCCTTGGCCTCTGCACTTATTATAGGCGCTTTGTGGAAGGGTTTGCAGAAATTGCGAAGCCATTACACCGGCTGACAGAAGAGAAAGTGCAGTACCAATGGACACCGGAATGTGAAACAGCATGGAGAAAATTGAAGGCAGCTCTATGCACTGGTCCTGTGCTAGCGTACCCACAACGGGAAGGACTTTTTATTTTAGACACGGATGCCAGCAATTCTTCGGTCGGTTGTGTACTGTCTCAAATCCAGAATGGGCAGGAAAGAGTGATCGAGTACTTCAGCAAGGTGCTGTCCAAACCGGAAAGAAACTATTGTGTAACCCGAAAAGAGTTACTGGCCATCGTTAAATCAGTGGACCATTTTCATAAATATCTTTATGGACGACATTTCAAGATCCGGACCGATCATGCTGCATTAAAATGGCTGTTGCAGTTGAAAACCCCTGAAGGTCAACTGGCTCGTTGGATAGAACGGTTGCAACAGTATGATTTCAAAATAGAACATCGACCTGGAAGATCTCATAAGAACGCAGACGCTTTATCTAGAAGACCATGCAAGGAAGATTGCAAGCACTGCCGCCACGTTGAGAAATTGCAGGGTACGGTGGCTGTCAACACTATTAAAATAGAGGTTCCGGACGATTGGACGACCGAAGCCCTGAGACAAGAACAACTGAATGACACAGAAATTGGGGCTATATTGAGAGCAAAGGAGAAAGGAATTCGACCAGCGTGGAAGGATGTTTCGGATAAGGCAGTTGGATTGAAGGCTTTGTGGGCCCAATGGGATTCACTTAAAGTCATGAACGGGCTGCTAAAGAGAGCTTGGGAAAGCCCGGATGGCAGGGAAGTTGTTATGCGTCTAGTGATTCCCAGGTGTCGAGTACCGAAAGTACTTCAGGAAGTGCATAATGGAGCATCCGGTGGGCACTTCGGCGTTAATAAGACCCTGAATAAAGTACGAGAACGATTTTATTGGGTAAATAGTCGTCAAGATGTGGAAGCTTGGTGTCGCAATTGCAAAATTTGTGCAGCCAGTAAGGGACCACAGTAGTAGCGAAGCTTTGGTGCGTGCACTTGAAGTAGAAGCCGCCTACAGAGATACTCCAAGGTCGAGAGTGCGAGCTGTGACTCTCGAAGAATCGCAACCAGAAATGAACCAGAACCCCTTGCTGACTGAGATGCAGAAAATATTCACCAAATTATGCGATAAATTGGATGGCCTCGGAAAGCAGGAAAAACAGCAAAATAAAGGAAAGCCGAGTGGTGGTATTAAATGTTACAACTGCGGCAAGGTGGGCCATATGAAACGAGACTGTCGACAGCAGAACTCGGAGAGTCGAGTAAATGCTGTGAATGTTGAAGAAAAGCAGGAAAACTAGAGATAGCCAGCACCAAGGGGGCTGTGCTGGCTAGGGAATGCGGTGCCCCCAGAGAAATAAAGATTTCCCAGCTCCAAAGAATTCCAAGTAGTCTGTTGTTGCAAGGATATGTGAATGGAAGAAAATGCGTGTTTACGATTGACACCGGTGCTACGTCATCAATAGTGCGGCCAGGGTTTATATCAGGCTTGCAGATTAACAAGAAGCAAAATGGAGTAATTATTCGGACAGCCACGGGGGACAGGGCTGCGGTCCATGGAGAGGTCAGCTTGGAACTGCAGGTTGGACGGTTGAGGTTCAATTACAAGGTCATTGTGGCTGACATTATGGATGATTTCATTTTGGGTCTAGACATCATGGGAGAGCAGGGATTTATTGTTGACGTAGGGGAGCGAGTCTTAAAAATTGGAAATGAGGAATTTATTCTGGCAACCGCAGACGACCAATTCCATAAAGCGAGATTGTTAACAACACAGACGATCAAGATTCCTGCTCATTCAGAACAAATGATCGATGCTGCCTTAGAAGGAAATCCTGGAGGGTACCGTGTTGGCCTAGTGGAAGATGACGAATCGATTAAGTCCCTATCCAATATTATTGTGGCGAGAACTTTAACTCGGACTAAAGACAAAATCCCAATTAGAGTTGTTAATTTAAATTCCCACTCGGTGACAATTAAGGAAGGCAAACCGATTGGCTCCTATGAACCGGTCACATGGGTAGCGAGGTGCGAGGAACAAACAGAGGGGAGTTCGTCTACGAAAATAGACCAGGAAGTTTTGACCTTGCTGAGTACCCAGTTGGAGCATTTATCTGAGGATGAACGAAGGGAGGCAATCAAGTTCCTAGAAAAGGAAAGTTCAGTATTTGCCAAGAATACAGAGGCCCTTACAAAAACAGACATAGTCCAGCATCGGATAAATACTGGCAACTCACCCGCTATTCGACAACCACCTAGGAGGCTGCCATTAGCAAAACAAGAAGATGCCTCGGCAATGATAGACAAGATGCTACAAGATGGAGTCATTGAGGAGTCGACGAGTCCCTGGTCATCGCCAGTAGTTTTGGTTGCCAAGAAGGATGGAACATTAAGATTTTGTGTCGATTATCGAAAATTAAACAATGTCACGAAGAAAGACAGTTACCCATTACCACGAATTGACGACACGTTAAGCACGTTGGCAGGCTCACGATGGTTTTCTACGTTAGACCTTAGGAGTGGATACTGGCAAGTGGGGCTTCATCCTGATGATAAGGAGAAGACAGCGTTTTCAGCAGGCAGTGGTCTTTATCAATTTACCGTGATGCCTTTTGGACTTTGCAATGCGCCAGCTACCTTTGAAAGATTGATGGAATTCGTACTGCGAGGGCTAACCTGGAGGACGTGCCTGGTTTACCTTGACGACGTGCTTGTTATGGGACAGGACTTTACAGAACATTTGAAAAATCTTCAAGAAGTATTTGGGCGAGTCAGGAATGCCCATCTGAAGTTGAACCCGAAGAAGTGCCTGCTATTCCAGAAAGAAGTCAAATTTCTTGGTCACGTGGTGTCTTCGGATGGAATACAAACAGACCCCGACAAAATTTCTGCTGTACGAGATTAGCCAAGACCATCTAACGTTCATGAAGTACGGAGCTTCCTTGGCCTCTGCACTTATTATAGGCGCTTTGTGGAAGGGTTTGCAGAAATTGCGAAGCCATTACACCGGCTGACAGAAGAGAAAGTGCAGTACCAATGGACACCGGAATGTGAAACAGCATGGAGAAAATTGAAGGCAGCTCTATGCACTGGTCCTGTGCTAGCGTACCCACAACGGGAAGGACTTTTTATTTTAGACACGGATGCCAGCAATTCTTCGGTCGGTTGTGTACTGTCTCAAATCCAGAATGGGCAGGAAAGAGTGATCGAGTACTTCAGCAAGGTGCTGTCCAAACCGGAAAGAAACTATTGTGTAACCCGAAAAGAGTTACTGGCCATCGTTAAATCAGTGGACCATTTTCATAAATATCTTTATGGACGACATTTCAAGATCCGGACCGATCATGCTGCATTAAAATGGCTGTTGCAGTTGAAAACCCCTGAAGGTCAACTGGCTCGTTGGATAGAACGGTTGCAACAGTATGATTTCAAAATAGAACATCGACCTGGAAGATCTCATAAGAACGCAGACGCTTTATCTAGAAGACCATGCAAGGAAGATTGCAAGCACTGCCGCCACGTTGAGAAATTGCAGGGTACGGTGGCTGTCAACACTATTAAAATAGAGGTTCCGGACGATTGGACGACCGAAGCCCTGAGACAAGAACAACTGAATGACACAGAAATTGGGGCTATATTGAGAGCAAAGGAGAAAGGAATTCGACCAGCGTGGAAGGATGTTTCGGATAAGGCAGTTGGATTGAAGGCTTTGTGGGCCCAATGGGATTCACTTAAAGTCATGAACGGGCTGCTAAAGAGAGCTTGGGAAAGCCCGGATGGCAGGGAAGTTGTTATGCGTCTAGTGATTCCCAGGTGTCGAGTACCGAAAGTACTTCAGGAAGTGCATAATGGAGCATCCGGTGGGCACTTCGGCGTTAATAAGACCCTGAATAAAGTACGAGAACGATTTTATTGGGTAAATAGTCGTCAAGATGTGGAAGCTTGGTGTCGCAATTGCAAAATTTGTGCAGCCAGTAAGGGACCACAGACTAGAAGTAGAGGTGCAATGAAGCAATATAACGTCGGAGCTCCTTTCGAGAGGATCGCAATCGATATAGCCGGCCCATTCCCAGTAACCAAGGATGGGAACAAGTACATACTGGTTGCCATGGACTATTTTAGTAAGTGGCCAGAGGCCTATGCAATTCCAAACCAAGAAGCAGTCACTGTAGCCAAAGTCTTGGTAGATAATTTGATATGTCGGTTTGGTGTACCCCTGGAGCTGCACTCAGATCAAGGGAGGAACTTTGAGTCAGGGGTGTTTCAGCAAATCTGCAAGTTATTGGGGATACACAAAACACGGACAACAGCCCTTCACCCGCAATCAGATGGAATGGTGGAACGACATAACAAGACCATGAAAGAACATCTCTCTAAAGTGGTTCATAAGAATCAACGTGATTGGGATCTCCACATACCGTTCTTCCTCATGGCATACAGAGCTGCTATCCATGAGTCCACGAAACAAACACCAGCTCGTGTAGTATTTAGACATGAGATCAGACTGCCGTGTGATTTGATTTTCGGAACACCAGGCGGAGAACAGCTTCCTGTGAACAGCTATGTGGATGAAATGAGTGAACGGCTAAGAAATGTTCATGAGCTGGTTAGAGACCAAATCACCATAGCCAGTGACCGAATGAAGGCTCGATACGACCGTAAGGGTAGTTCAGAAGGGTTCAAGGCAGGAGATCTGGTTTGGCTGTACAACCCACAGCGAAAGAAAGGAAAGTCACCGAAACTTCAACCTCCTTGGGAAGGACCTTATACTGTTATTACCCGAATTAATGATGTCGTCTATCGTATTCAACGAAACAAAAAGTCCAAGATGAAGATCGTACACTTGGATAGACTGGCGAAGTATGTGAAAGAGGCTGAATTGCCTGACCGGGACGTTCAGGCTTAAGGAGGGGGCAGTGTAATATGTTGCACCCCTTAAAATTTAAGGTTATGTTACTAAAAAGTAGACAGACTTCAACAGATCGAATGTCTGAAAGAATGTAGTGTATTTGCACCTACTCGAAAAAGAACCTACCAGAAGATTCCAAAGTGACATCTGGAATTCTGTAGAGAATGGTGGCGTCATCACAGAACAATCGAGATCTATCATTTTTAGGTATAAAAGACCAACCGCATTCTCGGCGAGTAGTTCAGAAAGTATAGAAAGTGAGGTTAAGGGTTCAAAAAGAAACAAAGTGATTAACATTGTGATTTTAGTCAGTAAAGTGTATTTAAATTAATAATAGTATTGTGAAGTATCCAGTAAATATTTAATAAAGTGTGTTAGTGGACATCTCTTGTTATAATTTTTGGAACCCACGGAATTTGCGAGGGTGGTTTCCTAAGGGTGGAAACACGCGACACTATGTATCTGGGTACCACGCCAAAGTATATACTTTAAACAAAATATAAATCTCCACAAATGCAACCAAAGTATATTTTGTTGCTTAACGATCCCAATAACAAAACAAATTAGAACAAAATATCCCTTGCAGCAACGGGGCTTTTTATGCATGATTTCCCGTGCCGGAAAGGGTTAACATTACCTCAAGGTGATTTGGTATTACGGATATTTTTTCTCTGTAAGAAATGGTCAAGTCATACCAATGTTTTGAGTCATTTCTTTATTAAACCGATATAATTGTTTAAATGTCACTTCTGAGAGTTCGAAGGGATTGTTGGCATCCATAACTTCTTGTTAAAATTAAATTGTTCCTAAAAATAATGATAGGCATTTCTGAATGTTAATATATGAACAATTCTTTACTTATATTTGCTCTAATTCCTGAATTTCTTCTATAATTGCTTCATTGACAAGCAATTTGAACACCATATTATTAAAATTTCTGTCATCGATAGATAGAAAGATAAATTTATTTAGTATCATTGACAATCTGTTCCAAAGAAAAAAAACATGAAAAACATTTTGTATAATCCAAGTGAAAGTTTAGAGTAGGTAAATATAGTGTATATGGACAACAACAGTATAGTTTGTACCAACGATAATACAGCGATATAAAAAAGCTCGCAAAAAGACGTAAAAAGTGCCGACCGTGTATCAATTTCAGTCTATTTACATAAAAGGCCATAAAAGTGTTCGGCTTCTTTATTATCTTCACAAAAAAATGGTCATATATTTCCGAACAAAAATGTAGGCCACTCCCACTGAATATAATTGGTTGAAATGTTCTCTACCGGAATTATGATAGGTTGGAATAAAATGTGTGTGGTCAACGTGGACTAACGTTGTCAAAGCGGACCGGCGGGTGGTACAGAACTAGAAGCGGTCGGCGTCCTTTATGCTTTTTTGCGAGTTTTTTTATATCGCTGAATTATTTATGGAATACACTATATATAGATATAACGAAAATAGCACATTTTACAAATATGTTTTACATTTAATAAAATAAGAAATGGGCACCGTGAGTCCTTGTGCTTACTCATTTAATAGTAGTTTGTGCAACAAGAGTGGATATGATATCTATATCGCATGATAAAGAAGTCCAGTTTCTGGTACATTTCATCAAACTATCAAACTAATACCTATCGATTCGATAAAGTTATGTATCCGATAACTTGCAAAACTTTTCTCAAAACTTATGTGTCCATAAATTTCAGTCGATAGTAATCCAGCTGTTAAGTTGGTTAAACTACTGTACCCTAGATGGACTTTCATTGAAGCTAACTTCGTGTTATTATTTTTAACGTAATTTTTACTGTCTACTGTCAGTTTTCATTGTTAATGTTTCATCGTTAACATCCGTAAATAATAATAGTAGAGGCTCTAATATTCCTTTTAACATTTATCCTCAATAATTAATAAATGTAAGTTATTTTGATTTAAAAAAAACGTTGAATCGCAAAGGTATATATTGCAGATAGAGAACAATTTCAATGGGTAGTCGGAGAATTTCATCACTATATAATAGTTCAACCAAGTATTTTACAGTATGCTTGGTAAACCGCAAACACTCCCCAAAATTCATTCCCACTATATTCTTCAAATGGATCACTTCTAATGCGAAAATTTCTACACTACTTCAAACACTTCGTCGTCTGAAGAATCAGAAGTGCTTGAGTATCCATTCTAAAATGCTTACAGCTCTGATATTTTTTAATTTGCACTTGAATTGGCACCTACTTATCTACTATCTCAAATTATAACTAACAAATGAGATATATGTATTAAAGTACAGCACAAGTTGTTTGTAACATGTATTAATAATGTGTAATAAGTTAACCTGACATTTAAACGTCAAAACACTGCATCAAAATACAATATGTATTCTGCGCATGCGCCAGATAGTTATTGAAATAGCCCAGGTAGCAAAGGCACGTATAAATGACGTGAAAAAATGGTCAAGAGTGACGAGAAATGACGAGTTAGATGACGTAAATGAAACGTGAAAATGACTTCCTAATGTCTCAGACGAATGACGTCTTTTTCAGGTTATATCCCCCCCACAGGTTTTTAGTAATAGGAACATCTAAAACTACATACTAGTTAGTAATCTACTTGATAAAAATAAAATAATTAATGCATAAAATAAGTTTTGTCCTAATGAATTTGTTTGTTAGCCATCCGTAATTTTATTTACATTAACATATCTAATATTGTTTACCATCACTCCAACTTTTTCTCACAAGGGTTGCCTGCAAATTATAATGTTTATTAAGTTATTAAATTCATTTTTCTTACCTTTGCCAATTGCGGTGGGTAGGTTGAACCTACATATCTCTGTTGTCCGTATTACAGTACTGACGCTTCAACCAATTGAGCTAGCTTGGCGACCGCTATTTCGGATGCTAAAAGCAGTATTTATGGTGGTGAATGAAGCCTTTATTATGTGAAATTGAATTTTTTGCCTTATTTAAAATATATGAAAATCTTTCAGGTTCTCGCTTCGAGTTACTAGTATTTTTATTTATTTATAATTATTAAGAAGAACTTATTTAATTTAATTAAACTGTCACCTGAGAAGTACGAGTAGTTGTTGAACAATGTAATTATTACATTAATTAGTATTAGTGGCGGTTTGTTAAAAAAAATATATTTTCCCCAGATCTCGAAATTGAAGAGCAGAGAGGGAGAAATCTGAAAAAAAAATTTTCCTTATCTCAAATTTGATGAGCAGTGGAGGGGAAGTCAGGAGTCAACTATTTTAAGAATTAAAGTTTTAAGTTGAGGTACTTATACAAACCTGGGAAGCGTGTTGGAGAAAAAACGGTAAAAGTGTAATATCTTCATCTACAACATAAATAGAATATTTAATGGTCTAAAACAGACCTAAAATTGAAAAAACCAATAAGCAATTATTACCTTAAAAAAAACAACTAAAATTTTTTTCGCAATAAAAAAAAACGGAATGAGCAGGGGCCGAACCGCCGACCTCATGACTTGGAAGACGACGCCTTAAGCACTCTGCCACCAACCTTTCTGAGGCTGCTTACCTAAAGACTTTATAGTTGGAACACGCAACGGATAGATTTTGCTTTTTAATGCATTTTAATCTAATTTTATTATTAAAAGATTAGATGGAAATAAAATTTAAACAAATAAACTGCCGAATCTTTGCAAACTCTTTCAAATATAAATTATTTTGGATAATGTTAAAAAACATTACATCCTCGAATAAAAAGCCAATACTTATCCCTCACGACACGGTTTATTTTTTTTTAAACTTTACACTCTGCTTACGATAACAAAATGCCATTAGCGAGTTTTAAGGTTTGTAATCCGATAAAATATATATAAATTTAACACCGAAAAAAGACGACAATATGACGTGATGTGTAGCACGTCATTTTAATGTCATTTATAAGACGTCATTCTGTCGTCGATTTTTAGTGCCCTGACGTCCTTTTGACCAGAATCACCAGATTTTGACGTCATTATAACGTACCCTTGCTACCTGGGAGATATCCCACCCATATTGACAAGATATCTGTTCGTTAGGTTTATCGAAGCGATAGCACTTGTCGAACATTTCGGAAACGCATTTTCTCTACTTATCGGTTTGTTAAGGCTATCGGGTACATATCTGACGTTTCTGAAACTGGCTGTAAGTGAAACCTCTAGATTTGTTTTACAGTTTGATAAACACTGCACGTTCTGATGAAATATTCTCATTTTTTCATTCTTGTAATTTTTTATGTTGTTTGACTTGTGTGTCTTCAGAAAATATATAAATCCTAACAACAATAAAATAAATATAAGTAAATAATCGATACTTCAGATTGATAAAATTCAATATTTTATCGACACCATACACTCGTAATAAGGTTTTTAAACAACTATAGTTAAAATTGTGTACACAATTTTGGTGATTGAAGTCGTGATACGTAAGATGTGACAGGTCGATAAAATGAGTTATTTTCACCGATGCCATAAACTCGTAATAGGATTTCTGTAGACGTTGCTAAAATGGGTTAAACAGGGTTGATAATTTTATCGACTGAAATGGTAATAGCCGCCGAATGCCATTTTTTGCATTCAAAAAAATAAAAATGCATAGAGGCACCAAATAAAAACCTTGGTTGCGTCCAAATTTTGTCTTAAACCAGTCTCTGTATATATTAGTACATGTAGACCAGGGAAATTAGATAAAAATAACTTAATTTTGAAATACGAAACTTACCAGGGATGCTCGGGGGTGGGAGGAGGTGAATTTGAGTGAAGAATTTAAAGTGACAAAAATATATTTTTTAATACTTCACATATTATTATTACACGTAATGCTTTGTTATTCACAAACAAATTATTTGATATGATATTTACAAACATAATACATCATTGTCAGAGAGTATTCATGATATAACAGTCAATCGATGATAAACTCATCTAAATGATAACGGATGGACCTAAAACGCTTATTAATTATCTAGAAAACAATATCGAACAAATGAAAAAATTTGCTTGAATAGTACATGCATGATTATTCCACTTTTTTTTTTGGTTATTTACAACAAAAATCCATCTTAACGACTACAAATTACAATCAGTCAGTGAATATACAGTTAATCAATCGTTATGTAGTCACTTTCTTCATGCTCTTCTTCACTATCGTCACTTAGATCGGGGCTGGCTGTTTGATTGGAACAATTACTTCCAATACAGTTTTTGCAAGCAACTGTACAGCTTAGTCCGTGTCGGCGGCACCCGCACATTTTGCCACAGTCCGTCTTGCAGCTGCAAGAAATCATTTTCATGATACTGGGAGGACCTGCCTCCCGCGTCATTAGAATTGGAGTTAGCTCTCCATCCTCGAGTTCCCAGCCCCATTCCAACGGTTCCATCTTCTCTCCATACCAAGTCTGTACTTGCAAATATACCCATTTGATGTGTTGGGTTAAACCATCGACAGTTGGAATAATCTTTGCAAGATCCAATTTCTTGGATTTCATTGCAGCTAGTGTGTACATTCTTAGTCGGTACTGTTCCACTAACTCTATTTGTGGATTATCGGTACTCGCATAAACGGTACGGAAGGAGTAAGGTGCACCGTATAACGCTAAGGCTAGCTGCAACCCAGATTCCAGTAAATCGTCGATGGTTAAATTTTGTGCTTGAATATTTCAGCAAATATGCGCAAGTCATCAGACTTTTCGAAAATTTTACAAAATTGTAATTTGCCTCGGTTGAAGGTCGCAGAAGTAGCATCGCATCCCGTGAATGCATGTAAGCACAAGATGTTTGACTTGATGCATTCATGTTTGGATGCTAAACTTTTCGAAGAATAGACTACTTCAACTTTTTTGGGCGAAGGGGGCTTCAACAGAAAAACTTCCAGAATATCTGGAGTGAGAGCTGTGAGGATGGTTAGAACGTCTGTATCTTCTGAAACAATGACTACTTTGTTATTTTGGTCCTTAGCAGTCCCAAGTAGCACCTTAAGTCAGAATTACGTAATGTAGCCCTCGTTTTGGTCCCGTTTTCCCGTTCAACCTAACCTAATTGACTTAAAATTTACGTAAAATATAAGTGAAAGGGGAATGAGACGACGTCATGAATACCTCTTAAATAAGGCTGCTCAGTTATAATGACCTATTGGTTATAGAACATATTTCCCTGAACAGGTAATTTAAACGTAAAAATTTTGTTTAATTGTGGTCGTTGATAGATAACACAGGCCCACAAAAAAAAAAAATTGTCTGCGCCGGGGTACTGACCATACCTATCCCTTGTATTTTGTGTCGCTGAACACGAATCTGACCTTAGTTTTTCCCCTATACGTCAGGTTTTTTTTTTTTTAACAGCAAATAAATATATAAATATCACGATTCAACACGACTTTTTTGCTGTTAAAAAAAAAACCGGACGTGTAGGGGAAAAACTAAGGTCAGATTCGTGTTCAGCGGCTCAAAATACAAGGGGTAGGTGTGGTCAGTACCCCCGCGCAGACCACTTTTTTTGGTTACCACTGTGCCACACTCAGTGTGGCGCAATCCCACAAAAAAAGGTCATCTGCGCGGGGGTACTGATCACATCTATCCCTTGTATTTTAAGCCGCTGAACACGAATCTGATCTTAGTTTTTCACCAGCACGTCAGGTTTTTCTTTTAATAGCAAATAAATATATAAATATTAGACTTTTTTGCTTTAAAAAAAAAACCTGACGTATAGGGGAAAAACTAAGGTCAGATTCGTGTTCAGCGGGTCAAAATACAAGGGATAGGTATGGTCAATACCGCGGCGCAGACAACTTTTTTTTTTGTGGGCCTGTGTAATATTTACCAAACCAGTTATCCTCTTTCAACTGCAATCTTTCTTTCTCAGAAATAACTAATAAGATTTTATTTACAACAATAATGATTTACTTATAAGTCACGAGGCATAAGCAGCAAAGACATAACTAGAAACCATCAGACATCTCTATTATAATGGGAGTAGGAGTGCATCATATAATGTCATACGTAGTTGTGAAATAATGTGTCCACTTCCCCTCTGTGTGTGTTTTTTACTGCCAATCAATTTTCATTGTAAATATATCCATTCTACCTCAGAATATTAAAGGGGCCAAAGTATTTTACGTTTTTTTTAAAAAAAAATTTTTTTAGCTTAAATGTATTTTAAAAATATTTGTAAAAGCCTATTCAATTGCCCGGCAGGACTTTCCTGGAGCATAAAATATTATAATATTGTACTTCGTATCTGTTAAATAACCTTATATTAATGATTTTTTTTCAATTAAATGCTCATCAAAATTTCATTGTAAAATGGCCTCTTACAACTGGTTGAAAAATATGGCGAAGTATTCTCTATAATAATAATAATAATAATAATAATCTTTATTCACCATTTTTGTATAGATACAGTATATGTATATATGGTAAGTCAGTAAAAATATAAACTATGAATATATATCTAAATTACAACAACAATATTTTAGGCCTCATTGACGTTTTTCCTTGAGACGAAGTGTTAGAACTTATATTATTTACTTTAAAGTTAAATAGGACCAATATAGGTTAAAATAATTTTGCAGTCTTCAAAATTGTAAAGTCTTTAAAGTTCATGCAGAACTAAATTGGTCATATTTCCCAAATTAGGTTAGAGAAGGCGGTAAATTGAGTGACGTCACTTCTGTTTCTAACCTCAAACTTCTTTGGCTGCAATTGTTTTGTGAGTTTGTGGTTTATTCCCACGGTCAATAAACAATACGGTTACATCAATCAGCAGCTTTAGGACGAGAGAGACGCGGGGGGCGGGAAATTGAATGAAAGAGACAGACATATCTGATTTCCGTGCAGAAGACAGAGACAGAGTTTCCAGTAGGGTCTACAGACTACGTCACCTGTAGACACTACAAGCATCTTTGTCTCTGTCTTTTGCACGGAAATCAGATATCAGATCAGATCTCAATCAGATCAGAGATCAATCAGATCTCTTTCATTCTATTTCCCACCCCCCGCGTCTCTCTCGCCTACAAGCTGCTGACTGAGACAACCGTATGGTTTAATGACCGTGGTTTATTCCTTCAATTTTCTCTTGTATTTTGTCAATAAAAATGGATGTGTTTTGTTTTGAATGTGAGAAAGTATTCTCCAGCCAGTCAGCGTTAAATCGGCACAACAGAATTGTGTATAAATAAACAAATCTGACGTATTTATATGAAATCTATGGTGCCCAAAAGATACCTGTGCTTAGAGTGCAAATTGTGTTTTAACTTTGATAACGACTTGCGTTTGCATTTGATAGAAAAACATGATCACATCATGGATTCGGTGAATTTTGGAATTTAAAAATATTTCATGTAAAATAATTAATCTTTTGTTAGTTGGTTAGTTTAATACTTTATTTTTTATTTGAATAAATGTATTAACAGAAAACACATCATGTGAAACTTGTTTTTTAATTCTTAATTACTACTTCCCCATCTATCAACTTAAATTTGTTCATAGGTATAGGTTTAAACCTTCTATAGGGCCATAAACCATTTTTACAACTTCTCTTCAGTGAATACATTCAGGCACACTGAATACAATCCAAATAAAGTCACTCAGTTACACTACTAACACTACTGAACTTCACTTAGCTTTTCATTCTGCAAACTAAGTACTGAAATCTAGAGAAAAAAAATAGTTATATTGTACTAAACTCTGAAAGATTAACAACTGTTTTACCTGATATAATGTAGTCATTACTTCAAATGCAAACAAGTCGGTAATAGAAAAGTTGAAATACAATTACAAGTATCTTTAAGTACACCGCATATTCGATATAATTATAATTATGTCCTATTTGCTTATGCACTTTTCAGTTGTGCCGACTAAAGGTTGACTGGCTGTAGAATACTTTCTCGCATTTAAAACAAAAC
The DNA here is from genome assembly GCA_936432065.2 of Rutpela maculata. Classification (NCBI taxonomy): domain Eukaryota; kingdom Metazoa; phylum Arthropoda; class Insecta; order Coleoptera; family Cerambycidae; genus Rutpela; species Rutpela maculata. The sequence goes on along the minus strand of OW386287.2, from coordinate 124,465,044 downwards.
ACCTCCAATTTTATTTTTAAAAACAAGAAAACAGAAAACCCAAACAACAACAAAATAAATTGCCACAAATTGCTACGAATTAGGACATTATCCCACTGATAAAGTACAGTTGACACTGGGAAGGGCATCAACATAAAACAATCAATATAGTCCTTTGAAATAATTTAGTCATTAAAAACGTAATTTTGCTTTCCAGGGAAGGGACCTAATTCTAATTTTTAAGCAAAAATAACTTTCAGGACATTTTATGAAGTAATATTTGCCTTTAGGTTAAACACATATGCTAGGTTAGTGGAGAAGATAAAATTGGGGTAAATTTTGCCTAAAATTGGAACTAGTTGTGACCATGAGGTTAAAGTTATAACCTAAATCTGACTACAAGGTCAAGACAAAACTCAGGTTATATTTACGTAAAAAACTGGTAAAATTTTCCTGTTTTTATTCAGACAAAAGACAGCGACTCCAAAGTTAATAATTTAGTCTAAAATTATATATTTTCTTACACATAGTCCTCAATACTTTAACTTTAGAGTTAAATTTTAAGGAACAGTAACGTAAATATTTCTTGTAAATTACACTAAAGTCAATGTGACTTTATCAGGCATTTCATAAGAAAATATTACCTAAATATTGCTTACTAAATTACTATTAAGTCCATATACCTTCAAAGTTGAAAGCAATAATTGCAATTACGTTATATCTTAGGTTAATGTGGCTTTAAACTGGTAAAATAAACTAATTGTGCTGCAATTGCTTTTATGTTTCTATTATACACAAATATAAATAGACAAAACAAATCCTTGAACACCTCATCTGTAATTAAATTAACTGATCAGTTACCAAAATATAATCAGATCTCTTATCTGATAACGAGGCACTACTTACAAATGTTTACTACACAATTGATACTTTCCAAAAAACCAAAATAAAATTGATACTTGTCCACTTGTCACAGCCAACAATTAGGCAATCCAACAACCTATCAAATTATTTTGGTAATATGGCGTCGTGGGCAAAACACGGGGTTTATTTTAATTAACTTGCGAAAACGTAGCCAAGGCAACCGAAAAACAAACTTTAATAAACGTTTAACGAATGAAAACAAACGGTTGGATGTTTGCCCCCGACACCATGTTAACAGTGGTTTGGATTGCTTAAATTAGTGCATGTGGAAAAATAAAAACAATTATTAATTGCCAATGTTCCAAGGCAATATATTTTCAAAAAAATTCCAAGAACGACTCAATACACATTCAACATGGTCGACAACGTGAATATATAGTAATACTATTCATATATCGAGCCCAATCGGTATCGAGGGTCTCTGATTTGTCGACGATAATCTTCGCGCCTTTTTCAAAAAGAAACGAATTCTTCAATGTATATCTATACAAGTGCATGGGTGCATGATGATCGAAAACGTGCGAGACTATTTTCTTTATGTCAGATTTAGAGTCAGCGACCTCGAAAGCCCCGGAAAGCGATTTCCCCGTAATATTTGGGCACTTTCAATCTCTCACTCTATTTCACCCCCGAAGAGCCACTCCCGAGCATCCCTGGTAAGTTTCGATGTCAGATTTGGACTCAGCGGTCTCGAAAGCCCCCGAGAAGCGATTCCCCCGTGATTTTAAGGCACTTTTAATTTTTCACTCGATTTCACCCCCTCCCACCCCCATGAACCACTTCCGAGCATCCCTGGTAAGTTGCGATGTCAGATTTGGACTCAGCGGCCTCGAAAGCCCCTGGAAAGCGATTCCCCGTGATTTTAAGGCACTTTTAATTTTTCACTCGATTTCACTCCCTCCCACCCCCGAAGAGCCACTCCCGAGCATCCTCGGTAAGTTTTGATGTCAGATTTGGACTTAGCGACCTCGAAAACCTCCGGGAAGCGATTCCCACGAGATTTTCGCTTTCTATCAATTTCTAGAATTTTTCAAAAAATTATGCACTTTAGATGCATTTTATGCACTCCCTATGCAATTTTCTTCGAACGGATTATTCACTATATGTAGACTTTTTTCTTAATATTTTCCCGAAGACGATGCCGAAAACCGCATCTCGATCCGAGCTGTATGTCAAAATTAAGTTATTCCGGGCAAATTTGATCTAATTTCCCTGGTCTAATGTTACTGACAAAATATTAAAGTCACTAACTGTCAATCTCTGTGTGTTTCTGTTGATTTTATAAAAAAATGTGATTTAAAAAACAATTTATGTTTTATTTTATAGCTCTAAAATTATGAAATTGTTGAGCTTTCTATTATAATTTGCACAGTTAGTTTGTAGACTTATTAGCAACATAAAAGCTCAAAGGGTACTCTGACAATTAGCAGAGGGGACAAGTAGGGCACATAATTTCCTTTATATAATGTCAAAAATTAGTATCTATAATCTATAAATGCATCTTCATTGGAAAAATATTTATGCTTCAATGAACTGTTCTTAATTAAGTCATCGGGTGGCTCAGCTGATAGGGACACACTCTTGTAACTTTAGAATGGGCAAATGGATATTTTTCAAATTTAGTGTAGTGATATTTGATGAAATTTCCAATTATATGATGTAAAGAACCAAAATGGCCAACTTCTGGTTTCGATGCAATTTACATGAAAATCAAATTTTTAAATGAGACAACCTGCTTATTTTTGCACATTTGGATCCTGCTGGCATTAATACATATGAACTAACCCTTAAATATTATTTAGATTTTCAAAAACTATTATTATTGTTATTTATTTAATTATAAATTTAGTACAAAGAGAAGGTAGACATTATGGACATCATTTTCTTCATAATTTAAAAATCTAATTAAATAACAGATAGTCCCATAGGAGTTCCATTTAAAAAAAATTGTTTTGAAAAACCAATATCGTTGAACTTAAACAAGAATAAATCATGTTTAATTTTAGTATCTGAAGAGATAATATTTTAAAAGTACTTTCAGACTGATTTTTAACGATTTTAGCAAAATTGCGACCTTCTATGATTAAAACTAAAAATTTTAGAAAATCTATATTTTTTTAGAAATCAAAATAATATTTGAAGGTCAGATCATATGTATTTTGGCCAGCAGCATCCAAATATGCAAAAATATACAGGTTGTCCCATTTAAAAATTCGATCTTCATGTCAATTGCATCGAAACCGAAAGTCGGCCATTTTAGTTATTTACATCAAATAATTGGAAACTTCATCCCATATTACTACCAAATTTGAAAAAAATCCATTTGCCCGTTCAAGAGTTACAAGAGTGTCCCTATCGGTTAAGCCACCCGATATAATAAATCTGTAAAGTTGACGTGTCTCTACAAATTTTTGCAAAAAAAAACTGATCTGGGGCAATGTAAGATGAGTAATAGAATACGTTAAGATAGTTTTTGGAATGTTTGTCTGTTTGTTTGAACGCACATCACGCAGAAACTACGGAACCAATTTGAATAGAGTTTTCACTACTGCTAATTTGAATCAAGTTCAATATACTTCAAATACATGATAATTCTAACTTCAGCAAGCCTTATCTCGATATCCTGAAGGTTTGGGACTTTGTGTCCATTGAGACATTTGATCAGAGCACTGAGATACACTATCAAAAATTCAGTCAATTTAACGGAAACCACTTTTACGATTGGAGTAACATTTAATTTTTATTTCATCGAAATCGGCCTTCTTCAGTCTCTTCCGAGATCTGCAAGGTCATTAACTGAATTGTTAGGTAAATTTTGTCTTTATACTCGATAAAAAAAAAAAATGTAAACGTTCACATATCGTGAAAAGTAGTACATTGCAAGTAACTTTAATGAAACTAGCTCCCCCCCAAAACAAATTAGTGCTTCCCCTTGTTCCGAGTTTTCCATACTACGATTGTGAGGGCTTGGCAGATCGGAGTTATTACAGGGAATATTGATAAATCGAATATATTTTGACCAGGAGATGCCAAAACAACACTCGGGAGTTGGAACTGCTCTTTCCCTGAATGACAGAACATTCCGAAAACACTGCGAAAGGACTGAAGAACGGTATCCCCCTGTTTTCGATGGCGATGAATACGATGTTTGCATACTTTTCCCCCCAACCCCAAATGGAAAAAACTAAAAAGTTTTATAAAAATCGGTCTAGTAAAACCGGATATACAGCTTGATCTCTACAATAAGCGTATTTCCACGATATAACTTTCATGATTAAAATTCTGTAATATTCCAGAAAATTTGAGAGCCTTCTGAAATAAATCAGAATTTTCACTTATAATATCACAAGAGCTTAAATTATTTCCGAAAATTTTCTTGAGGGCACGAATATTTTGAAAATTATAATATTCTTAAAATATTCGTGCCCGAAAGAAAATTTCCCGGAATAATTTAAGCTTGCGTGGTATTCGGTAAGAAAATTTCACACCACTTAACACCATAATTTGGAAAAAAATTATTAATCCAACCTGACATTTTAAATTAATTTCACTGCTTGTCAAGTTGGCCAGGGTATTGTTGTTTCTGACATATTATGTTGATTTGTCATTTTTGTTTAACCGGTTCTGTCACAAAGCTTAATAATTACTAGTTTAAAAGGTCTGTCGTTGAGTTTAATAAGTGTATAGCGAAATGTCGCGATTTGGTAAAGAAAATCAACAAGTAATTAGACAAGAAATTCAAAATATAACACCAGATAACACCCGAAAATCAAAATCAAGTGTATGGAAACGGTTTGTTGAATTTTGTGACGAAAAGTTTTATAATATTCATGAGTGTATGAGTGTAGTACAGGTGGCTACTATACTGGAGGACTACGCATTTAATATGAAAAAGAAACATTTTGAAGATTATAAGGAAAGTGTGGTCAAAGTGATGTGGAACTCTACTGCTAAGCAGTTACAAGAAATTTATTACGAAAAATATAAAATAAAAGGCGGCCATGCTTTTGACAGATGAGGTTTATATTGGTAAATTACATTGAGTTACTGTATAGTAAACCAGCAAACAAAGATATTTTTATGTAAAACATTTAAGCATTTGCGTTAAACAATTTGAGAAAAATGGAATGCTTTGAAAAGTACAATTTATGTAAATACTGTAAAGAGTTGAGTCAAGCGCAAATATGTCATCCAAGATTAATATATTTAACGAATTTAATGGAAGATTGCGATCAGGAAGCGTTAGAGTCGAATGGTTTGTTTACGAAAATCCAAGAAAGTCTGCTGCAGATGTCAAGTAAATATGGCCTTTTGCGTAAAAGAGATTTAAACAAAATTGTTTCAAAATATTACATATATGTCTTAAAACACAGACATCTAATTAATTCGTCACCTTCCTATTCACCATTAAGAAGAGAGGATGGGTTAGAATTCAAGCAACATTTAAATCTTACTATGTTTGTACATCCTACGTTTTTTGAATTATAAATTCTGTTTAATGAAACTTTATAGCGAATAATAAATAATAATGTTAATTCAGAAATTTTGCATTATTCACAGGTATATCTACATTATTTAATGGTTGTAGATCATATGTTTACCTTTTCAACTGTCAAAAAATTTTCACTTAAATACCATGGCAATTAAAAAAATTTCCGGAAATTTTTTCGAGGCGCCACAATATTTAAGTGAAAATTTTTTGACAGTTGAAAAGGTAAACATATGATCTACAACCATTAAATAATGTAGATATACCTGTGAATAATGCAAAATTTCTGAATTAACATTATTATTTATTATTCGCTATAAAGTTTCATTAAACAGAATTTATAATTCAAAAAACGTAGGATGTACAAACATAGTAAGATTTAAATGTTGCTTGAATTCTAACCCATCCTCTCTTCTTAATGGTGAATAGGAAGGTGACGAATTAATTAGATGTCTGTGTTTTAAGACATATATGTAATATTTTGAAACAATTTTGTTTAAATCTCTTTTACGCAAAAGGCCATATTTACTTGACATCTGCAGCAGACTTTCTTGGATTTTCGTAAACAAACCATTCGACTCTAACGCTTCCTGATCGCAATCTTCCATTAAATTCGTTAAATATATTAATCTTGGATGACATATTTGCGCTTGACTCAACTCTTTACAGTATTTACATAAATTGTACTTTTCAAAGCATTCCATTTTTCTCAAATTGTTTAACGCAAATGCTTAAATGTTTTACATAAAAATATCTTTGTTTGCTGGTTTACTATACAGTAACTCAATGTAATTTACCAATATAAACCTCATCTGTCAAAAGCATGGCCGCCTTTTATTTTATATTTTTCGTAATAAATTTCTTGTAACTGCTTAGCAGTAGAGTTCCACATCACTTTGACCACACTTTCCTTATAATCTTCAAAATGTTTCTTTTTCATATTAAATGCGTAGTCCTCCAGTATAGTAGCCACCTGTACTACACTCATACACTCATGAATATTATAAAACTTTTCGTCACAAAATTCAACAAACCGTTTCCATACACTTGATTTTGATTTTCGGGTGTTATCTGGTGTTATATTTTGAATTTCTTGTCTAATTACTTGTTGATTTTCTTTACCAAATCGCGACATTTCGCTATACACTTATTAAACAACGACAGACCTTTTAAACTAGTAATTATTAAGCTTTGTGACAGAACCGGTTAAACAAAAATGACAAATCAACATAATATGTCAGAAACAACAATACCCTGGCCAACTTGACAAGCAGTGAAATTAATTTAAAATGTCAGGTTGGATTAATAATTTTTTTCCAAATTATGGTGTTAAGTGGTGTGAAATTTTCTTACCGAATACCACGCAAGCTTAAATTATTCCGGGAAATTTTCTTTCGGGCACGAATATTTTAAGAATATTATAATTTTCAAAATATTCGTGCCCTCAAGAAAATTTTCGGAAATAATTTAAGCTCTTGTGATATTATAAGTGAAAATTCTGATTTATTTCAGAAGGCTCTCAAATTTTCTGGAATATTACAGAATTTTAATCATGAAAGTTATATCGTGGAAATACGCTTATTGTAGAGATCAAGCTGTATATCCGGTTTTACTAGACCGATTTTTATAAAACTTTTTAGTTTTTTCCATTTGGGGTTGGGGGGAAAAGTATGCAAACATCGTATTCATCGCCATCGAAAACAGGGGGATACCGTTCTTCAGTCCTTTCGCAGAAATTTTTTTAATTGCCATGGTAACTAGTCAAAATTAAGGTATCTTATTGGTTAAAAAGTAGAGGTGTGAAATTTTCTGTAATATTCCACAAATATGTATATGTGTTGTGTGTGTGTGGATCTGTGTCAGTTGCTTTTCCCACAGCCCAGCTCCACTTGGCTCTCTCCCTTGTCGGTGACGCAAACAATCTCTTCGTACATGCCCTGGTAAATTCTACCTCAAACACCCTTTACAAATAAGCTTTTTAGTTAATTTCAAAATTCCATGTGTAGCCGCCATGCACTTCAATATCCAGATTTTCAGTGAGGGTGGTAATACTAAAAAAATTTTTGAGGCCTTTGCTTCTTGTACACACACTAAATCACAATTTTATTTTTTTACCCCCCCTTTATTAAATGGAGGTGGATGTGGCCAATGCCAAAAAATTTTTGAGACCGTGGCTTCTTGTACATACACTTATGTCAATTTTATGTACTCTTGCTGGCTTTACCTATTTATCCCTCAAACCTAAAATTGAATAGTATCAAAATATAATCAATATTCTCATTAGAATAAATAGGTATACCAAATTTCAAGTCAATATTATAAACTGTTTGAGTAATCGTGAGCACAAAAAAAAGTTAGGCATACTTTTTTTTTTGCTCAAATTTAAAATCTCGGCGTTTCATGGTATTCCAAGCATATTAAAACAAGAAAAAATTCAAATTTTGTACTTCCACGATGCCGAAGTAAAAACCGCTGCCCAAGGAATCACTACTTCCACATCCAGATTTTCTATCCAAGTCACTCACAACGAAAAAATTTTGTATGTGGAAATAATTGTTTATCGAACTTTAATAATATAAAATTTGAAATCCTCTACCCCAAAAACCCATTAACGATACCCCATATCGGTAGTGGGGTGGGGGTGGTGATAGGGGGTGGTAGTGGGGGTGAATGAAGTAAAAAAATATTTTGAGGTTTCTGGTTCTTATACACACACTAAATCACAATTTTTTTTCATCCCCTTTAATAATGGGGTGGTAATGGGGGTGGCTACTGCCAAATTTTTTTTTGAGACCTTAGCTTCTCTTGTACATACTAAATACCAATTTTATGGACTCTTACTTACTTGATTTACCTATTTACCCCAAATTTACCCCAATTTACCCCCAAACCCTTCGACGGAACAAGATGAAAATATAATCTAGTTCTAGATCTCGTTAAAGTACATGTGTGTACCAAATTTCAAGTCAATATCTCAAACGGTTCCAGAGTAAACGTGCGCACAAAAAAAAGTTACAGACAGACCGACAGACAGAAATTTTTTTTTCGCTCAAACTTAAAATCTCGACGTTTCATGACATTCTAAGCCTATTTGAACAATAAAAATTTTTTTGTCGTTACTATACTTCCACTAGATGTGGAAGTAAAATGATTAAAAAATGATCTTTGTAAATCATACAAACTTTATTTTTTCAACTCAATATAAAATGAAACTGTACCTTCAAAATTGTTTTACACGCATCTAAATAGTTATGATATGAGTCTATACCACAATAATTAGAACGAGCTTGGTGACGTCGCTGCCTAGTTCGCGCTGTACTCGGACACGTTCACGTAATTATTTATTTTAAGGGTGTTAACGACTTCAGAACATTCTAGTTTTTTGCAAAGTGGCTTAATTTCAAATTTTAAAATTAAAAACAGTCTATTACAATAATAAGAAATTTTGGCTAGTTATTTTATTGGTGCTTTAATTTTTATCATTTCTCACATTTTTATGTTGCTTATATTTCTGAAATGAACTGAATAAGATAACTACTAAACCTTAAATTTTTAGTAGATAATAGTATTTTATATTATTGAATTAAAACACTACAGGTAAAACGACTCCCTATATCAGAAGACACCTTGTGCGGGAAGGCTGCACATTTGAAGACGAAACATCTGAGTATACTGGAATAAATTTCTTCTTTCAAAAAAAATCCCACAACGGGATTCGAACCCGGAACTCCAAGATGAAAGTGTGCTTGCCTCTCAACCAATCATCTAAAAAGTAAATATCTTTATATTACTTATATCTTATTCATATATATTTAAAGATTGTGCAAGTTGACTGACCGTCTCCATTAGGAATGTTAAATAACTGACAAACTGGTAGTCCAGTGCAATTAATCATTATAAATGAAAAATGATGGAACCCTGCTATAATGAATAGATCTGAGTGATTTTTTCTTTGTTGGATTTCTAATGACATAAATTAAAAAGTTTACCCATTGAAAATTACCGCAACTTCGAAAATCGGTAAATTATAAAAAAAAATAAAATGTTTAGAAATCAACGGAAAATACAATTATCAAAATTTTTTAATATTTCTTTTAAGAAAATAATGATTGTTATAGTTTTCGAGGTTCATAAATAATTTGTAAAAAAAATTAGACTTTTTAAAATTAATTTGAAGATGGCAGAAGCTCCAAAAAGCAAAATAAATGAATAGTAAAGTAAGCAAAGCTTCTAAATCCCAGCCCGAAAACGATGTAATGAATTTACAATTTTTTTTTCTTCAACATATGCTTCATAAAGTACATAAGAATCTATATCGTAATTTTTCCTGCTTTTTAGTTAGGGGTGGTTCCCACCCATTCTTGGGGGTTGTCGCAAAAAAAAACAAAAAATACACACAATCTGGTAGAGAATCGAATTATAAGAAAGAAAGGTCTTATACACTTTTTTGCTAAAATGCATATTTTTCGAGATATTGCGAATTGAAAATTGCAATTTTCACCCCCTAAAATCAGTATTCCTAGAAGTTTTTTTTTTTAATTGCTCGAAAAATTCAAGGGTACGAAATTAAAGCTTTTACGTTTAGTTTTTCAAATATGGCATTTTCAAAATGGCGCCAAAACGTTCAGAAAAAATATACCATGTTAAAATCTAAAATTACTCAAAATCTGCAACTATGAGAAAAATTTTTATTCTTGTATAAATTAAAGGTATTAAAATTTTCTTTCGATTGAGACGTATTAAGACCTTTTATAATGAAAACTAAAAAAGGTTATAAACAAAAAAGTAGCGCATTTAAAAATTTAGGCGCCATTTCTTTTAGTCTTATTGCTCTAATTTCTTATTAATTCAAATTTTTTTAAAATCCTTCTAGATACTGTTAATGCATATTATTACCAACATGCTCAAATCTTTTAGAATTTCTAATTATTTTTCATTCTGTACACATTTTCAATAATTAAAATTTTCATAATTTTTTGAAAAAACTCGGGTTTTTGGAAATTGCTCAGAAAATATTTTTTTATAAAAAATGGTAAGAGTACAAAAATGAAGCTTATAAAAAAAACGAAGTTTTTTTTAAATTTCTTACGACAAACTGTTAAAGATGACGCTTGAGCGCATATGAAAGAAAATTATGTATTTAAAATTGAAATGTCTCAAAAACTATAGGACTGATAAAAACATAATATAGTAGTAGTAGTACTGCTATTTTTACTAGTCAATCAGACCGGGATGGTCCATTTTACCTAGGGATTACCAACTTGACCCACCCTGGTCCACCCACCTTTCATGGCGGCTTAATAGCTCGTTACTCCAGGGTCTCCTGGGCCAGCCACCGCCTTTCAAGGTGGTTCACTAGCCCTAGGATTGTCTCTGTTGGCAGCTTACCGACTATTAGATGAGATCATGGATCACCCATCCAAGTGCCGGACTCGCTTTGCGTTGCTGCGCCTCGCTGGGACCTTATTCTCCAATCGAGAGAATGATCATTTCGGGAGAAAGGAAAGAGAAAGAAATAGGAAATATAATGATATAAAAAGAGAAAAAATACCCCGATTCACTTCTCCTAAGCTGGAGAATAGGTCCCCTGATCGAGTGATGGGACTTAAACCGGTGATCGTACCTCATCCCCAAAAACATAATATGAGAATGAAATGAAGCTTATAAAAAAAAAAACGAAGAGTTTGGGTTTTTAATTTTTTGTCTACGACAAACTGTTCCAGAGATATGACAGTTTGAAACTTTTCAGTTTATACCTGCATTTTAAATGTCTATGGGTCGCGTGCGCCGACGTCACAGATTTTGAGACCTTAGGAAAAACAAACAGCTGTCATTGAATTATCCGCGTATTGAATGTTTTTCTTTAAAGTGAATTTTACCGTGTTTGTGCCATTTAAAAGTTTAATGTTGGATTATTTAAGATCTGCAGCTATTCTTATTACTTTTATATGCTCAATTTTGTTCGACAGGATGACGGTTAGTTCGTATTTTGCAGAATTGTCTCATGATGTAGAGGTTAGGTATACTGCTGTCATGGAATTAAATCCTTATATTTTGAGAAAAAAATGCTTTAGTGTAAATATTGATGTATTTCCAAATAGTACACATAGGGATACTGCGAATTACTTGGTTTTTGAGAGAAGTGTATAGAGAGAAGGATGAGTTCAAGGCATTTAAAAGTCTTAAAGCTGTTTATGGTTATGCGAAAGAAGTACCTACTCTGCAAGAAATTTACAGAATAAAACCTTGTTGCAAAGGTAAGAATTGTTATCAATGATTTACCATTCTTTTCATATACACTTGCCTAATTAAATGTTGCTTTAGAAATAATTGCTAACGTACAAATTTATTTTTCAGGTTAAGTCGTGGCATCATGAAAAAAATCCATTGACTTCCAAATTCAGATGGTTTCTTAGTACTTACTGTGAATGTGTTGCTAGTTTAGACAAAACATGTCCACTACTTGAGAGAGGAAGTATTTCCTTTTTAGCAGTAAACATGGCTATGTGAAAAAGACACCATATAAATTAAGCAATGAAGACTGACATGCTATAAACTATTTGAAGTATGTAGTAAGACATGAATAATTTCTTCTCGTCTATACAATCCATCCAATTTCTATAAAAATTTTATTTTTCATATATTGTTAATTATGTCTCATAATTTTATGTAATTCGTTTGTTCATTATCATTTTATTAAATATACTCTTTTTATTATGTTTTATTTATCACTTCTACTACTATACATTGTTAGCAGTAAATTGAAATTGTCAGTTACGTCGAACTTGTAGATAGGTACATGCTTGTAACTGAAAGTAAAACAAAATATCTTTACTAAATAAGTTATTTATTGTCCAAGGTCCATTAGTACTTCTAAGAAGAATCGACAAGAAAGTTATAAGAGAGGTTAATATTGTAACAAAAAATAAATGATTGTAATGTAGGTACCTAACATAACATAATATATACTACTTTATAGTAATATCTATCTAAGCAAAAAGTAACATTTAACTCAAAGGGCTTTTATAGCTATACAATTCAACACTAACAAAGCCGAGTCAGACTTTGCTTATGTGTTCACTGACCGTAGACCACTTCAGAGTTTTAATTTTCAACTTTTTCAGTGTTCAATAGTCCAACACTGAGTTTTTAAACACCACACGATATACTTTGAAAGGGCACATTGCATCATGCACTTGTTGACGGCCGCAGGTACTTTGAATTTCCTTTCTTAATTTATGCACCTACTTTATCAAATATCTTTATGAAGCCTGTTTCCTCTTGGAGTGTACTTTATTTAAAACAATTTCTACCATTGCACTTTTCTCTCCTTTGGCACAGCTCCACACACCTTTCGCTCAACTAAAATTTAAACAAGAAATAATTATTAAAAATACTGACAAACCAATATAAAATGTTAATTAACTTTACCATGAATTGTTTATTGCTTATGTGAGCAGCAGTTATTATTATTATAAGCACTTTCAGTTTCACATATGGGTTTTAAATTGTATTCCTTTTTAAGAGAGGATGCCCAAACTGGATGTATCGTAATGGTCTTGTAATACGGCTGTTTTTCCTACAACATAAACCCACGTTAAAAACCAAATTTTTACATTAATATGCAACAACGTACCACTAATAAAATCCTTGGAAGACTCTCGTAAAATCATTCATTTTAATTGTTTGAAATCAGTTGCAATCTTTTAACCTGTAAATTGAGGTTATTTTATCAAAACTGGCATTGTTTTGGATTGTCACACTTCCACAATTAATAATAAACCAAAAACTTGTCATTTTGTATGTATAATATACATAGAAACAATATCTAGAGATGAGTTGCTATTTAACAACCTGTTATTTTATAACTGTTATTTGCAAATAGCATTCACAGACTGTTATTTCTGTTCGAAAATAACAGGTGAGAAAATAACAGATAAACAGCTGCGGCAGCAGCATGATGTATAAAATAACGTCTCTGAAATAACATTTGCAAACTGCGCGCTGCGGTATGCGCATGCCAGTACTTCTCAGCGATCTGTTATTTTGAACTGTTATTTTAAACTGTTATTTGAAAATAGCAGTAGCAGTTTAAACTGTTATTAAAAAATAACTGCTTTTACCCATCACTAATAATATCACAAAAAGTTCAATCAGTTGCCATTTGACAGTTAAAGAATTTCTGTTTGTTTTTCCTAAGGTCTCAGATTGTGACGTCACGCGCACGCGACCCATAGTAGGTAGAGAAACGAACAATAGCCATCTATTCTTCGAAGAATAAACAGAAAAAGCGAGTTGCATTGCACTTTAGCATGTTTAGAGTACATATTAAAAATATTGTTTAATTAGTTTACTTAATTCTATTAATTTGATTTATTTATAACAATATGTGTTTTTAATAAAATTAGACATTACTATACTCTTTTGTGGCCATTTTTAATCCACCATTTTTTAAAATAAATTTAGTCCTCAATCATATTCAGGGACCTAAAAATCATTAGTATATGGATTTTCGTGAATTTATTTGTAATATTAGAAGAATTATTAATTGTTCAGTATTTAAGGGTATTTTCGTGTCATAAGTTTTGACTTTATTTATATGTTCTGAAGGAGCACCGAGTTTAGGTATCAATGAAGCCAAGTTGACACATGTATTTTTACTTGCAGCTTTAAGAAACAATTGGTATTGAATATTATTTATATTTTCTTGATTTTTAGGAGCACCATATAATGCTAAAATGCATAAAATACCCGATTGTAATATATTAGTGACGTCAGCATTTTCATCAGTAAAGATAATAGCAGCTTCTTGTAAATCTGTACGATTTACAAATAATTTAGCAAATTTATTTTTACCCTTTTTGTAAAACACTGAAGTTATATAACATCCAGTTAATGCATGTAAAAACAAAGTACCTATGCTTCGTACACATTGATAATGTTTGTTCAAAGCTTTTATTGGAATAAATTTTTTGCGGATACCGTGTCTTTTGTTGGCTTGAGAAAATATATTTCTCTATGAGGAGGTGTTAAAGCTGTTGATAAAACTAACACGTCAATATCTTCAGCAACAACATTGATGAATCTGCTTTTGTTATTGCTGTTGCAATTAATTTTTCTCGGCGAATTTTTAAAGGCACATCTTCATCAAAAATTAAAAAGATAATTCTCTAGTACGTTACAATGAACCAACCAGCTTCTAAAAATTTATTGAAAATGATTTTTTGTCCATGTAAAACTGGATGTGGCTCTTCTTGTGTATGTAGAAAAAGTGGCTTAAATTGTTCTGTAGCATGTTTACTATGTGAAGGAGTTAGCTGCTTAAATTCTCCACCAATGATATTAATGAACGACATCGAAGGCTAAAACGTCGGAGACAATTAGTTTACATGATTATCCTTGTAATAAAAATTTATAATTATTTATGTCATTGAAATTTATAATTATTATTTAACGTTTCTTTCATTTATTTTGCTTTTTGGAGCTTCTACCATCTTCAAAATAAATTTTAAAAAGTTTCATTTTTTTACATTTTTTTTATAAACAACCTCAAAAACTGACAGTCATTATTTTCTTGAAAGAAATATTTAAAAATTCCGATAATTGTATTTTTTGTTGAGATTTCTAAAAATTTTAATTTTTTTTTTAATTTAAGGATTTTCGAAATGCGGTGATTTACAATAGGTAAACTTTTTAGTTTATGACATTAGAAATCCAACAAAAAAAAACATTCAAATCCATTCATTATAGCTGGGTTCCGAGGTATAATAATAAATAATAAATAGATTTATTCAAGTTAAGTGTGTATAACATGAAAACGTCAAATAAATGTGGGTACAAGACACATTTGTAAATGATTATACAATAAGACGATACAATACAATAATATTTAAAAAACAATAAGTAATATATACATATATATATTTAATAGACCTGATTGCATTGGAGTATGGGCAATAGATGCCACCCACTACCAATACCTGTTTATAATTTTCGTTAGATAGATAAAAACAAAACAAAAATTTCTTGACATCACATTAATATCAATTCCCTAAGATCAATCTGTTTTGGGGCTGAAATTTGGCAACTTTTAGACTTTTTAGCTTTATTATTATATTAAGAATTATCTTAGCTGTATACTTCCATTTTGTGATTTATGTCCATTAAAGTTTATATTTTTAGAATATTGAATTGAGTTGTTTACTTACTTGACCTCTACCAATTATTACAGAAAAAAATATTTTGTTTATTTTCTGCGAGCTGCTGTGTTTGTGTAATGGACTGAGATAAGAACAAAATTAAATGAGTACTTTTTTTCTATTGGTAAACGTTAGTCAATGAGAACCAGGCATATTATGGAAGTTTTTTTCAACATTTCCAGCTTTTCCCAAGTTCTAAGAACTTTTTCTCATAATTGACAATGACTGAAGGCACGGAAAATCATGCCCCGTTTCTGCACGGGATGTTTTGTTCTAATTCATCTGTTTTTTTTTGTTATTGGGGATTGCTAAGCAATAAAATATACTTTATAGTTGCATTCACGGTGTATTAAATAGGTGGTCCGACGTATGGCACTTTCCTATTATAATAATGGCTTCATAAGTGCATGGTTTCTATTTTAGTAGATGGCGCGAGCAATAAGGTCCTACAATTACCTGGGCATGTGCATCGTATAACAAACATAATCTCAAATTTTAAAGTTTTTCGTTTTTCTCATTTTCAATGTTTGTATACTCATATTAATCTTGGAGCCAAACTGGCTCCAAGCAAATATTTAAAAATTCACGCAAATAATTTGTCAATATTGTTGATTGATACAAATAGACTATTAATTATAGGTTAGATTCCTAACCTGCAAAAAGTGTCTTATTTTATTATGACAAACTATTTGAAACTTCATACACATTACGTTGAACTTGACTTTGATTGAAAGTACAGGAGCCAGGCAGAAATTTTAATAATAGCTACGTAATACTTGTAAATCTTAAGAAATATATATTTTTGAGGTTAGCTGTGGCGACACGTGCATGTAGTGTTGCATGTATTTTTTCAATGTTTTAATTTAGCTACTTAATGTCAGATGTCACTGGACTCTTGTTTCACTAAACAAAAACAAAAGGCCGGGAATGTATGCAACACTGTATGCACGTATGCACAGAACCTGTAAAATTATCTATCTATGCCTAAGTAATGAGAGAACTTATTGGTCCTGCCATCTATTACATTATGTACAAAGTAAGCACTTATGAAGCCACTGTGAGGGTTGTCGTCGCATCACCTATTTAATACACCCTGGCTGCATTTGTGGAGATTTATATTTTAAGTATATACTTTGACGTGGTACCCATATACATAGTATACATTACAGTGTATACAGTCCAGGGACCGAAACCGAAATCCGCACCGTACTTACGACTTTAAAGTTCAAAAAAATATGTTGAAATCAAAAATTCAAATCTTTAAACCATGATGTAGAAATACCAAATTGTATGGTGAAAACCATATCTAAATCGATTCGTCCATTATAAAGATTGTAAACCGAAATCAAAACCGAAACCGTAATTACTAATTTTTTCTAACAGAAGCCGAATTGCCGCGAATCTGTAAACCGAAACCACACTGAAAGAAATTTCTATTATCCATAAAGGGGAATTGACTAACCCTTAAAAAATATCTGCATTAAATAGGCTCCAGCAAGACAGCTTTGTAACCACAACAAAAACGATCTTGCTAAGACGCACTTATTTACCGTTAAAAAAAGTCTTTTTAATTATTTATTTGTTGCTCTAGGTTGATAGCTTTGCTGTCAGGAGTCAGAGCTCTATTTTAATCTTAATAAGTTCTTTGTTAGAGTTAATAAGCTCCTATTTTTTACACCATTACTACCTTGCAAACAGAAAAAAAGCTTTTCCCGCTGCTAATAGGTGACTTTTTAATCACTAATAGGCGATTTTTTAACGACTGTGTAGCTTACACAGTAATGACAACAAATACTCTTTTTTGTCTTAGTAATGTCACTTTATAAGCGTTACATAAATATATACTGGATGTAGCAAAATGCTATTCCTACCATTAAAAAAAAATTTGCTACCATAGAAAGAATTTTTGCAAGGGGTGTGCACTAGGGTGGCCCAAAAATGGCTTAATTTTTTTTTATAGAAGGTCTCGATTCCCCCAATTTGTTTCCAAATCCGAAAAAATTAAACGTATTTTTTTGTTTTTCAAAATTTTGATTTTAAATGGTGCCTATGGAGACATGAAGTTTCCCATTTAAATTGCATGGGGAAAAATCACTTTTTGAGATTTTTTTGAATAATTGTTCAGGGTTAGGGAAAATTTTGCATTAAATATAATTGGAGAGGACTATACAACGAAGAATTTGATGTATATACATATGAGTTTTCCGCCCCTAACACACCTCCAAGGTGCCCCGAAATCTACCCTTAAATCAAAAATGTAAATTCTTCAGGTAGTTTTCGATGCACCATGGAGGTGTGTTAGGGGCGACAAACCCATATGTACATACATCAAATTCTTCGATGGATAGTCCTCTCAAAGTCCTATAAGTTTAATGCAAGATTTTCCCTAACCCTGAACAATTATTCAAAAAATCCCAAAAAGTGATTTTTCCCCGTGCAATTTAAATAGGAAACTTCATATCTGCATAGGGATAATTTAAAATCAACATTTTGAAAAACAAAAAAATACGTAATTACTTTTTTCGGATTTAGAAACAAATTGGGGGGATCAAGACCCTCTATAAAAAATTATGTAATTTTTGGACCACATAGAGGGTGATTCAGTTTTATTACTAATAACTTTATCGTTTATTAGATGCCAACAAATTTATTTTGTACTTCTCTATGGGTTTTTGTTACATGGTATAAAAAAATGTCTTATTGCTTTCCCGGAGATCAAAAATTGTAATGGTTGTTATTTATATTTAGCATCATATAATAGCAGTAGGGCTCCATCCATTTGACTAGTTTTTTCTACACATGGTTGTTAAAATATCTCTGGAATAAATTATTGTATATTTTCAAAAACGGAAAAAAAAACTTTTTGATACCTTTCATAAACGAAAGCCCTTAGGGAAAAGTACCATGCAAAATAATTTGTTTACTTTGCCAACATCTATCGTTTGATAAAGTTATCGGTATGAAAACTGATTCTTTGTATACTTATAGGTTATTTTCCTCCCTTCTTAATTTCTCCATGACTCTATATATATTGAAAGCCACCTATTCTCAAAGATAATGAGAATATATTTTTTATGAGTCAAGTAAAAGATACGAGATTACAAAAAAATATGAACTTACCTTTAGGTGCACAATACTTATAGACTCTTATTTATACACTTTTATATTTTTTATACTGCAAAATGTAGAAAACATTATTATAATAAAATCTTAATTTTATCATATTTATATACTTATTTATTATTCAAAGTATTCTGTATAAACTAGCAAATTTCTAAATTATATATTTTAATTTAACATTTTTTAGAAAAATAGTGGCACTTCATACTTCATATATATTAAAACACAATAAATTTTTATCTTAACCAGACAAAGAAGTATATTTTTAATAAAAATGTAAATGATTCGTTTAAGGAAACAAGGGCTAATAAACAATACATATTTGAAATAATTGGTTTATTATACATATTATATAAATAGATAGAATATATTAACAAATAAAATATAAATTATTCTTCTAAACATAGATAAACTTAACACCAATATATGATTTTATGATGCTATTACCGGGTGCCCACAAGACCAGGCAACCCCCCTATTTTTTCTTTATTTCTGGAGGAAAATTTTGAAATTTGGGTATAGGATATTAGGCATAAAAATACATCTTTTGACCTGACAGACCCAAAAATGCACTAAAATTTTATTATTTTAAATAGTACCCTGTATATATTTTTAATCTTATGCGATAGAGGTTTGAATTATCTGTACAACGGATTTTTTCAAAATAAAATTCGAATGAGAAATGACCTTAAAAATGCTAACTGAATCTTTTTGTACCATCATGAATTTTAAACTGCAGTTTCAAGTCCATTTATGGATCAATTTTAAATTTTGATATTTCATTGGAAAGCATCAGATTTATCAAAACAACGACAAAAATGTACATGGTGCCTTATCTCAATTTAAAATCAGTCCATAAATGGACTGCAGTTTAAAATTCAAGATGGTACAATAATGATTTAGCATGTTTAAGGTCTTTTCTTATTCGAATTTTATTTTGAAAAAACCGTTGTACAGATAATTCAAAACTCTATCAGATAAAATTAAAAAATATACATAGTGCTATTTAAAATAATAAAGTTACTAGTACTTCCAGTTAAGTTGGATCTGCTTAGGTCAAAAGATGTATTTTTATAGCTTATATCCTATACCACATTTCAAATTTTTACCTCTAGAAATAAAGAAAAAATGGGGGGAGGGGGTGTATACCTGGTCTCATGGGCACCCGGTATAATGCAGAAATCTCATTTCTAAAATAAAATAATTTATGATATAACAGTGTATCCCAGCTGTATATCTTACATTGTTAAAAATTAAATAATTTATTACTACATATATGTAATACAAATAATGGCTTATTTAAAAAATTGTTATAAACTTTTGCCCATTATGATTAACTATTGTGCATGTATCAACCAAGTAAAGTTTATCCAAAAAGGTAATGCAAGTTGAACTTGTGAGGTCTACTTCAAAAGAAAATAAATGATTATTAAACTGTACCACTTTCAATTTGGTACAAATAAAACAAACTTCACTTTTATCATTTACTAGTAAATGATTTATCTGTCCAAACGAGGGCTCTCCTTCATTCTCCATTAGTATAAAATCATGTAGACGAAAGACTTTTGAATTAATGCGTATTCTTGACACTTCCTTAGTATTATTTTCAAATAATTTTAGTTTTTCACATATATCAGAGGTTTCAATATCTCGGAATTCTGGAATAATTTCGAGAATATTTTTTGCAGTGTTTCTAGTGTAAGAAAAATCTACAACATTGGAAAATCCAAATTTACCAATGAACCTGGCAGATAACTGAAGTTGCTGCTTTATTGCTAAGGTATGGGTGATATTTATTCTTGATGCAACATTATTTGCTGCTAATTTTAATTGCCGATGCTTAGATTCAAATCTCAACGTACTTGTTTGCATCAGTGGCCCAATTGTGTTCATTATAGTAGGATAATGAGTTAGAAAATGCTGTTTAGGCTTCAGCGGTAATGAAAAAAGTTCTAAATATAATGAATTAAATTGTTGTATCAAAACAGATAACCTTTGGGGCATATCAGGAGTAACATATTTGTTAATGATAATACGTAAAATTTTTCTTAGTAGTAGGTATAATTCCCAATGCTTGTTATCTTTTGGAATTAACTGACCAAATATTAACCCAGAATTTAAAATAAAATGTTTCATTTCTGAGGCTGACATCTTAAGTGCCTTTTTTTTTAATTGTTCTACTGATATCAAAGGCGGTTTGTTATGATTTGAATTAAAATTAAAATATTCAATTTCATGATTTAAGGTCTGCAAAGTAAAGAATTTGTCATTTAATATAAACTGGTACAATAAGTGACTCATAACAAACACTCCTACTCCTTCATATATGTCATGGGCAATATCAATTGAGTAGTTTTCAGTTACGTGAAACAATTTGATGTTGTTTAGTGATGTGCAATATTTTATACCCGTCAAAAATGGAACATTTTTAGATACATCATTATTGTAATTGTCAATATTCCTCAAAGAAGTGGACACTTCAGCGGTGGCATATTTAGTTTCTGAACGTGTGGACTTACAAAACCGACAGAAATAATTCGCCACGAAACTCTGTTGAAAGCCTAAAATAGTATTTAGACCTAAATTGTCACCAATAAAAAATGCGACACAAAAATAAACTTGCAAATTTCGATCAGATAAAGTTACACTAATACCATGGTCACGCAAGTAATTCAACTCATCGATTAGCTTAGCAAAAATTACCGATTCACCAAATTCTTTTAAGTCTGGGGCGTGAAAGAGAAGTGCAAGAAATATATTCTCTACTCGCGACTGAACATGTAATGGTAAACAGCCAATACTACAATAAATTGCACCTATTTTATGTATACCTGCATGTGACCCTAAAGGGTTGCCACATTCAAAATCATCATAATATATAAACAATGGGAGTACTACACTGGTGTTATCTATTTCAAAGAAAGAAATTTTATTTTTCCAAAATTCTGTTTGAACAATATTATAAATAAATTTTTCGTTTTTTAACTTTTCACTATATTGCATAATATCATATAAAATATCTGGCAAAGACAAAAATTTTCGAAAAACATCCCTTAAAGGTATAAACTCTAGAGTATAATTTCTTGGTTTCGGAGTTGAGCCAATACTCTTTTCTAAACGTTGCCCTACGACATATTGTTCTGGTGGTATATATGATCCTAACTGAATTAAATAATTAAAGCGTAAATGTTCAGTGTGAAGGGAATTGAATAAGTTTTCAAATTCTGCAAAATACTTTTTACTTTCAAATTTATCCTCATCAGAAAACATATACATATTTGATATATGCAATATATATTCTTTAAATTTACTTATTGGATTGTATAGCAAATTACGAACAGCAATCATCATTTTGTCAACATCTTTTCTACAAAAAGTGTTCTCATTGTAAAGAGCATTTATAAATAAAATATTATTTTCTGTTAATTGCTGTTTGAATTCATCAAATATTTCTTGATGATTAAATAGATTATCGTGATCTTCAGAGAATGTAGGAGAGTTACATACTGTTAAATTCACATTTTCTTGTGAAGAAATATTTTTTTGAGAGGAAGATGCTACTTCAGTAGTGTTATCTAAGGAATGCGAACTTTCACTATAAGATGCATGATGTTTATGATGTTTTCTGAATGTTTTTAAATTTGGAAAATTTCTTTGACAATTTTCTTCCCCGCAAATAAATATACCATTTTCTTGGCACCTATGAAATATTTTCATATGAGTAATTAAAAAATTTATGGTTGAGAAGTTTTGATCACAATAATTACATTTAGGCATACTGAATAATCTTCTGAAATAATAAAATGATTATTTACTTATTATCTAACTGGCTTTGCATCTGATATTTAATATCGCTTATAACAGTAATAGTAGATGGAATTTGTTTCATTGATTTCATTTGAAATACCATTTCCTGCATAAATAACCAAATGGCTTCACTTTCAGTGGGATAATCTAAGTCTAATGCATGAAACAATTTAAAAAGTAGCTCTAATGTTCTAATACTAGATTCAACTTTATATGTAACGTCATCTACTATGATGAAATATCCATCAGGATCTTCCAAAGAACCGACGACACAACCTGTGGGTTGTAGAGTAATACCATATGCTGCAAGTTTATTTTTTCGTGTCAGAAATCTATCTTTCAGTTCGTCGTAACTCTGAAATAGGAATGACATATTGAACTACACTACTAGTCAAAATGTGCAGCATGTTGCTGGGTACTTATGCTGCTATGTTTATAGTTTTTCAATCACTAGACAGATTTTAGTACCATGTGTGAGTAGCTCATATTCTAGTTTAGATTTACACTTGCAGAAGTAGATATAGAAATACTGGAGCAAACTTATAAAATTTTCCTTTGATACTATAGACTTTTGGGCATATTTAGCTGAAGTATTGTAGGATTTGATATAATTTATGAAAAGAAATAATCATATGATACAACACAAACGTACATAAAATTTTAAAATAGAAGAGAGGATTAACTTTTTAAGTTAAGAAATAACAAAGTGTGTAGTTTATATTCGTTTTAAACTTTGACTGTGTAATGTAAAAAGTATTTAAATACCAGAAATTTGTTTTGCATGTGGCTTTAAGAAAGGTATTAAAATATCTATGTACTCCGCTACTATATCCAACTCTGCAAAAGGTCCATTACTATAAATTTACCTGAATATGCATGAAAAAGCTCTCTTGCACTTCACTCCTAGTAGGCCGCCAATTTTCTCCTTTCCTCGTTTTCTTTATAGTTACAGGGGCAAAGAGGTATGGCAGGATCATTAGGGCATTAAGGCTAACATCTGAAATGGTTAAATTTCAGTTATTTATTATGATGGTTACAGATGATAACAATACAAAATAAATGTGAAATTTTATGATCATCAAAGAAAGCACATCACTTTATTATAAATAATGGGCTGTAACAACACTCTACAAGTCTTTTATTGAAAAGGGTATACCATGTAATGTGTAAATCCTCCATGGTGGCTCAGGAATATAAGACAGATATAGGTACGAATTTTTAGGTAATAATTAGAATGTCTAGAAATTTAACTTTTTTTTAATTTCAGAAAATCCATTTTGTTAAATTTTCCTATTAGTCCGGGAGCCCTCTCTAGCTGTACGTTCACCCCCCCACCGATCCTTGGGGACAATGTTTTTCATAAAGATTAAAGCCTAAGGAACAATTTAAGACATGTTCCAAAAACAAAAAACTGGCTGTACTTTCAAAATGGCGGCCATATGTTGAAAAAACTGTTGCCAATGTTGTTTTTGTCATTTAACACAAAAACTAAAAAAGATGGACAAATACTTTTTTCACAAAAAACAACGTGCATAAAATGTTCTACAATTTTGTTCCTATATAATATTCTGATGGGAGTTACCATTTTCCAGATAAATGAATCCAAAATTAAAAAAAAATGAAAATTCATATGGTAAATCACTTAGAGGAAATAACTGTGACAATTATTGTAAGGCGTATAATATAACTTTATATTATTAACATAACAAAAAATAAAATAAACTGAAAAAAATTAATAATAATAATAATATTATAATTTGCGGACATTTATCTCGAAAACGGTAACAATGATATCTGGAAAATGGTAACTCCTATCCAAATATTGTATAGGAATAAAATTGTAGAAAATTTTATGCACTTTGTTTTTTGTACAGAAAGTTTTTCTCCATCTTTTTTATTTTTCGTGTTAAATGACAAAAATAATATTTGCAATTTTTTTTTAAACGGACGCCATTTTGAAAGTACAACCATTTTTTTTTTTTTGGGGACATGTCTTAAATTGTTCCTTAGGCCTTAATCTTTATGAAAAACATTGTCCCGAAGGATATGGGGGTGCACAGAGAGTTGTGGGCTCCCGTAATATTACGTTTTATATTGAATTTTGTATTTTATTTTAAGAGCTGAATCATTTATCTGGAAAATGGTAACTCCTATCCAAATATCGTATAGGAACAAAATTGTAGAAAATTTTATGCACTTTGTTTTTTGTGCAGAGAGTTTTTCTCCATCTTTTTTAGTTTGTGTTAAATGACAAAAACAATATTTGCAATTTTTTTTTTAACGGACGCCATTTTGAAAGTACAGCCAATTTTTTTTTGGGGACATGTCTAAAATTGTTCCTTAGATTTTAATCTTTATGAAAAACATTGTCCCCAAGGATCGGGGGGAGGTGCACGGGCACTTAGGGCAGGCTCCCTTAGTATATACCATACAAAATTACTCTAATCATTAAACTTAAAATATTTTTTTGTTTATGAAAACCATTTTTTTTTTTAAGTTGTTGGTAAATGAAACATTTACAACAATTTCTCAACAATGTTAATAAGGGTGGCGGCATGTACCTGAAGTTTTGAACGTTCACTTGAACGAATCTCAAATGAAGAAGAAAAATTAATAAAAACCACACTTCAATTTAGGTGTAAAAACTTAAGTATTGTGGATATTATGTCAGCAAAAGTGGCAATGAAGTGTCTACGCCTAAATCGATGTGTGGTTTTTATTAACTTTTCTTTTTCATCTAAAATTCGTTCAAGCGAACGTTCGAAACTTCAGATACATGGCGGCAGCGCCATGCTTAAGAAAATTATTTGGTAATTCGAGAATTTCTCCTGAATCGATTGAAAAAAATCTTTGATAGGCTTTTAGAGAAAATTTGATAGAATGATACTAGACTATTGAAATAAAAAAATAAAAAATTGTATTTTCGCACGAGAAAATTTTTTTTTTCTTTGTTGAGTTTTCAATAGCCTAGTACAATTCTATAAAATTGTCTTTAAAAGCTCAAAAAATTGTTTTAATCGGTTCAGTGATGTAGGAGAAATTGTCGCCTACTTTAAACAACATTGGTTTTTTATAGAAAAAAAAAATTGTCAAAAGCATAATGTAACTTACATCAACTAGTATGAAAAGCTATATGATTATATAAGGTAAAATGTTTTTATGGTATAACAAAATTTTACAAAATGGGTTTTCTGAAGAATCGTATAACACTTAGTTCTTGATAAAATTTTACACGGCAAATTTTTAAGTAACATTTTTTCAAAAAATCAACCTGTATTTACCTTTAAATACAGATGTGCCTATACTGATGTTTCTTTCTTTTGATTCTTTTAGAATTGCAGCTGAAATCTTTGGCCATGTAGAATATATTATGTCTATTTGATCTTCATATTTTTTATTAAAATCAGTTTCAATCTAAAAAAGCAGAATCATGAGATTAAGGAAAGGGAAGAATATTATAGTACTTGTGTAACTTACCAATTGAATTCCTGTATTTAATTTTAAACAGGGAAAATCCCTGTAGATCTCATCTAAGTCACTATTTAAGTATAATCTTTTCCTTATTTTGAAAGTCTGTTCCCAAGCCTCCAGGACTTTTGTGTATGGTTCAGTAGCAATTTTTATAAACTCTAAATGGGTGTTTTCCAAAACAGATATTTTTTCGGGGCTAATGTTTTTATTTTCCTTTTCACTTTCTTTTTTTATGTTGTTAGCATTACGTAATGCTGTTCTTACATTGGTATAACGTGACCAAAGTTTGCCTTTTGGGCCATACCCCTTTTTATTTTTTCCCCCGGGAACATATGGTATATAATATGTATTTGCTTTCTCATTTGTAAACAACAGTTCGATTTCTTCGGATACTCTTAAAAATGTACTTGCTCTAATCCTAAAAATAAAATTTAATGTAGTGTAAAAAATCAAAATGTGAATTACATTCGTATCACTTACTCTGCGCCAAAAGAGGCAATTAGTTCATTAATAATAACTTTTACAATTTTTTGCCTGCAGTCATTGGAGACTTTAGCTTTGTTTGCTAGTGCTATTTGTCCATCGGTATATTTTTTTAATATACCCTCTAATCCCTAAAAATAATTATATTAATTTTCATAGGATTCATAGAATTTCAAAAGACAACTGCATGCAAATTTTAATATGTATATGATTCTCTTTTGTGTGTCCACACGATCTTAAACTATCTGGTATCTCCGAGACTATAAGAGTACAGCCATGACTTTTCTTTTACTCAGGTTTTCTGTGGTGTTCTTTCCAAATAAAATAATTATATAGCCAACTTCGTTACTTTAAATGTATATTTTTCGAGATATTTTTGCATTTTTAGATTCTACGGTTCTAATGTTATTTAAAATACACTCAAAATCTTAGTTTAGGCAGTCTTCAATTTTTAAAAAAATTTAACGAGGGCAGACCTTTTCAAAAAACAATAAATATCAGACAGATGTTAATTAAGTCAACTTATAAAGAGAAACCTTTTACCAGAGACGGTAGTGATTAAAGTGAATATGAACTGAAGCAAAAATAATCACAAGGGGCGATAAAAAAAATATCACTGAACTTGCATTTCAACAATTTTGTCAAAACTATTTTTTTTTAACGACAACCCCTAAATTTTATTTCAGTTCATAATTCTTCATTAAAAAATAATGCAAAACTGTGTTGGCTTTCATATACCAAGAGTGTACTGTTTTCGAGATATGTATTGATGTTATAAGAGAAATTATATGCGAAATAAACAATAAATATCTCGAAAACAGTATACTTTTGATACGGAAGTTAACACAGTTTTGCATTATTTTTTAATGAAGAATCATAAACTCAAACAAAATTTGGGAGTTACTGTTAAAAAAAAATTAGTTGACAATTCGGTGTTTTCACAAATTTTAAAATCTCATTGACTGTGAAGGTAATATTTAATTATAACTAAAAACATTTGAATTTCCACAACCAGTTGAGTAATATCCAAAAAAAAAAAAAAGTATTTTTAAATTTGGATTAAGATTTTACCGCCCAAAACACTAAGCCATATTGTTGACGTCATTGGTCATATTGATGGTAAACACCTAACCTCAAAAATAGATATTTTAAAAATTTCCGAGTAATATGTCACTATTATGAAAATTTCCGCTTGATTCTCGTACTTTCAACAAAAATCTTGTTCAATGTAATGTTCATAAAGTTTTAAATATCTTATCTCCCAATAAAATGAGGCGATTTTTGTAGGTTGGAAATCCAACCTATAATTATAGCAGCCCATTTTTAGTAATCAATAATACTGAGACATTATTTGCGTCAATTTTTAAATGTTTGCTTGGAGCCATACTGGTTTCAAATGAGAAGTGTGGAGATATACAATCATTAAAAATGACAATAAACCTAAAAGTGGAGGTTATGTTGCTTATATTAATACAACCGATGATGTCATAGCCCGTTTTGTATAATACCCGTTCAGTTATTCAGTTTTGTTATTTATTTGTTGAAATTTTAAATTGATAGATGAAAGAATAGTGTTTAAATATTGGTAAGTGCTTTAGTGTATGCATACAGTGAATACAACCAATTATTGAAACGTGTCACCCCATATTACTATTTTTCCTTCAGTTCACTTTAATCTCTACCATCTCTCCCAAAAGGTGTCTGGTACTCGGAAGAGTGTATGCACAAAATGTCCTCTACTTACCACTGAGAAGACACTATCAATTTTCTGCCTTTTTGAAGGTTCATCAATCAACAGGTTATCTGCTAAGCGCTTTGGGCTCTGAGGTTTCAAAAATTGAGATTTATTCTCAATACATTTTAAGGACTCTATAACTTTAAGAGTTTCATCATCAGGTTCATATAAGAAACTTGTTTCTAAATCAATCTCACTTCCTGAGGTACTTATTGTATCAGTTGAAGTTGAATTATTGGAAAAACTTTCAATAACCTACAAAAATTATGGAAACATGTAGGTAGGTAATTAAGCATTTTTTTAAAATACAGATGTATTTAAAAATACCAGTTTTAAAGAGTAAGATTTAGTAGAGAATGTTGCTTTATAAATATGGCTTTACATTTCAAAAGGGTAAATGACTGAAAATTTACTTTAAATCACAGATATAAAAATTGTAAAGTTATGGGTGTTAGTGTCAAGTGAGACACTCTGTAAATAGGCATGAGTTTCATGTCATTTCTCTTACCTCATTATTAATTTCCACTGCATTTACTTCGTTTGCTGTGTTTAAAAATTTTTCAAAGTAACGTTTGAAAATTAGTCTTGGTCCGCTTTTTAAAAATATTTTACTAATTGTTTCGTCATCTATTAGGGAAAAACTTTCATCAGTTATGCCTTCATCTGAAAGAACGAAGTTCACTATAGAAATGTTACAGATTGCCAAAATTAAAACATAACTTCTTTTAGAGTCGATCGTTGAATAAAAAATTTGAAACTCTGGAGTATGAAGTTTTACAATATAATTATCATGTTTTTTACTTAACTTTGTTTTTGGCGATTTAAACAACAGAAATTTTGTGTGTGATGTTATGTTAACGCTACTATTCGTAATTCTATATAAGGAAACAATACATACTATATTTTCTTTCTTTTTTTAAATTTTCTTTAGTTACTTAATAGGTACAGGGTTATCCATTATATATTGGTCCTCCCTTTATTTTGTTATTATTGAAAATAAAAAAGTTTCGTATAACAGTTGCAGGATTGTATATTTTTTTTTTAAATGCAATTAAAAAAACATTTACTTGCATAGGTCACGTCATATAATAATGAAGCGAGTAATGAAGGTTGTTTTTTAAAAGGAAAACCCTCTTTACATATTCTTTTATATCTTTTTCTGGGATTTCAAATATATAAAAAAATTTAAAAAAATAAAAGATAAAAAACATAATAAAATTTAAAAATCCGGTAGACCAATGGCCACCAAACAGCCCTGATTTGACACCTATGGATGCATTTTTGTTGGGATATTTAAAGGATAAAGTGAATTATAATCATAAAATAGTTATAAAATATTATTCATCTCAGAATTTTATTTTATTCTTATAATACATCAAACTTCTAATGCTCGATATGTTAAGAACTATTATAGCTAGACCTATCAACCCTTATATATTTGAACTCAGGGAAAAAAGATCTAAAACAATATGTAAAAACATACAGTTTTCCATTTAAAAACAATGTTATATCACGTGACCTATGCAAGCAATTGTTTTTTTAATTGCATTTGAAAAAATATGTATACAACCCTACAACTTTTTTATTTCCAATATTAACAGAAATAAAGGGGGGGTCAATATATAATGAATAACCCTGTACTTAGTACTATGTAAAGAAGTGGAATTCGATCCGTAAAATAAAATATTTATAGTTATCTACTGATCTAAAGTGGGACACACTGATGGTATATGTTGAGAAACAGTGTACAATTTGCCTCAACATTTTTACCATAATATAGTTAAGTAGGTTCTAAGAATTACTATTCGGGAATAAAATCATTTTGTTAGGTTATGTGCACACATACCAAGATAAATTATAAGTATAGGGTGACCATACTTACAGAATTCCGATGTATTGTCCGGAATTTTAATGGGCCATACAGCATGCATGGATGTACAGTAAAACGTACAGCATTTTAATTTTGAACATTACTATATATTTTACTTAAGAATGAACGAATAGGAACTGGTAAATATTCTGTTGATAAAGTAGAGTAGGATATAAGTATGTGTACGTATGCAGTGACCTCTTACGGCAAGTACAGATATAGTTTGCATAACAAATTAGTAAAATTATTAGACTGGGAGGCAGGAAACTTTATATTTATGAAACTAAATCAGGTGATTCACCCAACAGAAATATATTCGTCGGCGTAGTGCGTAGAATGTAATTTTTTGTAATCATTACTTAAAACTCAGCCCAGTGTATAGCATTCAAACTACAAATATCTGCATGGTCACCCTACAAGAATGTTGACACATATACCTCTTTGGACACATATTAGGTTAACAGGTACACGTATGGTAAACAGAAATTAAAAAACATCAAAAGTTCTTACCTTCGAATACTTCCACGTATTCTTTCAGCCCCCAATCTTCTAATTTTGACTTGTAAGACATAATAAAACCAAAGAAGTATAAAAATTCTTTGCATAAAACACCTTTCACAACCGTCCAGCTAAAATGCCAAATTGCTCACTGCTCACTGGCGTCACAGATTGGCGCGGATAGGCATCATGACAGATATACTCAATTGCGCTTGCGCCACATGTAAAAGTAAATAAGTAAAATGCTACGATTAGGAAGCCCATCTTTACGGTTAACAGGTGGCTTACCAACCGTAGATATGTGGGTTTTAACCATTAAAAAGTCAATTGTAACAAAGGCATTTATTTACCGTAAGAAATTATTTAGTTACCATTAATAAAAAAAAACCTTAAAAAAATATTTTAGCTAGTTTAAATAAGTGCTGTTATTGGGACAAATAGTGAAAGTTTTACCCTTATAAAGGCTCATTAGCAAAACAGTTTTTCTTATAGGTAAATGATGATAATGTAGTCTTAAAAAAATATATAGTTATGACAATGCAGATCATCTTAGCAAAACATTCTATTTGGTCGGTTTCTTTCAGTGCATAACCGAGAACCGAATTGTTGCTGCCTTGACAACCGAAACCGTAAATAAAAACCAAATTGTCGCTGCTATGAAAACTGAAAATGGTATACGTTATTTAACGCTAACCGAAATTAATTTCGGTTTCGGTCCCTGATACAGTCCACTATGCATATACAATATGCGGTACGTTATTTGTACCACCATGCCTGAAATGGTTAAACTGTATGTTTCTCAAGAATATAAGCCACCATTATTTCTTTATATTTTCTATAAGAGGTCATGTTTGTTTTTAATATGTTGCTGCTGCAAGAAGTGCATTCAGCACTGACTACCATAACCAGAGGCGGCCTATTTCATGGGACTTCAAGATAATGGGCACAGGTCATCTTTTCTATTTTGACATGCTTTCATTTAACCCACATACTCAGCTTGAAATTTGGCACAGTGGCATATTCTCAATGGCTTACTACCTTAATTATTCGGCATTGACTTGGTTCAACAGTGCTTAACAACTCTTTTATTCGCTGACGACCAGACCAGATAATTATAACAGGAGACGAGGGTGATGTAGCCCAGTAAACACACTCCGCCACATCCACATTATAGCCACTCACATTTTAGTGGATTTTGTGAATGGCAGAACATCTCATCACTGTGATGACACTCTTTGGACCGTTTCAGAACGTTCACATCATAACCACTTCTATGTGAGTGAAGATTGGGACGTCCACAATCACCACATCATTTTAATGAAAAATTTTATAACGTGGATGTAACTAACTGATCCACCACTCACTTTGATATCCCCATTTCATACTAAATTGTGACCATCGCCGCCAGCGCCACTAGTCTAGTACTACTGCTGGCGTTTCCACTCCACAGTCATCTCCAGTATCTGTGCTCCAGTTTACACTACACTTGTCTGTGTTTGGTTGTCGTCATTGATGTCAATAACTTTTGTTTAATGCCTCTAGTTTTTGTTTGTTAAATATCAACACCAGGGTCTCTATTCTTGACGGCAGTAGAATAGAACAATCGAGAGAAAGTGGGCGTGTCTCTATTGAAATTCACAAAACCGTATTCTTGAACTTATTTCTATCGTCGCTTCTATCAAAAACTGATCCCCGATACTTCTCTTGGTTATTTTCAGAGAACAGTCGGGGAATGCCGCCATTTTCTGCTTTTCTAACCTAGAAAAGTGAATGTTGTCAAAAGCTGAATGTTTTATTTCACTTTTGATTAATATTCTTGTGATTTTGGACTTAATAAAAAGATGAATCTGCCTGAAGTAATATATTGGGACGAAATAATCCACAACGTGAACGATTCTCAAGAATTCCTAAAGGTTGAGAGAGAGAGATTCTTCCTCAGAGATCAGTTTTTATTATCAAATGAAAAATTTATGACATTGTTCTGTCTGACTAAGCCCGTTTGCCAGGATTTAATAGAGATCTTAGAGATGTAAAGCAGTCGGTCCCTTGTCTATTAAATGTTAGGCAAGTAAAAGATCCTTACTCTTCTTACGAGAAGAGGTTCGACAAAATTTCCAGGATGGGGGTAGCCCGCCTCATGGCATAGGTGATAGGCCCTGGTAGCGGAAATAGGCCGACATTAAATTAAAAATCTTCCCTGTCTGTACAAACTATGTACAAAATAAATTTTAACTAATAATAGGTAGCATTTTTTTTTTGTTTATTTAAAAATACCAGATCAACAAATTAATGTTATACATGGTAGTGTGTAGTAAGACAATAGATAACAATTGAAAATAAAATAAAGAACAGAAACAAAATATTTGGTTTAACATAACAATAGAAGAATATTGATATTAATATCAATCGGAATCGCTACTAGAAGTAAGATATCTTGTGGTAGTATTTTTCTTAACCTATTATTACGAGTCTTTTCATTTAGGTTTAAATTTCTGGCACTTACACAGTTGTTTATAGTTTTGAAAAATGTCTTAGCACATGATTTCATAAAGTTTTCAATTTGTGGCAGGTCAAGCTCTCGATGGATTTGACTATTTCTTATAAGCCAATGGGCATTTATAGCAGATCCCAACACTTTATTTTGAAATGTTTGCGCCTTTTTAATATTAGTTTTGCTAGCAGTTCCCCTTATCACACAGCTGTAAGTTACCGATGGTCTTAAGATCGATTTATATATTAATGTTGTGCACTTAACTCTGAGCTTCGATTTTCTATTAATAATGGGATATAGCATTGATAACCTTGCGTAACCATCATTAAGTTTTTTATTGATGTGGTAACTCCATGTGTCGTTTATCTAAGTATACTCTTAGATATTTAATTGCACTGTCTGCAGGATTCCATATTATTTCCTCGTCGTTGATGATAATATTATTGGGGTTTTGTGGTCTTAGGGTAAGCATTATTTTTCAAATAATAATACCTACTTTGGGCTTAACTCTGTTCTTAACAATACATATTGGTACCCCGGCTCATATGACATTCTCATCTCTTTTCAAAATATAATAATTATATTGCCGCTTATTTTTTATTACACCGAATCTTTCAAAACACTGCTTCATTTTCAGGTTCTAGCAGCTCTGCGTGTCTTTGAATATGATTGTTAATATTATTGTTATTGTTATGAACTATGGTTATGCAGATAACCGATGTCGATTGTCAGAAATGACAGAAATTACTCGTCTATGATTGGTGAATAAGTTTGGCAACGCTGCGGCTTATTCCCTAATATTTTGTTCCCTCCTTTCTGTTCAAGAATACAGTTTAATGCTTGCAATAGAACGGCAGTAGAACAAATCCGGGGAACGCTCCCTGGGGAACGTTCTATTCTATCACGGTCAAGAATAGAGGCCCAGATGTGCACTCTAGTTACGAAGGTCAAACCGCGTTTAGTTTCTTCCTATCCGTTTGAGGTCGCTACTGTTGAAAAACAACGTTGCCAAATGATAATTGTTTTCGAAATACTCCAGATATAAAATAAGTAATTCAGTTAGTGGCAGTTAACATAATTTATTAATATTCATAAGAAAACATGGAAAGTTGATTGTCGCTTTTACTAACGATTTTCGTCAATTTTTGCTGGAGGTTCTAATAAGATATGCGTGTGTGTTTATCATGTTGGCAACAGCGACTGGTGATCATTTAATTTCTAAGTCTATGTTTAATTTAGTTGCAGATTGTGGTTGATGTTTGTCACTTTTCACCTGTATTTCAAAATATCTATAAAAGCGTTTATTCATCCTTGAAAATTTCTAACGAAATAAGGTGAATAACTAAGTTATTTTTTATCATTACAGTGCTTTCTTTTCAGATTAATATTTTTGCGCATATTTACCGGTAATTGTAATCATTTTTTAGGTTATAAGATGGTAGGAATATATTGTTCCGTGAATGGTTGCTGGGAACCCCATGGAGGTTCAGCTAAGAAACATCGTTTCCCAAATCCGGCCAAAAATCTGGATCTGTTCAATAAATGGGTCACACTATGTAATAATGAACGGTTACAAACCGAGCACACGACACCAGAACAAATTTATAACAGTTGTAGAGTATGCCACAAACATTTTGACAACAATGATATGCTAACAAATGATGTCCTTAAGAATGTTCAACCAGGATCCAACTGAAAATTTCTTTGGAAAAATAAGGCAAAGGGGAGCAAGGTACAATAACCCAACATGTGCATCATTTACCCCTTTTTATAAAAGTCTTTTGGTGAAAGATCTGACATCAAGCCATTCTATAGGAGCAAATGGCGAGGATGATGAATCAGAGATTTTTATTACTTTGCAAAGATTTGTTTCACAGGTAAATTGAAAGGAGTTATATCTTGCCTTAATCTGTTTAATACTTATTCTATTTACAGGGTTTATGTGAAGAGGATGAAGAAGACATTGTCGTTGATATTGGTAACATACCTTCCAATTTCCAGAATAAACCGAGCCAGACAGAATTGCAAGTTTTAAAATATGTCTGTGGATATTTGTTAAAAAAAAGCACAAACTTCTTATAAGGACTGTGAATGTGCAAGAATAATTTTGGAGGCTGATGGACAAGGAACTGCTGTTTCTGATTATTTCATAAATATGAAACAGTATACAAATTCAAAGTTAAAATATGTAAGCAATTATTTTTTGTTTAAAATGACGGAAGCTTTACATATAATTAAATTTATTTTAAATAGAGAATTTCATAAGGAAAAAGTATTTGCTTATATATAAATAAGATATTATATGAGAAAATCAATTTCACAAACTGCGCACATAATGGTAGTATTAAAAAAACAGTATTTAAGTATTTTATAAAAACAATGGGACATAATTATCTAAAACAACTTAATAGAATATTGCATGGTCAGGATCGACGACCTATGGAAATGCTCCCAATGTTTTTATTCAGTGCAGGGACATATTTAAAAAAACTTATAAAAAGAAATAATTTATTTACATAATATGCATATATTACTAACATTACTTGTATGTCAATAAATATATAATTATTCGTTTTTTTTTTTTTTTTTCTGTCGGTTATATATATTATATAATAATGTTCGAGCAGTTCAGTTTAATTAAAATATTTTAATAAGAAAGAAACCTACAGAGGGTAATAAAAGTCCACAAGAACTACTCAATTTATTTATTTCATAATCTGTCATAAACCTTTGATTGCTGAGGATATTTTTTATCAATTTGTCAAAACCTATATTATAGTAATCAGTTCTTTTGATTGCCATTGACTTATAAAATGTATTATAACAAAACTGGTACTATGACAATATTTCTACATATTAATACTGAAAAAGTAAAATATTGAATACATTCACAAAAAAGGTTAAAAATTATGTAATAAAATTTCACCGACCTGCAGTTAATTGAACTTTATTACCTGATATTGATATTCAAATCCATAAAATACGTTTGGATTCGTTATTTCTTTATTTTTACACCAACCTCGATATCGATATTAGGTAATAACGGTCAGTTAACTGGACGACGAGGAAATTTTATTTCATACTTTAGTGATCTTTTTTGAAGCCAGTTTTTTTTCCAAAATGTTTTTTCACCCTTTTTACTAGCCTCTATTTAGCTTCTACACTGTAAAATATCATTTTGAATCTTTAAGCTTTAACGTCGGGCTTGTTATCAGATAATCCTGAAATCATTATCGCAACCATATTGGATTGACTATTTTGAATCCTTAACTTTTGACATTAGATTTGGTATTAGCTACTCCTAAAATACCTATCAACCAGTTTTAATGCAATTTCGACAAAATTTGAACTTTTTGTCAGTAGCGTATTCAATTATTTTGCTACTAAAAAAAATCTTGTTTCAAATTTTTGCTCAGCTGCCTACACTAGACATATTTTTGATGAAATGAAATTATTATGAGACCACTGCTAAGCCAAGCCAGTTTGAGAAAGATTTCATAAAAATCACCAGGGCCGTGCCATCCTATGGGGTAGAACAGACAGTGCTCTTGGGCGTCGGCGTTGATTGAAGGGTATAACTTTTCACTCAACGGCGTCGGGCACTTTGAGGCGCTGCAAGGTGCTCCAGCACCTCAACATTTAAACTTCTTAATATCAACTCTCCCAAAGAAAACTATAGCAAGTCAATTTCAATTCTGAGAAAAATATGATTAATTGTTTAAATGGTGTCTTTAATAATCGAAGAATTGTAACAACTTACTATACAGTTCAGGATGTATTATCGATTCTCTACAGTTCATAGAAAATTACGATAGTTTTCTAGGGAACACTTACCTTCATAATCGATTTTTTGACTATTGTAACTCAAACACGAATTTTATGAGTTACTACAGTTTTCGTTATGAGAGTCGACATGCAGAATTTAGAATTTTATCTTGATGCAACAATCCCTAATTCACTATTTTTAATTCCAACCGATACAATACATCTTATATGGCTAATATTTTTATTCAATTATTTGTTATCATCAATTTTGAGTATCAAATAATTATGAAATAATATTTTTTATTACGGAATAGCTCAGTTAAAACCACAAAATGACTTCAAGAATATGGTAATGTGACATGAATTTTTAGGTTTAATAATAATTCATAATAAATAATTCTAACATATACAAGGTGAATCAAGTATGCGGTCATTAATTTCTAGTGGTGATTCTACATAAGAAACCGCTGCCCAAGGAATCACCACTTCCATGTCCAGATTTTCTATCAGTCACTCACAACGAAAAAATTTTGTATGTGGAAATAATTGTTTAAGGAACTTTAATAATATAATATTTGAAATCCTCTATCCCAAAAACCCATAAAACGATACCCCACATCGGTAGTAGGATGTGGGTGGTGATAGGGGGTGGTAGTGGGTTTCTGGTTCTTGTACACACACTAAATTACAATTTTTTTTCATCCCCTTTAATAATGGGGTAGGGGTGGCTAATGCCAACATTTTTTTTGAGACCTTAGCTTCTCTTGCATATACTAAATACCAATTTTATGGACTCTTACCAACCGGTTTCTAGAAATTTAAACTTAAAGAAATGATGAATTCATTGAAAAAATTCAGTTTACGCAAGAAGAAAAATTCCTTTAGGTTCAAATTTCTCGAAACCGGTTGGTCGTATTTATAGCCAGGGAATCATATTCCGATGAGACAATCACAGAAAATTCACATTAAAAAATTTGGGGGGAGAAGTAAGTGTCTCCCTTTCCAATTTTGTGCACCCCTGATTGAATTTACCCTTGGTGGATAACATCACATAATGAACTTGAAACACCCTGTGTAATAGTAAAATTCTAAATTTATGAAAATGCAATTTTAGATTGTAACAACTATTAATATCTAGTTTGAAATGAAACACCAGTATCTATGAAAGATATAGTTTCGTATCACCAAAAAAAAATTCTTATATGGTACCCACTTTTTGGTGGGTAGTGTATACACGCTGCAAAATTATTTGAGAATATTGATTTACCTAATTTAAAATTCGCGCTAGATTCTGATATAGTTTCTTCCAGTCCGCTAGGTGGCGCTAAAACACGGTTTTGCTCATTTGTATTACAGTGTCCTATCTATTCCTATTTTGTCTATGATCAACACATTTTTACGTAAAGGTAAGTACCTGCTTCACAGACTACCACCTGCTTGTTTTAACTTCACTGTTACTATGAAATTATGCATTTTTATTTTTTACTTAGCCTATAATTTTCATGCATGACGCCATTAAAGTTCAAGGGAAAAAAGCAAGTTAAGCTAATTTATCATTTAATATTTTGGGTAACACTGGTTCTTTATTTTTTATGTGTGTGTGTGTGTGTGTGTGTGAAGTTTGGCATTGGAGGATTCCATCAGCCACAGAATCTTTTCTAGAGTTATAGGAGTGCTTTAAATACTCATTTTAACTTTACCAAGGAATTTTACTAATCTGTCAAATACATCTTTGTTGTTGCTGCATAGCAGTGTTGTCAAGTTGATGGGAAATTGTATATTTATATTAAGAGGGATAAGGATCAGCTGATCGAACCTATCGAAGCCACCAATACTCCCCGCGCGTCGCAGATTTCCCATAGTTACATTTACGTTATCACAGAAATACGTAATTAGGGTCCGTTGCTCTCAGAGTTCAGCTAGAGAATGTGATGCAACTAACCAGGAATGTCGAGTATTAATCGTACCTTTATTCCGTCAAAATATAGCTGGCAACATTGCCTTCTGCAACGAGTCTGTGGTTATTTTATTATCGTCAAATGTGAATATTTTGATTGTTTTAGTTTATATAATGATTTTTGGATTGCAAATAAACTGATTATTTAATGAAAAATTTTATGTTAAAGTTTTTATCTTATATTTTTCAGGCCAAGTGAAATGAACGATATTACGTTATTTTTCAGCTTCGAGGACAATCAAAACATAACCTATAAGGTGGCCAGAATTTTGTTTTGAGTCATTTGCAGTATTTTCCTACCTACATTTTTTAAAATTTGTAAGTGTTGCTAAAGACCTAATGCTGTGTTTAGTGTTTGCGACTCTCATTTGTTATTTGGATCATTTTTAAAATAGTACGAGATATATTTTTTATAATTAAGGAAAGCATATAGTGATTCACGAGGTGATTCATTTAATAGAGTATTACCAGTGTAGCACTAAATTAAATAATTTCGCAAAAGTAATGTACCCAGAAGAGGTAGATTACTTTAATCGTTGAATATTTTGTTTGTCTACTGGTTCTTTACGTGTATCAAAATATAGTTAAAGAGGATTATAAACTAATTTAAAATGTTTTTTAGTCGAGGACAAAGACGAACAGTACAAGAGATCTGTTGACAATGTGTTGCATTCGCCATTTGTCCTCGTCTCCAAAACACTTTAAAGTAGCTTTTCAACAACTGTCTTCGAAAATGACA
Organism: Rutpela maculata; assembly: GCA_936432065.2. NCBI lineage: Eukaryota > Metazoa > Arthropoda > Insecta > Coleoptera > Cerambycidae > Rutpela > Rutpela maculata. The sequence goes on along the minus strand of OW386287.2, from coordinate 124,425,517 downwards.
AATAACGCACAATAACCGAAATGACTCGAAATTGTTTCTTTTCACACAATGTGTGCAATAATCCAAAAAAAAATAACATGTTTTTCACACCGTTCTGTCGAAAACAGAACAGGCACCTTTTATTTGTATTTTTTGAAGTAGGCTAGCCTATTCAAATTCATAGCAACTGACTTGTTTAACTACTCCAGTTTTACATTAAAGAACATGGCACAATTTTAAGGTATTTTGGCCCTCAGTAGAAAATTTTGAAATTTTAACATATAGTTTATATTAAAGGAAGTAATTTTATCATTGAAAGAAAGTCCTAAGTGTACAGGGTGTATCTGAAAAGTTAAATTAAAAATAGTGATTTTAAGATATCGCATATTTATTACTGGCGTCAGAAATAAACACTAATAACTATTTCAATTATTTATTTTCATTATACAACGTGTAATACAGTTTAAAACATGTATAGTTGCTAAACCATACAGTGTTCCAAAATTATTATCATCATAGGTTTTTAGTTTTCTTATAACAGAAAAATTAAATATATTTTAATTAATATTTAATTAGTGGTATTTAGTTGTATTTGGGTCCTATCTATTTATGTGGTGGATTTTATGTTATTTTATGTTTAGACAAAAATTATACATTGTATTACATCATACAGTGTTCCAAAAATATAATGATTACCTAATAAGCACGTTTAGAAAAATATATTTTTATCCGAGGAACATTCTGGTGATGAAAAACAATGCAAAATAGTCCAAAAAAGTAATTGTTATTAAGTATTTATTAATGGCCGTTTTTGGCCAAAAAACAATCTCGAAAGTTGCAATAAAACTCTTATCATTGTCATTAACGGTGGTGGTCCCAAGCGCAAAAATGCGTAAAAACAAGGCATTATAGTTCGATAATTTCTCCCTTATCTCTGATCCGATTTAAAGACTGTTTCAACAGTTTTATAGAAAAAACTTCATAGAATGGTACCTGCCTAGCCTATTAAAAAATCCAACAAAAAATAAAAAATGAACAATAATTTTTATTTTTTGTAATGTTTTTAATAGGCAGGTACCATTCTATGAAGTTTTTTCTATAAAACTTTCGAAACAGTTTTATAGAAAAGAAGTTTCCTCGATCAGGTATAAGGGAGAAATTGTCGAGCTATGATGCCTCGTTTTTACGCATTTTTGCGCTCGGGACCGCCACCGTTAATGTCAATGATAAGAGTTTTATTGCAACTTTCAAGATTGTTTTTTTTAATTTTTCAGCCAAACGGCCATTAGTAAATACTTAATAATATTTACTTTTTTGGTCTATTTCTTGTATAATTTTTGTCTAAACATAACATAACATAAAACACACCACCACATAAATAGATAGGACTCAAATGCAACTAAATACCACTAATTAAATAGTAATTAAAATATATTACCTTTTTATCTGTTATAAGAATACTAAAAACCTGATGATAATAATTTTGGAACACTCTGTATGGTATAGCAACTACACATGTTTTAATCTGTACTGCACGTTGTATAATGAAAAGAAATAATTGAAATGACGCCAGTAATAAATATGCGATATCTTAAAATCACTATTTTTTACTTAACTTTTCAGATACACCCTGTACACTTAGGACTTTCTTTCATTAATAAAATTACTTCTTATAATATAAACTATAATCTGTTAAAATTTCAAAATTGTCTACTGAGGGTCAAAATACCTTAAAATTGTGCCATATGTCCTTTAAATTTTTAGTGATTTGTTAAATAAATAATACCTGTTTACTTATGGAATTGTTTGTTTTTCTTGCAGTCGTAGAAAAAATATTGTGAACAACACATTTGAAAACATCTTTTCACACTCACTGGACTTGTGGATCTCGCCTTCGGCTCTTTCCACCAAACTGTCACTCGTGTGAAAAGATTGGTTTTCGGAACTTGTTTAAAATACTGTTATAGTACTTTATTAAGTACATCTTATATAAGTAGACTACAAATTTCCAATTATACTATGTTGTTGTACAATGTTTTTCTTGACAAACCTTGTCAATTTTATTGAAAAATTCTTCTTGCCCGAGCATGTGAAGCAAAATTTTGTTCACGAAACCAGTAGCAAAGTAAAGAATTTTTTGTAAGTAAAGTCTTTTGGTTTTCTTTCATAATGATTTTTTTTCTGAAATAAAATAAGTAACCATCAACAAAATGATATTTCTTTATTTTCTATGTACAAAATTTACATAATTTATTCATCGATTTAAAGAACATTATAAAAACACAAGTTTGGGAATTAAACTCACTAAAGAGGAGTTTTTAAGCAACCAGAATATAGATGAATAATGATTTGTTGGCTTGAAACTTAGAGCTATATTTTAGTAAGGGCTTCCTGTAGAAACGGGGTTGCCAGTCGTGAACTGAGCTCTTAAGCGCACCTCATTCGATATTTTTGAAGAAAACAAAGTTTCAAAGCAAAAACCTTATAAAATAAGTGGATAATAAACAAATACATAAACTTTAAAAAAATACCTCTAAATAATAGAAGAAAAATAAATATGATTTTCGTAAACTAAAATAAATAAAATGAAAATATTTCTACACGTCCATAAGTAAATAAAACAAATATTATTTTAAATGAAGACATTTCCAAAATAAATAAATAAATAAATAACTCTAAGATAATAATTATTAACTATTTACTTAATTAGGTACCTTATTGTGATAATAAGAAAGTTTAGGTTCTCATGCCTTCTATCGGGGTTTCTAATCGGGTAGCCTCTATATGCATATTCAATATGAGTAAAATAGGTACACGTACCAAAATGACTGTTTTTGTTGAGGAAAAACTGATCATTTGTTTTCCTTTGTTTTCATTTCGCTTCTTTTTCAAAGACTTATTAAACAAAAGTAATATCCCCTTAATTGCATCTGCACCCATGCAATGGAAAAAAAATAATAAAAGGTAGGTACGGCAATACAAAAATTCGCGCTCACTCCAAACTTCTCTTCATTTATTTTTTCTTAACTACCCTACAAACACAAAAGGTCGGCCCTCCAGTGGGCCATCACAGGGCCAGAAGTTTCATTTCTGGCCCAGTGGTGGGCCGATCTCTTGTGTTTGTAGGGTTTACATGGGATGCAATATATGTTAAACTCTGTTACTTAGTATAATTTACCTCAAAATGGAAGTTTTCGATTTTTTCTTATAGCGTACCTTCAAAATTTTAAATTTTGTTGCTTTTCTTCTATAACCCATATATTGTACAATATTTTGTTCAAAATTTGCAATTTTTTCTTAAAGGCAATATTAAATAACATGCTGGATTATAGCTAAAAAGTATTATCTATAGGCATTAAACCTGCCTTTCTTCCTTTAAAATTTAACAAACACAAAGTCGAGTGTCTTATCACAAAAATTTATAACAAGTAGGTACACCACAATAAATATATAAATAAAAAATGTTTTTCCACATTACACCAAGTTATAATACACTTGCTAGAAACATGAGTTTAAACTAAACAACCTCGAATAAACTGAAATATATTGAGCACTCAAAAAGTCAGAACTATAAAATAATTTAAAATTTTAACCGTCTATTGTTTTAAGGAAAATTTCGCTCCATCTTTCTCAGCTAAGAGCTCCTGTCTTTGTCTTTCGAGTGCTTGCTTCCGAAATATTTAACAATTTATTTACATTTTTATTTATTAGGCTTATAGGTCATCAACAATGTTGCCAAACTGTTTTAGTTAAGAAATCGGGCCGCAGATGCCGCTACACACCAGAGTAGAAATTCCAAAACATCGGGGTATAGATTTGGGCTTTTAATATTGATTATTTTTAAATGCTGTATTTAGAAAAAGTTTTGGTATTCGACCAAAGAATTTCGCTAACTCCGTATTTTTCTCGGTAAATCAAATTATAATTTTTTTTTTCTTTATTAACGGTTTTATAACAATTTCACTGAGTTTCCGGAATACAAAACATTATTATAGACAGATCCCCATTCATACTTTTTTAATTAATGCCTTCTAAGGAGCGTAATTCTATACCCAGTATTTCGGCAATATGGCGGACCTCCTTAGCCCTCTTAACTAGGAAGGACATGAATTCTGAAATTGCGTCACTATGATTTCTACAAGCGAAAAAGATATGATTTAAATCGGCAACTGAATTGTTGTCACAGCTGCATATTTGTGAATTAATATTCCGATTTTTCTCAAATGGCTTGGTATTTTTGCATGACCTAGTTTAAGTCTTGTTATAGTAGTCGAGTAACTCTTTGGTACGTTATACTGAAATATATGTGGAATATTAATGCTGTGCGGTAAATTGGGATGGATAAGCGTATATGAATTATTTGAGGATCTGACGTAAGATAACCATTCTGTTTGCCATTTTTCACGAATTTTAGATTTCGAGATACTAAATAAATAATATATGCTAACCACGTTTAATATTTCTGGACTGTTTGTAGATTCTTTGGCCTTCTTGTCGGCTATTTCGTTCCCAATAATTCCTGCGTGACCCTTCACCCAGATAAAGGTGACATTCCTCCTTCTTTTATGTAACTTGTGAAGCAAGTTTTTTATGTTGCATATTAGGCCATGTTTGTAATTCTTGAGAATAGGACCTTCAATTGCTTGCAAAACGGATTTAGAGTCCGATAGAATGATTGAATCTCTATCCCAGTTTTCATATGTCCACGTTAAAGCCTGTTCTATGGCATATGCTTCGGCTGTATAAATTGAGGCGTATTTATGTAGGTGGTAGCTGAAAGACACCTTGTTGTTGACTATATAAAATGCACATCCCGTACCATCATGTGACTTTGACCCATCAGTAAATATTGTCAGTCTTTCACTGTAATTGCTGATAATTGCGTTTACAATATTGTTATTAATAGATGCAAAATCGCTGTATGAAGGATATATGACAGTTGGTTTGAACATCAATGCATTATATTCTAGTTGAAATATTGGGTATGTTTTTGTGTCTCTTTTACTTATAGCATTTTCGTGGATAATGGTGTCTTGAAAGGCTTTTACAAGTGGCGGACTGTTTCTATGATTCCAATACTTGTTAGTCAGATCCTCGAAATTAAGTGTATTTATACTATTTAGTAAATTATTGAGGTTGATGGTTCTGATTTTAATTAGGGCTTTGTCGCCTAAGAACTGTCTTCTTAGTTTTAGTGGCGGTTCCTGAGCCTCAGCTAGGATTGCGTGACAAGGTGATGATTGCATTGCACCAATGCTTTTTATTTTTTATGTAGAGCATATTTAGCTTATTTTAGACTTAAATACTGGTAATTAAGTATTTTCCAATTTGCGACAAAATTCAATCACATTTGATTTAATTATTACCTATCAAGGTGAGTTTATAAAAAATGTCCTAGTCCTAACTTAGTCTATCTTAGTCTTAGTTTTTTCCCTAAAAAGTTAAATGTACACGTTACCCATATGCCCTTTATAAAAGTCGTAATCCTATCTTGTTCCTAACTTAACCTAAAATTTTTAAAATGTAAATTTTTCCTAGGGGCTAATACCACAGAATAGATCAGAAATCAATTCCAATTAGCTTGAAAAGTTCGCGTATTTATTTTACGATCAACTTAAGACAAAGGCAAGTTTTTATAAACCAGTCTTAAGATATCAGATATGTTTTAGGGAAAAATTAAGACTAAGATAGGCTAAGTTAGGACTGGGATTTTTTTATAAACTCACCCTCATTTATTTTGCTCTAGTAGAGGTATTTCATTTTAATACCTGAATAACGAATACCCCAGTTAGTCCAGTCAACGAAGCGCTAAAATCTCCAAAATCTCTAATTTGAGTGCTAATGATTATATTTTGATGAAACCTTGCAATGTGTGTGTAAATGTGCAATGTGCCACTGTGTGCAATGTGTTTGTAAAGTTGAAAAAAGGTTTTAGAGTAGGAAATGATCGGAAAGAGTAGAAAACACGGGTTCCGTAACTTGTAGAATTAAGTTAAAAATGAAAAAAAAACAACAATATATTTACCTTTTTTGGTCCAAAATAAGATGTTTTTACTGTTGTGAATTTTTTCGAAAAATGCATGTTTTTCGAGACATGACCACTCGAAAATTCCTAAAAGTGGGGGAGGGGAAATGTAAAAGTTGTAAAAAAAATCTGAAAAAATTCAGGTGAATGTATTATCGAAATACAAGACTTTCTTTTATTTATTTGCAACTTTTCTGTAAAGTGTGTTTTCACCGAGTTTTTCCGGAAAAACATTTACTTTAAATAAGTATTAAAAATCGTTAAATTTATAAAAAAATATATCATGTAATTTTTTTCTTAAGGAATAATTCATCTGACGATAAGAATTCTTGTGGATGTGAGGCACGACAAAAAATTTAGTACATTATTTATCTCGAGAAATATGCATTTTTCGAAAAAATTCAGAAGAGTAAAAACGTCTTATTTGTGCCAAAAAAGGTAAATAAGTATATTATTTTTTTTTTTTCATTTTTAACTTAACTCTACAAGTTACGGAACCGATAAAAAAGATGTTTTGTACCCCTTCCGATCATTTCCTACTCTAATCTGTTTTTCAATTTTTTTATCAACGTCGATACACGTTGCACAAGGTTTCATCAAAATCCATTCATTAGCACTCAAATTAGAGGTGAAACCCCCCCGTTGATTGGACTATGTCAAATTGGAACAAATTTCAACGTTTGACGGAAAAAACTGATAAAGTGTTGAAACTTGGCAAGGATGTTAGGATTTACTATTAAACATACTAAAAGTCCCCAGCTCAAACTGTTGTGCTCGAGCCGGCATCTTGGAGAAATGGCGCTCCGATTCAGCTTATTTCTTATACATATCTCTCTAACCATTAGCGATATCAAAAGTATGTTTATGTAAAAAATAAAGCTTATAAAATTCTCTACAGAGTGTTATATATGCATTTTTTTCTAATCTGTTATTATTATATTCTTCGGAAATACGAAAACAAAGAGTATATATATTGCATTTCATCGACTCATTTCAACAATTGTAAATATCACTCGTAGGATATAAAAATATATCTTCGTATTGTCATAAAATACGCAACAACTTTCAAAATGTCCGTCATGTCTCTTTTAAGAAATAACTTAAAAAGAGAAGTCTGATTTTAATGAAATTTGGAAAAAAATTAGTGTTAGTTATAAAGAACCTCAGCGTTTTTAAAAAAAATCGATCAGCACACATGAAGGTTATGAAATATTTTATGAAAATAATACACGTGAAGAGTGTTGTAATCTTTGATAAGATCGTGGATTTAAGTGACATAGGTATTTGCAATTTTAATGATTTCCTGATAATACCATCTTGATTGTCCAAATGGTCAGTATACTAAGTATGTAGTATCTCTGTGTTTCTAGAATCTATCAAAGGTGTTATAACACACTCTTCACATGCATCTTTTTTCATAAAATGTTTTATAAACCTTCATATTTACTAATCGATTTTTTCAAAATCAATAGGGTTCTTCCATTAGTTTACATACTGCACTATACTGTCTAAATTTCAATAAAATTGGACTTTTCTCTTTTAAGTTATCGTGTTCACAAAAGTGCCGTAAACAGAGACAGATGGACAAACCGACAGACTGACAGACAGATATACGACGGATGTTTTAAAGTTATTCGGAATTCTAGATCCAACATAATATCGAGTTTTATTTTTTTTTCCAGTGATATTTCGGCTTTTAGAAATGCGTTGATCAAATGTAATTTTCTTATTTTAGAAGGAAGGAAAAAATGATGGAAGATATGGAAAAAAATTATATTACATTTTTTGTAGAGAATTTTATAAGCTTTATTTTCTATAGGAGACATAATTTCGATATCTCTAATTAAAAGTTTAGCGAGACGGAAGCAAATAATTTAATCTGAGCACCATTTTTTCAAACGCAAAAAACAGAGTTGGAGACTTTAAGTATGTTTAATAGTGGGCCTTAAAGGACATCTCTGCCAAGTTTCAAAACTATTAGTTTTTTTCCATCTAATTTTCCCTATTTGACTGGAATAATATAGGTATTTATAATGTTTTTGTATTTTAGAATGTAAAACAGACAATTAAAACTATATCAGTTCTTGGAGCTACTGGCAGTGGCAGTACAATTAGAGAAAATGCGGTAAGTTTATATTTTAAGTTCTAAAATCTTAGACATTTTGCATTTGGATTTTGTGAAAACTGCTTTTTTTTACCAATTTTCTTCTGTATATTATAAGGCTCTATAAGAAAGATTTTATTGCTTATTATTTCATATTGAAATACTTGTTTCGGTAATGAGAAACTTCACCTTCAGTTACTTTTTTTGCCTAATTTTTAATTTAGTTTATACCTACTTAGTGTTTCATTTTAAGTCTGCCCACTCTCATCGAAACTTTGTTATTTTGCTAGATGGAATTCAAATTTTGGTGTTTTATAAGTCCACGAAGTTCAAATCATTTTAGAATCGTATTCTGCATGAATCAAATTCTGAATTCGTATCTGTATTGCTAATTCATGCTTTGCAAAATAGTAGTTTATTTTCAGTCTTAGTAGCCTCGGCCTTTTTAAAAAAATTTCATTAGTGTCAATGAAGTTGTTCCAAATTCAGTTTAATTTTACTTTAATAACAAAAACAAGTGTGTGGTTGAACTTGAAATTCGATAATGTGATATATTTGGATATTTGTCTTGTTTGTTTTTATTATTAAAAATTATTAAGTACAGAAAACGCAGTAGCAGGCTTAAAATGTTTAAGTGTACATTTCAAATGTTATTATGTACATAGTGTGACCATGCATAGACTTACTATTACTATTACCTAAGTAAAACCCAAATAAACAGATTAAACGCACTTAAACAAAATCTGAAATACTAACACTGCCACTTTTGACCTTTAGCTGTGGTGTTTTATTAGTAACGCAAAAAAATTGAACGTTTGTATTGTCCAAATAGGCTTAGAATGTCATGAAACGTCGAGATTTTAAGTTCCAGCAAAAAAATTTTGTCTGTCTGCCTGTAGTTTTTTTGTGCGCACGATTACTCTGGAAGCATTTAAGATATTCACTTGAAATTTGGTAACGTATGTATTTTAACGAGATCTGGAACTAGATTATTCGCTTTAGACTTGAAAATTACTGTTTCCATAATATTTTTTTTTATTGTTACCTTGTAAAGTACACTTATTAATACCCAACCTTGATCCATTTTAGTTACCAATGGGCCAGCCTCTCTACTACCAATACTCAACTTTAACATAATTTTTACTGACATAAATGACATGGCATCTTATTAAACATTTTTAAACTATGATAATTTATTTCTTATAAATTTTTAGATGTGGCATGAAAAGTAGTTCCAACCACCACAGACTTTGAATGTGAACATTGTGAAAGACTTAATCCGTTATGGAGATCAAAGAAGATCAAGAAAGAAATAGCTAGGTGAATTTTTATTATAAGGCATATAACTGTAATCATATCTTGAATATATATAGTTTCAGAAATGTTTGTTTCATTGATCACTTCAAATTCATTTAATACTTTTTACATTTTTAAATCTAATTTCTATTATTTCACTTAGAGACATTTTTCTGGGGCCTCACTTTAGTGAGTAATATATAAAACAATTAAAATATCTAGGTATACGTGCAAGATTTATACGCAGATATCAAACAATTATGTATGAACTGCCTTTTTATATATTTTCCGAAGTCTCAAGAAAAATGTAAGGAAAAGGTAAGTAAAAAGAGTGTGAAATATACCTTTTGAGTAAAATTTCAGCAATATCAGGCTACTTTGATGAAATTTTTTTGTCTGAAGTAAGCCATTACTTTTAAAATGAATAAAAAGAATCTATTTTTCAACAAATAAATCTTCTTTTATATTACGAAAAAATAACTCAACGAAACTTAAAAATCACTGATGAAAGATTTATATTTTATACCCCGCTCCAACAGAAAATGATGAATTTTGAATAAGTTATGATTCCTCATATTGAATTTTTTGATACTGTTTTTTTATCGAAATAAATTATTTCATCAAAGTCGGCTGACGTTTTATACATAGTGTATGATTTTACATTCTGAACAACTTTTCTCCTTTGTTTTTTTCATTTTGAAAAATAAAGGTGTAGGTACTCATATTATTTCTTAAATATTTGTTTGCGAATCACCCTGTATACTTAAAATTATATTCTCATATACAGCACAGCTACATAACTATATATATTATGCAATGAGAATAATTTTAGGTATACAGGGGGATTTTGAAAAAAATATTTAAGAAATAATACACTTTTATTTTGAAAATTAAAAAAAATGAGAAAAGTTGTTCAGAATGTAAAATCACACACTACGTATAAAATGTCAGCCGACTTTGGTAAACTAATTTTTTTCGACATAAAACAACAATAAAAAATTCAATATGAGGAAACATAATTTATTCAAAAATTCATCAGTTTTTATTGGAGCTGGATATAAAATATAAGTCTTTAATCAGTGATTTTAAAATTTCAATGGAGTTATTTTTTTGTAATATAAAAGTAGATTTATTCCTTGCAAAATAGATTATTTTTATTTATTTTAAAAGAAATTGGGCGGTAACATTCAAGTTGTTATAATATATATTTTTTGTACACAATATGATCATATCTACATCACAAATGGGTGGTGCTGATGTGGCTGAAAAGTGGAAAATAAGTGAGTCACTTTTGACGACGTGGCTGAGTGCGGCCGTTTAGCGTCACTGTGACGGCATTACCACGTGGTTGCAAACAAGAATGACGACGTCACTGTTGCAAAAATCACATCATTATGATGTTAAAATGATGTGGTTTGGTTTGCTGGGAGACTACATGTTTAGAAAACTGAAAGAATACGAGAAATGGGGCCTAAAGATAAACACTGATAAAACAGACCCAGCAAACACAAAAATTACGGCCCTTAAATGGGCCATTGTAGCGATCAATGGCTTTCTTATGGCATAGGCTAACCTTGTGTGGCCCATAATAAATTATATGCAGGCGTACCATAGCTTCATGTTGTTATGAATTGCCATATAATAACCAGAAATGGTCAATTATTGTGCAACCATAAAAAATGCTGCTTCGGTTTATACGTTGATGGTACTTTTATGGTAATATGCAGGCTAATATTTTAATGATTACGCGCATGCGCATTGTGAAAAATCTCAAGGCTTCACCGAGCAGCAAGCAGCATCCGCCATTTGCATTTTCATTCTAGTATGCTTGGCCTGTGCGTTATTAAAATTTGTGTAATCTGACCGTTACTTCTGTAAAATTTGTAGTTTATTATTTATAGTAATTTGTAATTTGTCATTAATAACTTAATTTTAACGTTTTTTGTAAATTATTAATGATATTATTTGAGACTAAACATTGTAATGAAGCATTCTTTAAATTCCTGCTCCATTACTAAGATTCCGGATTTACACACGACACCAATGTAGTGATGGGCGATATATCACGAACTGTGATTTAATCACTGATATTAAGAAATCACAGGTAACGACTGTTAGTAAAGTTGGCAGAAAAGCGTGACGTGATCACGACTTTCCTTCCGTATTTCGTTCCCTTGCCGTGGTTCAACCAAGACCAATATTATAATAATTAACAATTTCTCCCGTACGTCGTATTATGAAAGTCGTGATCACATCACGTTTTAAATTCACTGATATAAGAAAATCACAGTAACGATTTACGTTGTGATTGAAAAATCACGATATCGCCCATCACTACACCAATGTGCACACGGCCCGCAAACCTGCTCATCTCCCGTCTAGAGGCATGGATTTGCACACGACACTAAACTAAATAGTATTCCCTATGTTACCAGTTTCATTTTTTGTGATGTGACGTATACCTGCCAGGATTCTGCGCAGAAGACATAAACAGAGAAATCTTGCGGTTGACATGGAAGTTAAGACCAGCGAGTATAATCTCACAGGAGCGAGTATTTAGTACTGAAATCTCAGAGACGGAAGTAGTCAACAGCTCCACCGGTGATATTAATTATTTTGGAATGTGGTATATTGTATTGAAGGTTAGAGTTGTTACTGTTATACATTTAAGTGGTTTTTTGAGTATTTATTAGGTTACTTTACGCATCATAAGGTCCCTCCTGTGACTATACTCGCTGGTTAAGACTGATTGGACAATGCGCAGATCACGACACAAATTGGTACCTGCTGGGAGTTGATTTATCATCTAAACCATGATACGTCATAAGTGAAATATCTGATTTGTTTTAGTCTGTGGTTCTACGTCACCAGTAAGCGAGGATTCTCGGATATAAAAGCCGGCCACAAATCAACATAATTCAGAGTGTGAACAACTCTGACAATCTGTCTACAGCGTGCTGAGCTGGACATATTATAGTTTTGTACATCTCCCGACGCAAACACGACGGAACGAATGCAATCTGACCCTGGGAATCCTACAGCGTGTTGAACTGGGACCCCCCGAGTCGTTAGTCATTCCCCGGCGCCGTTTCGCCGCCAAAGCCAGAGCGAATGAGTCTGACCTGGAGACCTCCTACAGCGTGTTGAACTGGGAAACTTCTTGAGTCGACGATATTCACCCGACGCCCGATGCCACCCCCGTAGCAACAACAAACGTCGCATCGCAATCGTTACACTCTCTCTCTCTCTCTCAGATAATAGAAAATGTCCTAAGAACGGTGAAAGATATGGATATATAACCTGTACCTGTATGCTATGTAACACTGCCTGTTTGAAGAAGTAAATAAATTGTTTATATTTTTATTGGGCTGTCTTATTAACTAATCTGGACCCTGATTAATCTCCGAACCAGCTATCCGATAACAAACCGTTACATAATTTGGCGCCCGAGCAGATTTTGAGATTTTAGTTTATTCCAGACAGCCCAAAAAGAGATGTTCACGAATGAGGGAGAGATATAAAGATATTCCAGGTATATTTATAGAGAAATAAATATTACAAATACTTCTACATAATTAAAGTCAAAGGATTTATTTAAAATGAATCTGTCAGACACAGAAGGTGTTTATGGGCTAGAAGTCGCGGACACCACAGTAGGATGGATCTACAAATTAAAAAAAGACGAGCTGCAGACAGAATTATCCAAGTACGGCGCAACGACAACCGGAACTGTCGAGGAACTTCGCAGCAGGCTAAAAAGCTGTATTAAAAGTGAGCCGCCCAAAAAAGTAACAACTCCCCAAATAAGCCCCCCGCCAACACAAATGAGTTCTCCTGATCAGATGTTATACGTCGCACAAACGCCCCTGGGCGCAGTTTTGACAGAAATCCGCAAATGGAACGTTCATTTCGACGGGAAAAAAGGCGTTTTCTCGTTTTTAGAACGTATTGAAGAACTACAGACGCTATAATTTTACTCAGGAACAAATGCTACGAGCCCTACCCGAACTACTACAAGGTGATGCATTATTATGGTACAGAAATAACAAAACATCCCGGACTACGTGGAATCAATTTGTCACGAAACTAACAAGGTTTTACGCACCCTCCGATTACCACCCAGCAAACCAAACCACATCATTTTAACATCATAATGATGTGATTTTTGCAACAGTGACGTCGTCATTCTTGTTTGCAACCACGTGGTAATGCAGTCACAGTGACGCTAAACGGCCGCACTGAGCCACGTCGTCAAAAGTGACTTACTTATTTTCCACTTTTCAGCCACATCAGCACCACCCATTTGTGATGTAGATATGCTCATATTGTGTACAAAAAATATATATTATAACAACTTGAATGTTACCGCCCAATTTCTTTTAAAATAAATAAAAATAATCTATTTTGCAACAAATAAATCTACTTTTATATTACGAAAAAATAACTCGATTGAAATTTTAAAATAACTTATAAAAGATTTATATTTTATATCCGGCTCCAATAAAAAATGATGAATTTTTGAATAAATTACACAGGCCCACAAAAAAGAAAAGTTGTCTGCGCCGGGGTATTGACCATACCTATCCCTTGTATTTTGACCCGCTGAACACGAAGCTGACCTTAATTTTTCCCCTATATGTCAAGTTTTTTTTTTTACAGCGAAAAAGTCTAATATTTATATATTTATTTGGTGTTAAAAGAAAAACCTGACGTGCTGGGGAAAAACTAAGATCAGATTCGTGTTCAGCGGCTCAAAATACAAGGGATAGGTGTGGTCAGTACCCCCGCGCAGATGACTTTTTTTGTGTTAGATTGTGCCACACTGAGTGTGGCACAGTGGTAACCAAAAAAAGTGGTCTGCGCGGGGGTACTGACTACACCTATCCCTTGTATTTTGAGCCGCTGAATATGAATCTGACCTTAGTTTTTCCCCAACACGTCCGGTTTGTTTTTTAACAGCAAAAAAAAGTCTGTTGAACCGTAATATTTGTATATTTATTTGCTGTTAAAAAAAAACCTGACGTATAGGGGAAAAACTAAGGTCAGATTCGTGTTCAGCAGGTCAAAATACAAGGGATAGGTATGGTCAGTACCCCGGCGCAGACAACTTTTTTTTTGTGGGCCTGTGTTATGTTTCCTCATATTGAATTTTTTATTGTTGTTTTGTGTCGAAAAAAATTAGTTCATCAAAGTCGGCTGACATTTTATACGTAGTGTGTGATTTTACATTCTGAACAAATTTTCTCATTTGTTTTCATTTTCAAAATAAAAGTGTATTACTTCTTAAATATTTTTTTCAAAATCCCCCTGTATACCTAAAATTATTCTCATTGCATAATATATATAGTTACATATATAATTATGTAGCTGTGCTGTATATGAGAATATAATTTTAAGTATACAGGGTGATTTGCAAACAATATTTAAGAAATAATATGATGTACTCATATTATTTCTTAAATATTGTTTGCAAAATGAAAAAAAAAAGAGAAAAGTTGTTCAGAATGTAAAATCATAGACTGTGTATAAAACGTCAGCCGACATCGATGAAATAATTTTTTTCGATAAAAACAGTATCAAAAAATTCAATATGAAGAATCATAACTTATACAAAATTCATCATTTTCTGTTGGAGCGGGATATAAAATATAAATCTTTCATCAGTGATTTTTAAGTTTCATTGAGTTATTCTTTCGTAATATAAAAGATTTATTTGTTGAAAAATAGATTATTTTTATTCATTTTAAAAGTAATGGCTTACTTCAGACAAAAAAATTTCATCAAAATAGCCTGATATTGCACACTCTTTTTACTTACCTTTTCCTTACATTTTTCTTGAGACTTCAGAAAATATATAAAAATGCAGTTCATACATAATTGTTTGATATTTGCGTATAAATCTTGCATGTATACCTAGATCTTTTAATTGTTTTATATATTACTCACTAAAGTGGGGCTTCAGAAAAATGTCTCTAAGTGAAATAATAGAAATTAGATTTAAAAATGTAAAGAGTATTAAATGAATTTGAAGTGATCAATGAAACAAACATTTCCGAAACTATATATATTCAAGATATGATTACAGTCATATGCCTTATAATAAAAATTCACCTAGCTATTTCTTTCTTGATCTTCTTTGATCTCCATAACGGATTAAGTCTTTCACAATGTTCTCACATTCAAAGTCTGCGGTGGTTGGAACTACTTTTCATACCACATCTAAAAATTTATAAGAAATAAATTATCATAGTTTAAAAATGTTTAATAAGATGTCATGTCATTTATGTCAGTAAAAATAATGTTAAAGTTGAGTATTGGTAGTAGAGAGGCTGGCCCATTGGTAACTAAAATGGATCAAGGTTGGGTATTATACGTGTACTTTACAAGGCAACAATAAAAAAAAATATTATGGAAACAGTAATTTTCAAATCTAAAGCGAATAATCTAGTTCCAGATCTCGTTAAAATACACATAAGTTACCAAATTTCAAGTGAATATCTTAAATGCTTCCAGAGTAATTGTGCGCACAAAAAAAACTACAGACAGACCGACAAAATTTTTTTGCTCAAACTTAATATCTCGTTTCATGACATTCTAAGCCTATTTGGACAATACAAACGTTCAATTTTTTTGCGTACTAATAAAACACCACAGCTAAAGGTCAAAAGTGGCAGTATTAGTATTCGTATTTCAGATTTTGTTTAAGTGCGTTTAATCTGTTTATTTGGGTTTTACTTAGGTAATAGTAATAGTAGGTCTATGCATGGTCACACTATGTACGTTATTATGTTATTACATTTGAAATGTACACTTAAACATTTTAAGCCTGCTACTGCGTTTTCTGTACTTAATAATTTTTAATAATAAAAACAAACAAGACAAGTACCCAAATATATCACATTATCGAACTTCAAGTTCAACCACACACTTGTTTTTGTTATTAAAGTAAAATTAACTTGAATTTGGAACAACTTCATTGACACTAATGATATTTTTTTAAAAAAGGCCGAGGCTACTACGATTGAAAATAACCTACTATTTTGCAAAGCATGAATTAGCAATACATATACGAATTCAGAATTTGATTCTAGCAGGGCATGCAGAATACGGTTCTAAAATGATTTGAACTTCGTGGACTTATAAAACACCAAAATTTGAATTCCATCTAGCAAAATAACAAAGTTTCGATGAGAGTGGGCAGAATTAAATTGGAACACTAAGTAGGTATAAACTAAATTAAAAATTAGGCAAAAAAACTAACCGAAGGTGAAGTTTCTCATTACCGAAACAAGTATTTCAATATGAAATAATAAACAATAAAATCGTTCTTATAGAGCCTTATTATATACAGAAGAAAATTGGTAAAAACAGCAGTTTTCACAAAATTCAAATGCAAAATGTCTAAGATTTTAGAACTTAAAATATAAACTTACCGTATTTTCTCTAATTGTACTGCCACTGCCAGTAGCTCCACGAACTGACATAGTTTTAATTGTCTGTTTTACATTCTAAAATAGAAAAAAATTATAAATACCTATATTATTCTAGTCAAATAGGGAAAATTAGATGGAAAAAAACTAAGAAAGTTTTGAAACTTGGCAGAGATGTTCATTAAGGCCCACTATTAAACATACTTAAATTCCCCAACTCTGTTTCTTGCGTTTGAAAAAATGGTGCTCAGATTAAGTTATTTGCTTACGTCTCGCTAAACTTTTAATTAGAGATATCGAAATTATGTCTCCTATAAAAAATAAAGCTTATGAAATTCTCTACAAAAAATGTAATATAATTTTTTTCCATATCTGTTATTATAACCTTCTAAAATAAGAAAATTACATTTGATCAACGCATTTCTAAAAGCGGAAATATCACTGGAAAAAAAAAACTCTATATTATGTTGGTTCTAGAATTCCGAATAACTTTAAAACATCCGTCGTATATCTGTCTGTCAGTCTGTTGGTTTGTCCATCTGTCTGTCTTTACGGCACTTTTGTGAGTACGATAACTTAAAAGGAGAAAAGTCCAATTTTATTGAAATTTAGACAGTATAGTACAGTATGTTAGCTAAAGGAAGAACCCTATTGATTTTGAAGAAATCTATTAGTAAATATAAAGGTTTATAAAACATTTTATGAAAAAAAATGCATCTGTTGTAACACCTTTGATAAGATTCTACAAACACAGAGATACTACATACTTAGTATACTGACCATTTGGGCAATCAAGATGGTATTATCGGGAAATCATTAAAATTGCAAGTACCTATGTCACTTAAATCGATTTTTTTTTAAATGCTGAGGTTCTTATAACTAACACTAATTTTGTCAAAATTTCATTAAAGTCGGACTTTTCTTTTTGAAGTTATTGCGTATTTTATGACAATACGAAGATATATTTTTATTCCCTACGAGTGATTCTTACAATCGTTGAAATGAGTCGATGAAATACAATATATATACTCTTTGTTTTCGTATTTCCGAAGAATATAATAATAATAGATTAGAAAAAAATGCATATAACACTCTGTAGAGAATTTTATAAGCTTTATTTTTTACATAAACATACTTTTGATATCGCTAATGGTTAGAGAGATATGTATAAGAAATAAGCTGAATCGGAGCGCCATTTCTCCAAGATGCCGGCTCGAGCACAACAGTTTGAGCTGGGGACTTTTAGTATGTTTAATAGTAAATCCTAACATCCTTGCCAAGTTTCAACACTTTATCAGTTTTTTCTGTTAAATGTTGAAATTTGTTCCAATTTAACATAGTCCAATCAACTCTAATTTGAGTGCTAATGAATGGATTTTGATGAAACCTTGTGCAACGTGTAATGACGTTGATAAAAAAGTTGAAAAAAAGATTAGAGTAGGAAATGATCTCTTTTATCGCGGGTTCCGTAACTTGTTGAGTTAAGTCAAAAATGAAAAAAAAAAACAATATACTTATTTACCTTTTTTGGCACAAAATGAGACGTGTTTACTCTTGTGAATTTTTTCGAAAAATGCATATTTCTCGAGATAAATAATGTACTAAATTTTTTGTCGTGCCTCACATTCACAAGAATTCTCATCGTCAGATGAATAATTATTCCTTAAGAAAAAAATTACATGATAGGTACATTTTTTTATAAATTTAACGATTTTTAATACTTATTTAAAGATAATGAAATAACGCACTTTTATGCAGTGCTTGTTTACTGCATTCTATTCGTAAATAGCATCCGAAAAGGTCATCACGAATTTTATCTTCTTTATTGTTAAGATACAAATGCTTTTTTGAAAAAATCGCGCTTATGTTTCGAATGTTCATGTATTTTTGTGCAAAAAATGTAGTACATTATTTATCGTGAAAAAGTGCCTGTAACTCGGAAAATTAGCAAGTTACAAAAAAATTCCAAGAGACAAAAAATGTTTAGAAGGCCTCAAAGCACACTTGAATATATTCAAATTTTTAAGTTAAACCTTTTTAAAGCGCTGCAATTTCAAAAATTCAGAAATGTTTTTCCGGAAAAACTGGGTGCAAACACACTTTACAGAAAAGTTGCAAGTAAATTTAAAACAGTCTTGTATTTCGATAATATATTCACCTGAATTTTTTCAGATTTTTTTCCAACTTTTACATTTCCCCTCCCCCATTTTTGGTGCGGGAGCTAAGTGACTTTTTCGGACACTCATCGTTACAAGCATTTTCTGTGCACTGATTAAGTCTATCAAACTTAAATAACGACAAAATAGACTTCTGGCATATGTCAGCCCGTCGAGTTGGCCATGGTTCAAGATATAAAAATCAGTGAAATTATATCATCGTTACAAAGCCAATTTTCTTTGTGTGTACACATTTTATGTTTAGAATGAATAAAATAAGATCGCCAGAAAATGTAGGCCATCAGGGGTGCAACCAGAAAGGTCAAAGATGTAAAACAACAGAGTTATATAACATGATCGTTACAAACTTTTTTAAGGTTGAGCATGTTTATTTAAATATTTTGAACACAGAAAAAAATTCTCAGAAAGAAACTCCCGTCAGTAAGGCTAGCCAGAAAGAAAATGTTTAGGATTTTTGAAGAAAATTGTTTTTTTTTCGCATATTTCATCTCAGAACTCTAAACTCATCGTTACAAGTTCTGGCTCCTTTTTAAAACGTAAATATAAGCTCCTTCAACAATAGAATAGCCTCCCCGTAAAGTTATTAGTGACAACAAAAGTACCATAGGCTCTTAAATATACAGGAATTTAACACTTTCGACTAACTTGACTCCGTACCGTGCCTCAAATGTATTGTATCATTATTACCTTTCTGGCTGCGCCTCCTGACGGCCCACACTTTCTGGCGATATTATGTTATTCATTCTAAACATAAAATGTGTACACACAAAAAAAATGAGCCTTGTAACGATGACATGATCTCACTCATTTTTAAACAGTGCTAAGTTGATCGTAAAATAAATACGCGAACTTTTCACGCCAATTGGAATTGATTTCTGATCTATTCTGTGGTATTAGCCCCTGGGAAAAATTTACCTAAAATTTTAGGTTAAGTTAGGAACAAGACAGGATTACGACTTTTATAAACGGCATACGGGTAACCTGTACATTTAACTTTTTAGGGAAAAAATTAAGACTCACCTTGATAGGTAATAATTAAATCAAATGTGACTGCATTTTGTCGCCAATTGGAAAATACTTAATTACCAGTATTTAAATCGAAAATAAGCTAAATATGCTCTACATAAAAAATAAAGAACCAGTGTTAACCAACATATTAAATGATAAATTAGCTTAACTTGCTTTTTTCCCTTGAATTTTAATGGCACATGACGCCATTCGGTGTCACGAAATATGAAAATTATAGGCTAAGTAAACAATAAAAATGCATAATTTCATAGTAACAGTGAAGTTAAAACAAGCAGGTACTTACCTTTACGTAAAAATGTGTTGATATTTAACAAACAAAAACTGAAAGCATTAAACAAAAGTTGTTGAGACCAATGTCGACAACCGAACACAGACAAGTGTAAACTGGAGCACAGATACTGGAGATGACTGGCCGGCAGTAGAATAGAACAATCGAGAGAAAGTGAGCGTGTCTCTATTGAAATTCACAAAACCGTATTCTTGAACTTATTTCTATCGTCGCTTCTATCAAAAACTGATCCCTGATACTTCTCTTGAGAGAAAGATTCTTCCTCAGAGATCAGTTTTTATTCAAATGAAAAATTTATGACATTGTTCTGTCTGACTAAGCCCGTTTGCCAGGATTTAATAGAGATCTTAGAGATGTAAAGCAGTCGGTCCCTTGTCTATTAAATGTTAGGCAAGTAAAAGATCCCTACTCTTACGAGAAGAGGTTCGACAAAATTTCCAGGATGGGGGTAGCCCGTCTCATGGCATAGGTGATAGGCCCTGGTAGCGGAAATAGGCCGACATTAAATTAAAAATCTTCCCTGTCTGTACAAACTATGTACAAAATATATTTTAAGTAATAATAGGTAGCATTTTTTTTTTGTTTATTTAAAAATACCAGATCAACAAATTAATGTTATACATGGTAGTGTGTAGTAAGACAATAGATAACAATTGAAAATAAAATAAAGAACAGAAACAAAATATTTGGTTTAACATAACAATAGAAGAATATTGATATTAATATCAATCGGAATCGCTACTAGAAGTAAGATATCTTGTGGTAGTATTTTTCTTAACCTATTATTACGAGTCTTTTCATTTAGGTTTAAATTTCTGGCACTTACACAGTTGTTTATAGTTTTGAAAAATGTCTTAGCACATGATTTCATAAAAGTTTTCAATTTGTGGCACGTCAAGCTCTCGATGGATTTGACTGTTTCTTATAAGCCAATGGGCATTTATAGCAGATCCCAACACTTTATTTTGAAATGTTTGCACCTTTTTAATATTAGTTTTGCTAGCAGTTCCCCTTATCACACAGCTGTGAGTTACTGATGGTCTTAAGATCGATTTATATAATGTTGTGCACTTAACTCGCCGCTTATTTTTTATTACACCGAATCTTTCAAAACACTGCTTCATTTTCAGGTTCTAGCAGCTCTGCGTGTCTTTGAATATGATTGTTAATATTATTGTTATTGTTGTGAACGTGAACTATGGTTATGCAGATAACTGATGTCGATTGTCAGAAATGACAGAAATTGCTCGTCTATGATTGGTGAATAAGTTTGGCAACGCTGCGGCTTATTCCCTAATATTTTGTTCCCTCCTTTCTGTTCAAGAATACAGTTTAATGCTTGCAATAGAACGGCAGTAGAACAAATCCGGGGAACGCTCCCTGGGGAACGTTCTATTCTATCACGGTCAAGAATAGAGGCCCTGATATCGAGCACAAGCAAGTAGTAGGTTTACCCATTTCTTATAACGCTTTGACATTTTTAGAGGATTTACGTCTATAATGAGCTTTCATTACTCTAAATAAAATATATTGCAATATGAATTAAATAATTTCAATGTATTTATAAAAGAAAATTGCCAAATAAGAGCCGATTTAAACCATTAATTTTTATTTTATGTACCAACTGGCTTGAGTCGGCCATGGGGGGATTACACTTACTTGTGTAAACTATTCGTGCTCCGCTCACTTTACCTGTGTAAACTATTCGTGCTCCGCTCATAACGTAAACAACTGCATTCTGAGACCGACTATAGTCACTATAAAAGTAGATCAAAAAAACATTGTAATATTCTAGTTGACACCACCAACCGTTGATATACTTTTTATGAGCTGTCAAAACTCAACTTTTCCAAAGATGAATGAAATGTAATGCAAATTAGAAGCGACAACATAGTGGTCGTGTAAGGTGGTCCACTTACCTAAAAAATTTTTTCGACCTGTTGCACCTCTTGGATTTTAATGAAACTTGACATGCTGTTAGGCAAGACATAGACAATTATTATATATTTTTTTCAAAGTGGTAATTCAATTAGATCTGATAGAAATCGATTGACAAAATTTTTCTTTGCATTTTTTAAATACTTTTATTTAGGCTTGGCCCATAGGAAATGCTATAAAATAAACTGTAAAGTGTACCATAACACTGCCATTTAGTTTTATTTTTCTAGCTTTAAAATTAACTAAGATATATCGCTTTGAAAAAAAGTCGTCTCCAGACACTATTTTCAAATAGCTCCTCAATTAACTAAGATATAGAGCTAATATCTATCAACTACTATTAGTGCCCTCTACAATATAACATAGATTACGATATAGGTTCCTATCGGGGGCAGTTTCGCCATGGAAGTACGGTTAGACCCTTTCAATTTATTTTATTAACTGTTGATTTAGGAGAAATTAATACTAGTGTCTTTTGCGTAATTAATCTATATTCAAGTTAACTAAGTATCTACAATAAGAGTTAAGCATTTCTCGGGTCGTTTCTGATTGTATACTCGTTCTTTGGTCAGCCTTCGTCACTCTGACATTTGCTACTTGAACATCAGTTACACAACCTGTGAAAATAATTGAAATATTAGTCTATTTCATATACGGGGTGCACCATTTAAAACTCCCCAGGCTTGTAATTTTCTTATTTTTTAAGGCACATCAAATTGTAGATACTTTTAAAGCATTTAAAAAAAAATTTTTTTGAAAAAATTGTTAAGAAAGAAATCTTAATTTCCTTGAATATTTTTTTACGTCACCCTGTACATGAACTGCGTTAATGTTTTCTTATAAAGGTTTTAATTAGCTTCAATTTATATTATTACGTCATATTCGAAATTCTTTTTGGTTTTGGAGAAAGGAATTAAAAACACTCCAAACTGATTTTTTTTTTTAAATTACTTTGAAAGGAATGTAAATCCTTGTGGTTGAGCAATCTACAGGGCGCGTCTCCAGGTGGCGGATAGGAGGACGGCCAGTCTGCTGGGTCATACCGGGGGGACTGGTTAGTGACGGCCATAAGGGAGGGCCGCGGTTTAAAACCCGCGCGTTACCGAACGAAAACCGTCGCCGCGGACCAGCTCACGACTCACACCGTAAACCACTTGTGAGGTACGACTCTGGTAGCGGGTCAAAAAAACCCGAGCCGGATAGCACTGACAAGGGGCACGGGGGACCTGGCTTAAGTGCCCGGTTCGCGTGGATGAGGTACCACTATAAAAACCTTCCTAATCTCAAGGTATTGTGCGCGCCGAAGGGATGCATGGCCGAGGGGAGGCTCGGTCACTAGCGACAAAACTCGGGGCACCTGACGCACCCCGTTTCATATAGTCTTCTGTGTCCACAGGGGGCTCTGGGCACAGTGACCTTCAATTTCCCCCTTACTCGTGGGAACCCTATGGAAAACAACCACATTAACAAAACAACCTCGGGAGGAGGTCCTGCAAAGGAGAATCCACCGAGGAAATTCTCCGGAGCTGCCAGAAGGAAGCTTCGGAAGATTAAACGGCAGGGACTAGGGGATCCATCGGGATCTGGGCTTTCACAGTCTGGAAGCGATGGCATTCCCAGGGATCTGCCTGGCACAAGCAAAGAACTTCAGGGAGGCAACCCAAGGCAGGGAGTCAAGCGCGACCGGTCCAAGGGAAGCACCCCTGAGGGTCTCAGAAAAACACGGCCAATAAGGAAGGACAGGGTCAGCAATGAACCTGGTTCTTCTTATGCAGCTTCAGCTGCCTTGCAGAGATACATTTTAAATAATAGTATAGATATAGTACTGATACAAGAACCTTGGGTTTACAAGGGGCGTATCAGGGGACTACAGGTGGGACAAGGATGGGAAGTAATCAGCCCACCAGAGGACCACCCAAGAGCTTGCATCATTGCAAAGAAAAACATTAATCTGCTACCAATGTGGGGACTATGCACCAGGGACCTAATGGTACCATGAACTAACGTCGAGATGGAAGGGTCAGTGAAGGAGCTAGTAATAGCTTCGGCATACCTTCCTTATGATCAGCCAGGGCTACCTCCAACCCAGGAAGTTAAAGAACTGGTCTAGCAATGCGAAACAAACCATCTAGAGCTCATCCTATGTTGTGATGCCAACGCACACCACATTGTCTGGGGGAGCACAGGCAACAACACAAGGGGTGAGGCACTGCTAGAATTTATTATTAGTAATAAGCTAGAAGTAGTAAACCGCGGAAACGAACCGACTTTCGTCACAGCAACAAGACGAGAAGTAATTGACATTACCATTACCACGCAATGCGCGGGACGAGTGATAAGTGACTGGCATGTATCCCAGGAACCATCGCTATCGGACCACAGGTATGTAAGATTCAAAATAGAAACTCCACGGGAAGAAGGGCAGATGAGCAGAAACCCAAGAACCTGCGATTGGGAACTCTTCAATGAGAACCTAGAGCAGGGGCTGAAGGACTGCCCATCAAGACCACAAACACCGGCGGAAGTAGAACTACTGAGCGACTTAATAACCTCAGCAGTAATAACAGCCTTCGAGCTAAGCTGCCCTCTGAAAGAGAGAAGAGCCAAGCGTGAAACCCCATGGTGGAATCGCGAGCTCTCCTCCAGACGGGCAGAGGTTCGAAGACTGTTCAACCAGGCCAAAAGGACTGGCAGATGGGATGACTACAAAGAAGCCCGTCTGAAATACGTCTACGCCATTAGAGACGCAAAAACCAAATCATGGAGGAAGCAATGCGAGGAGATAGAAAATACTCCCGAAGCTGCTAGACTCCAGAAAATCTTGCAGAGAGACAATCAGGGAAAGATAGGATCACTGCAAAGACAACAAGGGGAGTACACAAACACTGAGAGGGAGACCCTAGATTTATTACTAGAGACACACTTCCCAGGCAGTGTAACTACCCCACAAGACAGAAGCGGTCCACCCGAAGACATACCAATGAGAAGGGCGTCAAAGGAGGACTGGAAAATTGCGAACAAGATAATTAACAAAACAAGACTTGTATGGGCAATCAATTCATTTGAACCATACAAGTCACCAGGGCTGGATGGAATATTTCCAGCTCTACTTCAACAGGGAGTGGAAGTACTCGCAACACCCCTGTGCACACTATTCAGGGCCAGTCTGGCCCTGGGTTATGTGCCAACCGGCTGGCGGAAGATAAAGGTGGTATTCATACCAAAACCAGGGCGTGATACCTACTCCCAGGCCAAATCCTTCCGACCTATCAGTCTAACATCATTTCTTCTGAAAACCCTGGAGAAACTGGGCACATCAGGGACGATAAAATGAGTACAAAACCTCTACATCGAAACCAGTATGCCTACCAAACAGGAAAATCTTGTGAGTTAGCAATACATGAGCTTACTCAACAAATAGAAAGGGCCCTAGACAGTAAAGAAACTGCCATAGGAACCTTCTTAGACATAGAGGGTGCCTTCGACAATACCTCATTCGACTCACTAAGTGAGGCAGTGAAGAGGCGCGGAGTCGAAAAGTCAATAACAAGATGGATCGACTCAGCACTCAGAACTAGGAAAATTCAGTCCACGCTAGGATCCACAACAGGGGAGGTATCCGTGACCAGAGGATGCCCGCAGGGGGGGGTCTTATCTCCTCTCCTGTGGTGCCTGGTTGCGGACGAGCTCCTATCTCGACTGGAACAGCGGGGAATATATGCGCAAGGTTATGCAGACGATATCGCCATTCTGGTAACAGGAAAATACGAGGGCACTGCAGCGGAAAAGATGCAGCGAGCCCTCGTTATGGTAGACGAATGGTGTACCCAGGAAGGTCTTTCCGTGAGTCCAGGGAAGACCACTGTGGTCGCCTTCACAAGAAAGAGGAAACTCAACCTGGGAAGATTATATCTCCGGGGGAACGAATTGCAGGTGAGCAATGAAGTCAAATACTTGGGACTGATTCTAGACACCAAATTAAACTTCAATGCTCATCTAGATAGAGTGTCTACCAAAGCTACGCGGGCCTTATGGGCCAGCAGAAGAATGGTAGGTAAAAATTGGGGACTGCAACCAAGAATGGTGCACTGGCTGTACCAAAGGGTTGTAGTACCAATAATAACCTATGCCTCCCTGATCTGGTGGCATAAAGCCGGAAAAGGGGAGGCAATGAGAAAACTACGGAAAGTACAAAGACTAGCGTGTCTAGGCATAACGGGAGCAATGTCAACAACGCCTACCGCAGCCATGGAAGCGCTACTTTGCCTGCCCCCACTACAATTAGTAGTGGAGAGTGAGGCACTGTTGGCGGCATACAAGCTGAAAATAAACGGACATGGGACCATTCCAAGAATAGGATACCACACCGAAATATTCCAACAAATAAGAAAAAATCGACTACTAGATATGCAGTCAGATAGAATCAGCACAAGCCACAACTTCACAAAGACCTTCAGGGTATACATACCCGATAGGGAAGAGGAAGGAACAAGGCAACTGCGAAGACATCCAAATGATACCATATGGTATACTGACGGATCGAAAACGTCAAGAAGTACTGGAGCAGGTGTTACGGGGGACCAACCAGGGACAGACATCAGTCTGAACCTGGGCAGTACCGCAACGGTGTTCCAAGCAGAAGTCACAGCCATAGAAATCTGTGCACAAGAAATGATCCGGAGGTCATATACTGACAAAAGAATCCGCATCATCACTGACTGTCAAGCAGCTATCAAAGCTCTGAATGCAGTAGAGATACGTTCCAAAACGGTAAAAGACTGCCTTGAATCCCTGGCGAAACTGGCGGAACACAACAGTATACAACTGGAGTGGACGCGAGGACACCAGGGCAATGAAGGCAACGAAAAAGCAGATAAGCTGGCCAAAGAAGGCGCAAAAACAGCCTTGATGGGACCGGAGCCATCCTGCGGGATATCATACAATACCGCAAGAGGAATGGTAAAGGAACTATTGAGTCAGCAACATATCTTGTATTGGACTGGCGCGCCGGGGATGAGACAGTCACGTATGTTCCTCACCGGTGGGCCATCCAAGACAAAGACTAACGAATTGCTAAAGCTGAGCAGAAAACAGATGAGGTGTGCAGTGGGAATTCTAACAGGACACTGCACGCTGAACAGACACCTAACCAACATAGGTGTGAAGGATAATCCAGAATGCAGGATGTGTGGTGAGGATGAAGAAACTCCTCACCACATACTATGTGAATGCCCAGCCTTGGTGGCTGGGAGGTTTTCATACTTCGGGGGACTAACCGTGACCCCGGAAGAAATAGCCAGAGCTCCCATTGACCGTATACTCTCCTTTTGGAGAGGAACGGGATTAATGGGATAACGAGACTATGGGGTACAATAAGCTTAAGCTTCAGTACGGCGGGCTCCGCACCGCACCCCATAAGGAAAAAAAAAAAAAAAAAAAGGAATGTAAATAATAATTTTATGCTTTATCTGTAAAAGACATATCACAAACAATATTCAGCGTAATAAAAGAGTAACAAAAAATAAAAAAAAGATTTTTAAAACTAACTTATATTAAAATGTACTAAGTACCCACTAAACAATGCATTATTACTTTAATAGAACCACAATATTACAAAGTTACATGTAATGTTATGTAAAACAGATCATGAACAGTGTCGTAATGTTGCTACAAAGTAATTTGTCATACTATTAAATGTTACTCTGTTACATTGTTAAAAAGGTAACATTGTGAAAATATTACTTAATGTTCATAACATATTGACGTAATAATTTATCAATATAACTTGCCACATTACATACTTATTTAACGTGTTACATTATATACTTATTTATATCTCACCATGAATATCATTGCTGCAATGTATGCTTAATATTCGAATCAAGCGCGGATCTAGAAATTTCAATAATTTTTTTCTCGTCTGTGGCGCATGGGACCCATACGAAATATGGGAAATAACATCTCGAGAAGCACTTCTCTAACGACCCCTAAAAAATTTTGAAAAAGCAGTTTGCGAAAATTTTTTTCAAAATTCGGTTACCCCCCAGGTCTAGACACTCCTGTTTAAAATAATTTTTTTTTGTTATATGAATTTTACTTTTCACAAAAATACATCAATACGTTTCATTACTAACTGAGATACAACGAATTGAAATTTTGTGATTTGTTAAATTGTAAATCACAAAATTTCAATTCGTTGTCTTTCAGTTAGTAATGAAAATATTTTCATAAACTTCAAAACATATTGTTGTATTTTTATGAAAAGTAAAATGCATATGACAAAAAAAATTAAACAGGAGACCCTAGACCTCGCCCCCCCCCAGGTTACCCCCCCCCCCCGGTAACCGAATTTTGAAAAAAAAATCCACAAACTGCTTTTTCAAAATTTTTTAGGGGTCATTACAGAAGTGCTTCTCGATATGTTATTTCCCATATTTCGTATGGGTCCCATGCGCCACAGACGAGAAAAAAATTATTGAAATTTCTAGATCCGCACTTGTTTCGAATACTAGTAAGGCAATGTAGTATCAAGATAAATGTAAATATTAAGGTAACATTAATTTAGTTCTGAATTAATATTGCCCCAAAGTAACAATAACCTTGGTTGAATACTATAGTTGTCCCAGTGCCAGTTAGTATTAGAGGATTACGGACAGAAATATTGTGTCTAATTATGTGTTTCTACTCATAGGAAATTGTAAGATGTACTGTACAAATTAGTGGGGGACACATTATTCGACAGGCACCTGTCCATAATCCTTCAGCACTAACTTGCATCAGTTGAGGCATCTATAGTATTTAATAAATAATCACCTAAACTTAAAATAAAAAGAAAACATTTAATTAAAAATATATTTTGTTAAAAATATACATAAAAATATACAATGTATAAAAATAAATAAAAATAAAAATGCAAATTCCCAACAACAAAAAAACTAGTGTTATAAAAAAAATCCATATTATTCATTGCCTCTCCCGCTGTTTCCTTTGTTTGGCGAAGCGCTGCCATTCAGCTACCACATCTTCGAATTGTTTTGCTGTGGTGGCTGCGAAGGTAATTTTGACAGCCTCTGTTAAAAAATGGAATATATTAATATCTGATCGAGAATACAGTATAGAAGTATCATAGTTACTGACATAACATAGTTAATCATTATCTTTATTATGGTACAAAAACACGAGACCATCCCAGACAGCACAGGATATCCATATGGCATCCATTTCTTGTCCATATCATGTCCGCATGTCCAAGGACATAGTATGGATATCCTATGGACGTCTGTTCTATGTCCGTATATGGATATCCGTACATTATCCATGGGGATATCCAGTAGATGTCCATTTATTATCCATTTACTAATATTCCTATTCATCGTCCATTAAGGGATATATATATTGGATGCCCGTTTCTGATTCTTTTACTACTATCTGCATATAGTCCATGGAGAGACATCCAGTGGATATCCGTTCTTATCCATCAACGAATATCCATACATTGTCCATTAAGGGATATACATCGGATGCTCGTTTCTGATCCATCTACAAATATCCGTACATTGTCCATCTAAAGATATCCACTGTATATCCGTTTTTATCCATCAATGAATATCCGTACATTGTCCATTAAGGGATATACATTGGATGCTCGTTTCTAATCCATCAACAAATATCCGTACTTTGTCTATCGAGAAATATCTACTGGATATCCATCAACATATATCCGTAAATTGTCAATTCCAGACAGCACATAACACCCATTGGATGTCCATATTAAGTCCATATGAAGTCCTGGAAGTCCGTGTGCCACAAACGGATATCCACTGGATGTCCACTTGTGGATTAATTTTGATATTTTTCTTTGGACATCCACTGGACATACAATGGATATCCACCAAAAAGTCATACCTACTTAAATAAGTTATATAGCAACTTGGACCTTATAATTGAAGAAACATTATGTTTTATTATTTTTTTTAAAATACAGTCAAATTTCAATTTTATTAATTTGTTTCATTGTCTATCTGAATTGCAAGAATTGGTATAAATTTAAATATTACCACATATTATGTACCACATATTATGCTAACTATTCTTCACGCGGCCAAAATGGTCAAACTGCGTTTACCGTTGATTGGAATATTTCAATCAAGGCTATTTATTAGCTTCTTACCATATTTATGTATTTGTATAACTCACGTATGTTTAAAAACCGCGCGCTTTGTATTTGAAAATTATAATTTGATTGGCTCAAGTTGGTCAACTGAATCACAACTGAACCAATGAACAGCGACTTCTCTCCCGTTAGTCCCGTTCCAGTTTGCAAATGGCGGCTTCCAGTTCTTAGTGTTTGTTTAGCTCTGTTCTACATAATATAGGAATATCTGGTGACAAACGACAATAATAATAGTGATGTACAAAGAACACGTACAGGGCTTTTATCTCTACATTAAAAGTGCAAACTGCTGGTGAAATACCAAGAGTTCATCTGAAAATTTGGCTTCAACAAATAGAAGCAGCTTTGATTTCAATTTATCTAGTTTAAAACCTGAATCTACTGGTGGTAAGTTGAATTTGTTATCCCCATTTATATATGAAAATGTGTTTATATTTACCTATGTTACCTTCCAACCTGTTTATATTTATATAAAATGATATTTGACATTTATATATCACCGGCTTAAAGTGTTTACCTGCTAACCCCACTTTTTAAGCAAAATCACATTTATGCACCGTTGGAAAGGTTACTGTTACCCCACCTTTTCGCTCCCCGGTCCCGTAACTTTCTCATTTTTTTTTCCCCTAATTGTATAATTTTTGTTTTTCGTAAATGTGCTCTATTTGTCATATTTATAATATTTATTACTTTTTAGAAAATTTGCAAAATCCGAGATACATAAACTTTATCAGACCCCCCAACAGCAAATACATACAGTTAACTAATAATGCGAATTAGATCGCTTTCTTCCAAAAAGTAATTAGTTACCAGTTTAATTTGTTTACTCTCATTTTTTTCATTGTTTTTAAATTTTTTTAGATTGTGATGTTAATGTTTAATTGAATATTAATTATTTTTAGATTAAGGACTTAATACAGCCGGGCAGAAGAACAACTTACGATTCGAATACATCGATGCTTGCAGCAAACAATAATTCAAATTCAATTTTATTATGTAAGTATTAGGAGTTACCTTTCATGAATTGTTTCTTTCAGTTATGAGTATGAACTATATGAACCCCTGAAAAATCACCCTCAATTAGATGCCCCCCCTCAAAAATTGTTTTAAAAAGTTCAATGACACACTTAATGTTTGTTGCAGAAAATAAATTTTAGATTTTAGAAATCGTACTTGTTTATATAATTTTGAAACTGCCATCCCCACGTTTAGGCAGGTAATGGGTTGCCATGCCATGATTGAATCTGGCGATACATTTGGCTTGAGTGCTCTTGAATTGCAATGATTTTTTAGGGATTTAGAGGAGTAGCTTATTGATAACTTTTACATTCCTGTACAGGGTGGACCAAATTAGATGGGATTTGGGGTTTTCTCTAAAACTATATGGCAAATAGACAGATGGGTGTCCTGAACTCGATTTTTGAGAAACAAACAATGGCACAAACTGCGATCGTCTATCTTTTTCGACTACCGAACAACAGAGCGTTTTTAAAAAATTGGCATTTTTGGATGACTTCTAAATCTCAATTACCAAGTGTCGAATCAAAAATCGAGTAACACATTCTTAGAGCGCTTTTTTGAGTAGAATTCGTTACTGGTAAGAAGAAAATTATGCTTGTCTCAATTTTCGAGGTATAGACATAACTTGTGTTTTTTAAATCATTTTGTTCCATTTAAAAAAACACAAGTTATGTCTATATCTCGAAAACTGAGGCAAGCATAATTTTCTTATCAGCAACGGATTCTACTCAAAAAAGTGCCTTAAGAATGTGTTACTCGATTTTCTATTCGACACTTGGTAATTCGATGGAGGTCATCCAAAAATGCCAATTTTCCAAAAACGCTCTGTAGCTCGGTAGTCGAAAAAGATAGACGATCACGGTTTGCGCCATTGTTTGTTTCTCGAAAATCAAGCTCAGGACATCTATATTGGTTTTTGTCTATCTGTCATAGTTTTAGAGAAAACCCCAAATCCCTTCTAATTTGGTTCACCCTGTATATGTAAAAAAATATAAATTTAACTTAAAAATGGAAAATTGATATTATTTAAAAAAACATATCTAGCTTTGTCTATGAGTATAATCATGCAGAAATTAAGCAGATTTTCCTACATAATTTACAATTTTTAGGTGCGGCAGAAATACATCGTAACGCTGGCACTGTGGATGCAATAAAAAATTGATTAAGTTGAGCCAAGGAGAGACGAAACATGGGGAAAGATAGAATAGGATAGAATATATATGATAACATAATGGAACTGATGTATAAATAATTGAATTCTAGATTAAACAGTTCTTTTTTACACTTTAACATACATATATCAATATATAACAACAGTCAAAAGTATTGCAGTTATTTGAATTGATTGTTTTTATAAATACATAAAATTTATTAAATCTATTTATCCACCTATTTTTTTTATATGATTTGAAAGTAGTAGTTGCAACGGATTTAAAGCCAATTTGAAATAAGTTATAAGCAACGTTGGCATAGGTATGTTGCATATGGTAAGCATAAGTTCTCCTTTAGCACCATATACGGAATATTGCTTTTGCTATTTGATATTTAAATAATGAAATTAGTGCACATATTGTGGGATATACCATTAAATGTAGATGTCAACCAAAAGGGCGTTGCTGATGAGTATCTGTTTATTTAGTCAGCATTGGCTTTAACGATTAATTTATTTAGCAAAGAATAATTGACTATATACTTGGTGCAAAAGGCAAAAAGTATATAGTCAATCCCGAACCTATAAATTAATTGTTAATGCTGATGTTGACTAAATAAATAAATTCTGATCAACAAAACTATTTTGAGTGGCCTGCAGTTAATGGACGTCCACGGGATGGCCAATGGATGTCCACAAGCGGACACAAAATGTGTTGCCTATGGACGTCCCAATTTGTGACAAACGTATGTTCTATGGACATACAATGGATATCCCTAAGGATTTACGATGGATATCTTATGGACGTCCAAAGTTGTGACAAAAGAATATCCATTGGATATCCCACGTGGTCCATATGTGATCCATAAGGATATCCACTTTATGTCCATTTGCTGTATAACAAATACGTCTTATGTATGTCCAGTGGATATCCTAAAGGATTTACGATGGATATCTTATGGACGTCCAAAGTTGTGACAAAAGAATATCCATAGGATATCCTACGTAATCCATATGTGATCCTTAAGGATATCCGCTTTACGTCCTTCATGTCCAATGCGGATATCCATAGGACGTACATAGGATATACTTGTGCTGTCTGGGATGGGTCGAGTGTCTTTCAGTTATCGAGTTATATTATCAAAATGGCAACCAAGCTTAAGTGCAAATAAAAATGTAGGCTATTCAAAATAGAAACCTCGAATGGTGTTTGGTAATTTGTTAGTTTTTATATCCATTAGCAGAGAAAAACATTGGCTGACGTGTACGTTGCTGATTTTCAGAAATATTCTCAATTTACTCCAAAAAATGTCAAAGTAAGACAATCAGTCGGGAATTTTGCCCTGCAAAATGTGGAGTATTAATGATTTTGACATATGTTGTTTAAGTCGAGGCCATGATAAAAAACACAAGTTTTCAACCTTGGGGGTGGGGAGGAGGCGCGAACCGCCATCTTGAATTAAAGGTGCAAAAAATTGTTTTTCAAAATAATTCGGCAACGCTCAATCCTACGAGAAAAATGCTGAAGATAAAGTTGAAGAGGACAAAATTTCCTACATTTTTTGTATATACATTTTTATTGTAAGTCTAATGTTTAAAGAGATACAGCGTCAGACAAATGGGTTTAAGAAAAAATTTTTTTTATTATATAATGCATGTTCACAACATAACAAATTTTATATTATTATAATAAAGATATATTATAATAATACTTGTATTGAAACTAAAAAAAATATTAAATTGACGGAATAGTATTACAGTGGCTTACATCATTTCTCGAAAATAGGAAACAAAAGTTATTAAATTTAATGACAGGTATTCAGAAGAATTGGCAATAAAAATGGAATACCTCAAGAGTCGGCACTTGCTCTTATACTCTTTTTATAATTTCTAGATAATCCAACATTTTTTAAAGAAATTTCAAATTATAAAATTTTATGTCCTGACTATTGGCTACAAAATTTTAAATCCCTTACAAAATCCTTACACACATTTAATCCTTACAATTGCTTAGAAACATTCAATATACCAAAAGTGTAAGTAATTATTATCAAATCAAAAACACTGCTCTCTAAGCCTGTACGTATTAAAGGCAGGACCGTCCGTGCAACAAAGGAGTTCGAGCATTTTTTGAAAAAAAAAAAAATCAAACATTTTTCCACCGCTGTATCTTCTTACGTATTAGACTTACAATAAAAATGTATATACAAAAAATGTAGGAAATTTTGTCCTATTCAACTTTGTCTTGAACATTCTTCTCGTAGGATCGAGCGTTGCCGAATTATTTTGAAAAAACATGTTTCACTTTTCAATTATTAATAAGAAACGTCAGCCAATGAGAAATCAGCATTGTAGATTTCAGTCATTATTTTTTTTATGTTCTTTACAAACAAACAAAGCTTCCTGCAAAGTGGCTGAAATAATAAAATAATATAGAAGCGTTTTTTTTTCGCATTTTT
This sequence comes from Rutpela maculata, assembly GCA_936432065.2. Taxonomy (NCBI): domain Eukaryota; kingdom Metazoa; phylum Arthropoda; class Insecta; order Coleoptera; family Cerambycidae; genus Rutpela; species Rutpela maculata. Next base: position 124,390,448 of record OW386287.2, on the reverse strand, counting down.
GAAAATTCACCCTCTTTAAACTCAGCAGTACGGGTAACTGAAGTTTGTTTTATTGTTTCTTACCGCTTTGCGAAACTTTTGATATATGGTACAGCGCCAATAAAATCACTTAATTTTTAGTATATCATAAATTAATAAAAAAAATTAAATTACAAGAAAACGCAGACACATAGATTTCAGACGACTGCATTTATATCAATGTCATATTGACACTGACAGGCAACATTTAAAACAAATTACTGACACAATAAAATTATATAGGAGCGTTTGTTTTTTTTGCACTTTTAAATAACTGTTAATTAAAAAATCAGCAATGCCGTAATGACTGAAATGGTTTTTCCGGCTTGTTATTATGAGATCTTTACACTTTTCGACTTCAGTCACATGATAAAATCATATAAAAAATTCTGCCACCAACTCCCTAGCTATTACGTTGGTCGAGCAGCCAACTTAAAACAGGGACAATTGATCGGTGGCCTAATATCAAATTTTTATTTTTTTTTATCCCCGTGATTAGGACCACATATGCAACGGATCTGGGGATAAACCCCTAGCCTCCGACGAGTAAAGCAATAAATAACTGACCTAAAATAAGCAGGTTGAAACAAGAATAATATTTTAATGTTATATGTTTATCAATAAAATGCAATTAGTGTGCTTACACAGGGTAAGGTAACTAAATAAATAAAATTTAAAGTTTATTTTTATTTTGTTGCTAAAAGTTTCCACGAATTTCTACATTACTGTAATTATCTACTCACCTTATTCTCGCTTTATCACCCATTTCTGAAATTAATAGAGATGTGTCGTTATCTCTGTAACGCTATTTTGTCGCGGTATTTTTAGGTAACGTACCGTCGCGCTACTAAATGATAAAATAACCGGTTACTCGGAGCGAACGGTTGGTGCCTGACTGCGCCTGCACATAACGCTGCCTGTCAACGTTACCAGCGACCCAAGGTTGGTATACTTTAAGGTGGCCTAATAACTCACAATCCCCACCAAAAAATGGCATTAGCCAATGAACAGCTGGTGTGAGATCACACCAGATGCAGAGCCTTATTCAAAATATTGTAAGAATTTGTGTAATGTTAATTAAACAAAGAACTCGTAACTGGAACGGGCTCGCAATAACCCGCTTTTGAGGTCGGTGGTAATTATCCTCGCATTTTGAGTCACTGTTCTGCATGCTGGTAAAGAGGATAAGTTGTAGAATGTAACACTACAGATCATAGTAACGTCAGACCATATTTCGGGCCAGTACGGACGATTCTTCTAGAGTGAGATAACTGCGCCGCTACTGCGCGTTCGAAGAACAAAGATAGTCTGACCTTTCACCCCCGCACTGACTTCTTCGCCTAAAAGCTGTATATTAAGGAACCTTAAAGTATACCAACCTTGACCAGCGACCAACGCTTGTAAACTTTAACCAGCGACAAGCTGAAAAGATGCAATGCCGTACCAGAGCTTAATGCTAAGCTCTTTACTGCGGCCCAACTAAACTAAGATACTTTTTATATAGTGTTGCCAAGCGTTGTATAGTTATTCGACTTTTGCATCTTTTGACCTGGCTGTATATAATTTTCTATCCCCAATAAAAATCTGTAAAATTTGGTAGGTATGTTTTCAGTTTGTCAGAAAAATTAGATGTTTGTTAAATTTTTACTTCAAATATGTATGAATTTACAGCACAAATTCTAAAATTTGTGCTGTAAATTCTTACCTGGCCCTAAGGCCACAGAAAATAAATGTGGTATCACTTTTCGAATTTCAAATCGTCGATATACCGGTTGCATATATAGTGTTTACCATAGATAAAATACCAGTGTTTACTTTTACTGTTTAGTAAGTAAAAACCTAATATGTAAAAACCTAATAAACCTCTATATAACTATAAATTAACAAGCGTTCCCTGTGCATTGGCGAAGCGCGAATAAGCAACTGCATAGGATAGATTACGTTACATTACATATCCTACCCTCCGTTTCTGAGTTTGGAAAATACCACACGTTACACGGCAAACGCGATCTCTTCTACTCAGTAGGCGCGTTTGATAGAGCGAGCCGGATCATTTTACTTCTGTCGCGTCGTTCCAAAGTAGCGGTATTTTGTCGCGGTATTTCTCTGGAGCGATCGCGATTGTAACGCTACATGAGTGGAACCGCTTTTCCCATCTCTATAGGATAGATTACGTTACATTACATATCCTACCCTCCGTTTCTGAGTTTGGAAAATACCACACGTTACACGGCAAACGCGATCTCTTCTACTCAGTAGGCGCGTTTGATAGAGCGAGCCGGATCATTTTACTTCTGTCGCGTCGTTCCAAAGTAGCGGTATTTTGTCGCGGTATTTCTCTGGAGCGATCGCGATTGTAACGCTACATGAGTGGAACCGCTTTTCCCATCTCTAGAAATTAAAGGCATTAAGGCGCAACACACTTACTCACAAAATATCGAAGGTTTTAAGGTTATGTAGAAACGACGCGTTCTGTGAATAGGCGAGTTTTCATAGAAGTTCATGGTAGTTACATAGAATAAACGTTGCAAATAATGTTAATGTATGATCAAATGCATATTATCATAATGTATGAGATTCATTCGTAACACATTTACAGTTATATATGTGAAATATTTTCGTGTAATATTACAAGTTACATTCTTGTAATATAATATGCTTATTTTAATGGCAATATTAAAGATACATTGATTATAATATGTGACATACATTTGTTAAATATAATTTTTTATATTACGGAAATATTTTCGAGCTAATATTAACTAAATGTTTCTTCAATATTTTGCAATTTAACATTTCTCAGCTATACCAAAGTTAGGTTATTTTAATATAAATATCATATTGCAAGAAAACATTTAATATGTTACTTCAGTTTAATATTGCGTAATATTACGGATATATGTTTTGTTTAGTGGGTAGGAAATTGCAAATTTTTAATTTTTTAAGTTTTTTTATTTTAATAACATAAATTGAAGCTAATTAAAACCTTTATAAGAAAACAATAACACAGTCCATGTACAGGGTGAGGTAAAAAAATATTCAATATTCCTTTCTTAACCATTAAAAAAAAATTAATCACTCTGTATGGATATTAAAAGGCTTTAAAATGTCTACAAGTTGATGTGCCCAACATGGTCATCGCTTCGAAAATAAAAAAGTTATAAGTCTGGGGAGTTTTAAGTGGCGTACCCTGTATAGTGTAGTAAATCTGGTTATATAGCCTTTACTAAATTGTGAAGAACACTAGATGCAAACTATTTTGATCAATTTGTTAAGTTATTAAACAATTTATGATAGCTTAAATAATAATGTATATATTTTAACAAAACTTTACGAAAACACGCTTCCAATGGAATGGAAAATTTGAGGTCGATTCGATAAGTTTCAGAAGTATACTGCTTTAAACATGAACCGATGTGCTCAAAGTGCTGTCATTCAATCCGAAAGTCTGCCTCAAAGTTGAGTTTACACTGTTAAAACCCAGCTATTTAAAATCAGATTTGTCTAATCTGCCAGAGATGGTGATTTGGGGACTATTTCAACATAAGAGTATGGCAGCATATAACTGCAGAAAAAAAGGGGAATGAAAATGCAACTAGGAGTGAATGACTTCACGCAACGTCTATATTCTTGATTAATTTTAGAGCCTCTAGAGATCTTAGAATATCCTGGTTTTTTGAATTTCGCTGTAAAATTAAGAGATTTTTTGCAAAATGTAATAAAAAAATATGCTAAATAAGCCCATTAAATCATCACACTAAATTTCAAGTGGAAATGTTTATAACAACACCGAAAAAAAAACAATAACAAAGTCGAAAATTGAACCGTTGACTGTTTAAGTGCATCAAGTCGTAGAACAATTTGTTTTAGAATCTAGATTTTTCTCCTACTCTTCAGTGGTGTTAACACAATTTTTTAAAACTATTTAAAATCATTTTAAATTTTTTATAAAGAATTTTTTTTCTCAGAATTAAACAATTAAAAATTATTAGAATGCTTCAAAAGATCACAAAAAAGAAACAATTTTAAAAAACGGGGTTTTCTACGCCAATTGGGAGCCGTGAAGCGTGAAAAAAATGCATTTGTTAAATAATTGCCAAAAAATTGTTTTAAATAATTTTAAAATACCTACCTACTTATTTATGCAACAAGTGTGTAAAGCAGTACTTTTTTCAGGCATAAGTTGTAGACGAGTGCATCAATCTTGTGAGAATCCCATGATAAAAGTAGTTTCTTTAACAGTCATATAAACAAATTGTTAATTAACGCCACTGAAAAGTAAACAATCAACGATTCAATTTTCGAACTTGTTACTGTTTCTTAAGCTTTTTTTGTATAAATATTAAATTATATTATACTATTACATTCACCGAGACCCATTTGACATAAGAAAATGTGCGGGTCCTTTACCAAGATAATTTAATTCTACCAGAAGCATATTTTTAATAATGACAAATCTTAATTGTCTTAATTTATTGCAACAAAATTAACCATAAAGGTTCAGACAATTCTAGTTTTCTTCGTAGTTTTATAATGATCAAATTAATTTTTTTAATGGCGATACAAGCAATATCATTAATCACAAGACAACAAAAAAAAGGGCTGCGCTTTTGATCAGAACCATCTAATTCTGTTTTTTAACATGTTGAAACCGATTCTGATATTAAAAAAAAATTTATCAGTTTTTGGTTACCACCCCTTTTATCCCCTAAAAAGGGGCAATGGTTTTGTCCTAAGGTTCTGATCTAATTTTTCTGAAGTATTTTTACGTGCTGAAGCCAATTTTGAACAAAAGAAAAATTGCAGCCTACTTTACACATACAAAACCTTGAAATATATGTACAATACAATAACGAACACAAAGTAGGTGCTATAAGATGTCGGTAAACAATAACCATACCTATGCATAGTACTTCGCAAAAGCTTTTGGTCACTATTAAGATCTGGGTCTCCTTGAATTACAACTTCTTACGCTGGATTCAGTTGAACTTAATAATGTGGGAACAGCACCAACATACAGCTTTTGTGTAACCAAATCCATGTAATGATATAATTGTCTGTCGAGAATAACGATTGCCCGTGAAATAATTCTAACCTATAAAAAGATTACGTTTCATTTAAATAAATATCTTTATAAAAACGGTACAACTCAAACTTACTTTTGGGTCATTCACTGGAAAATGGTGCACCAACATAGGTATGTACACCAAATTCGCAAACAAGAGGGCATGTTTATGTTTGCACCTAACCTCTACACTAATAAAACGTCCAAATAAAATAATATTTAAAAAAGTCACAATGCTTTACGGTTCACAGTTCTGCATCAAAGTTATTAAAAGACATCATCCACAATTTTTCACAAAAATGATCAAAAAACACAAACGTTAGATTTTGCATCATTTTAAACTGGCGTGCTGCGTGAGCGTGACGTGTTCCATATGATATTATTTTACGTATATGCTATGTAAAATTATGTAAAATATTTTATATAAAAATGTTCTATTAATCTTACCTCTCAGAGAGGTAAAGTTACATGGTTACATTAATGTTTACTGGGAGGTTTCAGTTTCTTGTCAATTTTTTGATAAAAATTGAAAATCTGAAGCGCATGTGTTTCAATATGTTCCTAATATTAAATCTCTTACTTTTAAGCGTCGCATGGTGTCAACATCGCGATAAAACGATTCGAAATCAATAATATTTACATATTTGTATAGTTTTTTTTCATTTTATAATTTGACTGAAAGTGAAAAGTAGTTTTATGCATAATGTGTATGGCCGTGTCGATGAAATAGCTAAAATAGGATTTCCCATCTATAGGTATAATGGTAATTCAGAGGCGGTTTCTTCATAATTGCTGCAGACCTACAAAACTACCAAAAATTCTGACCATAATTATTATACTCTTCGCAAATAAGAAAACGAAAAATATATTGCATTTGATCGGCACATTTCTAAAACCGTAAATATCGCTCGCAGACAAAAAATTTTCATATCATTGTGTTAGTGAACGAATTCTGAACAACTTTCAAAATGTCCGTCCGTCTGTCCGTCCGTCTGTCCGTCACGTTTATTGTAAGCACGATAACTCAAGAAAGAAAAATCCGATTGCACTGAAATTCGGACAGTAAGTTAGTGTTAGCTAGAGGAAGAACCCTATTATTTTTGAACAAAATCGATTGGTAAATAATAATGTTATTAGGTAATGATTTAAGTTTGAAAAAATTTTTTTTTTGATTTTTATGTTTTTGTAATTGAATAGAAATCTGATAGAATGATAATTCACTTTAATATCTAAATATTTATATATTTTACAAATATACATTTAATAATGCAATATACAACCGAGGAAATATGATTTTTAGCTCGTGTTTTATAATGTAAAAATTTACATCTTCTTACGTGTAAGGTGGTGGTGTAATTCTTACGCTTTTGACTCGGAATCCAAGGGTCCTGGGTTCGAAACTCAAATAGGGTATGGTATAGTTTTTTTTATTTTCATTTTATTTTACACTGAGTCTTTTACCAACTAAGTTCGTACTAGAAAATTAAAAATGTCTAAAACTAACATTATTTACAAAAAACTGCGAAGAGTAACCTATAGAATGTGTAACAATTAAATAAAAAGTTCAGTGAACAGGCGAAGAGTACGTTTTTATCTTGTTAATAATTATGTATAAATTGTTTTAATTCCAGGGGGGGTGGCTCCGAACATCGAAAGTTCAATGTAACATTAATTTCAAAATGTTACTATACACCAAAGGCGGCCGGCTCCAGAGAGTATAAAGTCACAGGAGGGAGCTTATATACGTGACCTTGGGGACCGCGATGGTGTACCAAGATGGCCGCCGGCGGACATGACGTTCTTCCAGTGGCATCGCAAAAGTAATAATGATATTACATATACATATTTACTTTCTCAGAAAAACAAATTTCAAAGAATCGCCTACCATATTCTCTGAATTTGGGTTTCAATACCTCAATGTAAAAAAATACTTCAAATATGAAACTATCATTGTTAAGTAGAAATTAAATACCCGTTACTTTCTTTTACGGCATCTCCGCCACTGCTATCAAAACAATAACAAAATAATACCTCTTTTAAAAAATTACAATGCAACGAATTTACATAATTATAAGATTGGCCCACGTTCTTAAATAAAGTAATACGTTAGTTTACAGTATATATATTAAACTTACTCGTGAAAAGTTATCCAATAACCTAAAATACAATACACCACATTCCAAAATAATTAGTCATCGACGGTGTACCTGATGACGACTTCCGTCTCTGAGATTTCAGTACTAAACACTCCCTCCTGTGACTTTATACTCTCTGGCCGGCTCGCCTTTTGGCCAGCGTTGACTTCTTTTGTCAAGGTCAAGGTCATTAAATGACCTTAAAATGACAAAAAAATTTTCGCCTGCGGCGCACTAACCGCTCCGTGTACACATATATATCTACAGAACTACCAAGTATCTTATGCACGAGCCGCCACTGAACTTTGCGTTTTAAACACAAGGGGCCTGGCCACTCCCAGAAAAATTCTCTAGTTGCGCCAATGAATACCGTGCGTGTAATTTCCCATTAGTTAGTGATGGGATCACTCGAGTGAAAAATAACCGGTTATCCGGTTATTGAAATAACCTGCATTACTCGGTTATTGTCAATGAGTACTCGAGTGAAAAATAACCGAATGTTAAACAGTTATTGAAGTAGTCATATCACTCATCACTCTTACAAACAAATTGAATGTTAACTCGTATCGTATAATAAACGAGTGAACATCATTATTAACCTATACGTTTCTAAAATAAATATTAGGTATATGAATTCAAACCGATTGATGTAGTAATGGTAGTAACCAGTATCTTATTTGTAATTATTTTATTTTTATTTCTATTTATTATGTCAAGAATAATCAAACTATGTGCGATTTTCTAAAGAATAATTTTTCCCTTTTCACAAAAATTGATTGGTTGATTGATTTTCACATGAAAACATTGAAAAATTTTTGTATGAATTGGAATTTGAACAAAAATTGTTAAATAGCCTTGTAAGTTATGCGTAACATTCAAGTGACCATCACTCGAATGATTATCCGGTTATTGAAATCACTTGAATACCTAGTATTTGGTTATTGAAATTAATCGGTTATGCCCATCACTACCCATTAGGCATGTACATTCACGTAGCGCGAGAAATATGACAACACCGGCAGCCGTAAATTCGTCCGTCGGTGGACTGGTGGAGCATCGCAGGCGGATTCCGAACTCACGATACGATCACGATTGACGATCCGACACCAAGGGCGCAGAGAGGAATTGTCGCGATAATGCGCGCGTAGTAATCATTTAAAGAACTAAAATTTTTGTTGGCTCAAAATTGAAAACACCATATTTTGCGATTTGTCAATCTTGTGGAGTTCTCTCTGATTATCTTTACTCTAAATAATTTTATTTGGGGCAAGGATAAATCGCAAATATGGCGTTTTCAATTTTGAACCAACAAAAATTTTAGTTCTTCAAAATGACTACTAAGCGCGCATTATCGCTATAATTCCTCTCTGCGACGGATAGTCGATTCCGACGCTCTATGGTCGTGGAAGACAATCGTCTACTGTATTGCGGATAGTCTATATTTCAACGACTGCATTTGAGTTTGTCGTCAATCGTTCGATTATGGGGATTGGCTATTTCATTTCAATATTGTACTTGTCTTTGTTAGTTTTGCTACGTTCCCAAGACAGGAAAGAGCAATCAACTTTCCTCTGTCCATAATATTAAACTGTGACATTTTATTTACTGCGCCATCACACTGATGCCTACTTCGATTTTTTTTGGAGGCTAAAATTCAAACTTAAAATCCTGTCATCTAAGTGAATTTTGTACCAAATTTATTAAATTTTCTCGCTAACGGTTTGTTCAACCTAAATTATTCTATAAATCTCCTATGGGCCTATATTCTTGACCGTGATAGAATAGAACGTTCCCCGGATTTGTTCTACTGCCATTCTATTGCAAGCATTAAACTGTATTCTTGAACAGAAAGGAGGGAACAAAATATTAGGGAATAAACCGCAGCGTTGCCAAACTTATTCACCAATCATAGACGAGCAATTTCTGTCATTTCTGACAATCGACATCGGTTATCTGCATAATCATATAGGGCGCTTTTCTAAATTCACCGGTGAGTGCACCGATCTCGACCGGTTTCTCACCGAACCGTTTCAAAATTAACCAGTCACCAAAAATAAGATGTTTCTAAATTCACCGGTGTGATCAGCTGTTTGAACCGGTAAGGTACCATATCCACCAGGTTTTTGAGTTGGAATTTCGGTGAATATCTCAAGAAGAAATAAAAACAGTACACTGCGCCTGGCTGTTTCTTTATTGCGCATGATTTGAACTGCCCGCGAAGTTGGAACCAAAACAAACCTACTGGTAAACCGGAAAGCCTCACCGAAGCGTTGCAAAATGTTTAATCAACTGCATGCAACCGAATATTTACCGGGGAAAAATGTATCTAACAGGTTCCCTCCACCGGTGAATTTACTGGTGAATATTGAAAAGTGCGGATAGTTCATAACAATAACAAAAATATTAACAATCATATTCAAAGACACGCAGAGCTGCTAGAACCTGAAAATGAAGCAGTGTTTTGAAAGATTCGGTGTAATAAAAAATAAGCGGCAATATAATTATTATATTTTGAAAAGAGATGTGAATGTCATATGTGCCGGGGTAACAATACCCATATAGCACAGAATATTGTACAAATATTGGTTTTTGGTCCGTCACGTACATTCAATATACGGTATATTTTATGGATATTTTAAAAATATTGAGAGAAAATATATTTTATCCTACATTCTGTGGAAATTTTTAAAACATATGAAATTAAATATTATCTTACTTATATTTGCTAAATATTCAGGAATATTAAAAATTGCTGCTCTAAACTTTAATCCACATCTAAAAGCTCTATTTGCCATGAAGGCATTAAAGGATTCTTTTAAAATTTAAAATTATTAAATGGATAAAATAATAATAATAAAGAATACGGCTACCTCAGGTCATGACTCGTAATCTTTTTTCTAAGTGTGTGTTTTAGATTTAGGTTTAAAAAATTACGTAATAAATAAATAAATACAAATTATTCCTAGAATTGAATTTCTCTCTTAATATGTACAATATTAATTATTATATGGAATAGTATATTCGTACAACTTTGCTTCAACGCGCCATTCTAAGTGCACATGCGTACTTTGCGTCTCCTACGAACCCTATATGTCACAGGCCCTGCGTACTCCCACTATATTTCAAAACAGTGTGTTTAGTTTGAACTTCCGTCGATCTGTCGCTACTTGTACTTGTCACACGGCGGCTGCGCAAATCTGAGGCATGTTTTTGCGCATAAGACGCTACAAACCGCGATAAGCGGAGCCATCCGAGCGAATAAGCTGTGACGTCACGCTTAAAGTGGTATCGCGCGGTCTCACTAGGGCGCTAGAAAATGTGTAGGCGGAAAATAGTGGGGATATGACATAAGAACGTTAGAGATGGTTAGAACTAAACTGTTAAAAAAAGCTAAAAAGACATTCATTTTTGCGGAGAAATATATGATGACGTAGCGCTTCAAGGCGCTTAAAGCATTGGGGTAAGACGCAAGATCGCAAAAATATGCCTCCCTGGATCTTGCCCGACTGTCAGTACTGTCAGTTGTCGCGCCATTATTGTTTACATGTCTGTGCTTTGTGTTTTGGACATTAAACTAATAATTATTAAATCTATAGAGCAGGAGTCCATTTGCTTATTTGTAAATAATGTGAGTTTCCAATGAAACTGATTAGAAAGGACGCTGTTCTGTTAAATATTAAAAACTGTAATGGGTTATAAGAAGTGTTGTTTGTGTTCACGTCGTGTTGCGACTTCGAAAAATTCCAACATGCATAGGTATTATTGATTTGCAAAGAACGTGACTCCCAAGAAATTGACTAAAAACGAAAGACTGACGGGTTGTACACTTCTGTGCAATGAAATCCCGTACACCTATTTTTCGCCTTATTAAATCATTATTTATTTGTCAGTGTCATATTTTCGCAATGCTAAAATTAACTGAACATGAAAAAATTTTAATTCTCTTTAAAATTAAGAGCAGTTGCTAACCATTATCAATTGAATAAAAGTACTGTTATGAGTGTGAAGAAAAGTGGGAAGAGGAAGGTAGCGTAAAGAGAAAAGACGGTTCAGGCCTATCGAGAAGTTCAAATCTCGTTCAAGATGAAGCACTCCTTGGCTATTTGAGGCAAAATCCGTTTCAAACAGCAGGAGACGCTGTGTTCATGACACATTTTCTAGTGTCGAGGTTAGCAGCTAGCCGAAGGATAGGAAAATCGAAAGTAAAAAACTGTACAAGTGCCAAGAAGACCATATTAACAGGAGAATAAGCAAGCCCGCATTATGTTTTGTTTAAATTGTGTCTATCGCCCGTTGGAGTTTTGGACCAATGTTGTGTTTACCGATGAAAAAGTTTTTCAGTCTTGTAATGAAGGACATGTACAAAATTTTAGGTTACATTATTTACATAATAAATACAATCGCAGCTATGTGCAGTTGCTGTGAATTTTTCAACGTCAGTTTTTACATTTGTTATAAATCGAAATCATTCCCATCGAATGGTGTAAAAAAGTAAAAAAAACAAAAATAGTATGTTTTTCTTCTGGATTAACATTATTCAAATACATTACTTATGACGTTTCACAATCAATGTCAGTTTTTTGTAACCTATATGATAATGAAAAATCTAAATTCCAAAAAGACTGATTCACACCACTTAATGTTAGTAAAGGACGTGAAAATGTATATTATAGCGGGTTTATACGTGCATGGATTTAGTGGCGCCAGTAGATATTGGCACGCTAGTAAAAAAATATTACACATATAAACAGTTACTGGCGAGCAAGCTTTTACCTTGCATGCATTGATGCATGCTCGCCAGTAACTATTTATACGCGCAATATTTTTTTACTGGCGTGCCAATATCTACTGGCGCCACTAAATCCATGCACGTATAAACCCGCTATTATTTAATTGTATTACAGGTATTTTGGTACATTAGTTACTTTAACATTTTACTTATTTCAAGGCAGTTTCAACATCTTAATACTTTTGTAATAATTTTACTTACGTTAGTTACTTTTTAAATGTATTTTTAAATATTATTGTATTTATTGTAATGATTTTCCGTTAAATTAATAAATGATCAATTTCTAGTTTTGAAATGACTTATTTAATTTTAAGGCCACTGTTAGACTATAAAAGTTCTTTGACAAAGATCTTTTATAAAAGATATTTTATGAGTAATTTGATAGATATTTCATCTCATAAAATATCTTTTATAAAAAACCTTTGTTAAAGAACTTTTGTAGTCTAATGATGGCCTAAGCAATTTGTTTGAAAATCATTTAAAATTCCCGCCTATGACAATCCCGCCTATATAAAAAAGGCGGGAATACAGCGCCACTCTCGACGTAACTTTTGCTGTTCAAAAAATCCTTGAGAGTTGCCTATCTATAACATATATAATATTCTTTAATCTATGATATGTCATGTCGTCTCGTCATCGTCAACAACAATGCAACGTGAAACCAAATAATATTGTATATGGTGAAACGTGAAACGAATGAATGGACCGAAATAGTGTGACGTTTCACTCCCACTCTAACTATTCCATCCTATTTCTAACATCGACCTTATTACCACTGTACATAAGACACTGGTCAAAATTGAATTTGAAATTTCAGAAAATCTGTGAATATTTAACTATTGAATTATCATACAAATGTTTTAACTTTAAAAGCTGCGCCTTCTTGTAATAAAACTGTAATTTTTAAAGTCCTCTTGAAATTTTTTCAGAAATTAATTTTTTATTGCGCACGCGTGTATACGTATGTCGAACATATCTGCATCTTTTTATTTGTTTACCTGGACTAGATGAAATTTAAGGTTATGTATAGTGGATTATTTCTTTTATAATTTTCAAGGATTTTACAGTATTTAAAGCGTTTGCATTCCAAATTTGTACTGGAGTCAATAATAATATATTTCAACGGCATCGTAAGTACCTACGTTTGTGATTGAAATTATAACAAAGTAATTTTTAAATATGTATATGTATTTACTTACCTATTTTTAGCATTGAAAAATGGTTCAAAAAGACGTATTGCATTTTTCTGCGATTGCTCAATTTTTTAAAGATAAAGGAAAACTCATGGTCAAGGCAGAAAGTTCTGTTGAAGCGAGCCATGTGAAAGGAATGATTTATGATCCCGAAGTACCGATTGTTAACGGACAAGTTCTTGCTAGCATGAGAGATAAAATCTATAAAGTAGTTTTTTTAAACATTATCATATTTGACTTTTAACGTAATTGTTTTCAGATATTTTTTAATAACGATAAAAATATAACAGATGCAGAATGTACTTGTCCAAGGGGATTATGGTTATGACATCATATATAGCTGCTCTGGCTCTCTTTGCACACTATAATATTTCTGTAAGGGTACGAACATGCCGAAGATACTACGCAGATATAGAAGTTCAGGCTGCAGTTTCAGTCGATGCATCGAAGCTATCAATTTGTGCTAAGAGTAGTTCACTCTGCTAGCATCCACGGTATGTGCGGTCACATTTAAATGTATAGGTTTGTTTTACACGTTGATGGCTTCGATACATCTTCTGAAACTGTGGCATGAACTTCTAGCTGGGTAGCATCTTTGGCATGTTCGTACCCTAACAGATGAAGCATGTTCATGGAATATGTCGTATTTATTAGACAGTTCAATTTTAAACTATTTTAATCATTTATAGATTTAATAGAAATAAAGGCGAGTTTATAAAAAAAGTCCCAGTCCTAACTTAGCCTGTCTTAGTCTTAATTTTTCCCTAAAATATATCTGATGTTTTAAGACGGGTTTATAAAAACTGGCCTTTGTCTTAAGTTGATCGTAAAATAGATACGCGAACTTTTCATGCCAATTGGAATTGATTTCTGATCTATTCAGTGGTATTAGCCCCTAGGAAAAATTAATCTAAAAATGTTAGGACAAGACAGGATTGCGACTTTTATAAACGGCATACGGGTAACCTGTACATTTAACTTTTTAGGGAAAAAATTAAGACTAAGATAGGCTAAGTTAGGACTGGGACTTTTTTTATAAACTCGCCTTAAGTTGTGAATAAATGATACAATATGTAATTTCTTTATTTATTTGTGTTTCTAAGTGAAAATACTTACAAATATTTAAACACGAAGTTATAGGTTGAAAATCTATGATAATAGTATAAAATAATGGAAAGCAATTCAATTTCAAATGAAAATAAATAAAACAGGCTTTGAGGTTAGAATACAAAGAAATAATCAAAGAACTACGTTCCGAATAATTTTCCACGCTTGTAGAACGCATGCGCAGAAATAGCCATCCAGAAAATATTTTATTTATAATTTTCGGTAGAGAAAATTGATTACCACATGTAAAAAACCTACAATCCAGCTCTATTTTTATATCAGTAGTTAGGTTTCAATAGCTAAATATAAAAAATAACGTACCAATCCTTAGATACATTTTTAAGTAATTTATTTTGACCCTTAAACACATGTACAGAAGGCATGCTCCAAAGACTGCATGGAATGCAATTCAAATTAACCGCCTCATGCATGACGTCACGACTATTGTGGTCCATTGTTTTGTGATGTGTAGTTGTGGATATGAACATTTTATGGTAATAGTGGAAGTAAAAAGGTAAATATTTTAATGTTATTAATTATAATGATAGTGTAGTTATTTAGTTTCTATGGGCACAGTTACAAATCTTTGGCATTGAAAAAGGTTGCAGCCATCTTGATCATTTCAGCTAGTATTTTTGCGATTGTTTCCGAATATCACATCTTTCTTTCTGTCGTAGAATGGGTACGAATTGTATAAGAAAACCACTATTACTTTCCTTAAAAATTGACTCAATGTAATATTTAACGAAGAAAATGATCTAACCTCAAAGGTTACATTCCCTAGTGAGCAAGTAAATAGCGAGGTTGTTGCTGTAATTAGAGAGGTAATACGGGTAAGTCTTGGAAAATTTTATATGGTACTGATTTTATCAAAGGTAATATCACCACTGTTGTTCCGTCTGATGTAAACTAATGTCTAAGAATAATGAAACCTATAATAGTCCAGTCAACGAAGCGCTAAAATGATCAAAAGGTCTAACTTGAGTGCTAATGAATGGATTTTGATGAAACCTTGTGGAATGTGTTGGTAATGACGTTTTTCTTGCGAGGAGAGGAAACCCACACGGGCTGCCCATCCCTACTTGGAATGGGTCAGACGTTAACAAAAAAAGTTTAAAAAAAGATTAGATTAGGAAATTATCGGAAAGGGTAGAAAACACCCATTTTATCACGGGTTCCGCAACTTGTAGAATTAGGTCAAAAATGAAAAAAGAAGCAACGTATTTACCTTTTTTTGGCCCAAAATAAGATGTTTTTACTCTTGTGAATTTTTTCGAAAAATGCATATTTTTCGAGATATGGCCACTCAAAAATTCCTAAAAATGGGGGAGAGGAACTTTTCTGTAAATTGCGTTTTCACCGAGTTTTTCCGGAAAAACATGAAATTGTAGCGCTTTAAAAATATGTAATTTAATAATTTGAAAAAATTCAGAGGATGCTTTGAGGAATTCTAAACATTTTTTGTCTTTTGGAGTTTTTTTGTAACTTTCTAATTTTCCAAGTTACAGGCAGTTTTTCAGGATAAATACTTAATGTACTAAATTTTTTGCACATTAAAAAATTTATCCGGAAAACTTTTTCACATTTTCAATTTAAAAATTGTACTGAACCTTTAAAGGTTTCATATTTTTTTATAATAATAGATATAAATCACTCTCATTTTTCGAATTTTCATGTGCAAAAAATGTAGTATATTATTTATCGTGAAAAACTGCCTGTAACTCTCCAAGAGACAAAAAATATTTAGAAGGCCTCAATGCATACGTCTGAATTTTTTCAAATTTTTAAATTACATATTTTTAAAGCGCTATAATGTCAAAAATGGGGGTAGTTTTTCATGTTTTTCCGGAAAAACTCGCACTTTACAGAAAAGTTGTAAATAAAAAAAGTCTTGTATTCCGATGGTACATTCACCTGAATTTTTTCAGATTTTTTTTCAATTTTTACATTTCCCCTCCCCCATTTTTGGGAATTTTCGAGTGGCCATTTTCCGCAAAATATGCATTTTTCAAAAAAATTCACAAGAGTAAAAATATCTTATTTTGGGCCAAAAAAGGTAAATACATTGTTTTTTTTTTAATTTTTTAATTCTGTTTTTATATTTCTTTTAGGAAAGAAAATTCTCAGATGGAAGAGAACCAGGAGGATCTTCAAGAGTATCATACCTTTTAATATAATATGTGTAGGCATATATATGTAATAAATATTGGACCTTTTGCTGTGTCTTTTATCCTTACCTTCTCAGTTTTATCTCATTTTCTGAACATGAGAGACTACAATCTCTCACATTACCACAGTGTGGCGTGATACGTCAAAATGATTCTTTCAATTATTTACTTGTTATAAAACGTTTGCCGCTCATTATAAGACCAAGTCCATTTAAAAGAGATTAGAAGCACCATTTACTTGTACCACATAGCACCGTGACACGATGCCACGTTATCTAGAGACTGCTGTGTAATAATCTATTTCATCCAATGTTGCCTAAAGTTATTACGTTCATACATTTTACCAGAAAAATTTGGTCAATTTGTCGAGTGGGTGGTGAAATTTAGAGTATGTCCTATCTCGGTGTTAGAACATGGCGCCCCATCAAAACTTTTAAGACAACATTATATCAAGATAAAATGAAGAAAATTTACAAAAAGAATCTTGCAAGAAAAATGTAAAAAAATAACGTGGACATGCTTCAGTTTTTGCAAATTTCAGTTACGGATTTTTTCCGATTCATTGTTTTTATTTAGTCTTGATAGTGATGCCTTAAAGTTTTCTTGGGTCCTATGTTCCAATACTGGAATAAGGCATACTCTAAATTTCATCAACCACCACTGTAGTACGAGAAGAGGATATTCTAAAAATATTTTTTTGCAGTTTATACAGTGTGCCCCACTTCGTACTAAGCCACCCCTATAACTTGGCTATTTGTATTTGGATTTGTATATATTTTTTATAGCACATAATACCCATAATGAACTACCTTTGGAAGGTAGAACTGTTACTCAATCTCTATTTCAAAGCCAACTGGGATGTTTTTAAAATGGGAATTTTGTAAAAGTAACATTAGCGATTGAGATAGAGGAAAAATGTATTTGGAAAAGTCGTTCAGAAAAATTAAGTAAGTTCAAATATGAATTTTCATTTAAAAATATTGATTTTTTTTTTTTGAAAAATATTGCAAGTCAGAAAAATTCGAGGTTTGGGTTAGTTTAGAGCATCCAGATTGCTATGAATTCCAGAAAATAGTTGGAAATTTTTAATTTAATAAACCATTTTACATAATGTTGATAATTTATTTAATTAAAAGAAAAAAAATTTCTGACGCAATATTTTTCAAAAAAAAAAATCAATATTTTTAAATGAAAATTCATATTTGAACTTACTTAATTTTTCTGAACGACTTTTCCAAATACATTTTTCCTCTATCTCAATCGCTAATGTTACTTTTGCAAAATTCCCATTTTAAAAACGTCACAGTTGGCTTTGAAATAGAGATTGAGTAACAGTTCTACCTTCCAAAGGTAGTTCATTATGGGTATTATGTGCTATAAAAAATATATACAAATCCAAATACAAATAGACAAGTTATATGTATTGCTAAGAAGAGAGTTGAGCCCAAAGTAGGTATTATTATTTGAAAAATAATGCTTACCCTAAGACCACAAAACCCCAATAATATTATCAACGACGAGGAAATAATATGGAATCCTGCAGACAGTGCAATTAAATATCTAAGAGTATACTTAGATAAACGACTAACATGAAGTTACCACATCAATAAAAAATTTAATGATGGTTACGCAAGGTTATCAATGCTATATCCCATTATTAAGAGAAAATCGAAGCTCAGAGTTAAGTGCACAACATTAATATATAAATCGATCTTAAGACCTTCAGTAACTTACAGCTGTGTGATAAGGGGAACTGCTAGCAAAACTAATATTAAAAAGGTGCAAACATTTCAAAATAAAGTGTTGGGATCTGCTATAAATGCCCATTGGCTTATAAGAAACAGTCAAATCCATCGAGAGCTTGACGTGCTACAAATTGAAAACTTTATGAAATCATGTGCTAAGACATTTTTCAAAACTATAAACAACTGTGCAAGTGCCAGAAATTTAAACCTAAATGAAAAGACTCGTAATAATAGGTTAAGAAAAATACTACCACAAGATATCTTACTTCTAGTAGCGATTCCGATTAATATTAATATCAATATTCTTCTATTGTTACGTTAAACCAAATATTTTGTTTCTGTTCTTTATTTTATTTTCAATTGTAATCTATTGTCTTACTACACACTACCATGTATAACATTAATTTGTTAATCTGGTATTTTTAAATAAACAAAAAAAAATAATGCTACCTATTATTACTTAAAATATATTTTGTACATAGTTTGTACAGACAGGGAAGATTTTTATTTATTTAATGTCGGCCTATTTCCGCTACCAGGGCCTAGCACCTATGCCAGAGGAGACGGGCTACCCCCATCCTGGAAATTTTGTCGAACCTCTTCTCGTAAGAAGAGTAGGGATCTTTTACTTGCCTAACATTTAATAGACAAGGGACCGACTGCTTTACATCTCTAAGATCTCTATTAAATCCTGGCAAATGGGTTTAGTCAGACAGAACAATGTCATAAACTTTTCATTTGATAATAAAAACTGATCTCTGAGGAAGAATCTCTCTCTCAACCTCTAGGAGTTCTTGAGAATCGTTCACGTTGTGGATTATTTCGTCCCAATATATTACTTCAGGCAGATTCATCTTTATATTAAGTCCAAAATCACAAGAATATTAATCAAAAGTGAAATAAAACATTTAGTTTTTAACAACATTCACTTTTCTAGGTAAGAAAAACAGAAAATGGTGGCATTCCCCGACTGTTCCCTGAAAATAACCAAGAGAAGCATCGGGGATCAGTTTTTGATAGAAGCGACGATAGAAATAAGTTCAAGAATACGGTTTTGTCAATTTCAATAGAGACGCCCACTTTCTCTCGATTGTTCTATTCTACTGCCGTCAAGAATAGAGACCCTGGTAGGAGTGGTAGAGGTCAAAATGCGGAGGTCACTAAGGTTTCAAACGAATCAAATTTTATTTCGGATTCTTGTTCTTTCACGTATCAGCCGTACATTAGCAGCTCTTCGAATTCTTCTGGGGTCCTATTCTCCAGCTTAGGTGACGTGAATCGGGGAATTTTTTCTCTTTTTATTTCATTATATTTCCTATTTCTTTCTCTTTCCTTTCTCACGAAATGACCATTCTCTCGACTGGAGAATGGGGGTCCTGGCCATTCCAGATTCCAGCAGTGACAATTGAAAGCATTATTAATAGTAGTCGATATATCTCCAAACAAAACAAAAATACTTCAATAAAATAAAAATACAAAAAATATAGTTTAGGTAGGCATAAGCAAAACTCGTCCCGCTACTTCAAAAATTTTCTTATTTCATAAAATGTAAAATTACTACCAAATTCCTATGTTGACCGACGATACCATATAGGAATCGCTGTAATCGTCACGTTCAACTTTGTGTCGTATCGTCAATCGTATCGTAATCGTATCGTGAGTTCGGAATCTGGCTGCAGAGTGGAAGAGATAATGGGCGGTTCTTTGATGGAAAAAGTCAGGATATGTTCAGGATTGCCAATCTGCGGGGAATTCCCCAAACTACGGGGAATTTGAAGCTCATTGGGGAATATTTGGGGAGAGCCGTTGTGAGGGGAAAATGCGGGGATTTTCGAATAAATACCATCAACTTAAGGCAAGACATATGCGCGTTTGTCGAGGAAAAATATATACCTTGACCTTAAGTGATACGCGGTGATTGGGCAGCGGCAGCATCGAATCGCGCATGAGTCCTTGCCTTGTGTGCGTGGGCCGTGCCGTGACTGCGAATGCGTATGCCCTTGACAGCGTAATTTTACAGTTGCAGACGTTGCAGTGTTGCGAGATGCTCGTTGATCGTATTTCTTACTCTTCTTAACAGTCTTAACCGAGTTATGATATGATAATATAACAAGAAAAGATTTGTGTAGCATATCCCAACAAACACCGAAGATCGGCCCATCACTGGGCCAGAAGTTTCATTTCTGGCCTAGTGATGGCCCGCTGAAGGGCCAACCTTCAGTATTTGTAGGGTATGCATGAGACAAATCAGAACTTGTAGTTGTGATTCAAGCTAATTATTTTTGTATCATTCGTTTCAATTAGGAGGACTTTTAGTGTAAAAGTGAACCTATTGTACTTAGTTTTAAATAAGAAATAACTCTTTTTTTATATTTTTCTTAATAAACATTGTGCTATGTCTGCTTTTTATTTGATTTCTCATTTATCACTTGTGGGGAAAACTGTGGGGAATAGGTTACTAACTCCGATTAAAGAACTTATATAAGTTCTTTAATCGGAGGTTACTAAGATTCCCCGACTTTGGGGAATCTTGGCAACGTCTGTGGGTATTTTCGAACGCAGCCATTGGCAACCCTGTATGTTTAGTCTTCTGTGCCTATCAAAGATCTTTAAAACATCTTTGGTGCCTATACCCCAGATAAAGCCACATAAAGCTATGCCACTGGTAAAAATATTCGCGCATTTCGGCTCCGCCCTGGGCCTCTATTCTTGACCGTGATAGAAAAGAACGTTCCCCGGATTTGTTCTACTGCCATTCCATTGCAAGCATTAAACTGTATTCTTGAACAGAAAGGAGGAAACAAAATATTAGGGAATGAACCGCAGCGTTGCCAAACTTATTCACCAATCATAGACGAGTAATTTCTGTCATGTCTGACAAACGACATCGGTTATCTTATCTGCATAACCATAGTTCATAACATTAACAATAATATTAACAATCATATTCAAAGACCGGCAGAGCTGCTAGAACTTGAAAATGAAGCAGTGTTTTGAAAGATTCGGTGTAATAAAAAATAAGCGGCAATATAATTATTATATTTTGAAGAGATGAGAATGTCATATGTGCCGGGGTACCAATATGTATTGTTAATAACAGAGTTGAGCCCAAAGTGGGTATTATTATTTGAAAAATAATGCTTACCCTAAGACCACAAAACCCCAATAATATCATCAACGACGAGGAAATAATATGGAATCCTGCATACAGTGCAATTAAATATCGAGTATACTTAGATAAACGACTAACATGGAGTTACCACATCAATAAAAAACTTAATGATGGTTACGCAAGGTTATCAATGCTATATCCCATTATTAATAGAAAATCGAAGCTCAGAGTTAAGTGCACAACATTAATATATAAATCGATCTTAAGACCATCGGTAACTTACAGCTGTGTGATAAGGGGAACTGCTAGCAAAACTAATATTAAAAAGGTGCAAACATTTCAAAATAAAGTGTTGGGATCTGCTATAAATGCCCATTGGCTTATAAGAAACAGTCAAATCCATCGAGAGCTTGATGTGCCACAAATTGAAAACTTTATGAAATCATGTGCTAAGACATTTTTCAAAACTATAAACAACTGTGCAAGTGCCAGAAATTTAAACCTAAATGAAAAGACTTGTAATAATAGGTTAAAAAAAATACTACCACAAGATATCTTACTTCTAGTAGCGTTTCCGATTGATATTAATATCAAATATTCTTCTATTGTTATGTTAAACCAAATATTTTGTTTCTGTTCTTTATTTTATTTTCAATTGTTATCTATTGTCTTACTACACACTACATTAATTTGTTGATCTGGTATTTTTAAATAAAAAAAAAAAATAATGCTACCTATTATTACTTAAAATATATTTTGTACATAGTTTGTACAGACAGGGAAGATTTTTATTTATTTAATGTCGGCCTATTTCCGCTACCAGGGCCTATCACCTATGTTGGAGACGGGCTACCCCCATCCTGGAAATTTTGTCGAACCTCTTCTCGTAAGAAGAGTAGGGATCTTTTACTTGCCTAACATTTAATAGACAAGGGACCGACTGCTTTACATCTCTAAGATCTCTATTAAATCCTGGCAAACGGGCTTAGTCAGACAGAACAATGTCATAAACTTTTCATTTGATAATAAAAACTGATCTCTGAGGAAGAATCTCTCTCTCAACCTCTAGGAGTTCTTGACGAATCGTTCACGTTGTGGATTATTTCGTCCCAATATATTACTTCAGGCAGATTCATCTTTATATTAAGTCCAAAATCACAAGAATATTAATCAAAAGTGAAATAAAACATTTAGTTTTTGACAACATTCACTTTTCTAGGTTAGATAAACAGAAAATGGCGGCATTCCCCGACTGTTCCCTGAAAATAACCAAGAGAAGCATCGGGAATCAGTTTTTGATAGAAGCGACGATAGAAATAAGTTCAAGAATACGGTTTTGTGAATGTCGAATTAAATTTTCACTATAGGTATTAGTGATGTGATATCGCGATTTTTCAATAACTCTGTCAACAGTAATTGCGATCGTGGTTAAAGCGAATGCAAGTGGCACTGAGGTTAGTAATTTTTCTCCCCAGATCTCAAAATTGATGAGCGGGGGGAGAAATCTAAAAAACATTTTATTATCCAAGTGCACGATTGACAGTTCTTTTTTGTTTTGTAGGTACTTAAAATTAATCCGAGTATATTCTATTCGGATGAAATTTTAATACCTACTCGGAATCAAGCGAGTATTTTGATACTCGGATTAACCGAGTATTTTAATTCGAATTCACCCAACACTAATACTAGTTTAGCAGTAGCTGCACTGATGAATTAATATATGCTGGTTTATCTTTGTAGCATTCTTTCGTCATTTGTAACGTTTGATTTTGTCTATTATCGCATCTTGAACGCTTTTGCGATAGCGTTTTCCTTGAAGCTGTGACATTTTTGAAGGTTATGTTATTTTTATTTATCAGATTTTTGTTTAACGGTGATATAAGTAATGTCACACCGGTCAAGAATAAAAGAATATAGATGCGACAAACTTGTTTGTATAGAAATTTAACCAATATGCAAAGAATAATAATAATAAATGTTTATTGAAATAGGATAACCTAATATACATATATAGACTCATAAAACAGCTTAAAATCAAGATGTATAAAACAATAGAAAAAAAAAAAAAAATAATAGAATTTTAAAAACGTATAATAACTACAGGTATTTTAAGGATTCTGCCTCACTAATAAATTTGGAAATTGCAGGATATTTTACGTAAGATAAAATGCACCCTTATGTTTTGTTTTGTTTTGTTTTCTTAACTGCTTCTCAAGTCACCGAAGTAACTCCTTGAAAATTCAGAATGGTTTTGTGTTAGGTAAAGAGAAACGAGGCCCTACAGCTTATAGTGGATTCCGAACCACTTCTTGGGGATAATTTTATAATTAAAATTATCTCGCGATGGGCGGGGATTGAATCTGCTTCGCTAGGTACACTAGTATGCAAGCTAGACGTGCTAAAGAAAGGGGACAAGCCACCAGATGAACCGTCCTCATATAGGCCGGTATGTCTACTCGATACGATGGGTAAGTTAATGGAATATCTGCTTCGGGGGAGGTTAGAGGTAGACATTGAAGAGAAGGGAGGGTTATCGGAGACCCAGTTCGGTTTTAGGAAAGGTAGATCCACGGTAGGAGCGATAAGGCGCATAACCGAGATAGCCGGGGAGGCTATGAGGGCCAAGAAGATCTGTGCGATAGTAACGCTGGATGTTCGGAATGCTTTCAACACGGCGGATTGGGGCGAGATAGTTGAGAAGTTGCGAAAATTAAGAATAGCCCCGTACCTGCTCAGGATAGTAAAGAGCTACCTCGAGAACAGGTGGACAGGGCTGGAGGTTGAGGGCACTACCCAGTGGAGAAAAATGACTTGTGGTGTTCCGCAGGGATCGGTTCTGGGCCCAACCTTGTGGAATATAATGTTCGACGATGCGTTACGCTTACCCCAACCGGAGAACGTTAAGGTGATCGGATATGCCGACGATCTGGCAGTAACAGTCACGGCCAGAACGGTGAGGGAAATCGAGGAGGCGGCGAACACGGCCATTGCAAAAATAGAGAGATGGGTAAGGGGCAAGAAGCTCGAACTTGCCCCTGGAAAAACCGAGCTGGTAATCATAACCAGAAAGAGGAATCTCCCTATCATGAGAATAAGGGTAGGGGAGCTGGAAATTGGCCCGAGCCAGGCGATAAAGTACCTGGGCATATGGCTCGATTCGAAATTGACATACGGGGTGCATGTGACGAAATTGGAAGAAAAAGCTGGGCGGGTGGCAACAGCCATAGGCAGGCTAATGCATAACACCAGTGGACCGAAGGCCAGCAAGAGGAGAGTGCTGTGTAGCGTGGTGCACTCCATTCTCCTGTACGCGGCCCCGGTATGGGTAAGTGCGATGGCAGTGGAAAGAACGCGAAGAAGACTGGCCAGGGTACAGCGATGTGCAGCACTGAGAGTCTGCAGTGCCTACAGAACAGTCTCCTACGAGGCAGTGCTGATAGTGGCAGGGATCCCTCCCATTGACCTTCTGGCAAAAGAAAGGTGGGAGATATACGAGGGAAGTGGCAGGAAGGAGGCCAATGATAGACTCTATCAGAGGTGGCAGGAAAGATGGAATATCTCGAGTAAGGGAAGATGGACGAGGAGACTCATTCCGGATATTAAAAGATGGGTGGAGAGAGGACACGGGGAGGTTGGGTTCTACCTTACCCAGGCCCTAACAGGACACGGATGTTTTGCAGATTACGTCTACGACATCGGGAAGATTGAAGACCGAGAATGCATGTACTGCGGGGAGATAGACGACGCGGAGCATACTGTGTTCTGGTGTAGCAGGTGGAGAGAAGAAAGGCCACGAGTCATAAACAGGCTAGGCGGCCCAGTTACACCCGATGACATAGTGCTGAGGATGCTAGAATCAGAGGAAAACTGGCAACTCTTGGAGGACATGATAACATCAGTTATGAAAATCAAGGAAGTAGACGAAAGAAACTTGAACCTCTAATTGTTTCAAGGATGTAGTAATAAGAGGACATCTCTGCAGGGGCAGATTATTTCGAACACCTAACACTAAGATTGACCTGATATTCTGACGGTAAGCGAGAGCGGTTCCAGGATATGAGGAAACACTGAAGACAGGGAGGGGGCTCCGGAGGGGTTTTAGCTGGTTAGAGTCCAGCACTACCCAGCGTGATAGATCCAAGGCGCTGGGTGTCCATGATGGATTTCCCCTTCTCCCCCCCCGCAAAAAAAAAAAAAAGACGTGCTAAACCACTGAGCTACCGTCCCCCAATATATTGTTTCTTAAAAACTATACTATCATACATATTCATCTAATATATGTGTGTCTCAATTTCCTGTAATAAATTTAAATATTAGGTACCGATATCATTTAATATAAAATCCCAATATCCATTACTATAACTTTTCTCATTAAATTTGCTGGATACCTTGATGGCGCAATCAGTTAAGGCTAGTATGAACGAGATACGTACATAGTTAGACGTGGGTTCGAGACCTAAACAAGGTAAGTAAAATTGTTTAATTATCACTATAATAATGAATTTACGGAATACTAATATTAATTGGAGCATGATAGCGAAGGAATTGAAACGCAGTGGTTGGGTGATTAAAAAAGTGTTTATTTTCATCTATTTTTTTAAAATTAGAAATAAAGATTTATTTTTTAACGGGCATATACTCGTTATTTACAGAATCATAGAATAAACCTTTACATGAACTGTATTCTCCAACGAAACGCAAACGTGCCTTTATCGATAACCAAACTTTATTGAATCGGTATTATTTCGTTATCTATAGGCGACCTAGGCGTTAGCGTGCTGTATAGAGCGTAAAGATAACCTATATCGAAGTAAAGATACGACTATAGATTCTCTATATAAATGGTACAGCATGGTTATACGGGTATTAGCTTACAGAGAAAACATATATTCATTATAAAATTGCATTTTCCATTATTATATTATATTTAATATTTATATTAAATTGTTACCAAGTAGTTTTATATAATAATCTTATAATGCACTCATTTTTTTTTTTTAAACCTGAAACCCTGGGTGGCACGCTCCGTAGTGTTATTGCAGAAGTAATTCTTTAAATGATCACTTCACACATTTCTGATTAGGCCATTGAATTTGTCCAATTGTGAAAATTTCAAAATTTCATATAGTCTTTATTGGCCTTCTTTTGCCATCTTTTCAGCTGTTTTTCTCAATTCAGCTTTTAATTTAACATTTTCATCGTTCAGTTCTAAAATTTTACCGTTCATTTAAAGATCTTCAGCTCGAAATTTAATATTCTCAATTTCTATTTCGTTGAGGCTAAAACTATATTGCCTGAAAAATATTTACGAATTATTTTCTAGTTTCATCACAGACTACCGTTTCATTTTAACTTATCATCGTCGCGGTCACAAAAATTAATTCACATTTTTACTATATTTTCATCCTTTAGAAATCAAAAGTCTAATATTACTATTTTTGTTATTCTCGTTTCAGTTTTTCCAACTTTTTGCTAAACAACCTGACATTTCAACTAATGTCAACATTAATAAATAATAAAGGCATATTTTTGTGCATAAAGCCTAGTCCTCATAACGGCGAATTGCGAATTTATTTCTGCGGAATTAATGTGATTGGTGGAAATTATTCAAAAAGTCAGATGCCGCGAAATTCTGGCGAATATTTTAACTTTCTGCGATGCCGCTGAAAAGTTCAACTTGTGTTAACTTTTTAGCGGATTTTGTGTTTCTGTCTTTGTCTTATTAGTTTTGTAAAATGTTGCATGAAGAATGTCAAGTATGAAAATATTATTTGCATGTTATTCGTATGTAATGCAAATAAGCATACTGTTTTTGTATTTTGGTCCATTTTAAAACTTTATACACCTGTTTATTTAAACTTAGTTTTTGACACCTGACGTCAGTGAACACTTAAGTGTCAAAATTCCTTTGGGGATATTTTAAAAAGTTACTAAATAAAGGACACTTAAAAACGCGAAATCTGCTGAAGTAAGTAAGGGCAAATTATTTTGTGCGAATTATAGTCACGTGTAAAATTTCGCAATTCGCAGTTATAAGGACTAGGCTTAAGACGCTATAAGCCACGATAAGCGGAGCCATTCGAGCACATAAGCTGTGACGTCACGCTTAAAGCGGTATCACGCGGTCTCACTAGGACGAAGTTTTGTTCTGTGCGAGGTTAGATTTTTAAACCGAAATATGTCCCTTATTCAAATTTATTTAAATGGAATAACTGTAAAAGTGGATGGCGAAACTGCTCTATTATTGCATCGTCTATTTAAAAACATTGTTAACAAGGGAATCACTAATTCCTGAACCATATCCAAGATAAAACATAATTTCGTCTTCTGAAGAGGTCATATTTACTTCCCGCACTTAAACAGAACGTTACAGGTTAGAGATGGTTAGAACTAAACTGTGAAAACAATAGCTAAAAAGACATTCATTTTTGCGGAGAAATATGACGTTGCGCTTCAAGGCGCTTAAAACATTGGCGTAAGACGCGAGATAGCAAAAATATGCCTTAACTGACAGCGAGATAGCAAAAATATGCCATATTAAATATGGCGGCGTTTGGGACGGCGCAGTAGAGGATGAAAATGAGACCTCCATTTGCACACACCATATATCCTTACATCATGGTACTAATGATATGTTTTCTTTTTTCAACAAAGTTTATAACGAACTAAATCAAGGAGAGGGAGCTGCTGCCATATTCTTTGATTTGTCTAAAGCATTTGACTGTGTTCAACTTAGGACATTGCTGCAAAAAATTGAATGCTATGGTTTCAGATATATTACCTTAAATTGGTTTTAGTCTTATTTGTTTGGCTGTAAACAAATTGTTAGAAATCCAAATAACTTTGTAAACTTAATATAAACTGTGGAGTACCTCGGGGTTCTGTTCTTGGCCCAATTCTATTTTTAACATATATTAATGACAACTACGAATAATATTGAAGGAAAGTTTACTCTGTTCGCTGATGATACCACCATATTGTGGCATAACAAAGACAAAAATATTCTGCATCAAACTATATACTGACATAAATAAAATCAAAGATTGGTGTGATTCAAACTTACTATCATTTAATATAGGAAAAACAAATATAAAAACTTTAAAACGTAGTTTAACCTCCGATTAAAGAACTTATATTCCTAGACACACAACAGCTATCTCTTCAGTACATACCTTGTTTGCTCCTAACATAGTCACATTATATGTCCATTAAAAAGGATAGATAAACATAACATCCCATAAGCAGTGTAGAAGGGTAAATATTTTCATTAGAATTAATTATTGCAATTCCTGCATCACCCGCTCTATACAACGTGATGTAGGCATGCAGTTACAGTAAGATAATGCTTGTTATATTTCAAATTTAATTAGCCTAAACTTTGAAATATATCTATTGTTACAAATCTGTAAAATGTCTCATCACTCATAAAAATTACATTTCTCTGAAAGTTTACATATAATAAAAGGGTAAATATTATACATATTTACATGGCTAAATTGTTAATATCTTTTATTTGAATGTTGGTCATTATAATTATTGTTTTTGCACTATTGAATGGCATGTTTATTGAAAGGGTATTAAAATTCAATTGCTATTATTCACCTTATTACAACTATAAACTGAACCCTATCATGTTACGACTATGAAGTTTATACCTACTTACTTATGAAGCAATCGATTTTTTTTCTTTTCTAAACTGCTTTCCGCAAATGGCACAGCACTTCACCATTTTGTATTAAATATATTATCACTAAACTGCGTAAATATGACTTCTTCATCACTCTTTGATCAGAGAACACGAAAAACGTTTATTAACATTAATGGCGGAGACGTCAAACTGAGATTATGATAATCAAACTGAACCGATTGTGCCCAAAACAGCAGCGAATAGAACGACTAGCGAATCAGGAACTTATGGAATGTTTGCAACTGAAGTGCCTTAGACTGTGACTATCTCAGCAATAAACAAACAATAAACATAATGTATCTAGTAGACCGGCGGTACATGACCAGTCAGGTGGAACGCTTTTAAAATGCATGCCAATCATATATATATGAATGTAATTACCATGAATATGCCAGAAACGTAAATTTTAGGCAGTCGTCACGTGCAGAAGGGTGTGCAAATCGATTTTTTTTGTTTTTTTGTTTTATTTTAAAATGGATGCCAATAGTGCCAAATGAAAAGCCGTGAAAAAAAATCCAAAATCAAAATCATCCAAAATCAAAAATACCAAAAAATTTTACGATTTAATGTGCGCACCAAAATTTGTTTTGCGCGCGGAAACTGCATGCCAATGAATTTCCGCTGGAGTTTTTTTACGGCTTTTCGTTTTGCTGCTATTCGAGTAAATGAAAAAAATTTCACGTTTTCCTAGAAAATGTACGTAAATCTTAAGAAAATAATTTTTCCCAGAAACGTTTGTTCTGAAGGGCCGAGATTAATGGAACATCTAGATAATACACGATATTAAGTGGACTTCATATATGAGATCAATTTCAGTTAAATACCGATTAATTATGGTGACAGAATGGCGAAATTCTCCCAAAAAAAGGGAAGTCCAAACTTCCGCCCCCTCCAGTTTTCTCATTTTGCCGCAATTCAAAAAATAAAAAAGACTTTTAGCAAATTTAATTCTATTTAAACTCGTAAGAGTAGTCTTTTGGCCTAGGAGCCAAGATTGAGAAGTTGCCGGCACTTTTGAAACACAAAATGTGCGACTTTTTGCCGTACATCGCCGACATTTCAGTAATTTATCTTCGAAACGAAAAAAAAATATCGAAATTCTGATAGCAGCAAAAGATTAGTAATGAAAAATACTCGTTCGATCTTATTTTTTATTTCGAGCTAGCTCTCACTGTTTTAGAGATATCTGCGAAAAATAAAAAAAATAAGTAGTAAAATAAATAAGTAAAAAATAGTTCGCATTTCGAAGCCGAAGAAATTGCAAAAACATGTGATCTGGACATGATACTAAGAAAGTAAGATACGCTCTCACGTATACCTCCCCTTACCGCAGTCTCCGCTGTTACGTCACATAAAAGTCAACTAGTTCAGCGGTCAATTTTTATTTTAGACGTAAATTAGAATTACCTTAACCGAAGTGTTTGGAAGCTTATCCCTCCATGAAATAAGAAATTACGATTCTTGCAAAAACATGTGATCTGGACATGATACTAAGAAAGTAAGATACGCTCTCACGCATACCTCCCCTTACCGCAGTCTCCGCTGTTACGTCACATAAAAGTCAACTAGTTCAGCGGTCAATTTTTATTTTAGACGTAAATTAGAATTACCTTAACCGAAGTGTTTGGAAGCTTATCCCTCCATGAAATAAGAAATTACGATTCTTTTGGTTGATCGAGACAAAAGATAGAACCAAAAATGTGAGAAAATTGTAAAATAATAGATACAATTATTCTTTCGTTTAACTTGCCGTAACTCAGAAACGGGCCAACTAATTAATCTCAAATTTTTACTACGTCATGACTCTATATCTGTTACGAAAATGTGTTAATATGAAGGTAAAATTTTAATAAGTAAAGAAAATATGATTTGTTTTCTAAGACCATGTCGATAAACTGTGAAATTTTACAGGCTCGAATATGACAAGCGAGAAACTTTTTTATCTTTCGAATTAGATACCAAGTATATTGAGGACGTATGAAGATAAAGGATGGAGCTAACTTTTTTATTTTAAACTTTTTTTTCTAGGACTAACAGTTTTCGAGAAAATTGTAATTAAGTATACGGAACGCCCTCGCGAACGATAAGCAGCGCAGAGCATGGGGTGTGAGAAATAACGTACCTTAGTGTTGTTTAATGAAATCGAATTCAGATTTTCTTGAGATTTTTTAGCAAATCAGTATAGAGGGTTATTAAATATTTGTAATCATTACCATGAGAGAACACATTGATATGTCCTACGCTATTGAATTAAGTCATACTGCGAAAACAGTATTTTGCAGATGCAAAATGTTTTTCATAATAGAAACATTAAAGAATCCGGCAATTGATTTCGAAATAACAGAAAAAAATATTTTTCATTCTTGACTGTTTGTCTATTTTCCTGAATAACGTTAGATAAATGCACTGTATCATAATTAAACTAATTAAAGTAGTACATTATTTACTACTACTATTTATTGCGTTTAATTAAATGAATTAAAATTTAATATTAAATAAAAACAAAATAAATAGCTTACACGTTGAAAAATCAACAGTGCAAAAGATCATACGTGCTTGCATCAATTATTTTGGAGGTGTTTTCACAAACATTTAAATCCACAACAGCCTTATGCAAAATGAAAAGTGCTGACAGAAGCAGTCATAGAATTCTACGATATTAAAAAGTAAAATTGCCTGCAATCAATTTTCTAGGTCTTATATTATGGTTTTCCATGTATTTTTAGGTAGATATTGGACACGGGACTGTCGCGGGCGCGGGCTCTATTTGAAGTTGACTAGAGGGTGACGCTATGCGCACAGCAGGTCTAAAGCTGGTACTCGTACCGAGCATATCTTATATTTTTTAGTATCATGTGATCTGGACACGTTCATATTTTTCGAAAAACACCAGCGTGATGACCATACGATGTCACGACGTAAAGAGGAAGACTTCTAGTTAAACCTCATCGTAAATTGCACGGTGAAATTCGAAAATTCGGCTCGACACAAACGAATCAAAAGTAGCATTTTGTGACATTTCAGAAAATCGATATCTCTTTACAAATTCAGCTATGACGTATGCATTTTCCGGAAAGAAAAAGTCAATTTTAACCCCTCCTAGCTCATTAATTTTTGGAATATGACAAAGATTTAAAAAAATGGCTTTTAGATAATTCAATTCTCTATAAATTCGTTAGGGTGTAGTTTTTTTGCCTAGGAACCACCGTTTAGAAGTTATGTAAGTTTCAAGCAAAAAATGTCCAATATCTCTGAAACGAAACAATTTAGGAAAATTCTGATGGAACCGGACGATTCCTCATGAAAAGAACTTGTACTTTGGGAGTTTTTATTTTTGAGTTAATTCCAACCTTTTCCGAGATATGGGCGAAACACCATAATACAAAAACATTCTGAATAAAGTGCAAAAATATGCAATCTTAAAACGTTCATGTTTTTCAAAATACACCGTATGATAATGCGACGTCCGCATCGTAAATTGCACTGGCATTTTTTGACATTTCAACAAAATCAGCTGACTCAATTTTTTGTTAAATACATTATACATATTGTTATTTAACAAAATTTGAACCTTATGAAATTACTAAAATTTAAACTTTTAATCAACATGTTTATATGATCAGGGGACGTATTATCCACCGCCATTTTAACAGCTGAGTATAATTTTTTATCACTTTTTAACATTACACAGGTACACAAAATAAAAAAAGTCGAAACCCCCATGTATTTTGGGACGCTGAAACCGAATATGACAAAAGAAAAAGGTTTTAATTATCCAATTTTCCCTTAGCACCCCCTTACAACTCTCCTGGGGAATTGAAATTACACTTGTTCTAAAAATTTGAAAAGCAGGTTTTTTGGTGCACTGAAACCGAATATGACGTTAAAAACTGATTTGAACCACCACCCAGTCATCCCCTACAAGCCCCAGGAGGGGTTGAAATTTCACTCGTTCTAAACATTTAAAAAGTATGTTTATTTTTAGGTTTTTTTGGTGCACTGAAACAGAATTTGACGATAAAAAATGTAAGGGGATGCTAGGGGTGATAGGGGGTGACTGGGTGGTTAAAATCATTTGTTATCGTCATATTCAGTTTCACCGCACCAACATACATTTTCAATTTTCATAAGTGAAATTTTAACCCCCTTGAGGGGGGTTGTAAGGGGGTGACTGTGATAGTTTTTATCGTCATATTCGGTTTCAGCGCACCAAAAAACCTACTTTTCAAATTTTTAAAACGTGTAATTTCAACCTCCCAGGAGGGTTCTAGGGGGAAATTGGATAATTAAAACCTTTTTTCACTGTCATATTCAGTTTCAGCGTCCCAAAATGCATGGGGGTAGGGGGGTCCCTCTGGGTTTCGACTTTTTTTTTATTTTGTGTGCCTTTGTTATTAAACAACATACAAAATTTCAACTTTTAATCTATTTCAATAAATTTTTTACGCATGGGAGGCGCTTCAGCATCTACCTCCACCATTACTTGAGCAGCTGACCGCCTTTTCATGTATGAGTACATAATAAACCATTATATAAATGAAAACCAGCCTTACTGAAATGACTAGCTCCAAGAGGTCACTGCCTCCCAGGCTATTAATCTAAATAACAAACTAGCATCTGGATGCTATGTAATCAGGGTTGTCTCCAACGAATTGGGTTACTCAGCAGCAAAGGCTGTAATACTTTGCACTCATGGAATCACATCTGAGGTATGGAATTGCTTCCTGTGGTATATGCAGTGAGTATCTCATGCAAATAATATTCATACTGCAAAAACGTGTGTTTCGATATTTATACAAACAGGATCCTGACAGTGACCTCAATTTTTATTCTGGAAACGTGTTTTTAATTCACAAATACAGAAGTAATTTTAATATGACCACTTCTAATTTATATCACTAGATAAGTTGGTAATATTACTTTACCAATCCCAAGGTCCACACTTGTCAAGGATTCTATTGTATACAATGGCATTAAGATGTACAATCACTTACCGAATCAATTTAAAAGTATAATCTCCAATCAGGATTTCAGGATAGCAGTAAAAAATTTGGTTATTGATAGGACTTATTATAATTCGCAAGAATACTATGACGATATATTTTAATGTACATATATAAAAGATTATTAAAATGTTTGTTTGATATATGTACATGTGTATATTATACGATTTATACAATAGACATTTTAATTTATATAAGTATACCTTTGACGATACATTTTAAAGTAAATACATGTCTGTAAAATGTATGATATACAGGGTGTCCCGTAAATAACGGATAATCCTGAAAATGGTAATAGGCCAGAGGATAACCTATCAGAATATCTTGACCTTATTGAAAACCCTACGGTTTTCGAGATATGGGCACTTTTTTGAAATTTTGAAAGTTTCTACTCAAGAATAGTATTTTCAGATTCAATTTTGAAATTCCCTGAACTGAATTTTTTTTAATGGGGAAGCATGAAGGAAAAGGTGTACTTCAGATCTGTTCAATCAACGAATGGATCACATCATCGCATGAGTGCATCGGAGTAGCCGCTGAAGAAATCACCCAATCCAGATATTCAAACCATTTAAAACGTTCCTTTATTAAAAGGTGCAGAGCCTGCATCATGGCCGGAGGAGAGCAATTCGAACATTTATTATAAGTTGTTTGAATATTGCTTTTTAATAATGTTTAATAAATGCAGGTGAAATTACTTTTTATTTTATTTCGATATTTCTTCGCCCTCTTATCTCAGAATTTTTAAACGTTTTATAATATAATAATAAGTGGGCAAGTTCTTAAGTTAAGTGGAAAGTTTCGCTTGGCACTTTTCTTTACACCATCAAAGGTCAAAGTCAGCAGATGGAATCTTGGTGGAACCGAAATTTAATACATTTTTTTTTTTTTTGAGAATACCGTCGTTATCTAAAAACTTCTATACACGTTTGATAGCACATCTGTTCTAGAATAATCATCAAAAAACAATGAAAAAATCCTTACCTTGTGTCAGTGGCATGCAAAATACTATCCTAGAGTAGAAATTTTCAAAATTTCAAAAAAGTGCCCATCTATCGAAAACTGTAGGGTTTTCAATAAGGTCAAGTTGTGATATTCTGATAGGTTATGGCCTGGTCTATTACAATTTTCAGGATTATCCATTATTTACGGGACACCCCGTAAGCAAGCCTAAGATTCGTAAGTATATCTGTAGACGGTATCTTTAAAATTTTTATATTAAATTATTTAACTGTTTAAAAAAAACTTTGTCAACAATAGTTTGTATTCTTCTGACAATAAGGTCTATTTCTCTCTCTCTATACATTACAGAGATGGGTAAGTTTTGATTACTCCGAAAGTTTTCTTGGAAATTTTCCACTGGGAATATTGATAGCTTATTTTATGACGAAATCTGATTTGTGATGATGCAAGCTTCGTTTTGATACCAAATAAGTGCATATAATTATATGATTTACGTGGCTTTTACAGGCTTTTATCAAATAGCTGTACGAAAAGATGGAGCGTTTGGGAGGTTATATCCTGTTTTTTTTTTTGTTTGAATGATTAGATAGTAAAATATAAATAAAATGATTTCAAGAATGTAATAAATGTTTTTTTTTTTGGGTTTAGATTGGCCTCGGGCGTTTTCCATTACCCAGCTGCTCAGATTGTCGCTAATAAATATGTGGATTATAAAATAAAAAATTGATACACAAGACTCATAAGTCTAACTTTTTTGTGCAGAGTGTAGAAAACAAGACAGAAATGAAATAATAACATTTACAGCTCATATTGTAGTAACGTTAAATCAAATAAATAAAATAAATGAATAATGTTTATTTAATTGTAACACTGAAAAAAAAATAAGAAGAAAACAATGTAATATTAATACAAAAATAAATTACATTAATAAACTATCGAACACAACATAACATTCGTCATAATTTGATTTAAATAAAAATTTTTTTTTTAGTTTTTATTTTTAATATAACAAAAAAACTGCTAAAATACATTCACTAAGAAACGATAGTGCTAATAAACAAATAAAAACTGGATATCTGACGTTTGAGGTTATGTTACCAAAATAGAGGTCACCAGATCGCCGTGGCAGCAATTTTAAATTATGAGGACAATTATAGTAAATATTCATGAAATATTTGGAAAGTTTCCTGGAATTTTGGAAACTTTCGGGAATATTCAAATATTTTATAGGAAACTTTCATTTTTATCTTTGTTCCTGAAATTTCCTGGAAACATAAAGTTTCCTTTACCCATCTCTGCTATATTAATTCATGTTATTTGACATCAACTTCGAATTCAAGTAGATTTAAGGAAACCAATGAATTCTGCACCTCCCAATTACTCATTAATAGATGGCGCCATCATCATTGAGACCGCAAATTTATAGGTTATATCCTGTATTTTTATTGTCTTCTTTCTTGGAAATTATAAACTTCCATTTGTCTTGGAAACGAATTTTAGGTTTGTACTGTTTCTCAGAGCAAAATAAATTAATGAATGATAGTGCTGCAGTACAGTACAATGCACGAACAGAAACTGATTTACTCATCGTATTTCGAACCGGCTCCTACCACTGGATGAAGGACAACTAGACATATTGCATCTATGTTCATATTCCGTTGAACCGATCTGTACATGTTTGCTCATAAAAACTTAAAAACTACAGAAGACTTTAAATTATTAAAAAAAAAAAATATATATATATATTTATATAAATACAACAAAATAAAATAAAATTAATAGGTCACATTTTTAAACATTCAACTTCACTCAACAATAAAACAACTGGACTATTTCAATAGAAAGTACTTTGGTAAGAAAAGTTGTATTTCAAAATTTGTTATTTTTCTGGAACTAAGTGATCATCTATTTCTGGTTTGATCTGTTACATCTTTATCGCTTTCTGGTTCTTCTGATTCCATTAACATCAAATTATTTCTTAATGCGTTATCAGTATAATTACAGGCAACCAGTACAGTCTGATTAAAGGCATCTGGTTTATCTGCATAGACATGATGACCAGCTCCACTAATAACCTAAAATTATTTTTTTATTAATGTCACAGGGCAAATTAAATATATTTAAAAGCCATTTTACATTATCACTTATTTTTTCATTGGTGTGGAACATTAAGGAACACAGGATACAAAGCAAAGCCAAGAACTAGATAAGAGCTATTTACGTGATAGGATTAGACAAGTTTAGGAATAATGATGTCCGCATACCTGAGAAAATCACTAGAAAAGTGCATTTACTTTAAATGGTGGTTTGTTAGAAAAAGACAATTTAATATTTTCAGTGAATATAATCACATATAATACACCTAGAGCATTGATAATACCGAGATAATTTTGTCATAGAGACTGCTGAAAGCGTGCTGCTTGGTTTTACCTTTAAGCAACACGTGTGAAGCATTCTCTATGACAAAATTTTGAGTATTTATCAATGCTCAAGGTGTATTCGGTAAGGTAATTTTTTACTCTCCATTCAATTTGTATTTTTTGTTTAAATGTATTAAGTAAGTAAGTAAAAATTAGCAATGGCATTTAACATTATCCTATAGAAAATTTTCAAGGCAAAATGTTTAAATAAAGGACCTCCGCACATTTCTTATGGAAAACTGATTTCGGTCATTTGTTAAAATCTTGATATGTTGTAGATTTTGATCTCCTGATTAAAAGTCTTCATGGGCGTAACATTAATAAATGAACCGTTTTTAAGACAGCTTGTCAAAACTAGATATTTGCATCATTTTAGACATTCAAGAATCAAGAGTCAAAACGTATTTATATAGGCCAAATAAATTATATAAATATATGCGCCCATCTATGGACACACTGTCACAGAAGAAGAAACAATCAGAATATAAAGTCGGCAAAAAACCTTTGATCTCATTGTTGTAATA
This sequence comes from Rutpela maculata, assembly GCA_936432065.2. Taxonomy (NCBI): domain Eukaryota; kingdom Metazoa; phylum Arthropoda; class Insecta; order Coleoptera; family Cerambycidae; genus Rutpela; species Rutpela maculata. Next base: position 124,352,519 of record OW386287.2, on the reverse strand, counting down.
ATAATAATAATAATAATAATATAATAATGGGTACAGGAGTACACGCAGGCTGTCGGCATGGAGTTCGGGTTAGACAAATGTGCACTGGTCCATCTCAAGAGAGGACTATGCGGGAACTACGGAGAGGACGCGCAGCTCGTGGACGGAAGCATCTTACATCATCTAGATGCCGGAGAGTCGTACACTTACTTGGGTGTCGAGCAACGCTCCACCCAAGAAGTGAGTGTAGTGAAAAACACTCTCCGCGGCAAGTATCAGCACCGACTCCGACAGATCTGGTCTTCAGAGCTGTCGGGGAAGAACAAGGTGTCTGCTACCAACATGCTTGCCGTTCCGATCCTTCTCTACTCTTTTGGAGTAGTGAAATGGACTCAAGAAGAGTTGCGTCAACTCGACGTAGGAACCCGCAAGAAGATGCATCTCAATAGGAGTTTGCATCCCGTTCCACGGCTATACCTCCCACGACATCGGGGAGGCCGTGGACTCTTGAGTTTGGAGAGTCTCCATAATAGGTTGATTCTGGATGGAGCCTGTAAGGTCATCAGGGGTTCGGATCCCCTCCTCTGCATGGTCCGAGACCATGAAAATGCAGTTCTGTTTAAGGCAGCACAGAGAGCAGCTGATGAACTTGGTCTTTCCTTCGACGTCGAGCGGGTAAATCGCGACTCTGTCACCGAGTTGGAACCTGCTCGGCGAAAAGCTGAAATTAAAGCTGCAGAACACAACAACTTTCTGCAGCTGCACACGGATAAGCCAATGCATGGAGTTTTTTATAAAAATATAGAAAACCTTGGCTTATCCGAAAGGCTGACCTTTGCCTTCTTAAGGTCAGCCGGGCTGAAGTCTGAGACCGAGGGATTCATAATGGCTTGCCAGGATGGTGTATTTAACACCCTCGTCTATCGTAGTCATGTCATGGGTATAGAGGTCCCTGATGTCAGCTGCAGGGACTGCCGCAGGGCGCCAGAGACTCTTATGCACTTGCTGTCGGCTTGTCCGACATATGCAGTCTCGGCCTATATCCAAAGGCACGACGGAGCATTACGAGTGCTTTATTACCATTTAAGGCACTCGTATGGGATAGACGAAACACCAGTGCTGCCTTACGCTCCAGGGGATATTGAGTCCGTTGTGGGAAATGAGAAGTGTCTAATTTATTGGAACTACTCTTTTCCCACCGTCAGGCAAATACAAGCCAACAAGCCTGACGTAGTACTCCTCGACCATCAACTCAAGACAATGTTCGTCGTGGAGTTCTCGGCTCCCGCGGAGAACAACATTGTCTTGAAGGAGGAGGAAAAACGGACAAAATATCGAGATCTGCTCTTCGAACTCCGCAGACTCTATCCAGACCATACTGTTAAGATAGTGGTACTGATTATAGGAGCCCTCGGTGGAACGAGACACACACTGCTTTCGGAACTCAAGATCATACCGGCATGCCGAAATTCGGCAGAGATCTTAGCCGGCAGAATGCAGAAGGCCGTCATTCTCGGTTCATTACGTCTGCTCAGGGCACACGATTCCCGGACCCAGTAGTCACTTACCCCACGGGCGTGGGGAGTGGCTACCGGTACTACCAGCTCCCCTCTGTGAGGGTCAGAGCCACAGAGAAGGGTGACTGGTTTTTAGCTCGCTAAAAAAAAAAAAAAAAAAATATAATAATGATAATAATAATAATAATATATTTTATTTCTTTCATTTAAATGTATAAAATACACTAACAAAATAAAAAGTCAAAAAACAAGTAAAGATATAACAAAAATAAATATGTACGCACCGAGGGGTCAGCCACTCCCAAAATTTTGTACTGGTATTCCGGGAATACCCTCTATTCCCGATTTATTCCACGTATTCCTAAGTATTTCCGATAATTCTCAGTTATTCCCAAGCTTTTTCAAGTATTTCCAAATATTGCCTATTATTTCCTAAGTATTTTCTGTATTCCCAGATTAAGGCTGTGTTACCAAGGTCAAATATGCGTTCATTAATTCGTCATTTTGTAATTATTTCGGGGAAAGTATTCTTAAAAACGAACCAACAGAATTCAGATTTGATTTAATTATTGAAACTAGTTAACTTAAATCTGTTACGTACCATATCTTATATTTGAATACTAAATGAAATTAAGTTTCTAAAGTTTTCTCCTCTGAATTATTAAACGTGAACGTACCCGTCAATCGTCCGTAATTCATCTATAATGATTTTATATTTTTTAATGGAACTCAAATATTCAAATAAAATAGAATACGTAATAGAATAAATATATTTAGCATAAAAAAAAGTTAAAAATCTGCATATTATTTGCTACAATAAAAGATTACTTGCTTAGAAAAATTTGCCGAAATATACCAATATTAGTTTGACGTTTTGCTAGTAGATGTCGCGACAGAAGTCGTTCGAAGTGGTAACACTGCTATAATAATACTAGAAAGACAGTATGAGCAGGGTCGGACTTATTTTTCATTTCTCTAGTGTTTGAAATAGATTTTAAAAGAATTTTAATTTACTTACCGATTGAATTGTCCACATTATCTATTACTGATCACGTTTTTAAGATTGTTTAATTTATTTTTATTTATTATGATTGATAAGGCTCCGTCTCTTAAGTACATATACTTACTTCAGTACAAAGAGAATTGCCAATGGCTATTTATGCACGGCTTTTTTTCTCAGGCCAGGCCCGCGCCTAAGGATATGCGTGCCCGTGTGCAAGTCTTCATTCGGCGTCCCTTACTCCAAGGGCAGATCCAGAAAGGTTACTGGGGGGGGGGGGCACTGCGGCTGTACGAAGAAATCCAAGAAAAATTTTTTTGTGCAGTAATTTTGCGCCCCCAGATGCATGCGCCCGCGTGCGGAGCACTCATCGCACGCCCGTTAGACGCGGACCTGTCTCGGGCTGTACGTAAAAACAAAGTAGCCATTACGATTTTGTATGATTACAATTTTTTAATAATAAAATTGCTACACGAAGTTGTATTCTTTATATTAGAGCATATAATTTCAGCCTTACTGCACAAATCCACTTTCTATTATTTTTTCTGAAGTTCTACATTTCTTGTTTATTCTACATTTTCAATAACTTTTTGTTAGTAATTTTGCTAATAACTTAATAGTATATCTAACAAAATATCATTACTATAAAAAGTGATTACAATTATATCAAAGGACTAAATTTACCTATTTTTAATTCCGACTGGGAAGAATCAATGTCACAAGGGATACAAAAGAATTATATTGTGGTATATGGACAAACTATCTCTGCACACACTTTTTTAGTGTATATAATCGATAATTATTTTGAAAGAGTAAAATGTCTCTTTTATTTCCCGAAGGAGAGCTCAAATTGTCTCTGGGACTGACACTTTAGTATTTGAAAATGGCAATTAAACTTGCAGTACAAAAATATTGTTTTTAAGAAGTGAATGTTCAAAATTTTTTATTGCATTCTGGTATGAATGTTTATGAGGGTGTAAAAAAAAAATCTACATTGTTCACTATAATTTTTTTCTTTATTAAATAAATAACTGTAAATACTTGTACTTATATTACACACAAACCTAAACAAAATGTTCATTTCCTGGTGTTCAAAGTAATTTTTAGTTAGATCAAAAAGTATAAGGGTACGAACATGCCGAAGATCAGTGGTGGCTGGTGAAATTTCAATATTTCTTTTCTCGTCTGTAGCGCATGGGACCCATACGAAATATGGGAAATACATCTAGAGAAGCACTTCACTAATGACCTCTAAAAAATATTGAAAAGGCAGTTTGCGAAAAAAATTTTGAAAATTTGGTAGCCTCCCCGTTTTTTATTTTTTGTTTTTGTCATGCATTTGACTTTTCATAAAAATACAACAATACGTTTTGGAGTTTATGAAAATATTTTCATTATTAACTGAAATACTGCAATTTTGTAATTTATAATTTAAGAAATTACAATATTTCAATTCGTTGTACCTCAGTTAGTAATGAAAATATTTTCATAAACTCCAAAACGTATTGTTGTATTTTCATGAAAAGTCAAATTCATATGACAAAAACAAAAAATAATAAACAGCGTACAATTTGAAATGCGATGCACACAAAGCCATTGTAATGAGAAAGACGCAGACAGAAACTAGTCGCGTATGTTTGGTGATTGATGAAGCAAAAGGCGACCTTGCTCGACTCAACATATTTTTTTGCATGAAAGCAATGCTATACATACTAAAGCCAGGGTGTATTATTATAATCAAGGTCAAACATTGCAAATAATTCTCGCAACCCGTAATACAATAAAATGTTTCTTGTGTCACGTAAACACGTCAAATTTAATCCAACAATAATTGAATTTATTACTGTTAGATACCATGGATTGTTTAATTATTTATGAACATCAAGTCCTATTTAAAAAGTTACAAAATAGAATTGGAGCTGAATAATTTTTTAATTCACTTAATTCACTGTTGTAAATCTAGTCGACTATTTTCGATACTGTCCATACGGCAAAGATCTAAATCATTTTTGCCGTACGGCCCTGCAACACTTCTGTTGCCAACAACAAATAAGTAAATCTCAATTCATAACTAGACAATTGCATGGTTCCTGTTCTACCGGCAGAACCATTAGTTCGCTACTTCTATATAAGAATTGACTGTGGCGTGCAAACGCAGCCTTAACATACCACTTTTAAATGTTCTATATTAGTTAAATGGTGCACTAAATTTTTATTAACTCAACCGTACCCAACATATAGGTATTTGACAATAAAAACAAATTATGTGTGCGTGTACAGTCTGAAATTTCTCGGAAATTTCGCTTCTTGTGGCTGGCTGCGAGCACCCTTATAACTTATTTGTTCTGATTTGAACCAAATTTTACTCAAGCACAGAACAAGTTAGGATCTACTTATAGTCAAAACAAATCATATTAGGCACATTTTTTTAACTGAAAATTTTATTAATAAAAGTTGTTCATAATTGTCCAAAATTTCATCAAAATAAAAAAAAATTGAAAACTTTTATATTTAAAAAATTTAACACTAAAAAATACTAATAAAAAAAACTACCCATTACTTGACAACTGCCTAACAGCTTGGGTATAATTTCTAACAAAATGCTCATAGCACAATTTTCTAAACAAAAAAAAAAAAAAAATTAAATTAAATTATATTTTCGGACTTGCACACCATTTTAAACAAAATTTCAATATTTTTTTATTTTTGATTCATTTTGGAGAACAACTTTCAAGTAATAAAATTTTTCGATAAAAAAAATGCCTGATTTCTTTTAATTTTTTTTTGCTTATTTTGACCCCGCACTTGCACTTGTAGTAGGAGGCGAATGTATTTTTGGCAATAAGTAGTAGATCCTAATTTGGTTCAAATCGGAAAAAAAATAAAAAAGTTATGAGGATGCTCCCATTTTAATTGGGTCAACCTGTATACAGCCCGAGATGCATACGATATTATTCCTCGTATTTTTTCGACTACCGCCCTAATAACGATAAAATGTGCCGTTTTTTTTGTTTTACGTAAAATAATGGTAAGTAAAATAATTGTACGATATACAGAGTGTTCCATATTTGATGAGAAAGTAAAACATACCATCTAAAATTTTGTTAAGGGATGGGCCATAACATATATCATCAATTTTTTGATACCCATTATTATTATTAACTGATTAATAAATTGAAATGTTTGAAGCAAGTTATAATTCATAGCCAGTCGGTGTATAATTTTGAAAGTGTAATAAAGGGCTCAATATTTAGGATCATTTTTCGCACCTGTCTTTAAAAACTTCTTTTTAAAATGTCTTGTATGAAAAATAATTTGTATGTGTACTGTGCGTTGTTGTAATCAATACAATCAATAATCAATATCGAGATTAATACTAAGTAATTATTAAAATAAAAATCTGTAATCTACACTAGTAAGAAAGTACACTTGTGCAAAAGAGAGCATAGCATCATTTTGAACACTTATTAAATCTATGACTACTTTTTTCCGCTTGAAACCGTCGAAAAAAGTAGTCACTATGAGATATCGGCATGTAGGCAATTGATTGCCGAAACATTTTAAATTAAAGTTCCATTTGAAAAAACTGAGTTTGACGGTTTAAATACCTAGTAAAAGTTTTAATCAACATGGAGAACACCCTGTAGAATTGGGTTCAACTCTGAGAATCCTGGAAATTAGTACATAGTCTTGAGAATATTCAAAATGAAATTACTCAAATTTATGCAGATTTTTCTCTTGACTGCTGCAAACGTTTTTTTTTTTTTTGGAAAAAATGGAAAAGTAGCAAGGCTGCAGTGTAGATCCAAAAATAATATATTTCTGGATAGAGAAGTAAGAGTCAAATACGAATATATAAAGAAATAATGGGTGTTCTATTTAAAAAATCCTAGTATTAGTTTGCCACTACTCTGTAAAACACCCTGTAGATTTTAATATTATTTTAGAGTATGCCACTCTTTATCTCAAATAATTTTTATCTGGGACATTTTTTCAAATTTCAAATGGATGAGGGAAATTGCCCATCCACACACTACTGACACATCGTGTATATGGGCAAATAATCACATCAAATAAAAAAAAAATCTATTACTTAATTGTCCTTGTGTGACCTTTTTAGGGGATAAAAGGAAGTGGTAGAGGGAAACTGACGCGATAGAAAAATTTTGTGTGTTTAAAATTGGCTTCAGAGCGTCAAGATATTTCAGAAAAGTTAGATGAGAACCTTAGGACAAGGCCTTCTTTTTTGTAGACCTGCGTTGTTTTTCTATTGGATGACCACCCTGTATATTATTTCTTGCTGGCAATTGCGACAACTACATTATAAATATTACTTGCCTCCACCGCGCCGCGTCGTTTCTTAATCGTTTTTTTAGAGTGACCATCGCGTATATTTTTACTAAAAGTTTATCAGGTTTCCTCTTCGGTAATAATGCTAACTACTTTCAAAATATTTTCCACCATCTTTTGCTAATTAACTGTTACTAATATTATTAATTTTTAAGCTTGTCCACCCTGCATATTTTTCTCTAAAATTATTGCAGATATCTTCAGTGACAATTGCGTTAACTACATGCAAAATATTTTTGTCCTCCGTCAAATTTTCTTCATTATTTATTTTTTTAGGGTTTCTACCCTGTATATTTGTCATTAATTCTTCCTAGATAATAGTCAACTGCCGACCAAATATTTTCTCCACCAAATAGTTTTATAGATATAGCGCCAACAGACAGATAGACATGAGACAGACAATACTTTCCTTTAAACAAAATTGGTATCGTGAAAAATAAAGGATATGGTGCGCATAGTTAATAGATTTATTTAATATTTCGTAGAAATTCGAAGCAAATATTTTTAAAGATATATTTATTTATACCTTAAAAATTATACACCAATATAAAGGACACTTAATCTACCTTATGTTCAAAATAATACAGGTCCTTAGGCCTTTCGACTATTACTGAACTAGAGCTTCAAGAGTGTCACAATACACGAAGTAGCGATTTTTATAATTTCCTCGTCATATTTTTACACCGTGGGCAAGTTTATATCTATAGTTTTAATTCTGTATCACGGACCGAACTTTCAGAAATAAGCGAATTTTGAGCTGAATTCAAATCACTAACAGTTGTTATCTTTTATGATAAAGTAATTTTATTGCCGTCAAATGGTTCTGTTCTTAACCACCATACTCAGCTCCACGTTAACATTTATTAACAATAATAAAATATCGAGGAAACAGTGCAATTCACTGTGTGATGACTGATGATAGTTTGCGTGTGTTCCTCGCAAACGTACGGGAAAGAAGGTCGTCGGCCGACGTCTCCCGAGATTCTCCGAAATGTTTATGAATGGGTCTATTCTTGAATATTTCCGATGTATTCCCGATTATTCCTTGATATTCCCCGTTATTCCTGAGTATTCTATGATATTTCCGAATATTCTCATGTATTCCCGAGTATTTCCGCATATTTCCTAGTATTCCCGCGTATTTCCTACTATTCCCGATATTCCCAAAATATTGCCATGGTATTCCTAACATTTTGTACAGGTATTCCCGAAGTGGCTGACCCCTCGGTACGCACAAACACACATACATGTATATACATACATACATACATACATATATATATATATATATATATATATATATATATATATATATATATATATATATATATATATATATATATATATATATATATATATATATATATATATATATATATATATATATATATGTATGTATGTATATACATGTATATTGTGTAGCCCGATATATCGACAGGTCGTTCATAAGCCCGGCATTTCCCGAGTGTATAAATTAACAAATTTATTAAATATGGTGATTGTTATGAATCTTTTCTAATAGGAAGCCACTAGGGGTAGCTAATTATTATTTTTCTTTCAATTATATAAACATGGCATATTTCAGAGCCCGAATATATTTACTGATCCTTTCAAAGCCCGCTGTATATAAGACTATAGCTAGCGTTCGTTCTCCGTCCCAGCGATGTTGTCAATGTAATCGGGCCTCAGTAGGTTATATTTTTATAATATATATTTTTTTGATGCATGCATCGTCACGAAGCACAATATAATAGGAGTATTTGCTATACTGCGCCACTACCATTACTGTTTACAGTAGAGACGCTAATGGAGGGCCAGCTATTAAAGGAAATATATTCATTCTTTGAACGCCAAAATAATATAACAGTTACGTTTTTTATTATTCATTGTTACGAATTTGAAGATATATTAGAAGAACCTAATAAAATATTAGGTTATTTTTTTATGCAAATAGACGTTAATTATTAATAACTGATAATGTAATTACTCCGTGGTAGGCCTATAAGTATTTAAATATTTTGAATTTGTCCTCATTTTTTGTTTTCCACTTTTAAAGCATTGCCTTAATAACAGTAAAATAAAAAGATGCAAAGGGGTAGAAATTATATTACGTTTATTTACCTAACACAGATATATAAAACGAATTGTTTTAATAGTACAGTAACATCAGGTATAATAGTAAAAGAATCCCTTGATGCAATTTTTCTTTTGAAAATGTACTTATTTTGAGACAGCAAGTGACCTTTGTGTTTCCGAGTTTTTATTTAATTTTATTTCACTGTCACTATAATACTTATAGGCTTAATTTTGAATAAGTTATTACAATGACGTTTACTACGTACCAGCTGTCCCAAGTTAACATCAATTGAAAGTTGCATTATATGAAATAAGATTTCAGATTCAGTTTGTCCCACTGTGCAAAGAAATATCTTTAAAAATTAAAAAATATATATTTTTTTAAATTTCGCAGAACCCTTAAAGTGTACAGATAAACGTATAGGGACAAAAAAGTGTCTTCTTTACAAGAGCTTTCAAACAAAAAAAGAAAAAAAAGAAAATAGAAATCGAACCATTAGGAGCTGAGATAAAAAAACATTCATTGTGGCTAATGGCAGCCATCTTTAATGGTCGCCATTTTGGTGTTGCACGGATTTTAAAGTGGCTCCCAATCTGGAAAGTTACCTTTTGGCATCAACTATGACCACAGAAAGTGGCACATCCCAATCAAAAAGTGCAGATTTTTGGCTTATATAGCCATGTACCTGACGTACTATAAAGCACAAAGTTCCCTTTTAAGTATGGCAAGCAAAAATTTAATATTTTCTTTTATTGATTATATGTTATATGCTTACACTAATAAAAATAATAATAATTATTATAGTACAGTACCTAGAGATAAAAATATGCAAAACTTCGGAATAATGTCATATTGAATGGATTTCGTTTATTTTGGAAGTATAAGCTTCACAGAAAAGTTTCTATATTGTGCGGGGGCTTGCTAATTTATAGGGGGTAGATGCCGCCCCCTCTCAGAGGGTGGCACTTTAAAAAATATATATATTTATTGGAGCTGAAGTAGAATCAAATTTTAAGAAGAAAAGGTTCTATGCAATTTTTCACACAAATTTATAGTTTTTAAGTTATAAAAACTTCAAAATTGCGATTTTAGCTTAAAAAAGGTTTCCAAACGGCTTTCGTCTCGAAAAGTATTACTTTATCGAAAAAATGTTACAGACCAATTACATAAAGTACAAACTGGGAATTAATTATATTTTTTGTTTATTGATGTAGGATTAATAATTTCGGAGATATTTAAGTTTACATTTGGCGTCCAAGTGTTCATAAGATAATTATTTAGAGTGAGAGTTAAATATTTCAGAAACTGTGACACATACGTCAGGGATGTTAGTAAGTAGAATAATTGGTTATTAATTAAGCTTTCAACTGTTTTTTTATTTGTTTCTATAGCATAAAAAACAAAGAAGTTATGACCGAAGCAATGTGCGTCTACACATTTTTTTTTAAACAACGTCGTCATTTTGTTACTGTAATTAGCCAGTAATTAAAACAAGGAATTTCAAACACTGTTTCTCATTAATATATAGCATGACGTAGATGTCAAATTTTTTGGTTTGTATACAGCACTTGCTTTAGAAAAAAATACAGTTTAAACTATAAAGGTATTTTCGATAAAAAGATATTTTGTTTTCCCTTTCCAAATAGGTATCTCAATAAATATTAGTTTTATTGAAAAATAGGTAGAGACCAAAATTAAAGCTCATAAACTGATAATGAATTTAGCTTGTTTATTTATTTACATAGATTTAATAGTTTCGGAGATATGAAAGTTTACAAATGGCGTCCGAATGTTTATAAGTCGTAAAATGCAGTTTAAATGTTAAATATTTCAGAAATTGAGACACCTACGTCACGCATACTAAGAAATGAAATTAAAGACAATTAATTGAGCTTTCAAATTATTTTTTACTCGTTCCTGTAGCATAAGAAGTAAAGAAGTTATGATGCAAAAATGAGCGTATTTATATTTTTTTATATAAAAAGGTCGCCATTTTGTTACTCTAATTAGCCAGTAATTTAAAGAAATTATCTCAAATACAATTTTTCGTTAGGATGTAGCATTACCTAGATGTTCAAATTTTTTTGCTCATTTAAAGCACTTGCTTTAGAAAAAAATGCATTTTAAACTTTAAAGGTAATTTCGAAACACTTGGATACCAAATATAAACTTAAATATCTCCGAAATTATTAATCCTACATCAAAACAAAAAATATAATTATTTCCCAGTTTGTACTTTCTGTAATTGGTCTGTAACATTTTTTCGATAAAGTAATACTTTTCGAGATACTTGACGAAAGCCGTTTGGAAATACCTTTTTTTTAAGCTAAAATCGCAATTTTGAAGTCGTTATAACTTAAAAACTATGAATTTATGTGAAAATTTGCATTTGCATTTCTTCTTAAAGTTTTATTTTATTTCAGCTCCAATAAATATATACAGTGTGTCTCACTTTTCATCACTACACCCCAATATCTCGGCCATCTGTTGGTCGATTTAGATCAAATTTGGTATACTTCTTTTGCTTCAGATTGTAATTAAAAAGTTATTTAAAAAATTTTTTTTTCGAAATTAAATACGCCTACTGTGATCAAAAAAATTTGGCAAAAATTAGGAATTTATATTAGCGATTGAGATAGGGTTTTTGTTTTTACAGAATTTTGTTCGGCATGACCTAAAACCCCTGTATACCAAATTTCGTTAAAAAATATTTATTCCTCTACAAAAAAATCATATCTAAGATTTCAATAATAATCACCCTACTATTCAAGTTATTTATTGTCGGATATTTACATAACGTGGTAATGATGTAATAATGACGCTAATTAAGCATTAGGACACATTTTTTATCCAAAACACTATTATGAAATGAATATTTGAAAAATGGTAGCTATTTTTTAAAATACTTAGAACTCGGCATACCAATATCTTTGTTAACATGGCGTGCTTTGGAATGGATTTGACAATTCTTGTTATTTCAATTTTATCAGTAATAGGCGTCTGAAAATAAGGAGTACGCTACCTGGTGGTCTATAGTCAAACTAATTATGGGCTTTTCTGTCATTGTCTCTTTAGTGTACGATAATATAAACAATAAGTAAAATGATAAACTGAGATGCCAAGTTATTAAAAACATGATAGCGTTTAAAGGGGCTACACAAGATACAATTTGCTGGAGCCAACCTAGTCGGTATCCTTTGTAGATTGCAGGGACAACTCGTGAAAGTTGAGTTGCACTGCAACATTCAAATCATACCCTCTTTAATGTAGACACCTTTAACCAGGCATTGAGAGGGGAAAAGCTGGTGCAAATAACAGTGGCCCGAGTAGAAGTAATAATAATCTGGACAAACCACACATTGTAAGTGAAATTTTTGAAATAAGTAAATAATGTAATTTCAGTATATTTATAAAAGTAATATATTCTATTGCACCATGCACTATTATGTTTTACCCTGAATATTTCTATTTCATATTTTACAAAATACTGTTTCATTTATTTCACTTAAAGAATTAATAAATGTCTTTTCAATTATATTCAATGTACCACTAATTTCATGGGTATTTGAATCTGAGACATTTGTTTGTGAACATAGAGGCATACACATTTATTAAGTTTTGTGTTGAATATGAGTTGTACCACACAAAATAATATGTCCTGCATTTAAAACATATTCCCCTTCATACACACACTTAGAATTTTTACATTTTTAGTGCTTTCCAAATGTTCCATACATTGCAATATGCTTAACCTAAATGTCACTCATGTTTCCTGAAAGAAAACTGATTTAAACTACAACTGTAAATAAATTTAAAGAAATATTTTAGTTTATTAATATTTAACTAGCCAGACACCGTTTATGTCGAAGAAACTGTACTTTTCAAGAGTGTGTGGTTATGTGGATGTATAACGTGTTACTGTAAATTTATTAATATTAAAGTGAATTATTTGCAATCAAGTGTGTATTATTATACTCCAAGTCCGGAATAAAATAGAAGGTTATGGGCCCAGCTATGCTAGTTATTATTAGCGGAAAATTGTGGCTTGAAGTATAAGGAAAAAGGTATTAATTTGGTACTCTAAAAATACCGGGAAAAATGGCGTCGTCGAACACTTTGCAAGTGGCAAATTTTAAACCATTTGATGGCACTGGATTCTCTAATTGGGAGTTTAGGATGAGGTTGGTGCTGGAACAAAATGAATTATTGGACACTTTGGAAAAAGAAAGCGAAGAAGCAGATTTCAAGAAAAGAGACGCGAAAGCCAGGAATATAATTGTGCAATGGTTAACCGATAATGTTTTAGAAGTTGTAAAGAGTAAGAACACGGCAAAGGAAATGTATACAACATTGAAAAATACGTATGTACAGAAAGGATTGTCAATTCAAGTGGAGATCCAAAGAAAACTTAGAAATATGAAATTTATAAGCGGTCGACTTGGAGAATTTCTGATGGATTTTGAAAAAACCGTTACAGATTTGAAAAGTAGTGGTGGTAAAATAGAAGACGCAGAAGTAATTTCACAGTTATTAGCAGCAATGCCAGAATCATACCAAGGAATTGTCACTGCTATAGATATTATTTTTAGTCAAGACCCGACAAAAGTAAATTTTGAAATGGTGAAAAACAAACTATTGCAGGAAGAAACCCGACAAGGAAAAAATACTGAAACAAGTGAATCGGTGTTTGTTGTTGACAAAAATAATAGACGTGGATATCAAAATCATTCACGTGGTCGTGGAAAACCAGGAAGACCTTTGAACTTTAGGGAAGTATCAAACACACAGATGAACTCGCCTGTGAGACAAGGACAAAGTGACTTTCGTTTTAAGTGCTATCGATGTGGAAAACCGGGTCATAAGCGAAATGAGTTCACTGAAAGACAATCTGCGAATATTACTGAAAACAGTGATAACAAGGACAATGCGAACGAGAATGAAATTTCGTTTTTGGTAGAAGTAAATGACGCATTATATGTTGATCCTTCAAGTAGCTCTCACTCGAGAACGGTGAACTCGTCTCAAGAACGCAATGGTGGTAACACTGATTTACCAATGTCTGTCAAACGCGATGCTGTTAATCTGGTCACCGACAGTGAAAACAAAAACATTGTATTTATTATCGATTCGGGTGCAACAAATCATTTAGTAAACTCAACTACAGGAAGTTATTTACAAGAAGTAGAAACTGTGGACTATAACATAAATGTTGCTAAAGAAGGGGTAACGATTAAAGCGCGAAAATGTGGTATTTTACAAGTAAGAAATGATCAGAACTTTAACATAAAAATCACAAATGTTTTACAGTGTAATGAATTACAGTATAATCTACTTTCTGTGAAAAGAATGGAACAAGCAGGTTTAAGGATTATTTTCGAAAATAAAACGGTAAAGGTCTATCATAAATCGAAAGTAATCATTAAGGAACATCTAAAGGAAACTTATATGTGAAGTGTTTCTCATCATAAAGGAGTAAATATTGCTGTGACCGATCCAGATATTTCACATAGAAGAATGGGACATTCATCATTATATCCTCCAACAAGTGTATGTGATGTGTGTAAACTAAGGAAGGCTCTCTATGGTCTAAAACAAAGTCCGAAATGCTGGTATGATCGATTACATAACTTTTAGTGCATGAAAAACTTTTATAGATCGTCAGAAGATCCATGTTTATATGTCAAATCTAATTCTTATTTACTAATTTGGGTAGATGACTTAATAATTATTTCAAATTGTAAAAATGAAATTCAGTAATTTCATTTTCAAGAGACAACTTTCTTCAGAATTTGAAATGAAAGATCTGACTAATAATACAAATAAAAATGTGTTTTTAGGTATTGAAATTCAAAAATCAGGTGACACATTGCTCATTTCACAAAAAACGTTAATTAAAAAGGTTTTAAGACAATTTAATATGGATGATTGTAAACCTTTACATCTGCCAATTCAACCAAAGTTAAATTTGTTAACAGATGAAAAATATATTCTTGATGTACCTTATAAGCACTTAATTGGTTCACTTATGTATATCATGTTAGGTACGAGGCCTGATTTATGTTTTACAGTTATGTATTATATATAGTCAATTCTAAAATTGTTTTAATGTAAGTCATTGGAAACATTTGAAAAATGTTCTGAGATATTTAAAAAAAAACAGAAAACTATGTTCTGAAATTTACTAAAACATATAATTCAACTCTAAACATAAGTGCTTTTGTTGATTCCGACTTTGCTTACAATATTAATGATAGAAAAAGTGTAAGCGGCTTTATTTTAAAGCTCAACAACAATGTTATTTTTTGGAAATCTAAAAAACAGCCAATTGTTGCGCTATCGAGTGCAGAAGCTGAGTATGTAGTTTTATCAAATTGCATTACGGAATGTCTTTTTCTTAAACAACTTTTAGAAGATATGATACAAGAACTGATTAAACCAATTGAAATATACGAAGACAATCAGTCTTGTATAAAAATAGCCACGACATTAGATACAAAAAGGTCGAAACATATTGATGTTCGGCATCACTTTATAAGAGACTGTATTTCTGATAATAAAGTAAAACTTTTTTATGTGCCTACTGAACAGCAATATGCTGATTTAATGACAAAAGCCTCACCATCTACTAAATTTCAAAATTTTAGGGAAGGCATTGGTATTTGTGAATTTTTTTAATGTAGAATAGTAGCTAGAGTGTTTTTATTGATATTTTGCAGAATTGGGGGAAAGTGTTGATATTTTGTTTAAATAAATGTACAATTCAGCAAAAATATGCCAAACATATTATTAACAGCAAGAGCCCTCTCTTATTTGTAATATGTACTTATAGATTACCCCCGCCACTTAGAAGTTAGATATAAGTGAGTGTGTGGTTATGTACAATGGATGTATAACGTGTTACTGTTACTAATATTAAAGTGAATTATTTGCAATCAAGTGTGTATTATTATACTCCAAGTCCGGAATAAAGTAGAAAAAAATAGCTACAATTTTTCAAAATATTCATTTCATTATAGTGTTTTGGATAAAAAATGTGTCCAAATGCTTAATTAGCGTCTTTATTACACGACTGCCAAGTTATGTAAATATCCGACAATAAATAACTCGAATAGTAGGGTGATTATTATTGAAACCTTAGATATGATTTTTTTTTAAAGGAATGAATATTTTTTAACGAAATTTGGTATACAGGGGTTTTAGGTCATGCCGAACAAGATTCTGTAAAAACAAAAACCCTATCTCAATCGCTAATATAAATTCCCAATTTTTGCCAATTTCTTTTGATCATAGTAGGCGTAATTAATTTCGAAAAAAAAATTTTTAAATAACTTTTTAATCACAATCTAAAGCAAAAGAAGCACACCAAATTTGATCCAAATCGATCAACAAATGCCCGAGATATTGATGAAAAGTGAGTCACACTGTAAAACCTCTAGTTACTGTACTATTAGTGCAAGCATATAAAATACTTGTGCCCGACATTAATTAGTCTTCGCAGGTCATACTCTTAAAAAGGAATTTGTGTGACATTCTTTTCTTTTCTTTCTTTTCGGGTTCAAAAGTTACTAACAATAATTGCAACAAAATATGCTTTTTCGTTTGAAAATTAAGCAAGATAGGGCAAAACAATATATGTAACTTTTCGGTAGAGCATAAAATTCTCTCGTATAATGGTTATAATAAAAAACGGTACATTTGATAGTTAAATTATCGTTATTGAAGGTAATATAATATTTATATTTTATTTTATATAATTGTTTATAATTGTATAAAAATTTTGTTTAACAGTTTTCTCAATCTAATGTAATACTGCGTACAGGGGAAGCTAGTTTAGGCCTTTAGACCTCTTCCTTTTGTGTGTAAACTCTTTTGTGTGTAAACTCTTTTGTGCACCTTTTTTTCTTACATTCTTCTACCTACATTCAACTTAAATCTGGTGACAGTTGCTTTCTTGCACAGAGCAATAAAACAATTAAAGCGTCTCAAATGCCAAAAGAATTGTTGCCAAGGTATACAAAAGCTACACAACGCCTGTTTAAAACAAGATAGAGTTATATTACAGTATTTAGCCATAAATCTAACTAAAAAATTATTAGTCCTAAATTACTATGACGAAAATAAAATGTATAAATGAAGTATAAAGAATTATTTTAGAATTTGTTAAAATTAAATAATCAAAACATTAGAATACATTACAACAAATTAACTGAGCAGTTGGAAATTTAAAATAAAATGAAAGTCATTGTTTATAAGAAATGCTTTAGTACAGAAAAAATAATTTTCAATTCCGTAAAAATACATGGCTAAAACTGCAGTCCTAGAGGTAATGACGTATACTTCACGAAAAGAATTATTTGTAGATGGTACAAATTTTTTTCTTTATTTTTTGAATAGACACGTGATATTTTTAACTTCAATATTTTATAAACAACTCGAAAAATAAAGCAATAAAAGATATAGTTTCACTCACTTTCGTTACAGATTTATGCATTATTACACTATATTTCTTAAATTATACAGTAACAGTAATTTTTAATGGTTTTTATTTTCTTGCTAGTTAACAAATTATCAGAAAGTTTTTTGTCTATTTTTATTCAATGCTTAGATTTAGTTCAGGACTTCTTATTGCACTTGTTACCACACCAAAACCAAAAACAAACTAAAATAATAAAATCGCGGCAGAAAGAATTCCTTAATCACCTTTTTTGATGCTGTCATAAAGTTGTTTAGGGCAAACGCTCTGCTCTTTTCCCACTAATATTTTCGTTAGTGTTTTCTAACTGTGATTAAAATATACCTTTTTTATCTAAATATGTAGGTATATTATTTGCCTACATTAATAAAACAAGAATAGCAGTAGGCTATGTTTTGATTCTAACATGTGTTAAATAAAATGGATATTTCGGACAGAACGCTTTGGTTATGCAGACAAAATTAATGTTTTGAATCTAGTTTTTGTCAATTTCCACGGCATACTTGATGCGAGTATTTTCATGTTTATGTATACGGTTGTTTTTGTTATTTTTTTCTATCTAAAAAAATATAAACACATTCAGCGATTATTAATAACAAATTGTTTATTAAATAAACAAATAAATTCACAACAAAAAAAAAATTCTTTTTTCCACCTTTTGGATAATTGCAAATACCTAATAAATTTAGGAATAAATTTTTTTCTTAATAACATGTTTAAATAATGAAAAAGGACAAAAGTGATTATAAACAATTAAAAACAATTTTTAAGAATTTTTTTAAATCTAATATTCTATAACAAATAAAATGGCAGAAAAATATTTTTCAAAAATACGTAATTTATCTATTTGTTTATAAAATTTGTTTAAAAAATAGCAACAAAAATTTTAAGTTTATGTAATCTTATAGCATTTTTGAATATAAAAACAGTAAGAGTAATTAAAATTAATAAAAAAAATTTTTTTCCAACGGGGTATTGTTCCTTTAAGTGTTTAAATAATAACACAACTTTTGTGAATTTTAAAATTAATATCTAATAACAAAGAATATTTTTACTTGTTCCGGACGGTTTCAGAGCATCGTAACGCCTTAGTGTTCGCTGCATGGAGCTCTATTTTCAACATTAAATTAATATTATTAATAATCTCGTTAATGATAGAGGTAGAGTTTCGGGAGTCGGGACTTTTTATTGGGAATTTCTTCCTCTTTAAGAATCTTTCTTTCTTTAAAATTTTTAATAGCTTTCGATATTTGCAAAAAACGGAACTCGTTATTTTTTCAATTTTCATTAGTTTATAACTTTTGCAATTGTTTATGTGCGGGTTTGAAACTTTTGCACATTTTTCTAGACGCCATTCCGAATCCAATGCAATCAAGGTAGGTGCATGACGTCAGATGCACCATGCAGGTAGACCGACTACAAATATAAATTCAAATAACCATCATAAAAATATGTGTTCATTAAAAAAAAACCGCTGCCTAAAAAATCACTACTTCCACATCTAGATTTTCCTGCCCAAGCCTGTTACAGCAAACAAATGTCGATACTATATTTGCAATCCACTGTGTAAAAATAATTGTTCATAGAACTTTGATAATATAATATTTGAAATGGTCTATCCCAAAAACCCATAAAACGATGTGCAACATGGTAGTGGAGGTAGTAGAGGGGGAAGCTGTTGGCAAAAAATTTAGAGGCTCTTGTACACATAAATCACAATTTTATTTTTTTTATTCCCTTTAATAATGTGGTAGAGGTGGCGAGTGCCAAAAAAGTATTCAGGCCTTTTGTTCCTTTATACACACTAAATCACAGTTTTATCTTTTTGTTCCCTTCCATAATCACCTTCAATAATTTGAGCAAAAAATTTTTTTTTACGATTACTATACTTCAACTCCACTACGTGGATGTGTAAGTAATAAGTATTCCTCAATTATGACGTTGTTCTCTTTTGCACGTTCAAATAGAATAAAACGATTCAAGTTAGCCCATCAAAATTGTGTTTTTTTAGAGACCATGTAGGCTTAACAGGGAATCAAGACAGATCACGTCATGCAGTTAGGTGCACCATACAGTAAAGGGAACCTGACTTAAAAAACCGCTGCCTAAAGAATCACTATTTCAACATCCAAGTCTCTTACAAAGAAAAAAAAGGTTGATACTGTATTTGCAGTCCATTATGTGGAAATAACTGATCACAGAATTTTAACAATATAATATTTGCAATCGTCTACCACAAAAGCCCATAAAACAATATGCCATATCGACAGGGGGATGGTACTGGGGGGTATAGCTGATGCAAAAAAAAAAATTTAGCCCTTTGGTACTTATACACACACAAAATCACAATTTTATTTTTTTTCGTTCTTTAATAATGGGGTAGGGATGGTAATGGGGGTGATAGTGGAAGTGGCTGATGCCAAAAAAATTTTGAGTAAGTACTTTGCTTCTCGTACAATTTTATAAACTCTCACTTGCTTGCTTTGCCTATTTATCCCCCCATCCCAAACTTCAACGGAATAAGATCAAAACATAATCTATTTCCAGATCTCGTAATAATACACAAAATTTTGAGTTAACATCATAAACGGTTCCAGAGTAATCGTGCGTACAAAAAAAAATTACAGAGATTTTTTTTTTGCTCAAATTTAAAATATCGACCTTTCGTGGCATTCTAAGCCTGTTTAAAAAAATATTTTTTTTACCTTTATTATACGTTCACTCCACTATGTGGATGTGGAAGTAGTACCAGCTTATAGTGATTATGGACAATGCCTATCTATCCTTATAATATGTAAAACATCATTCTGCATAATAATAATAATTGTTTAATGACCGATATTTCTCCATGAAAATTTTAGTACCAAAATTATAATAATTAAGTATAGTATTATTGAATACTGAATGCAAAAAAACACAATCCTAATTTAGGGACATTTATTTGAATTTCTGCATTATACTTCAAAACGCATTTTAAGATGTTTAAGATGCTAACAACTATTCTTCTTTCATAACACTGAACCATGTATTTTATAATTCTTAGTAGGCATATGAATTTTTGAATTTAGAAAAATTGTTCGAATATGATACAATACTTGTGAGGTTAAAAAATTGATTCAAATAAAGAGCTTTCATTCATCGATTGTGACTTCATGAAGAAAGTATTTAAGAGGAAATAAGAATCGAACGTTATCGAGCCATTGCAACTATGCCAAATATCGGGCTATATAACGTGCGATAGATATCAGCTGTGTAAGAGTCTTGGATATACAGGAACAGCGCCGCCTGACTCAGTAGTGCTGAACTAAAAGTGTATCTCGGAACATGAAAATATGACTTTTTGAAGCCCACCCCAAAATTTTGTAGGAAGGAAGCTAACGTGATTTGTGGCCATTTAGTGATGATATACAAGGGGGTACGTTGATGAGCCCGACCCAGGGCTGCACAACGTCAAATCGGGCTGCACTACAACCGCTCAGTGTATGAAACGGGCCTGTATATGACCATGCATATCTCTATATATATATATATATATAGATCCTTCTATCAAACCTGAAGCAATACATAATCCGTACCATCCTGAAGCACCGGTTTATAGAATAGATAGAGGAAAAGTGATCACATATTTGGGTGTATATTCGTTATGGCATAGCCAATTCTGTAAAATATACAGTGATATTTTAAAAAATAAATATTGAAGTATATTTACACATAAACCGCACTATCCTGAAGCGTGCATATTTTTGGTACCATCCTGAAGGTAAATATACAACAATAGGTAGGTGTACGGTTGTTCCTGAAGCATAACCATGTTGCCGTACTTAAGGCTGTTATTCCGCTAACTTATTTGCAGTTTTAAGCACTGTACCAGATGATTTCATATTTTGTTACCAACGAAAACAGAATAAAACAGAATAATTTAACTTAAGAAGTAGAAAACGACAATTTTTTAATTACTTTCGAACTCATATTTTGAACATGCCAGACGAACATTTTGAAAGTTGTTCAGAATTCGTTTACTAACACAATGATATGAACATTTTTTTCTCTACGTGCGATATTTACGGTTTTAGGAATGTGCCGATCAAATGCAATATACTCTTCGTTTTTGCGAAGAGTATAATAAGTTACATATTTGTTGAAATTTTAACGAAAATGAAGTTCAACTTTTTTTATTAGGTACCTATTATTATTATCAATCCTTTTTTCTGAACTGAGTATGTTATTATTATAATTATCTATCTCATTTCTTTTTTTTGAACGAAAATTAAGTCGCAACTTTTTTACACTATTATTATAAATCCTATTTTCTGATGATGAAAACTATTGTTTACTTTAACTACTATATTAATTGTGGTATCAGTTTAAATAACTAAAAAAATAACTTTTTAATAATACATAGATAAAAAAAATCACATATCTAATGATCGATTACACTCTACACAATCAGTTGATGTCATTTTAAATAATGTTGCACATTCTAAGGATACCTCCTTTAATTTTTTTCTTTCTGCAAATATCAGTTTTATTTTATATAAAATTAGTATATCTAATATTGCGCATATAACGAGTGTAAACTGGGCCGTTTAGATTTTTAATTTCTATCATCTTGAATATCAAAAATTTCAATTTGATTTGACTTTGTGTCCGCAAATAACTACGCTTACCAGAAATATAACTGATACGATTAACATGTGTCGATGAAATACATTATAAGTACTTTTCATTTTTGTTTCTGCTGAGAATATAATAACCAAACTAGCTACAAGTTTTTTAAATAGCGCCAGTCTTCGTTTTAAAATTGCGCTAGTGCCTATCTCTATATTTTTTAAATAGTGCGCACATCTGGGATTGTAATTACAGCCAAGGTTTTTTAGACGCTTGTACTATTTTCAAGAAATCCACGTAACATTTTTCACACCCCGGCTAAGTCATTACTTAATAAATAACAGAACTAGGAATTCCCATCGGCATCTTTTTATAGTGCAACAAAATTTACAATTTCTTAAAGTGGCCAATAACTTTATTAACCTGACCATCTGGTGAGGATAAACATTTTACAATTATTTTCTACCTTTTAATTATCCTTCCTAAAAACTCCGAGTTGAAATTGAATGAAGCACAGTTAAAAAATAAAAAAACGAGTTAATTTGGCGAATTTTTAATAAGTTGTAGATTAATAAATAAAGATATGTTACGGTTAAAGTGCTAAGTTGACTATTTGGATAGTACTGAGTGATAGACAAGTTGGATAGTACTAAGTGTCCACCTAGTACGCGGAAGTCCAATATCTCGCTTAATAAAAGAGTAACGCTATTTCTTTTTTGCAGGCCTTTCAGTCCTATAGAGTAGCACAAACCAAAAATAATTTCACTTGTACAGGGGTGTTCTGCCTTCTCTGGGCCGGTATCAACTTCGTTGCTTTAAATGGTGGCATATATTTTTTTATCATTTTTTTAAATTCTACTCTTTATTTTAGTATGGCTTTCATCACATTTCCCTCTACCTAAACTTCATATTTTAATTTATAAAACATTCACTATTAACCATTTAACGCTGTATTTTCAGAAAATTAAAAGATAGAGGCATAATTTTCTCAGGGAATCTAGTCGAAGTCATGTACTTTTAGAAAAAGTATTGAAATATAAAAAAAATGTTATTGTCACAACAGAACTGAAATTTGGTTTCAGCAAGATGGCGCCCCACCCCACAACTCTTATGTTGTTGTAAATTATTTGAATGACACGTTTCCAAGGCGCAGGATTGGCACCTAAGGACCGGCTAGATGGCCCGCACGTTCTCCGGACTTGACTTTTTTGTGGGGATATTTGAAAAGTAAAGTATATCAAGAGCCAATAGAAGATATGGCAAATTTATACAATAAAATCTAAGCTTGCGCAGGTGTAATTAATTAACATGCATTATTAAGGACATGTATCGAGGAATTGTTACATCGCTTTGACATGTGTATTCAAGCAGACGGAAGTAATTTCGAGCATCTATTTTAAATATTGTTGTCAAGATGTACTGTTCAAAAATAAAATTAGCTTGTTTGTTATTTTTCCATTTAAATTTCTCAATTTAAAGTAATTTCCGGTAAAATTGGAAAAGCTATTAAAAAAAAAATTTCCACCAGTAAATAATTCTCTTATAGCAGGCAAAAAATTTACTAAGAACCTACATCCGAAAATCAAGATTAAGAAAGTTACAGCAATTAAAAAATATATATATAACACTCAAAAATTAGACAATAAAATTAAAATAACTCAAAAACTACTGCAGATCTGAATAAAAACAATTTTGTTTAAATCTTAATTCTTAATCGAATGGAATATGCATATGCAATGCTTTCAACTTTAAATTGGCTTTCAGTAAAGGATAGATTATTCTTGTTCTCTATGACATTCATAGCGTGCGTGTAATTTCCAATTAGGCATGTACATTCACGTAGCGCGAGAGATTTGACAACACCGGCAGCCGTAAATTCGTCCGTCGATGGAGCATTCCAGCTCTGTTATTTCATTTCAGCCAGCTGGCACGTGCGATGTTGTAATTCTTCTCCCCATGCCTAGCCCGCGACTACACACACGGTATATAAAATTTTAGCAGGAAATGCTCCTAATTATTTTGATCAATTTATTCTTTTAATAATCAAATTCATAATTACCCCACTAGAAGAATCAACGCTTTTCATGTAACTAATACAAATTACAATCGAACAATGAAATCAATTTTCCACAATGGGTTAATAGATTATAACACCCTACCATATGAAATAAAAAGTACAAGTAATATTAGACAATTTAAAGAACAATTAACTAGTTTTATTAGGTCTAAGTAGATGTAAATTGTGTGATATATATGTACGTGTTTTCTTATTTTTATGCTTTTTTAATTTGTTTTAGTTTAGTTATTCTTAACTTGATTACTATATATTTTATGTGTATCAGTTTACTCTATTGTTACAATATTGTCAAATTAGTTTATGACGTAATTTTTATTGTAAATGTTATCAACAATTAATTAATTTAAATTGTATGTATATTAGGATTCTTCCTATTTAAATAAATAAATAAATAAAAAAAAAAAAATGTCCTTGATCGAAAAATATTTTTAAACTGCTGCGCCATCTCTGGTGATAATGTTATAATAGTAAATAGTATTTCCTGAATAAGACATTAACCATAGAAATCTATTATCATTTACAGAATAAAAATATATTTCTTAGTTTCCGAAATATCTACTGTGGCAATGTTAACTGAAACACACTGTATATGGCGATGTCAAAAAAATGTGTACAAATAGAAGGATAAGCAGGCTGTATTTTGTATCACGACAGCTAATCATCCAAAACTAATTAATCCATTTGAAGTGCGGGAGTAAAATAAATTCATGTCTGGGATAGACAAATCGGATCAGATGCTATCATATTATTCCTGCCTGCGGAAAACCCTATTCTGGTATAAGAGAGTCTTACTTCATTTGCTCAGAATATAATAACCAAACTAGCTACAAGTTTTTTAAATAGCGCCAGTCTTCGTTTTAAAATTGCGCTAGTGCCTATCTCTATATTTTTTAAATAGTGCGCACATCTGGGATTGTAATTACAGCCAAGGTTTTTTAGACGCTTGTACTATTTTCAAGAAATCCACGTAACATTTTTCACACCCCGGCTAAGTCATTACTTAATAAATAACAGAACTAGGAATTCCCATCGGCATCTTTTTATAGTGCAACAAAATTTACAATTTCTTAAAGTGGCCAATAACTTTATTAACCTGACCATCTGGTGAGGATAAACATTTTACAATTATTTTCTACCTTTTAATTATCCTTCCTAAAAACTCCGAGTTGAAATTGAATGAAGCACAGTTAAAAAATAAAAAAACGAGTTAATTTGGCGAATTTTTAATAAGTTGTAGATTAATAAATAAAGATATGTTACGGTTAAAGTGCTAAGTTGACTATTTGGATAGTACTGAGTGATAGACAAGTTGGATAGTACTAAGTGTCCACCTAGTACGCGGAAGTCCAATATCTCGCTTAATAAAAGAGTAACGCTATTTCTTTTTTGCAGGCCTTTCAGTCCTATAGAGTAGCACAAACCAAAAATAATTTCACTTGTACAGGGGTGTTCTGCCTTCTCTGGGCCGGTATCAACTTCGTTGCTTTAAATGGTGGCATATATTTTTTTATCATTTTTTTAAATTCTACTCTTTATTTTAGTATGGCTTTCATCACATTTCCCTCTACCTAAACTTCATATTTTAATTTATAAAACATTCACTATTAACCATTTAACGCTGTATTTTCAGAAAATTAAAAGATAGAGGCATAATTTTCTCAGGGAATCTAGTCGAAGTCATGTACTTTTAGAAAAAGTATTGAAATATAAAAAAAATGTTATTGTCACAACAGAACTGAAATTTGGTTTCAGCAAGATGGCGCCCCACCCCACAACTCTTATGTTGTTGTAAATTATTTGAATGACACGTTTCCAAGGCGCAGGATTGGCACCTAAGGACCGGCTAGATGGCCCGCACGTTCTCCGGACTTGACTTTTTTGTGGGGATATTTGAAAAGTAAAGTATATCAAGAGCCAATAGAAGATATGGCAAATTTATACAATAAAATCTAAGCTTGCGCAGGTGTAATTAATTAACATGCATTATTAAGGACATGTATCGAGGAATTGTTACATCGCTTTGACATGTGTATTCAAGCAGACGGAAGTAATTTCGAGCATCTATTTTAAATATTGTTGTCAAGATGTACTGTTCAAAAATAAAATTAGCTTGTTTGTTATTTTTCCATTTAAATTTCTCAATTTAAAGTAATTTCCGGTAAAATTGGAAAAGCTATTAAAAAAAAAATTTCCACCAGTAAATAATTCTCTTATAGCAGGCAAAAAATTTACTAAGAACCTACATCCGAAAATCAAGATTAAGAAAGTTACAGCAATTAAAAAATATATATATAACACTCAAAAATTAGACAATAAAATTAAAATAACTCAAAAACTACTGCAGATCTGAATAAAAACAATTTTGTTTAAATCTTAATTCTTAATCGAATGGAATATGCATATGCAATGCTTTCAACTTTAAATTGGCTTTCAGTAAAGGATAGATTATTCTTGTTCTCTATGACATTCATAGCGTGCGTGTAATTTCCAATTAGGCATGTACATTCACGTAGCGCGAGAGATTTGACAACACCGGCAGCCGTAAATTCGTCCGTCGATGGAGCATTCCAGCTCTGTTATTTCATTTCAGCCAGCTGGCACGTGCGATGTTGTAATTCTTCTCCCCATGCCTAGCCCGCGACTACACACACGGTATATAAAATTTTAGCAGGAAATGCTCCTAATTATTTTGATCAATTTATTCTTTTAATAATCAAATTCATAATTACCCCACTAGAAGAATCAACGCTTTTCATGTAACTAATACAAATTACAATCGAACAATGAAATCAATTTTCCACAATGGGTTAATAGATTATAACACCCTACCATATGAAATAAAAAGTACAAGTAATATTAGACAATTTAAAGAACAATTAACTAGTTTTATTAGGTCTAAGTAGATGTAAATTGTGTGATATATATGTACGTGTTTTCTTATTTTTATGCTTTTTTAATTTGTTTTAGTTTAGTTATTCTTAACTTGATTACTATATATTTTATGTGTATCAGTTTACTCTATTGTTACAATATTGTCAAATTAGTTTATGACGTAATTTTTATTGTAAATGTTATCAACAATTAATTAATTTAAATTGTATGTATATTAGGATTCTTCCTATTTAAATAAATAAATAAATAAAAAAAAAAAAATGTCCTTGATCGAAAAATATTTTTAAACTGCTGCGCCATCTCTGGTGATAATGTTATAATAGTAAATAGTATTTCCTGAATAAGACATTAACCATAGAAATCTATTATCATTTACAGAATAAAAATATATTTCTTAGTTTCCGAAATATCTACTGTGGCAATGTTAACTGAAACACACTGTATATGGCGATGTCAAAAAAATGTGTACAAATAGAAGGATAAGCAGGCTGTATTTTGTATCACGACAGCTAATCATCCAAAACTAATTAATCCATTTGAAGTGCGGGAGTAAAATAAATTCATGTCTGGGATAGACAAATCGGATCAGATGCTATCATATTATTCCTGCCTGCGGAAAACCCTATTCTGGTATAAGAGAGTCTTACTTCATTTGCTCAATATGGCAGTGTGGAACAGTTTTTTTATGTACAAGAAACTAACCAATAAACCCAAATTGCAATACATTGATTTCAGAGATTCGCTCATTGAATCTTTGAGTAGGATCCTAATATAAAAGACGCACGGCGAATTGTGAAATCAATTTCTGGAATGGTTGTAGCACACTCGGGTTCAAGAAGGAATTCAACAAATGATGTGCCTCAAGGAAATTTGGAAAACATAACCAAACTGGAACAGTATAAGAGAAATTTTTATTACCTGTGCTGTAAGCAATGTTCCAAAGAAGGCCACAGGAAAGAAACTCAACCAAGATGCAAAAATTGTCCTGAAAACCCGGCCTTACAGCGAGTACACACTGGGCGCTTGGCGTTCGGTACGCACAGCGCCCTTAGCAAGGCGTTCAATGAGCGTTTTGTGCATACCAGTTCGTCCACTCGATACGAAAACGCGCGATCAAATGTACAACACAAGGTGGCGTATGCATCTGGAAGCGCGCGGCTAACGCGCGTTCAAACTATAATCTGAGAACGCGCGTCTGACGCGCGCTTGAATGTGTACACCTTCGCAGGCCACCTTGGTTCTTAAAACGCGCGTTGTTAAAGCGCGCGCTTCAAAACGCCTAGTGTGTACTCGCTGTTATGTTCAGTCCCTTGTTTTGAGCCTTGGCAGCAAGTCGATCAATAATTGTGCAAGTATAATTCTTTTATATTTTGTGATACTTCTCGTAGTTTCATGGTTTCATTTTCAAATAGCAATTGTTTTGTTATATTGTTCTTTGAATAATTGCATTTTTCTTATTCAGTAGCACAAAATACATGCATAACTGGCACGACGGCTATAAGCGGTCTGCAGGATTGGTTATGATTAGTTTATATTAGATTAGTCTTTAGTAGGTATGCTTTTAGGGGGCAGAATATTTACTAACGTAATATTTTGTCGAACTCTATACATTTCCTTAAATATATAAGAAATCAAAAACTAGACTGCAACCAACAGCTATTCTTCGGGACTAATGCCCCACCGCTTTGATAAAGTGGAGATTATTGAAATCTTGAAATATAAAATAATTATATATGATACAATACCTGCAATTTAAAATAAGAATGAATTCTTTTCTCTTTTATAATATCTGCCGCTGTGTGGTCCAACCAAGATCTTGATCCATATAATAATGTTATAGGAATGTTACTGTTCAACTTGTCGATTCTTCTGACCATTGGATTCTTCGCCCATCCATAACCAGCCATCATTGAACGAAAACCACTTTCACCACTGAAAATAAAAACATTTACGGTGCAGGGTGTTTGCATGGTATTTAGATGAATACATAAGATTTCACAAAAATAAGGAAATTTCTATTTATTTAAAGAATAACATTTTCTGCACGATCATATTAAATTACACTTCAATTAAAATAATTTAATTTCTACTAAAAAAACAAAAAGTCAAAATACAAATATTATATTTGACAAGTTTGACTTGCCGCGAAATATAAATGTCACTTTTGAATTTTCGTTTACTTAGTAGAAATGAAATTATGTACTTTAATTGAAGTATAATTTAATACGATCCAGCAAAAAACAGTATAAGCATCGCCATCCAGCAAAATTGGAGAACATTGCCGTCGACCAGTAAATGTCCCCTAATGCTCTTGATACTTAATATACTATTTAGTTTTCCCTATCATTGAGTTTTCACCAAAAAATTAAAAAAATTGAAATGCGACTTTACAGGAGCAAAACCGTAGTTTTTTGTTCGAGATAGGAACATTATATATGTTCAAGGTGTCCCGTACCTTTATGTTCAAATTTTGAGCTTAAAGTAGATTTAATTGTAAAACTAAAACACACAAAAGCGTTAGTTACAAGCCTATTAATTTGTGAACAGTGAATAAAAAAAAAAAACTTACCTTAGCCGTCCGTGGGAATACGTAAAAATAAAAAATAAAAAAATATGTTTTTTGTTACTTATTCACATGGATAACTAAGACAAGTTTATTTTATTATTATTTACTGTTCACAAATTTAATAGACCTGTAACTTCGAAACAAATAAAAATCGACCTACCACTTTTGTGTTTTTTAGTGTTACAATTAAGTCTACTTTACGCTTCCAAAAATTTGAACATAACGATACGGGACACCTTGTATAGTCTATCTTGTTTAAGAATGAATTAATCCTGAGACCATTTACTCAGCTATACACATCGCGGTGTGAACGGGAATCGGCCACTGTTCAAGTCAACTTATTCTACGCTGCAAAATCTTTCTATTATGCTAGGTGATTTCATCATTTTTAAGTGCAGTGTGGAATAGTTTGGGCTATTAGGCTGTCATGAGGAGTAATCGGCTTGTATGAAAATGCTAAAGGTGTAGGTTAATAATAAACATATCTCTTTGATATGAGCACTCACAAGTCTTATGAACTTGAGGCACAAACACTTCGGCATTGGTTTTCCGGTGTTGGAGGAAATAAAAATCCCACCATAGGAAGGATTTTGGCCTTTGGGTTAGAATCCGGCCTGAATGGGGGAATTTCCTAAATTTGTAGTGGTAGCACAATGGGTCACAAGGCCTGAGTATGGCGACCCTTGTCGCCCTGCTAAAAGAAGCAGAAGGGAGCTCACAAAATATTTCATTTTGGACATTTCATTTTTTTAAACATGATTATTTATGACAAGTTATAAAAAAAACACCTATGTTGCATGAAAAAATGTTTTTTTTTTTTGGTCAAAAATTATTTTCTTAAACTATATAGAAAAAAAATTATCATTGGAAAAGCAATGACAAGGTCTTTCATTTTTTAAAAAATCGCTGCCCAAGGAATCACTACTTCCACATCCGGATTTTCTATCCAAGTCACACAAAGAAAAAATTTGGTATCTGGAAATAATTGTTTATGGAACTTTAATAATATAATATTTGAAATCCATAAAACGATACCCCACATTGGTAGTGGGGTGGGGGTGGGAGTGGGGGTGGATAAAGTAAAATTATATTTTGAGGTTTCTGGTTCTTGTACACACACTAAATCACATTTTTTTTTTCATCCCCTTTAATAATGGGGTGGGGGTGGTAACAGGGGTGGCTAATGCCAAAATTTTTTTTGTCTATACTAAATATGAATTTTATGAACTCTTACCTGCTTGATTTACCTATTTACTCCAAATTTACCCCAATTTATCCTCCAACCCTTCGACGTAACAAGATGAAAATATAATCTAGTTCTAGATTTCGTTAAGTACATATGTGTACCAAATTTCAAGTCAATATCTCAAACGGTTCCAGAGTAAACGTGCGCACAAAAAAAGTTACAGACCGACAGACAGAAATTTTTTTTTGCTCAAACTTGAAATCTCGACGTTTCATGACATTCTAAGCCTATTTGAACAATAAAAATTTTAAAAAAATTTTTTGTCGTTACTATACTTCCACTAGATGTAGAAGTAATTGAATGCATTATAAGAAGCAATGAGCCAAATGAAGAAAGATTTTTCTAATGAGAAAATTTCAGCTGAAAAGGCCATTGAGGTTAAGATAAGTGTCCGCGCCTTTGCAACGTTTTTGCGTTGTAACGGGATTTTTGTCGAAATTCCGTTACAGTTCCTTTTATTCATAATTAACTCATTAATACTATGCATTCTTTGTATATAACATAGTTCAATTTATTAATGCAGTTTATTGAAATACCAAACTTGCGCCCGAAATTGTCACGTGATAGCTCACCTAGTCTGAGTGCCGCTGCTTAACATCTCGTAGACGGTAACTTAGCTAATTCAATTTGAGCAAAACGGCTTGCCCGAGACTGTGTCGCCCCGGTGGAAGGAATGCAAAAGAGCGCGGTGGGGAGGTATTAAAAATCGGGTCTCGTAACTTACTTCCTTCTTCTTGTTGTTGTCTCCTAGAAAGTTAGGTATGAATACTCTAGTAATTATAATTTAATAATTTATGATATTAATCTAATGATTAGTTGTTAATTTAATGGCATAGTAGTTGTTTCAAATTTCTAGTGATTCTCCGTACAAAATAATTTCTTTATCTTTGCTTTATTGAAATATAATTTACCGCATAAATTCTTTACTGGCACATGGTATGTTTGAAACTCACCGGTGCAATTTTTTATCTTGACGTGGAATATTAGACGGGTGACTCCGTTTAAAATTTATCTTTGTGTAGAACAATATCTGCCGTCTATTTTGTTTTTCTAGGTGTGAAAAGAGAAGCAGTGCGGATTTAGACTTTACTGTTTGAGGTGCCGACTATTCTGGAACCTACAAGGAAGGGCCTGGCTGTGGATTTTTTTCCTGCTATATGCGAGGTGAGTGGTTTTCATTTTTCTTAAATTTTTCATTGTGAAAAGTAAATTTGCAAACGAAATACCACTCAGCTCGTGTAAAGGCCTGGTTCCTCTTAAAATTTCGGGTAGAGTCTAGAATCCTTGTGATTTTTTCTTTTCACATTACCTAACTATCTTTTTGCTGGTGCATTCTAGAATTCTTGTATTCTTTTGTCTTGCAAAGGAATACCGAATTATTTTTATCTTTTTGCTGGTGCATTCAAGTAATATGTTTTAGAGCATATTCCTTGTACGGATAATTATTTATTTTTTTATAGTGGAAACATACTCTTTGTGCCATTGATTAACGTTTTTTTGTTTTTTTTTTGCTAGAGTTTTTATTCACCAATGCTTTCTAGGAAGCCATTTTAAGTAAATTTTGAAGCCGTCTGAGTCACAGACGTTTGAGAGTTTGCATCGTTTGTAAAATATTTAATTCATTTTTCTCTTCTCTCGATATAGACTAGTAAGATCGATTAATTTTGTGTATGATTAAATATTAAATACCTTTTCTTGTTTTTCTTGATCTTAATCATTTAGTCGAAATGTCTTAAATTTCTTTTCTTAATTATCTTTGTTTAAAATACATTATCTAATTAAATCTTGTGCAGAGAAATTTTTTTTTATTCAAAAGTTTTGGTCATATAATTTTTTTGGTAATATTTGCTATCGAACCTTTTAAATTTTACAATTTCTCATTGAAGTCACATAGTGGTTTTTTTATTGGATTTATGTAATTAATTTAGGGAGTTTGCTACCGAGGATAGCTTTCTCAATATTGAAGTTGCTTCACAACTTTAAGTTATTTTTATTAATATTTCCCTGACTGGTTTTAATCATTTTTTCCCTTTTTATGTAAACACTTGGACCAAGTGAAGAGGAGAGACCCAGTACATTGCCAGTCTTCCATCTTAGTAAAGGAATTTGGTGGTCGTGGACAGCAATATCGTTGGAGTGGACAGAGCTGATACTCCAAGATAAGGAGAATGATAGTGGGATCCCAGCTCTAAACATACGTCCCTTGAAATCACAACCATTGGAAGCTTCCCGCCCCATTCTCCTGCTGCAGCAGTTACGTAAGAATTTTTTTGGAAACTGTACGGTCTAAGTTTTATTGGTCAGAAGAAACATTGTACAAAACCAGTCAACTTTGCTAATTTTTTTCTCAGTCTTTATTATTCAATTTTTTTCATAATTTTTTTTAATTTCACCAACTTGTTGAATTTTTGTTCATACTTATTTTAATATCTTGTTTTTCATTTAATCTTAAATTCTATTTATATATCAATTATCCATTGTTTTTAATCCATTTTACTTAATTTGTAAAGAAATTGTAAATATTTGTTTTAAAAAACTATTTCTTTCTTGTAATATACTGTTAACTTTTAATTATTTTTGTGTTCTTATTCCTACCCTCATGATATTCAAGAACAGACTACCTAATCTTTATAGATATTGATTTTTAATATTAAATTGATAATACTTGGTAAAGGAAATACGCTGGCGTCCAAAAGGCCCAGTACAACTTAAGAAAAACTTTCAGTGCATCTAAAAAAAAAATAATAACCTACTGACCCGTGCTGAGCTAGCAGGAGCTAGGCTTCTGCATCTCTTGCTTGGGAATTTGAATCAATCCAACAAAGTGTAGTTAGAGCGTGTGGTTCCTTCCAGTGATGTATCTTTGCGTAAGATACTACCACAAAAAGTTTTGACCTCAAAAACTTCATAATATCTGTAAAAAAAATTTTTTTTCGAAAATCCGAAAAAAATTTTTTTTTTCCTAATCAAGTGAACCAATTTGTTTGTATTTCACATATATTGTAAATCTACTCAAGACAATTTATTAATGATATTTTCAGGAAATCTTTTCATGAAGAAAACAAAAATTAATGCATTTGAGTTTTTTGAAAAATTTAAATACGTACTTACAGGTTATCAACCACCACCATTTTTTTACTAATATACACCATACAATAAGCTATAACATATATTTTTCAAAAAACTCTATTGAAACCCAAGGTAATGTTATAAATGAAGACCTAAGTGGATAAAGGTGTTATGTCGCATTTTTAAAAAAAATCACTTTATGCAATTTTTGAAAACCCCTGATATAGATTTAACACCCAATAAACGGTGAATTCTAAATTTGTAATATTTTATAGAAACTTTTTATTTATAAAGGCGCCATGTCATACATACAACCAGTTATTTTAGTGGATGTACACAGTTTTGGACAGAAAAATCTAGTTTCATAACAGCTTGATATTGTTCTTTAATATTAGTGTAAACAAAAAAACATAACCCAAAATTATCTATTTTATGAGGTATGATTTATTTGAATCGAAGACAAAATAAATAAGTTCCAACTCAAAACCGTTTTATTTAATTTACTCAAAACTTTAAAAGTGTGACATAACACCTTTATCCACTTAGCTCTTCAAATGTCAAAATAATTTTATTACTTTTATGAAAAAGGACAAAATCGGTATCGAGAATCATATATGACTTTCATGTTCTGCAAAATTGTACATATTTCCAAAATCCCATCAGATTGCCACCAACATCAATACAATCATTGAGACAAACATTAAAAAAAAAAATCAAAATCAATGAATTTTTGAAGAAGCTATCGTGAACAAAAACAAAAAACTGCGAACAAACACACACTCAGCTGCCATGCAGAAAACCTTTTTTTACGTTTTGAACAATCATATCTGACCTTATCTCCGATACGATTTTTTGACCATATCACCAATTCAGTATTGCCGAAGAAAAGGCCATGGCAGGTTAAGATAAGTGTCCGTGCCTTTGCAACCTTTTTGCATGTGGTTCCTTCCAGTGATTTATCTTTGCGTAAGATATTACCACAGAAAGTTTTGACCTCAAAACCTTCATAATATCTGGGAATTTTTTTTTTCGGAAATCCGAAAAAAATTATTTTTTTCTTAATTCAGTGAACCAATTTGTTTGTATTTCACATAATTGTGAATCTACTCAAGACAATTTATTAATGATATTTTCAAGAAATATTTTCATGAAGAAAACAAAAATTGATGCTTTTGAATTTTTTTGAAAAATTTAAATAGGGTTAGCGACCACCACCATTTTTTTTACTAATTATACACCATACAATAAGCTATAACATATATTTTTCACAAAACTCTATCAATGTTAAAATAACCTACTATTCAAATTGGCAAAAATAATGTTACACGCTTACATCCCCCCCCCACCTTAGTAAACACCCTGTACCGTGGGTTCAGAAATTATAACACCGGGGTAACACTAAACAATAATGTATTTACTTACGTACTAATTACAACAAATAAAGAAAAAGAGTATAAATTGGTTAGAAACTCGATATATCAGTAAATATCAGGGTGTAACGCAACTTACCCGAAAAATTTTAACCATACATGCACCTTTAAATAAGAAGTCGACTTCTTAAAAAAAAATTTAATAAAAGTCCAACAGAAAAAGATACATTGTTAAAGTTGCAAATTGACGAAAATGGTAATTTATTAAACTCTACTTAATTGAAGAACCGTTGTATTAAAAAAAATTAAATTAAAAATTTTAATTTCAAATGGTAGGTTATTTTAACATTTCCATTAATTTGTAACTTTAACAATGTGTATCTTTTCTGTGTTGGACTTTTATTAATTTTTTTTAAGAAGTCGACTTCTTATTTAAAGGTGATTAAAATTTTTCAGGTAACACCCTGTATAAATCACCAACAGCTGCTTGGATTACATGCACTGAAAATTTTTTGGAGCAACCTATATATTTTTTTGAAATAACGAGATGTATTTTTCACAATACATATTATATTATCTACAAAGCTCAATGCTTAGTGTTACAATTAAGTCTACTTTACGTTTCCAATACATATTATGTACATATTATATTATCAATACATATTATATTATCTACAAAGCTCAATCGAAACGGTAATGCATAAAAAAAATTATGTGTTTAATAATAAGAATACATAATAAAAAAAACATGTTATGCTAATGATATATAATACTATTAGTCTTCTTCATCACTGTCCTCATTTATTGTAACACTGATATCTTCTGCGAATAATTCAGACAGTTTTACTGATGGTTTTGTGAAAAATACATCTCTCTCAAAAAAATATGTAGGCTGCTCCAAAAAATTTTCAATACGTGTAATCCAAGCAGTCGTTCATTTATATATTTATTAATATATTGAGTTTCTACTTTTTTTCTTTATTTGTTGTAATTAGTACGTAAGTAAATACATTATTTGTTTAGTGTTACCCTGGTGTTATAATTTCTGAACCCACGATACAGGGTGTTTACTAAGCGCTTAACATTATTTTTGCCGATTTGACTAAATAAAATCAGTACCTATTATAGAAAAATAAATATAAATACCTGGGATATTGTGAGTTGCACTGATATATGTACTCTGAAATTAAATTTGGATCATCTATAACTGTTGAGTATTTTCTTGATATATCTGGTCTTACAGTATTGATAAGCCAAAGACCTAAAGAAAGTACAATTATTTAATACTGTTGGTATAAAATGAAGTTGGGATGACATGGAAAATTGATTAAGTGTACTTATCAAGAAGTTTAATTGAAATAATTTTTAACCCTTTCAGGCATGGTGGTACACCGTTTGAACCATGCAAACTGACTCATTCAATGCATGGTGGTACAAATAACGTACCGCATATTGTATATGCATAGTAGACTGCAGGCTATGCGCACTCCTACTATTTTACAAAATCATTGTCTTTAGTTTCCATTACGTCACTGTGTCGCTACTTGCATTTGAATCAAGGGACGCGAGAGGCGTAGTAAACACTCACAAAATACAATAGAACACAAAAGTAAACAATACGCAAATTAGACTAAACGCCATATTAGAGAGCATCTCCTACCGAACACATTATTTAGTACCAGCCAAGAGAATCGGGGATTAA